>JASEVX010000003.1:98080393-98368669 GCA_031761405.1 Serripes groenlandicus
AGAGAATGAAGAGAGAGAGGTGAGTGAGAGAGAGAGAGAGAGAGAGAGAGAGAGAGAGAGAGAGAGAGAGAGAGAGAGAGAAAAGAGAGAGAGAGCAATAAGAGCAATAGAGTGAGGTGCGCTTTGTAACTACCTTCTAAATAATCTCTTATGGCGGCCCTTGGTGGAAATGACGGTACGGGCTTTCCAAAGTGGTCTTCAAACGTATAGTCCGGGAACTCGTGAGCTTCCTTTGGCCCGTTAGACCAAAGATACTTATACATCCCATTATGATTTGGCTCGCCATACTGGTCGGTTCCTGGAAGCCAATTGTTAAAAATCGAAATAATATGAGCCGCACCCAGGTTTCTTTTTTGCACATGGGAACAGTAGATACCAAAGCAAGTTTAATAACTTGTCGTCGGGATATGACTTAAACAATTTGAGCGTTCGGTGTTTACAGATGAACGAAATAACACGAAACAGACCTAACCAACAAGCGATAAGTAGACGGACAGACACACAGACTAATATCAGATTGGTGCAATAAAACATGGGCAAAAGTAGAAATCAATACTGACAGATAAGTTTGTATCAGTTTATAAACATGTATTGTGTTGAAATAGAAGCATGACACCTGGCCGTTCGCTAAGACCGAACATCACAACTCGTTGTAATAAACAGGTTTATACTTCGTTGAAAATGAGTTAAATCAGTAGACGACATGTTTAATTGTTTGTAATATAAAAAACAAATAAAACTATCAATATATGAAATATCACCGGATGTGATTTAATCCAAAACGGATAAACAAATAAAACGAACTAAACAAACCTGTTCTCCAGGAATAATTCCACATCCCTCCCCAAGTCTCTTGTTTGTCGTAGCAAACAACATCGGGTGGATTTTTCATTCCTCTCAGCTGGTAGACCGCCGCCATACCGCTCGGCCCAGCACCGATAACACAGACTCGAACCATGGTTTTTCAGTGGTATTACAAATGATACGAAGGACGTCCAAAAAGTGTGGTTAATTCGAGAAGACTGAAAAAAGATTAGGCCATAAGTCCATAACACAGAAAAATGTATACGTTTAACCAAATGGTTTCAGGACTTAACTTAAGCTTCATATGCTGAATATCACATAGATCGCAGCATATAAAAAGTATAATCCCTACGTCTAAATTGACCCTTTCTGCACTTGGTAACTTTTTATTATAGACTATGGTAGCCAGGTGAGCAATATAGGCACATTTGGCCTTCTTGTCCGAAATAATTACATCCTGTCTGTTTGCACTCGTTATTGAAATGTCCTGAACGAACTGCATCTGCTTCCTTTAAGTCATGGTTCAAAATCATGCGCGGCGTCTAGAGTCTTGTTGTTAATTCAGGATACATTATTATCGATAAATGTCTCTTAAATCACCATAATTACGACATTCGAAAATTAATTGAACTCATCGTCAATAATGTAAAGATTGTTTTTATGGGAGTTTTACGCCGCTGTCAACATTATTTCAGTTATATCACGGCGACAGTTCACTTATGCATGATCCCTGGGTAAACAACCAGTACTAGGCTAGAAAATGTGCTATGCCCAAGGGCACTCCACCATGACCGTAGTGCCGCGACTAGGGATCTGCGACAAATGAGGTGGATCTGTCACTTGTGCTGATTAACAATACATTAACCCTTATCCTGCTGAATTCCTGCAACTGGTATCACCTCCATCGATTTTAGATTCTTGCGAATTGTAAAAGAAGTTTTCTTTTTGCTACCCATTAATACATGAGTAGCGAACGGTCTAGACTAAGATTAGACTGCACGAAGAAGTCGTGTACAACATTATATGGGTAAAGTTTTGAATTGGGTGGGTGTTGGTGTAAGCATGCATAGTGTGTGTTGGAACGTATAACATATGAGCCGTCAAGCGAGAAAACCGACAGTGTGGACTCTGCGTAAAGTATCGACCCGGATCAGCCTAAGCATGCCGCGCAGGCTAACCCGGATAGACACTTTTCGCCTCCTGTGGATTTTCTGTTTCAGGAATCACTACTCTATACATCTTTCCCCCTAAGACGGAATGTGTCGGCCGGATCAGTCTGCGCGGACAGCGCAGGCTGATCTGGTCGATACATTACGCAGATGATATGAGCCGTACCGCGAGAAAACCAACATTGTTGACTCTGCGTAAAGTATCGATCCAGTTCTTTTTTTTTTTTTTTTGCGGGACGGCTCATACGATGTTTAAAGAATGACATCACTTTGTTCCTTATAATTACGAGTAATAAGCCATGCAATTGGCAAGATATTCCGCACTCAGAAATGCCTCGTGTTGAAGGCATACACTATGTAGTGATAATGGATATGTGGTCTGTCTATTGTATAGATACGCGTCACTGATTATAAAGGGATATAACCCATCACCTCCGATAGAATGTCATTGTAAATCACCGATTTAACAATGGGGACTATTTTCAGTCTAGATTTTCGACGAGTTTCTTCGGAATCGCCTACTAAAGCAATTGGCACTGACGAGCCCCTTGTTTAAAATGTGTACTCGTGTGAGCGATATATACCCATCATGGTCCTCTTGTTTATATATAAAGGAGAGCAATGTTAAAAAAAAGAATCAATCAAATTTTTCGAGCGATTCCCACCTTTTCCCCTTAGATGTCCCCCTTTACCCTCAAACGTTTTTAAAAAATGCTTCAAAAGTTGTCTGTTTATCTTCCACCGAATCTATTTCCATGCATTGTTGATCACGTGTACACTTGCATGATGTTATTAGTGCATCGTTCACACGATGAATTAATTTTACGATAAATCACCTGCTTTCAAACTGCTTTCTTCTTCTTCTTCTTCTTCTTCTTCTTCTTCTTCTTCTTCTTCTTCTTCTTCTTCTTCTTCTTCTTCTTCTTTTTATACTTCGTTTTCGTCTTCTTCTACTTCTTCTCCTTTGTGTTCACATCTGTCACCCTGGCAACACCAAGTGCATCGTCTTTTTAAGTATCTCCATATCGTCTTACAGCTTTCTCTGCATACGTGTATATATACAGGCCACACGACCTACATACAGGAGGCATCCTTGTTATTGTTTAATATGCTCTGCATTTGTTGATTTATGCCTTATGATCATTGCGGTGTAAGAGAAAGCTTGAGCTATGAATACATATGTGCATTACTATATGTTGACACGTTCCACGGGGTTGACAGGTTCGCGTGTCGAAAATGTCTAAAAGGTTACCAGGTCTGAAGTTCCACAGGTCAGCTATGGGCCAATTCCACATACTGCACTATTTTGCTCAAGTGACTGGCTTAATCGAGGGAGTTACTCCCCTTGAAATCGATACAATTTACACTAACCTGCCGGTGACCTGATATTTAGACTATATAGAAATATATAGAGACAGATCTTTAAAATTGATATAACTATCAAGTCATTAAAAGTTTTTTCCTAAAAGTTCAAAATGTCTACTTTCATTTAATGTAAAGATATACAAAATAAGTCTATAGCCTGATACTTCCATTTTTGATTTTAATAGACAACATGCATTCCTTCTTTATTCCATGTAAATTATTGAAAAATCGCGAATATTTCATTTTTAAGTCTATTTTCACCGTATTTCCTATTTTCTAAGGAAATTTTATAAGTTATAATCGTAAAGTATATTTTGTCATATATATTTGAAAACCAGCCAATCCAGAAAGTATGGTATGAGAAAGTCGGACAACGCATGAGTATGTGAACTGGCCGCCGTGATATGACCGCAAAATGGTTAAAAACGGCGTTAAACCCTAACCAATCAAAATATCATAGGTCGAGAACATATCTGAAATCACGGATGATTAACTCATCAGGATGAGGGTTAATTATTTACCTGAATTAAACGACTTCCTACAGCTTATGTATGCAACATATAGCTTTTTAAAACATTGTTGAAAAGGCAGAACTACCTTAAAACAAGCTATTTCTCCTTTTACCTCATCGTTTCCCCAAAACGGTATCAACCTTTCAATTGTTCGACGCTTCAATCTTTTCCACGGATGTTTGCAATCCAGACTAATCAGACAAACTGGAAGCAGACATCGAGCGTGTTAAAAAAACATGAATCGATGTATAATTAAGTTTAAACTATATCTAGGCAAAATGTTTTAAACTCCGATTTCATAATTACTTCAGTACGTGTGTTAGAATAATTAGTGGGATATATTCAGGTTGACAATATATAGATCGTGTTAAAATCATGAATACGTAATCGTTCTAATTGTTTGTTTATTTATTTATAGGCGATGCAATAAATCTGCTTGTGGTTAAGCATATAGTTTATGTTTTCTGTATGTGCTAAAAAGATGCTCCTATAGAATGCACCATTTGCAATGTTGGATTTAAAAAAAAACGGGGGAGCATGCCTCCGGACCATTTTTTTTCATGAACTCTTTATATATAAATATCAATATAACGGGAATATACATATACGTCATTCGGTGTCGCATAATGATATATGGTACAGCTAAAATGGGTTTTCAATAACTATTTATTATCATAAATCATATGCATATACTTAATTTAAGTAGATAAAACATATGTGCTAAAAATATTCAATTGCGTAGATTCGACTATCTTTCTCAACCAAGTATGTTCATTAGCAATTCGCAAGGTACAATTTATTTCTTAAACTGAATCGGAGGTGGTTATCTTTTATAACCGATTATATAATGTTATACCAATGACTTTCAACAATACCTCGAACTTAAAAAAAGCATCACACTGAACATACACACAGGAAATGGCTGCCATAAAGTATAACTATGGTATATGAAGACGAAAACTGAAGTTAATTCATAAAAATGAAATTAAATTTATCAGTTGTATTTTTTAATAAATAACACATTGTGCAGTCTTCTTTATTTAGTTTATACAACTGCTGATAAGGGTTGTGTAAACTATTAAGTAATAAGCTATCGTTTATAAATATCACAGTAGTGCAAATTTAACTTTTACTTTGGTACGTTTTACCAGCGACGTAAATAAGATCTTATCTACGTCCCTGGTTTTACAACCAAGTTGTTTAATTATCTTGTATTAATGCTTTTTGTCGGCTCTGCATCAAAGATTTTTGAAAATCTTGTTGCAAAGGGAGAAATTGCTCACTTGTCTCCTTTTGCCACAATATTTTCTATTTTATAGATTTTTTATATATATTTTTCTTAATAGAAAAAAGGTGTTTTAACAGTATATCGCAACTTTTACAAATTAAAAGTTCATGTTTTAAATTTAATTATTTTGTAAGATTGTTAAAATAGTAAGAAATGTACGCTTTACGTTGAAAGAGCAATTTTTCTTTTTGCAACAATATTTTAAAAGTTACAATCATTGTTCGTTCATTTACAAAAAAAAAACTTATTAGTTTTGACTGAATGTTTTCATAATCGTCTACGTCGGAAAGGGTTAATTAGGAATACGTTCATATTGCACATTTAAGGTAAACAGTAGTTGAAATATATAACATTATGAAGTCAAATCATTTAAACGCTTGACACAATTTTGACTATTTTCAAGTTTGTACACTTGCTGGCATAGTATGAAATCGAAAACGTCAATAAATAAAAATAAATTATTTCGCATCGTGTTATCTCTTATCGTGTTTTCGCGTTTTCGCCTTCGCGGTCAGTAGGGCGAAAACACGAAAGCGCGAAAACGCGATATTTTAATATCGCACTTTCGCCTTCCGGTTGGATATGCGTAAACATGGAAGACAAATTAGACTCGCGTATCAGGGAGTACTTTTCAGCCGGTTTTTCATTTACTGAAACGCTGACCTTATAAGAAGTTTTGTCTCACGTTTTGGATATGTTTGACTTGGTGCAAAGTGTTCAAAATGGTAAATGCTTAAAAACAAACATGTTCTTGACTCAAAACAGATATCTTACTGCACATACTGGGGTATCGATATAGCCGTCCCGGGCTATCCGACCGGGTCCCGGCAGATATAACTCCATAATTTGTTGTTGTTGTTTATGCATATCCAACCGGAAGACGAAAGTGCGATATTAAAACATCGTCTTTTCGCGTTTTAGAGCGAAAACGAGAAAACACGATAAGAGAGCGCGAAAACACGATGCGAAAAAGATCGCGTTTTCGAGCTATTTATATCGTGTTTTCTCGTTTCGCTCTAAAACGCGAAGGCGAAAACGCGAAACATGATGGTAGATCGTGGGCGAAAAAGCGAAAACACGATCCTAATGGTGCGATAACGCGATATTTTTCACATCGTGTTTTCGTTCTATCGCGGCAAAGTTTATCGTGTTTTCGCGTCAATGTATCGTGTTTTCGCCCTTAGGGCGACAACGCGAAACCACGATGGCCCTAACTGGATTCTGTAGGCGTATACTTGAGGCATGTGGTAGGTTAAGTTTACCGAAAACACGATCCTAATGGTGCGATAACGCGATATTTTTCACATCGTGTTTTCGTTCTATCGCGGCCAAGTTTATCGTGTTTTCGCGTCAATGTATCGTGTTTTCGCCCTTAGGGCGACAACGCGAAACCACAATGGCCCTAACTGGATTCTGTAGGCGTATACTTGAGGCATGTGGTAGGTTAAGTTTACCGAGGGAGAAAGCGGATATATATGACATATCGCATATGCATGATGATCAAGAGTTTACAATCGTTAAGAATATCTTTCAATATGACTCAGTGAATTAAAATTCGTGGATTTATTTAACCGTGAAATTGATTGATTGGAGTTTAACGCCGTTTTCAACATTTATTCAGTCATATCACGTCTGCCAGTTCACCTACTCATGTGTTTCCTGGCTTTCTAACACATTTTCTCCACACAACATTCTTTCAAAGCAACTGGCTGCTTATTCACAGAGACTGTTAGCCCATTGCTGGAAGACGAATAACGCTTGTCCTTGTATTTGTTTTGTTTTTTATTAGTGTTTCGAGATGGTCAGGGGACACATTGACTGAGGACAGAGACGGAGCAAGGTGAACACGGTAATAACCGAAACATAAGTAACGTCAATTGGGTGAGGACTACATAAATCCGGTACGAATACATGAGATACAGTGTATTCGATTCTAACTAATCTTCGACGTGATTTACGATTTTAGTAATGACACAATGTATTTTCTTCAAACATTTTCGATGAAAGTATTGATACAGTCTTGCTACCTACCGTGTATAACGAATCCTCACCACCATTTTTGATGTTAGTAATGACACCATTTATTCGATTCTAAAGATGCTATCGTGGATTCTATTCAACCGAAAGATTTTCTCATGTGGAAGGTTACTGTTTTACCGTTTATAATTTATTAGGAAATTAATGTGCACATAAATACAATTTAACTCATTTAAAGTACATATGACGGAAGTCTATAAGGAATTAATAATTGTAAATTTCTACACCTAACATGTGATGTGATATTGAAATCAATACATAAAGTAGTCAAAGTGTTGAAGGGATTAAAGTTATATGTGTCTCAATTCAAAAAGGGTTTGGTGAGCCATCATATACTTAAAGCAGACATAAAAACAAGTATGAAATGGTGCATACTCTATTGCGAAATGTTTTGCAAAGCAAATGTCAAGGCCAACATAACTATTAACATAATTCAGATTAATTACTTTTCTCAAAAGAAAAAAAGGCTAACTATTCACAAAACGGGAGAACAAAGTTCACGCCACACCGGCGTGGTATCCGGGCTCACTTCCATTGCGCATGCGCTAGAGAACTCCCACAACGGGAGAATAAATTTCACGCCACACCGGACACTAACAATAAAGAGGCCCGTAAGCGCCAGTATCACTTTACTGAACTAAATCGACTGTTCTGCGTAAGTCTTTTGTGAAAATCATTTGGTAACTTTGACCATTCATCAAGGTTTTGAAATAATTGACTGTAGCACAAAAAGTTTTCCCGAAGCATGAGTCAATTTCAATACATATCATTTACAGGTTGCAGGCAGCCTTCTCAGCAAGTTTTGCAAATATCTTGTCGAAAATATTACCTTTACAATGTTATCAAGATGTTACTACTATAAACTGTATTGTATTTCGGAAAAGAAGACGCATGCTTCTCTCACTAAAAAGCGATTGGGAAAAAAACATACTTGTTGTGTCTTTGATATACCGACTCCAAAAAGGATAGGAATCATCTGTGTTATAAACTTATAATCATATGAAACTGGTCATATGGACTTATAGGTATTGCATATAGACTAGGACTGGTCATATGGATTTATAGTTAATGAATTGAAACAGCTTTCAAAGATCGGGTCAATGTGACCTTTACCCAATGTTTTCAATATAGCCATATAAGGCATTCTGCATTAATCTAGAAATGTGAAGATATTTTGCCGGGTGAGGACAATCAGAGGATGCTTGCTGCGAATTTCCATTCCAATTAACCCGACGGTTACAAAGGAGAAGATGTTGACGGATAACGGACAAAGGGCGATCGCAATATCTCACTTTGAGCTAAAGAAATAACAAATGTCTGACCCCAAAACCTGTTTGGTATGTCGAAGTTCTTTATTTATGATATGTGTGTGCACAAATTCAAATCAATCTAACAATCAAGAAGCCTAAGATGGCCAGTATCGCTGAACTGTCATTAGAAAAATTTAAATTATTCAACAAATATTTTCTCAATCCAAATTATTCAACAAATATTTTCTCAATCCAAATTATTCAAAATGGTATACATTATAAAAACTTTCTCTATTGTATGATCAGAAGAATATTCAAGAACATAAACATTCCTGTTAGTTTTTAAACCCTCATAGATGGTCCAAACAATATCATTTTAAATAATATATACCGTTAAAATAAAATCATTCAAGAATGTATTTCTACATTTCCTCTTGAGAAAACCATGTCGACCTGTAAGCTTGTCGACCATGATCACTTATCACAACCTTAAAGCTGCACACGTAATGCTACACAGTGTTTTGTTTGTATATATACAATTATATATATGTTACATTGTCTGGAAACTGTTTTAGTAAATCCATATTGTTCAAGCTTTTTCATTTATCGGAATAATTATAATAAAATTCGATATTTGAAGCAACAGGCATCTGCTATAAACATTGCCTTGAATTAAGAAAGTGATCATCACATGTACGAGCATTCCCTCTGTTTAAATTCTGTGTACAAAATTAGACTTCAAATGTCCACATGTAACAACGTCTCCATCGGAAATTTTAAAGGCAGTCTACTCTTGAAATATAATATCAAACATTCGTTTAAGCTTAAAATTAGAAAAGAAATAAGTAAATATCTTACTTCGAAGAGCTCCAAGTAAACCTCGCCAAAGGATGAAACTGGGGGTGCACAATACACTTTTATGTATGAGCCGTTCCACGAGAAAACCAACATTATTGACTCTGCGTAATGTATCGAACCAGATCAGCATGCGCAGTTTGCGCAGGCTAATCCGGGCCGACACATCTCGCCTCAGGGGCATAGAGGTGTATAATAATGAATCCAGAACCAGACAATCAACAGGAGGCGAAAAATATATGTCCGGGTAAGCCTGCGCGGCATGCTTAGGCTGATCCGGGTCGATACTTTACGCAGAGTCAACAATGTTGGTTTTTTCGTGGAGCGGCTCAATTATATATATCACGTCGTGCAGTAGTGGTATGTTAGCGTTTGCACGTAACGAAAGTGTCATTCAGAAAACCTTCATTAACCCTTTCCCTCATATAGACGCTTTCTGACGCCTCTGCAGCAGACGGCGTTTTGAAAACATAGTGACAAAAGAAGAAATTGCACAAAACGTGCAATTTCTCCTTTTGTCACAATGTTTTCCACTTTTTGTCATAGGTTATCCATTCAATTATGGAGATTTTCTATGTTTTGACAATATATGTTCAAAGTCGTCTGCTGCAGAATTGTCGTATGAGGGAAAGGGTTAACTTATCCCCTTCCCACATACAGTCACTCTGTGGGATGTTACTTAAATAACATAAGGAAATATCATGAACACTCTTTACTACGATATTTGATCTATTGATGAGTTGACAATATTTTGGCGAAAGCTTGCAGTCTTTATTTCCGCTGGGTAAAATTGTATACAGCGCCTCTTGTGACATATTTTGATTTATTTTACGTTGTTATATTAAAATGTATGCCTGCAGAAATGCCTGATAACATGTTATTAATAACATGTGAGCTGTCGCACGAGAAACCCAACAGTGTGGACTCTGCGTAAAGTATCGACCCGGATCAGCCTAAGCATGCCACGCAGGCTAACCCGTACAGACACCTTTCGCCTCCTTTGGATTTTCTGTTTCAGGAATCATTTCTCTATACCTATATACCCCTGAGACGGAATGTGTCGGTCCGGATTAGCCTGCGCAGGCTGATCTGGTCAATACATTACGCAGAGCCCATAATGTTGATTTTCTCATGGACCGGCTGATGTAATTAATGCAGCCATTGTATGACGACACATCAATAGCCTGATAACAAGGGCCTTTTCCCGTGACCAGATGCAAAAACACTGCATCTTTAATGCGTTATTTTACGAAGTTTTTGTTTATTAGTATGCATATCGAGACTTTGCAGATGGGGTTGCATGATAATATATTACACATCAGTCAACTCATTTGCATGTCCCAATTTGTTTTCAAGTCGTTTTAACAAAGCTGATGCATACACATGACTTCCGTCTTAGACATCATATGCAATAACCATTTTATCTATCGAAAATCAGCCTTGCAAAGTTTAAACCACGTGAGATTTGAGTCCTGCACGTGGCGGAATTCTGACCACCTATTTATCTGAATCAGTCTTCTGGTTCCGTTATATAACTAGAATACTGTTGAAAACGTAATCCCGATCTCAACAATAACTAAAGATCTTCCAAAGCGCAATGTACACAACGAGCTTCCGAAGGACACAATTCTTGTATCACATTGAGCATATATTTTACAGATTGTAAAGGGGTCGACGATGTAGCACACTCGCCAGAGGATCGCTTAATATCAAATTTCTTCAACTCGTGTAATATAACTTTATATGAACTGACAACACATGTCTGATCCTATATATATACAGGATACATACGTGTTTGATATAATCGTCAAAATCCTAAAAGAACCGACCTGACCATGGCTCGAACCTGGGATCTCTTGATCGGAAGGTGAATGCTCTACCCCAACATACTTCCCAATGACACAATTGACAAAACAAACTTCTAACAGTCAATGGAAATGACGTTAGTCGTGTTTTGGTATCATTTTCATTGTTCATGTTTTGCTATACAGTGGTCTCCGAACCCCTGTATCTCAGTCGGTAGCGACGCGGGCTGTCAATCCAGGGGTTGTGAGTTCAACATTCTTTCCGAGGTTTGACAAAAGGCATTGTGACAAGCGTCATTCCTCTTCCACCAATGGGCTATCAGTCTATGTGGAAAAGAAGCCAGTTTCTTTGAAAGAATGTTGTATAAAGCACTTGTGTGAGGAAGCCAAGAAGCATATCAGTTGGTGAACTGGCCACCGTTCTATGACCGAAAAATTGTTATAAACGGCGTTAAACCACAATCAATCAATATACAGTGGTCTCACTATATCTCGAAACCGAAAGTTACCGAGAAAATATTAAACCTTTCCAACATACAACACTTCTGCAATAGACGATTTTGAAAATAACTAGACAAAAAAAAAATGAAAGATAAAAAAAATAAGAGTATAATTATTGAAAAGAGTTGAAAATATTGTGGCAAAAAGAGAAATTGCTCAATGTTTTTCAGACGTCGTCTGCTACAGAGGTGTCAGAAAGCGTCTGTATGTCTGAAGGGGTTAATCAAGAGATCGATGAAAATCGAATTATGTTTTGTCAGCTTCGTAATTTATTATACTTTTGTGTTCACTATTTTAACCCTTTCAGCGCCGAATTGTTTAAAGTATACTCTTCCATGTTGAAACTCGGACGACTCTATTTACATGTTATAGGATTTTTGAAATATTTTTATAACTCATAGCCAAACAATGCAGATTTCAGGTGAGACAGCTCGTTACGAGCTGACTCACCTGAATCTGTATTGTTTGCAAAAAGCTCAATATTGCCTTTGGCGCTGAAAGAATTAAAAAAAAAAGCAGAGCAATGTTTTTACCCCCTTTCCAAAACGCAACACATTCCGCAGCAATCTAGAGATGTAAATGAAAGGATGTTTATTTTAATGATTTGGTCAAATTGTGGCAAAAGGTAACATTGTTCATTTAAGAATCCGCCGTGGTAGATTGGTTAGCGTCGGGGATTTGAAACCGGTTAATCCCGGTTCGATAACAAACAATATAGTAATTGCTGCCTTCCTTGGCGCTCATGCTGCGGGGTTTACATTACGACTGGCTGGCTGTTGTCAGGATAAAAGGAACTTACATAGGAAATACCGTGATATAACTGAAAGCGGTTTTAAACACCAAACAATCAATCGGTAATTTGTTATCCATGTCTTAGAAATGCTTACTCTACAACGGAATTCAAACAGGATAAGAGTTTACATTATCGAATTGATTCGACTCCCTTGTATAAACAAATTCATTAAAATCAGACCCAAAAACTTCGCTGTACGTAAATTGGATCTGACAAATAAGCATAAAAGGCCGTCTCAATCTCATTTAAACCAGAACTTAACTTCGGTAAAGTATAGCTAAAACGTAACATACCATTCGTATATATCTGATGACTGTCTATTACCGGTCGTCCCAGATTGACCTTTACGTCAACCAATCAAGTTGTCGCTTACAAAATCGTTAAGTATCAACAGGGTAGATAGCCTATCTTCACAAACCGAGACTCGGAGATGGCCGAGCGTTGGATGTATCGTGCGATCTCATTGGGCAGAAAAACGAGAACATGCTCACGAATATTTAAATGTTTGTCGGTAATATTATTCGTTGCCGTCAGATCAAATCATCCATTATTTGCACAGCAAAGTCTTTTGTCCGATTTTAATGCGATGTGGCTCTAATGGAAGGTATCTACGGCAGCAGTGTGCATCGCGTGATTCGGGAGTTGAATGTCATTCGGCCTGACGAGCTAAATTGTAAGTTCCAACCAACTGCATAAAAGGCGCGCATGAATAATAAAGTTGGTCCATAATTCAGTACAATTTAGGTACTATTGACTCTTTCAGCGCCAATGATTTAGGTTTTTGCAAACAATACAGATTCATGTGAGCTAGGTCTAAATCAGAATTGCCTGCTTTTTTAGATATCAAAATATTCAAAAATTCTTCTTACATGGAACCGCCCAATTTTGACCATTGAAAAGTTTACTCGCATTTGCTTGCATTAGCAGACTTTATTTTAACTATACCGATTTTATACGGCACTCATACATTTTCTATTGTCTCCATTACAATTCGCCAGTATACTCGTTATTAAATGTTAGCCGTTTCCCACATAAGAAAATCTGCAGCAGACGACTTTAGAAGTATCTTTTCAAACATATTTACAGATGAAAGAAGCAGCGTTGAATAAAGTTTAACATATTACGGCAATTCTATAGATTCTATAAATCAATTGATAGTTAGTGTAACTTTTCAAATGATTTTCCAGAAATAGAAACTTCATAAATATTTAAATTTCAACACTATTATTGATTACACAATTTGAATTTTCTTCAGAATTTCTTTACAGATTATTATCTTGTTCTATTTGTAAATATCTGTCTGTTGTTTTTCTTGTTTTTGTTTTTTTCCTTTCTTTTTCATTTACTTACCAATAAATTATTTTGAACATATTCGTGCAAATATTTTCAAAACTGGAACAAAATATATGTCTTCAAAAACAAAAAAGCTAAAACATATACAATTCTTGTAATATAGAAGACATTACAAATGTGTAACTCAAATGATTAGGGAATGGCCTTTCCTAAGTTGAGAGAACTTGTGGCCAGACCCTTTTGCCTTTATATAAATATTAAACTATGTACAAATATGTATGTTTGTAAATACTTTATGTTTTTTTGGTAATAAAATATGTTTAAACTAAACGGCATTTCGCGACATTGCTCAGTATGAGCTATTTCTCCTTTTGCCACACTGTTTTCAAAAGGGGTCTGATTTAGAGACGTCGGAAAACGTCTGTATGCGGGAAAGGATGAACTGAATCACAAAATAAATACGTTACCCCGAGAAAATCAAAAGTATGGACTCTGCGTAATGTATCGACCAAGATCAACCTGTGCAGTCCGCGCAGGCTAATCCGGGCCGACATATTCCGTCTCAGGAGGGAAAGAGGTATAAAGTAATGATTCCTGAAACAGAAAATCCACAAGAGGCGAAAATTGTCTGTCCGGGTTAGCCTGCGCGGCATGCTTAGGCTGATCCGGTCGATGCTTTATACGCAGTCAACAACGTTGGTTTTCTCGCGGTATGGCTCATTTAACGAACGACGATCCATTTACCTCGATTTGATTCTTATACTAGGTCACTGGTCTTTTTTTCCATCTCATATTCATCATTATGCACACACATAGATATCAATTATCTCATATCACATTATTTAACATTTGCTGGGTGTATGAATTAAACTTTGAAACTGTGAAACTTTGTATCTCATTTGTATCCAACTTTTATTTCAGAACATTAGTATTGTTGAATTGACTAGTTATTGATTTAGACAGACTTGCCATCTACATTACTTTGTTGTATGGATAATCATCTTGTCAAATTGCAATACAATAATACAATATTTTATTTCGATGCTGAGTTCGTACTTATAACATAAATGACAGCTCAGCAGTATATTACACATCGAGATTACAGGGCAATAAAATGCGTAATAATGTACTTTTCGTCACGCTTGATTGAACAAACATAAAACCCCGGATACTTACATGTACATGTCTCCATCTCATGTGTAACGTTGTAAACGTATTTAGTTTACATCTATTGCGGAACACCCTTTCAGTTTACATTAATCAGGCGCGAGATGTCTGCTTCCGTAAGACTTAACAAAAACTCGCGCCGTAGATGTGGAAAAATCCAAAACGAAGAACCAGTTCATCGAAGGAATCGAACTACGGACCTTTGGAACGAGATGCCGACGCTCTAACACTTTACCACTGTCTTTCGTGTGATTTCAAAGACGTATAGCTAATGACATTTGTCCTTAGGGAAGGGATCTGCAAAGGGTCAGGGCCCGTATTCACCAACACGTCTAAATTCGATTTTCGGACTAAATCTAAATCTCCGGGAATCCAAAAAGTGAACTAAATATTTAGATTTAGATTTAGTCAAAAATCTAAATTTAAAAGTTTGGTGAATACGGGCCCAGACAGCGCGGGGGATAGTCCGTCATATTTAACAAAAAGGCATTTCAAAGGTTAAGATCACGCCAAAAGTATCATTATAATCATCAGTGAAAAACTTAAGGCCTGAGAAAAGCAATATAAGTTTAACAAATCCTTAGATGCGCCAAGAGGTCAAATATGGAAGGTTTTTATCATCTTCGCGAAGTGGAACGGAAAAGTACGCCTTTGTTCCGAGTATTTACGGAGATTGTCCAATTAATTCAGTTTAAATGGAGTTATTTGCCATCGTGAAAAAAATCACCATGCATGATTTTTCCATTATGTTTCGCATTTTACATTTTTTTTTTATATTCTGCAATTTCGTATTCCATAATATATTTACAAACAGAAAAAAAAGTTTGCAAATATTCCCGCAAAATTGCAACGAAAAGTAAATGTAAAGAGTGTTTAACCCTTTGCTCAAAGTCTGCAGCTAATAAAGCAGGCAATTGAAAACGGTGGAAGGAAAGTTCATAATGCTTGTAACGAGCAGTCTGAACTCTTCCTGCATATGTTTTCCACTATGTCAGTAAATGTAAAAACAATGCACCAATTACTGATAAGTGGTGCATTACTGCTTTAAATTTGGATGAGTACAAGAAAATGCTTATGGAGCAAAGCGTTAAATATTTGTCATATGTGCAAAAACAAGGTCACTTGCACACAGCATAGTAATGGTGGTTTGTTCCCGGAACGTCGACTCGTTCCGCTTAACACCTTTCACTAATAGGGGGTACCAAAAGGGGTATAGAACTATACATACCATAAATCAATTTATTTGATTTTGAGGATGCACGCATCAAATGCATTTTAATAAAGAATACATTTTTAACATTATTAATCAAGTTCATACTGTGAATTTATCTGAAGGATAGACGGTAATTGATCAGAATAATTACAATTTAAATGCATGTAACAATTAAGTTGTTTTCTTTTAATCTTTAAGGTATTGTTTTCTAGTCGTAAGTAATTCAATTCAAACTGTCAAGGTCTCTGTTGAACAAATTAACTAAAAACTGTGCCTTTTGATCTTTTTTCTTTAAAACAAAAATAAACTGTTCTCTTACTTATTTGATGTGAATTAAGTTCAAACCGTTAGAAATATACGAATAACATCGTCAACAGAAAAGGGGTTCATAACTTGACATTTGACGGATATATTTATCGCGTAAACCGTAGAAGAGAAGACAAGATGTGTCGAACAGGCTTTCCTGTCTACATTCATCGAAATACCGACAGGATTCGGGAGACAAAACCATAACCACCCAGCAGACCACTACAACGTCGTTGCCAAACAGATCATGAGCAAGATATCTCGGCGCTGCGAAGAAGAAATTAGACCAATTCCCACAATGTTTACAGAAGAGCTGACCAAACTCAGAGATGTTACCGAACAATGGGTAGAGGGCGACATACCGATGTGGAACCACTTTGGCACAGAGCCCGCGCACTACAAACAACATCGATGGCTGGTACAATACAACACTCCCACCAAACTGGTTTACAGCCATCCAGATGTTCAAAGACATTCAGAACGCAAATAATATGCTGTTTTCTAAAATTTTACTCAATAATGCTGACAAAGATAAAAAATAAATCAAAGTACTGAAAGTACTGAATGGAAGGTGATTTTAGAGTGATGTCAGCCAGGTGCAGATGGGATAATGAATTGTATGCAAGGTATGAACAGATCATGGCTAGGATATATGGATAGGAACAAACGAGAGCAAATATGTTGGAAAATAAATGAATGAAAGAATTTAAGTCTTTAAAACTTCTTTATTTTGCTGCAGTTTCGGAATAGGTAAAATTGTATAAAAAGAATTCAAACAAATATAATAAAAAACACAAACACTTGTTGTTTAGTTTATACGGTTATACTATATAATTTCGGAAGAACGCCTTCATCAGTAGAATACAATAATAAAGAAAGAATAAAAACTTCAAAATTGTTGACAGCTGGACATTATATTATATTCACAAACACTGTCAAGAAGTATTGCATACATACAATTCATTTAGAAATTGCATTGAAACAAAATATATTTTTGGTAAAAAATATAGAGAGAAATATTTGTAAAAAATATAGAAAGCATTTTTTCATATTTAGACAGAAATGTACAGGAAAGAATAACATTCAGTCATATCCGTCAATAGCTAATGCTATCTTTCTATGCGTCTGTATAAGGACAACGATATATAGATAGATATTCTTTATTATCCCCCGCTTTTTCGAAGAAAAAAAGGGGGGTTATTAATTTCGGTTTGTCCGTCTGTCCGTCTGTCTGTCACACTTCGTTTCCGTGCAATAACTGCCACAAATATGAACCGGTTTTTTTCAAACTTGGTAACAAGGTTAAATGCCTTAAGGGCTAGGCCAAGTTCGATCGTCACTTTCGGCAAACTTCATTCGGTGGAGTTATGGCCCCTTAATTAACAAAAAATGTCGTTTGTTGCTGTTTCCGTGCAATAACTGCCACAAATGTGAACCGTTTTTTGTCAAACTTGGTAACAACGTTAAATGCCTTAAGGGCTAGGCCAAGTTCGATCATCACTTTCGGTGGAGTTATGGCCTCTTAATTATCAAAAAATGTCGTTTGTTGCTGTTTCCGTGCAATAACTGCCACAAATGTGAACCTTTTTTTGTCAAACTTGGTAACAACGTTAAATGCCTTAAGGGCTAGACCAAGTTCGATCGTCACTTTTGGTAGACTTTATTCGGTGGAGTTATGGCCCCTTATTTAACAAAAAATGTTGTTTGTTGCTGTTTCCGTGCAATAACTTCCACAAATGTGAACCGTTAAGACATGTTCAATAAAAAGTCTACTGACATGTTTTAACCTAACCTCAACATTTTCCTACAATATTTCCTGCAAGCGGGGGATAAAAATGTCATGAATTTGCTTGTTTCTTCCAAATTTGAAGAGCAAGTACATTTCATATTAAACATTACAAAAGTGAGAACATAAATATATAGTTAAAACATTGTAACAATAGGAGAACTTGCTCGTCATAAAAAAATCTATGATAGCCACTGTCAAATTTGCTTTTCATAAGTGAACAAATGCTATGAATGAACGTATACAAGTGCTATGAATGAAAATATGAAAACATGAATTAATTTTACATTTGCAACAATGTTCGATAAACTGTGTCTGAATGAGGATACAACGTAGAACGTAATGTTTTCTCCTTGCATGAAAGCTTAATTAAGTATAGGTGTGCCCTCAATTTAAATAAATTCCCACATAACAAGAACATTAAGAAAGTGTTGTAAAATCTAAATAATATCATGACATCTCACGATGATCAGATTTGTATAGAAATAATTTTATTTGATGTGTATTACGCGTCAAGCGTGGATTCAAACGCTTTCAAATATTTTACAATTTAAAACAATTAGATATTCGGATAAAATCTGACTGATTGAAACGAATTGTTAAAAAAAACCACACACAGTGCATATTAAAACCAAAGGCTTCTTTTCCCTAAACATTTTGTTTCAAGAGCTACAATATCTAAAGAGGCAACATGTTAGCGTGCTTATCCAGTATGCATGAGTTCGATTTTACCATACCAATTCAGGAAAAGTGATTTCCACATCTTTCAACTTTCCCCCGGTAAATCAGTCGGTAGCGACGCGGGCTGTCAATCCAGCAGTTGTAAGTTCGAATCGAAGCTCGGCCATCATTCTTTCTGTCATTGTGACAAGCGTCATTCATCTTTCACCAATGGGCTAACAGTCTATTTGGAAAAGAAGCCAGTTGCTTGGAAAGAATGTTGTGTGGATTACTTGTGTGAGAAAGCCAGACAATACATGAATAGGTGAACTGGCCGCCGTGATATGACTGAACCATTGTTGAAAACGGCGTTAAAGCCTAATCAATCAATCCTTTTTATATAATCATTCTGCAATTTACCATTTAGAATGCCCCCCCTTATCCCCTTATACATATTTAGTCGAGTAGTCGTTCGGGAGAATACACCATTCGTGAATTACCAGATAACTAACACTTCTCCCTAGCACACAACTATTGACAACATTGTGACAAAACATAAGAAATTTATCCCACGACTCCAAATGCAGCAGACGATTTTGAAAATATCTGAGAGGGATTTTTTTCTTTTTTCCCACAACGTTTCAATTAGTAAATATATATATACATATAATATATATATAACTGATGTAAAAACCTATAAATGAATATACTAAAGGAAATATAAAGAATATAACTGAAAGTCGTAATTAAGGATAGATTAGCATATTTTGGGGAAACTACCTTACGACACGGTAAGTCCTCGAATTGACCTAGTTCGTGTAATGTATATCTGATCCGGTGGCGTGGCGCGTAAGAATATACAGGTAACAATGTTTACCACAGAAAGATGTGTATTTGGAAAATCAAAATCAATTTTAATTTTCAAAGTCACAAAAACATGAATTATTTGAAAATTTAATTGTCCAAACCAGTTTCTACATCAAACTGATTGTATATGAAAACACTATAAGTATGAATTTACATTGATTTGTGCGAACTATATTGACTAGCGTATGTATGAAGAGATCATATAGTTTATAGAGAGGATGTGTGTTATAGGGCATGTTCCATTAAGGAACACACCGCAATGGTAGGTCTGGTCTTCGGTCAGTCATATATTATATAGAGCCATATGGTGTATTTTCCGCATCTCTAATAGTGAATCAATAATACTTTGTTCCAGAAATACACAGTTCATGCACCCAAACAGAAATTCATTTAAAAACGGAAAGGCAGAGTTCAGAATGCCCATAATGAGCCATATGATCTCTCCATTTATGATGAATTAATGTCACTTAATTCTTTGATTGTGTAGGGGTAGGAAAATGTTTGTCGAGCAAAGTGTTTAACTCTTTCCGCCATAAGCATTTTCTTGAAAGTAATAATTCCCCACTTATAAGTTATGTGTGAATTACGCTCACAATTGAGGAAGATTTCAGATTGCTCATTACGAGCAATCTAAAAGCTCTTCCTACACTGTCTTCAAATGGCCGCTCTATATTAGCTGCAGGCTGTTAACACCCAACAACGCATTTTAGGGTGAGACTGCGCGAGAAAAATAGGTCATCATGGATTCAACAAAACTGTATTTAAAAGGTTAAGATCTCCCCAAAAAATATAATTATAATGTTGTTGGAACATCCGTCAAAAACTTAAGGCGTGAGTACTCCAATATAAATTATTTAGAAACTCGCGAAGAGGAAAGGAAAAGTACAAAGAAGGCACTTGACAAATACATTTGCGGATTAATCGGGGGCCCGTGCGACGGAAAAGTAATGGTTAACAAATAAGTAGCGTGTCAAATGCAGTGGCTGATTTGGTCCGTACCCGACCCCCCCCCCCCCCCCCCCCCTCCCCCACGACACCTCGACCCGGCCGGGATGACTGAAGGAGAAGGAGAGGGCAGTACCCTCAAGAGATGGAGAGTGGTAGTAAAGAGAATGCCTCTCCTCTTCAGCCACCAATAACTAAGTTGTAGAGATAGGGTGCAAACACAAACCTCATCCTAAACCGGGCGACCTGATCGCGCTGTGGAGGTACCAACGGCATTCTCGTTAGAATGTTTGTCTTAATGACATCTTAAGCAAGTTCGAATATGGGACATATTGGGTTAGAAACTAGATCTACTAGGGCATTTTTAACTTGAGCACGTTGTAAGAATGTAACTGTATCAGAATGTTTGTATTGATGATATGTAGGCCAAATTTAAATATTGGTCATGTCTGTTAAAAAAAACTAGGTCACACGGCAAAATTGAAGGAAAATCTTGTCAACACTGTAAAATCCACATTTTTTAAAATTTGGTCAGAATACTATGGAGGCCGCATTTTGTCAGAATAATTGTATTGCTGATGTCTAGTCCATTTTCGAATAAGGGTGATATAGGTTAAACAAAAAAAGATCACTAGGCCAAATGAAAGAAAATCTTGATAACACACTGGATGTTGCATTTTGAATCTTTGTCAGAATAATTGTCTTGATGAGTTTTGCATTTTTCAAACACTTTCTCCCATGGTTTAGAGAATTATTTCTTTCTCAATGTAATAAGGCATAAACTTTAAAATATTATGCCTAAACCTGCTGTCAAATTTTCCATTGATTCTCCATGTCTTAAATGTGTAAACTTGTAAACTTGTGAACTCTTGCACTCAGGTGAGCAATAGTGCCAACAAGCGCCTCCTGTTTTCAAATAGGCAGTTTCATATTATTTACTATTTTTGATATGATTTTTCAACTTCTTAACAATAAAAACATATACATAAGCTGCAATTTCATTTCCTTTCACATTTTCCCTACTTCTCCAACCTTCCTGCAGCCCCCAGGCCGTCAACACTGTAGTGCTTTGATTGCATTTTCTTTCATTCGCCTTGTGCTGTGAATAGTTGTAAATGAAAGTGTCTGCTTTGTTCCATATGCCAAACAAAAACAATTTGGATGATCTGGTCTGAGGTATAATGTGCAGAGATAATGTGTTCTGTGATATATTGAATTTTGTTGATTGTTCATCTTATAAATAATTACGCAGGAGTATTGCTTTATGTTGAGAATGAAAGCAAAGCACTGAAAGTGCTGACGGCCCGGGGGCTTCAGGAAAGCTGAAGAAGAAGGGAAAATGTGAAAAGAAATAACAATTGCAGCTTATATTTTTGTATTTATTGTTAAGAAAATGAATATCAAAAATTCATATAAAAAATTGAAAATATTATTTAACTGGCAATTGGACAATAGGAGAAGCTTGATGGCCCTATATCGCTCACCAGAGTTCAAAAGCTCACAAGTATACAAACTAAATACATGAAGAATCAAAGGAAAATTAAATAGTAGGTTTAGGGAGAAGCATTTTGAAGTTTCTGCCTTATTATATTGAGAAATATGTAAATGTGAAATAAAATTCCATCAAATAGTTTCTGTGTGTTTTATAAATTGCACCCACTCGAGCAAATTTGGCGGAGATTCAGAGAGGTTCAGTAAAAGAACATTTCAGAGAAACTATTTTGAAATCCGCCTGGGCCAGTAGTTTCTGACAAGAAGATTTTTAATAGTTTTACTTTTTGTCGCCATAGCAACAAGTTGTGCACTGAATTAAGTTATGTGAACAACTGTAAAAGTGGGGCCGTGTATGGAATATCCATGCCAAGTGTTATCAACTTGAAGCCAGTGGTTTTTGAGTAGAGCTACGCACAGCGAGTGCGTCCAATAGATCATCTAGAGCCTTCTTAGGTTACAGGACCACAAATAAACTAGTATACTGAATATATAATTTCTTGTTTAAGGATGACCACAGTTGTGGTCGAAACTGATAAGCGTAATTTAGCGTAGTATTGGGTAAACAAGAAAATAATTATGCAATGGGAATTGGATCTAATTATCTAACACAATGAACCCATTAAAAGACATACACTATTACTTACAACTAGTTACAGAAAAGGAATCCGCTGTGGTCGAGTGGTTAGCGTCGGGGATTTCGAAACCGGGTATCCCGGGTTCGATCCCCAGTCGCGGCACTACGGTCATGGTGGAGTGCCCTTGGGCAAGGCACATTTTCTAGCCTAGTACTGGTTTGTTTACCCAGGGATCATGAATAATTAAATTTAATTGCGCGCTAATTGACCTTAGCTGTCGATGCGCCATAAAACAATATACATTCATTCAGTTACAGAAAAAGGTGAATAAATTTCACAAAGAGCAATATGCTAACTCCATAAGCATGTGTTACTCCTACACATTGAAATCATTAACTCATCTTGTATCAGTTATGGATACGTTATGGATTGATTGGGTACACGTTTACGGACAGAGTGGGCAATAGTGGAGTAAGAGTTCAGAAATATAAGAGCATTCTGAACACTTAGTATACCTTTTTTAATAGCGTGCTGATAAGGGAATGTGTAAATGTGTATTTATGGAGCACATGGTTATGTGGAAAATACACCATGGTCATTAACCATTATAATGCTTTGACAAATAACCTAGTTTGAGCAAATTGGACAGTTTTGAAAGAGGCAAAAATTTCATAAAATTTATGCCTTATCCTGCTGTCAAATGTTACCTTAATTCTATATGTGTGTGTACTTGTGAGCGATATAGGGCCAACAATGTTCTCCTGTTTTCCAATTGCCAGTTTCATTATATTTACTTTGTTTGATATGATCTTTCAACTGCATAACAATAAATACATAAACATAAGCTCCAATTGTTCTCATTTTCCCTACTTCTCCAACCTTCCCGCAGCCCCCAGGCCGTCAGCACGTTCAGTGCCTTGATTATTTAGAGCTATATCCAATGTTTGAGATGACATAACATGTTTTATTATTAGTTGAGATGAAAATAATGTGTTTTAATTTATGTTCAGAGATCTCTGTTGGACAGTCTACTTATTTTATTTATGTTTAGCAAGTTATACAATGAGAGAGATTTAAGTTAAATAGATATGAGTATATTAATAAATTATGCAATGCTATATTAGGGAGTTATACTGCATTTCCTGACATTACATTTGACAATTGGTGCATGTTAACAGAGTATGTTACTATTAGTTATCTTTCTAATCACCTGAACGGAAGTCTCGTGGTTAACTATTCTGATTAATTCTCCCTGTCTGTCCGTTTCCTTTTGAAGAACATTCACAACTTCGTAGAAAGTAGTAATGTTATACATGAATTTGTTTACTTGGCTACCGATTTTCTCTTGGTTACCTCTCATTTTTTCAATAGTTCACGAACTTCAATAATTTAATACATGTATTAATTAACTCGACAACAGACGATTTTGGAAACATCTATGCAAATTAAAATTTCTATAAATAATAGTATAATAATCAAACTGAGTTGAAACCCTTGCAACAAAAGAAAAAATTGCTCATTATGAGACATTTCTCCTTTTGCCATACTGTTTTCAAAAGACATCTACTACACATGTGTCAATATGCGTATAGGGAATAAACGAATCCAGTGCATGTATATTAAACGACTCCATCGCGCATCCTTTTTTTGCTGCATGTTTTGTACTTGTTACAATAATATGCCTGTTTATATAATATAGCAGTGGTAGCGTCGGTTTACGTCTAGACAAGCGCGGGCGCCATTTTGTTGACCTAGTTACTATTTAAAGTAACTCATTTGCATATAAAACATGATCGGCGGACATTTGTGTGTTGAGCAATGTCCGGAAATTGAATGACACCACGAGTCTATTTTTGTGTCAACTCATTTGAATATAAGTTATTAGTCGCCGGTAGAAGCCGGCGACTATATTTTTATTCGTTTTTCTGATTTCACATGGGAGGACAATTTGTTATTAGAATAAACTAAATGTAAATTCCTCGAAAACAGTACGGTTGCGATTGTCTAAATGCACTAAGTAATGATACATTTGATCAGAAATTCATGTTTCCAATGTTTTAAGTTTGTGATTCATTTACCTTATTGCAGTTCATGCTCTTTGCAAATTTATCACAGAAAAATGATTTGACATGCAGCAAACGTTAATGTTGAAGTACCATTACACTATCAGCATTAAATAACGTCATTTTGTCTTTTAGTAGTAGCTCGAGATTACTGAAAGTTCTTTATAAGTTCAAAGAGATGTCTTGATATGTGTTTATTTCATAAAAGGAAAAAGCATTTATTTCTAAAATAGTAAAATGTATGGACTGTTCCTACTCTAGAATTAGTCGATAGGAGGCTGCCTCTGATTGGCTAATTAGTTACAACGAAGTCTGTTTGTTACTAAGACTTGTGATTCACGGCAACGTCTTAAATCATTTTATCTAACACACAATATATTATAATCTACATGAAAGAAAAATACGTTTTGCTTTTTTCTCCACAGTGAAAACATGTTTGGAAATCATGCATTGCTCTTTGCTTGATTTCTTATTCAATTTCGATGTTGAACGAGCGTAACATTACGATGACACTTGGTCTTTACACGCGTTGAAAACTTCCAAAGGTGCTCAAAAACCTATAGAACACCATAAAGAGCTGAAATATAGGTGCTTCGGGATGTTGATTTGCCTTGAAACATATTTTAACTTTGATCAAACAACAAACAGAAATGTTCGCACCCAATAAATTTCGTACTTAACAACAGTCATTTTGCTTGCGCCATGCATATTTGTTTATTTTCTGCATTTTGTTTAAACTTGTTAAAATTGGTTAAGAAATATTAATTATGAATTTACATGGTACGTATACCTAGACTACTGTTTATGTTTGAAGACACATTTGAAATTACATATATACAACAATTTAAATGTGAATTAACTATTTAGCTAATATCATTTTACAAGGGTGGTCGGCTTTTTAAACAATATCTGTGAAAATTATGATTATAATTACATTGTAAAAGTAATATCATTTTGAGAAAAGGAGAAAAGTCATGTCTTCCAAAAACGGCTGAAAATTTATTGGACAAGCCCTGGTTTAATTGAAAGTCTTTTGTGGCCTCTATCATTTGGTAGCATCAAGCGAAAATGTTTCAGATTAAACGGTTGCACAAATCGTCAAAGTTTTTACAGCTTTTAAAGGCTGCTTTTCCTCGTATATCTAAAATCTTATCAGATTAGTAAAATCGTGCATGACTGCAGTGACATATCCAACATTTTAACATATTTATACAAACCCATACTTCCGTCACTAAATAAATAAAACCAGACAATGTGGCGACTTTAAAGGAGATTATTTTGACATTTCAAAAGGGTATTGTTCCCGTATCCGGTCTAAAATCAACAGACGCAATCACTATGGCGAATTTAAAGGGGATTGAATGGATTTACTTGGAAAATGAATGGGATATTGTCTACACGCCTGGTGTGACAATAAACGTTTTTGATGAAATATCTGATGGTGATTGTGAAATAAGATGACTAAAAATAGATCATGGACCGTGTGCAAAACATCAGGACATGCACATTTGTCATTTCGTCTCTGGACGTCCTAGAGGTAAGACGTACATAGATCATTTATTTACTGATTTGCCATACATGTTTGACCGTGTGCTTCGGCTCGACTATACGACATAGCAAAGTGGTATATCGTGTCATATGGCTGTCACATGTATGTCAGTGTCCCGAAATAATGTAGCAAATGTTCAGATGAATTTCTCCGCCTTTAGATTCGAGGGATTCAACAACTCTGAACACTTGCGCCATTGTTAAAGCTCTCGATCTCTATAATTTTGAATATAACTAATAAATCCAAGTGTATATGCAAATCAGTTGATACTAAAAATAGATTCGTGGTGTCATTCAATTTCCGGACATTGCGCAACACACAAATCGCCGACGCTCATGTTATATATGCAAATGAGTTACTATAAAAAGTAACTAGGTCAATAAAATGACGCCCGCTAGTTTACATATAAACCGATGCTACAACTTCTACATTTTATATATCATTATATATGTCGACTGCCAATATATGTGTCTTCCTGTACGCACAACATAGATAACTGTTGTTGTTCTGTTTTGAGCGAACTAAGTGAGAAGTATACATAACTTTTCGTCAAGGCATATGTTAACTTATTTACCACGTAACATTTAATTGGGGAATTATTATCCCTTTTGTTTACCTAACGAGAAAGGCAAAGAAATACATATACTAACTTCACAACTCCTGAAAATATTAACCTTTGCTTTTCCATCAATCAGACATGTGCCGCTAAATAAACGCTTATGTTTAACAGTATATTCAATAAAAGCAATCCTTGAAACGTATGACTTGAATTCATCATTAGTTACATGTATGCTTAGAATACCGGCACAGATACTAAGTGAGATATGTTATGTTTTTTTACAAAGTCGAACCATACGAAAATGAACGGGAAGAATGTTTTTTTCTTATGATCAACTTTATCCTTTTAACCACTTCATCAGTGTATGAAGGAAAGTATATATGACGCATGTAATGTTAATTTAAAGGGTTGAACAGTGTTTGTGAAGCGACGGGGTTTTCCTGAATATCAAACAACTTCCTATATTGAACTGTAAGATTTTACCAGAAAACGATTTGATTACAGACTGTCAAATTATTTCACTGTTTTAAGTTAAAAACCATTTGTTTTTAAAAATTATATTTCAATTTGTAGATTATCAATCGTGTGAGTCCTAAGCTTCTTTCACACGTAATGAATTCGACATTATTTTTCAATAAACAGTCTATCGCTTCACCGAATCCTTTGGGATATGTTTTGTTTGAATAAAACTCTTTATCAAATAACAACGCTTGTATTCGATCTAATATACCCATTACGTATTTCTTTATATGTAACATGTGTAATATAACATGACCGAATCACTATTTCTGAATTCATTTGCGAATGTTTACAACATGGCTGAGAACGGATATACGGTAAACACAAATGCCACGATAGATGGACGAGGTAAAGGGACCATTATCGGTCATAAAAATATGTTTTTTTGTGATTATTTAACAGTGTATTAAGTATTACATGTTGGGACTATTTTCTGACCGCGAAAACCCGATTTTCTTTTTGTTTTTCATCATGTGATAATAAGAATCTGACATTCGTTGTCATTTCATAAAGTTTTATTAAACTCGATAAAGTTATTAAGCTACTAACAACTCATGTCAGATCCTATTTATATACAGGAATACTTTTACACAGTAGAGTTTGTAGCTAGTATACACATATATCCTAGGGTACATTTTATGTAAACATAAAGACCGTAAAAGAAACAATCTGTATTGTCACATAATAAGTCACACATTAGTTTAATTAATGTTATTGTTTACGCAATTGTGAACACTAATGAGAGAGTTGACGACTACTGATTTGGTAAAAATAAGGTGATCCGTATACAGTTTCCATATAGTAACTTGTATTCACAAGATTTACATATGTTAGAACGACTCGAACACAAGCAGGTAGATTTTCATCAAATTGACCTGTACAGCTTGGATTTCATATATTTTGTTGTAGAAAATTGAAAAATCCAGTTTATATTGCAATTTCATTGCATCTATGTGCATTATTGTTTCACAGGTTTTATACAATACTTGCACTTACAAACAGGGTAATTTTCAGTAAAGATGAGATAGAAAGGATGCATGTTCGTTGTGACAAGAATTGATATTTCTGACAGCTTATAAACGTTGGTGATTATACCTTTCTTGCAGATCAGATGCGGTCCTTTTCAATGCGCTTTTTCGTAGATTCGTGAAAACAACACAGATTATAAACAGAATGCAAAATCCATTTAACAAAGAATTTGTAATCAACACGTCTTTGTAATCACCAAAAACATCCCGTATGGCCCCTGAAATATATAAAAAATATTATCTGAGCTTCGGGAAAACGACATCTGAAGGTTATAAATGCCACAAGCTCTAGCGAAAAATTAG
This sequence comes from Serripes groenlandicus, assembly GCA_031761405.1. NCBI lineage: Eukaryota > Metazoa > Mollusca > Bivalvia > Cardiida > Cardiidae > Serripes > Serripes groenlandicus. The sequence goes on from JASEVX010000003.1 coordinate 98,109,100, forward strand.
GAGATAAAATGTACAGTCACGTGCAATCAAAACTTATGGTGGCCTTATAATGATGTTTTATAGCGACTTAACACCCTTTTCAAACAGTCTTGCTATTATATCAAAGCTACACTTACTGTAAGTGTATCGATGATCGCTGTATGACTAACAAGTGCATTGCCCAACTCCAAAATAATCGTCCAAGAAGTGCCATCAGTAACACGTTGTGCTGAAGTCAATGCTGATAACACCGATAGAGCTGAACAGGCTTAATTGTAACAGTACCTGCCGAATTAAAAGAAACATTGTCGCTGATGACAGTGTATGTAGGGGAACAGACAACAGCTTAGTATGCCAATAGTGGTACAAGCCATATTTATATACCGTTGACAGCTAAATAATTATCTAAATTAATATTTGTCGATCGCGGAATATTTTATTGAATTAAATGGCATCGGATATATATATATATATATAGACTGTATAGAGGACGTTAAGGCACAAAGTGTTTGGGTGATGATCTTAAAGTAGTAAGACAATATTGCTAAAATTAATAATTTATAATTTCAGACCAGTTCCTTAAGTTATATTTTTTGTTGTCAAGCCAAAAGGATATTCCGCCAAAGTACTCATTTGATCGATACAGGGCTTCATGACCCTCGTGTTTACAAAGTACATTGAAGAGTATACGATATAATACGTTTGCATTCGACTTAAGTATAATTTTCGGCAAAACTCGTAAAATTCCGTGGTATTAGAAAATAAGATGTCCAAAAATTACTTTAAATTCATTTGAATGTTATAGCGATAAAAATCATGAGTTAAACAACTGGAAGCCTATACATTTACCTATATAATGGCAGCCTAGTACATATACCTAGATGTGTCTCATATATTTACTGTTAATGTGATAGTGAAAGAAATTCAAGTTTTAACAACTGGCAGCCTAGTACCTTTAACTAGATATGGATACATGTATTAACTGTTGAGAATGTTATAGCGAAAAGCATCAAAATTCTAAATTAGTTCAGGCGTTCATCAGTAACGGCGGCGTTCGCTGGTAATGGTGTAACAATAACAGGCTATATATACCTTTCTATGGACCAGACCGCTTAAACTTTTAAACTCTGAAAGTAGTTTATTTCACATAATGTTGATTCCAAACCTTAAATTGTTGAATTAACGAAAATCAGTTGTATATTTACTAATTTACTATATATATATGCGATAGCGATAAATACGAGGATGTTACCAATGTAGTCGCCGTTGTAGGTTCATGCCAGACGTTCTAACTAACCGGTCTTCCAGTGTAAATGAAAAACCGAAAACAAACATGAGTTTAAATACTGCATTATGGAACGCCGCAACTGCCTTATTTGACGTTACACGTTGACATGCAGGCGCATCAGCATTGTATGTGACGGTTTCGTCATTACGTGTAACGGTTTCTTCATTACATGTGACGGTCTTATCATTACATGAGATATAATTGCCATTCCATATGGTGGGTTCAATGTTACGTGTGCCAGTTTTACCCTGATGTGTGAACATTTTATTCATACATGTGATGACACATTTTATATATGTGACGGTATTTATCATTACATGTAACAGAAAAGTCATTCTGTATGTTGGATTCAGCATTATGTGTGGTAGTTTCATCTTGATTTGTGACATTTATTCATACATGCGACGACATTTATTTATACATGCGACGACATTTATTATTCATGCAACGGTTTCAAGATTGTTTGTGACAGAAATGTATCTTCACAATAAATTTGAGGATTAGAACGTTCTATGCTATGATTTTGTCATAACGTATGACCAAATGTTCTATAAGTGTGATGGTTTGACCTATAAATGAATCCTTTCCGATAATTTCACTCTTTTATCCACAAAGTGACTTGCAACTAAAAACATAGAAAGTTATCAAATTCCATACTGCAATCTTACCGATTCTAACACTATATTTATAATTGCTATATATAACATCTTGTTCGCTAAAGTAATGTAATTGTAGAGATCAACTGATCTGATAGAGCATAAGCTTTTTAGCTGCTATAGGCCCATTTGGCAGTGTACACTTTTTATCATGTGCAAATTATCTAAAGAGACAGAACGAATTAGATACAATGAGACACCCAAACTCTTTCCGAAAAGACTCATTGGTTCTTTAACGTGCGCATTGTAAAGCGCCGATCCAAGCGATGCCCTTTCCCCTTGAAAGGGCCTGTTGAGTGGGAAACCCTAAAAAGCATCTCAGACATTTCCAGAACTCGGACCTCTGCATTGACAGTCCAATGTGTGAATCACTGGATCACAGGTTTAATTTGAGAAATGTCATGAGTAAATGGTTGAGTAAGTTAATTCCTTGGTGTTGAATGTCACTAAGAGATACAAATAGTTAAATTAGCGGAAAGGATTCATATATAGGTCAAACCGTCACACGTAAAGAAGACTTGGTCACACGTAAAGAATTATGTGTTCATACGTAAAGAGCATTAGGTCACAAGAACATGTGACCATACGTAAAGAGCATTTGGTCACACGTAAAGATCATTTGATCACACATAATGAACATTTCGTCAACCACAGCGAACATTTGGTAGCACGTAAAGAACTTTTGGTCATAAATAACGAACAGTTGATCACACGTAACGAACATTACAAGTGTCATCGGATGTATAAACAAAAGTGTAACATATTAAGGTAAAACTCCCACAAGAAAAGGTTGACTCCATCACATGAAATGACGATTCTGTCACATATAGTGGTGAAACCTCCACATGTATAAGAACTGTCGCAAACAACAACTGCTTTGAGATATCTCCGCGAAATCTTCTTTTTCATAAAACATACAGCAAAAAAAAACTATCTCCGAAATCCCATTCAATTATGCTTCTTTTATTTAAATTTATATACTATTTACAGTACATATATTTGTAAGTATAACAACAGATAACGTTTACATCACAATTCAAAGCATACATCAAAAAAAAATACACACCAATAGATACATAATAGACATCATGTATCATCTAATCATTTATTATTAACCTACTATGAAATGTCACCTTAGTGCTGATTAGTGCCGTACAAAATGGAAATATGCATGATTTAAAGGAAGCAGATGTAATTCAATACATTTAAATAACGTGTGAAAACAGACAGGAGGTAAATATTTCGAACAAGAAGGCCAAATGTCCCTTTATCATAACCGAGAAGGCCAAGATGTGCCTATATTGCTCACCTGCCTACCATAGCCGATACTAAAAGGTTACCAAGAGCAGAAAGGGTCAATTTTAGTGAAGGGATTAGACGTTTTATATGCTGCTATTCAGCATGTGAAGTTTAGTCGTGATATGAAAAGTTTAGTTCTGAAACCATTTAGTTTACAGTTTGCTTAAGAATAACTGCAACTATAATGTGTCATACAAGCTGAAGTTTCTTAATTTTTTACCAATAAACGATTTCAAATCGTCTCTAACTAGATCAATTAGATCACATAGGTGCTTAAATATTAACATTTAATGCCTCTTGTTATAATTTAAGTGTGACACAAGCTTTGGAAGGTGAGGGCGTCTATTCTCCTTCCAGTTTATCAGAAGTATGATAACAACAAGAGGCCGAAGAGTGCCAGTATCGCTCCACTGCCATTAGGCAAAACTTAAATCTCCAAACAGCCCCGCCCCCTGGTGGCCATGTGTTTCGACCAATCAACATGGCTTGAAGACATTTGATAGAAGGTTACCCTAGGAACATATCTACAAAATAATTTAAAAATCAGCCGAACACTTTCGGAGAAGAATATTTTTTAAGTGTTCACTATAGCCATATTATATTGGCGGCCAGAGTTTTCGACCAATCAAGATGGCTTGATGGAATCTGATAGAAGGTCACCCTAGGAACATTTCTACAAAATTATTTGAAAATTGGCCAAACACTTTCGGAGGAGAAGATTTTTTAATCTTTCACTATAGCCATATTAGACAAAATAGCCCCGCCCTCTGGCGGTCATGTTTTTCGACCAATCATTATGGCTTGAAGGAATCTGATAGAGAAGATTTTCACTAAAGCCATATAAGGCAAAAAAAAACCGCCCTCTGGAGGCCATGTTTTTTGACCAATTAACTTGGCTTGAAGGAATCTGATAGAAAGTCACTCAAGAAACATTTCTACAAAATTATTTGAAAATTGGCCCGACACTTTCGGAAAAGATTTTTTAAGTTTTCACTATAGCCATAAAATAGGCGGCCTGTTTTTCGACCAATCAACATGGCTTGAAGGAGTCTGAAGGAGTCTGATAGAGGGTCGGTCTCCTAAGGAGGATTTCTACAACAAATTTAGAAAATTGACCAAATACTTCCGTAGGAGAAGATTTTTTAAGTTTTCACTATAGCCATATAAGGCAAAATAGCCCCTCCCCCCTGACGGCCATGTTTTCGACCAATCAACTTGGCTTGAAGGAATCTGATAGAAGGTCACCAAAGCAACATTTCTACAAAATTATTTGAAAATCGGCCTGACACTTCCGGAGGAGAAGAAGAATTTTTAAGTTTTCTCTATTTTTTTTATTTCGATTTCCATGGAAACCAGAATTTTGCATGGATCCCAAACATTTTGAGGAACTTAAGAGAGGACATTGAGAGGATGCTCCTATCATCCCAATTGGCCAAGTGGTTAGGGAGAAGAAGTCGTTTGAAGCAAAACGTTTACGGACGGACGGACGGACGGACGGACGCACTCACAACGGACAATTCCCCATGACATAAGCTGGACTGGCTTTCAGCCAGTGGAGCTAAAAACGGGAGTATATAAACAAAAAATATATGATCATTTATGATCGAAATTGAGCATTGATGAAATTAAAAGAAAAAGTTCACATGTATAGCCAACATATAGAAAGAATACAATGGTCTGAATGAACAAACTGTATGGGGGAACGTTTTAAGTTTAGAAATACAACAGAATGTTATCAATTTATAAATAGGCAAAAACATTCTGCGAATTTTGGGGCTGTAAACCAAACAATTAAAAACGCGTAGCCTAGGAAGTTTGGGGGGGGGGGGGGGGGGGGGGGGGGGGGGGGGGGGTTCTGGGTTTTGCTTTTACAATTAAATCTTCTATGTATTTGTAAAAGGTGATTTTTTTGTTTACCTCTAAGGCTACGACAATGGTACATATGCCTTTACCTAGATATGGCTACATACCGAGGGCTTGGCGTAAAACGGTTGCAACTAAAAACCTAAACCCTTGTTTAGGGGTAATTTTGTAAACAATGTCTGATGCCTTACTTCGGATGGATCAAATGTGTCCTATCTTGAAATAGCTCAAGGATTGTAGGTTGGTGGTTCACACTAGGCGGGTTCAAACCAACGTCCTTATGACACTTTGGACAAGTTTGATGCCGGTCAGGTGTTTGATATAGAGAAACAAGAGGGCCATGATGGCCCTGGATCGCTCACCTGATCTATATGATTCATAATATGAAGCATGTAGATTTTATAATTTTCAAATTGAGCCAGCACGTTTGGACAAGAAGATTTTTTAAGATTTGGCAATTTTCCCCTTTTCTGATGCCGCAGCAACCAAAGTTCTGCTTGAAATTAAATTCTTTGAACAATTTTGAAAGGGGACCACCTAAAGACCATCCTGTGAAGTAATTTTGAAATCTGGCTAGTACTTTTGAAATCTGGCTAGTACTTTTGGACAAGAAGATTTTTAAAGTTTTAGCAATGTACATATAAGGAAAACAAGCCCCGCCCCGTTGCGGCAATGTTTTTCAACGGATCGGAAATAATTAAACAATCTTCATAGAGGGTGCCCTTAGGAACATAAATTTTGTGCAAAATAATTTTTAAATCGGGCCAGCACTTTTGGACAAGAAGTTTTTTTAAGATTTGGCAATTTTCCACTTTTCTAATGCCGCAGCAACCAAAGTTCTACTTGGAATTAAATTCTTTGAACAACATTGAAAGGGGACCACCTTAGGACCATTTCTGTGAAGTTATTTTGAAATCTGGCCAGTACTTTTCAACAAGAAGATTTTTTAAAGTTTTAACAATGCAAATATAAGGAAAACAAGCCCCACCCCCTTGCGACCATGTTTTTCAACGGATCGGAAATATTTGAACAAGCTTGGTAGGGGGTGCCCAAGGAACATTTGTGCAAAATAATTTTTAAATCGGGCCAACACTTATGAACAAGAAGATTTTTTAAGATTTGGAAATTTTCCCCTTTTCTGATGCCGCAGCAACCAAAGTTCTACTTGGAATGAAATTCTTTGAACAACTTTGAAAGGGGACCACCTAAGGACCATTTCTGTGAAATTATTTTGAAATCTGGCCAGTTCTTTTCAACAAAAAGATTTTTTAAAGTTTTAACAATGCACCTATAAGGAAAACAAGCCCCGCCCCCTTGCGGCCATGTTTTTCAACGAATCGGAAATATTTGAACAATCTTGGTAGAGGGTGCCCTAAGGAACATTTGTGCAAAATAATTTTCAAATCGGGCCAGCACATTTGGACAAGAAGATTTTTTAAGATTTGGCAATTTCCCCCTTTTCTGATGCCGCAACAGCCAAATTTCTACTTGGAATTAAATTCTTTGAACAACTTTGAAAGGGGACCACCTAAGGACCATTCCTGTGAAGTTATTTTGAAATCTGTCCATTGGTTAAGTAGAAGAAGTCATTTGTAGGAAATTGTTAACAGACGGACGGACAGAAGACGACGGACATTTAGTGATCACAAAAGCTCACCTTGCACTTCGTGCATAGGTGAGCTAAAAACACCATCATTATTTTGTATCTTATCAATTCTTCAGGTATTGAAATTTAGCTAGGGTCTTAGTTTTGTACTAGGTCTTAGTTTTGTACCTTTGCCCAGGAAAACGTACAAAACTAAGACCTAAGACCTAAGACCTGGTAGATGTTTTCGTTTGACTTTCTTTTCATAATATCATTGCTCTGGCATGCATGATATAATTTCAAAAGAACTCCGGATGGATCAAATGTGTCCTATCTTGAGATAGCTCTACTGAATAATTATGAAAGGATTGTAGGTTGATGGTTGACACTAGGCGGGTTCAAACCAACGTCCTTATGACACTTTGGAAAATTATGATGCCGGTCAGGTGTTTGATATAGAGAAAAAAACACAAATTTTGTATCTTAACAATTCTTCTGGTTTTGAAATGTTACCAGGGTCTTAGTTTTGTACTAGGTCTTAGGTCTTAGTTTTGTACCTTTGCGCAGGAAAACGTACACAACTAAGACCTAAGACCTAAGACCTGGTACAAAACTAAGACCCTGGTAACATTTCAATACCAGAAGAATTGTTAAGATACAACTAAGAGATGTTTTCATTTGACTTTCTTTTCATAATATCATTGCTCTGGCATGCATGATATCATTTCAAAAGAACTTCGGATGGATCAAATGTGTCCTATCTTGAAATAGCTCAAGGATTGTAGGTTGGTGGTTCACACTAGGCGGGTTCAAACCAACGTCCTTATGACACTTTGGACAAGTATGATGCCGGTCAGGTGTTTGATATAGAGAAACAAGACATGGAAATTCCATGAAACCAGGTTTTCTATAATGGAAGGTGTTTAATTAAGAATTAACAGATCTGTCAAATATTTCTGTTAATAGTTAATCAAAGCTAGTAATTCAAGTAACAGGGAATATTTCTATTGATGAATAATCATAATTACTTTGTCAATTAAATATATCACAATTTTATCTAATAAAGATCAGTTCAATACAGTCAATCGTGTGTTGATGGCCTCATTTATTAAGAACATATAATAGATAACAGATATTAAGCAACCTTTTGTTGTAAGCAGCCACATTTTAGGATCCCTAATGCCAGGTTGATAATCAGTGATCTGCCTTAACCCTTTACTTGATAGTTTTGCCTTTGCAAACAGACTAGATCCAGGGCCCGAGGTTATGAAACTTACTCATATCTATGCTATATTCTTTTAAATTGCCAAGTTATTTAATATGGAGCATATTTGCGCGAAGTTATTTGAAAATATCTATATGCATGGTAAAGTTATGGTCTGAACAAAAAAAATTAAAGTAAAGTATATTTTCTGTCACTGTGACCTTGACGCTAAACACATAAATTGTGCATATGACACAGCGTCTCGATATGGTGTATATCTGTTCCAAGTTATTTGAAAATATCTCTATGGATGAAAAAGTTATTGTCCGGACAAGAAAAGTTCAACTGATGTCTATTTGTTATCACTGTGACCTTGACCTTGAATCTACAGAATTCTTTTTTGCATTTGGCACATCGTCTTGATATGGTGCATTTGTGCCAAGTTATTTGAAAATATCTCTATGCATGACACAGTTATGGTCCGGATAAGAAAAGTTCAATTACAGTCTATTTCTTATCACTGTGACCTTAACCTTGAATCTACAGACTTTTTTTTTGCATTTGGCACATCGTCTTGATATGTTGCATGTTTGTGTTATTTGAAAATATCTCTATGCATGGCAAAGTTATGGTCCGGACAAGGAAAGTTGACGACCGCCAGCCCGCCCGCCGACTTCGCCAAACTAATAACCAGATTTTTCCTTCGGAAAACCTGGTTAAAAAACACCAATTTTGTCTTAGGTCTTAGTTTTGTATACACCCGGATGCGTACTACCTATTCCTGGGTCGGCCGACATGTATCAAGGGCCTTACCATGCTAAACACATCACAAATTTAACTACTGTGCGCCCTATAACTTAAAACTTGATAATGTTGCATGCATTAACGGCATGCCCCGTGTACATAATATGGCTGAAAACATCCCAAGTGTAACTACTGTCAGCCTAGTACCTTTAACTAAATATTGGTACACGTAAAAACAGTTCCTGTGTAAATATCTGACAGCGAAAAGCAACACGATTTTAACGACTAAAAGTTTAGGTTTGGGGTTTTTCTCCAAGCGGCGACCCTGTTCTAATCAAAACACAATTGGCTGCCATGTTTTTTAACCAATCAACATGGCTTGAAGGAATCTGTTTGAGGGTTACTCAAGGAACATTTCTATACAATTTATTTAAGTTTTCACTATAGCCATATATAATTCAAAATAGCCGCGGCCATAGTTTTCAAGCAACCAACATGGCTTGCAGGAATCTGATAGAGGGTCACCCTAGGAACACTTATACAAAATTATTTGAAAATCGGCCGGACACTTTCGGAGAAGATTATTTAGGTTTTCACTATAGCCATATAAGGCAGAATAGCCCTCTGGCGGACATGTTTTTTTGATCAATCAACATGGTTTGAAGGACCCCAAGGAACATTTCTACAGTAATATATGAAAATCGGCCAGAAACTTTAGGAGGAGAATATTTTTAGAGCGTTTGCTTTCGGTTGCCATGGAAACCAGAATTGTGCATGGATCCAACACAATTTAAGGAATTTAGGATAGGACATCCTGAGAGAATGCTTTCTATGAAGTGTCATTCCAATTTGCCAATTGGTTAGTGAAGAAAAGTGGTTTGAAGCAAAAAACAGTTGACGCACGGATGCACGCACGAAGGACAATTCGCCACATCTGGATGTGACATAAAGCTCAACTGGCTTCCAGCCAGTGGAGCTAAACATTGAAGAAACTATCAAATTCGCAAAATCTACCAAAATACATCAAAATTGATGTTTTTTACCCAAACAAACATACCCGTTCAGCATCTTTATCGTACTATGTAAAGAAGGGTATTAGATGAACAAGTTTACAAGTTTCACAAAGTAATAGGCTTGATAGTTTTCATGTAAGTGACCTAAACGCAAAACTTAACAAATACCTCCAATTCTCAAAATCAACAAAAATACATAAAAAAAAAGGCAACACTCAGCATCTTTAGCATACAATGTGAAGAAAGGTATTCAATAAACAAGTTTTAGAGCGTTTGCTTTCGGTTGCCATGGAAACCAGAATTGTGCATGGATCCAACAAAATTTAAGGAATTTAGGATAGGACATCCTGAGAGAATGCTTTCTATGAAGTGTCATCCCAATTTGCCAATTGGTTAGTGATGAAAAGTGGTTTGAAGCAAAAAACAGTTGACACACGGATGCACGCACGAAGGACAATTCGCCACATCTGGATGTGACATAAAGCTCAACTGGCTTCCAGCCAGTGGAGCTAAACATTGAAGAAACTGTCAAATTCGCAAAATCTACCAAAATACATCAAAATTGATGTTTTTTACCCAAACAAACATACCCGTTCAGCATCTTTATCGTACTATGTAAAGAAGGGTATTAGATGAACAAGTTTACAAGTTTCACAAAGTAATAGGCTTGATAGTTTTCATGTAAGTGACCTAAACGCAAAACTTAACAAATACCTCCAATTCTCAAAATCAACAAAAATACATTAAAAAAAAAGGCAACACTCAGCATCTTTAGCATACAATGTGAAGAAAGGTATTCAATAAACAAGTTTTCCAAGTAATAGGTTTTATAGTAAGTGACCTAAACGCAAACCTTATCCAACACCGCCAATTCTCAAAATCAACCAAAATACATAAAACTTATGTTTCTTTACCACAAAAAAGAAGGCCACACTCAGCATCTTTAGTATACAATGTGAAGAAGGGTATTAGATGAACAAGCTTTCCAAGTTTCAAAGTATTTTCAAAGTATTAGGTTTGATAGTTTCCGACGACGATCAAGTGACGACAAATGCTAGTCTTTTTTTTCAAAATTCAGACGAGCTAAAAAGATAAAGCAACAGTCTGGTTATTTCTGGATCACACTCGAACATACATATTTGTCTTGCACGTGATCATATATCTGACCCAGTTTTACTGCACTGTAATTGAAATAGTATAGCAAGGCACCTTATGCGAAATTTAAGATTCGCTAGTAAAGTGCTGAGATTTTAATTAATTGATCACTTGCTTAATGTATTTTTTTTTGTAAACAAGAATTACGCGTAATTAAATGTCTCGCTGTCCCCTGCTTTGACTATCAATGCAAGTGTAAAAGACAAAAAGTAAAATAACAAAACTTTAACATTGAGCTTAACACAATTGTTTTTAAACAAGAAATTAAAAGAAAAAAATATACGAAGTTAAAAAATACAAGAAATTGAAAAAATATAAAATAATCAGCTAAATACAAAATTCCAAAAAAAAAAATACATATGTGCAATGTTCAAAAATGCAAGAAATTCAAACCAAAAAAATTTGACCAAACGCAAAGTTTTTAGCTAAACTCAAAATCTAAAAATACCAAGAAATTCGAAAAAAAATAAATACAAACGTTTTACCCCGAAACATGTTTGATATGTTGAAGTACTTTATTTATGAAATGTGTGTTCACAATTTGAAATGAATCCAACAAAATATGCAGAAGCTATGTCCAATTCTCAAAATCCACCAAATATCAAGTGTTTTACCCCCCCAAAAAGGTCACACTCAGCATCCTCAGCATACAATGTGAAGCAGGGTATTAGATGTAACTATATTCCAAATATGAAAGCCCTAGGACCAGTACTTATTGAGAAAAATCAACAAAAAAAATCGAAACTTTAACGTTGAGATAAACGCAAAATTGTAAAATACAAGAAATGATAAAGAAAAAAATCCAAATGTTTTACCCAACAAGATGACCATGATGGTCCTATATCGCTCACCTGATTTAATCAAACTTAGTGTTCTTTCCCCTATATGAGTCTATGAAAACAAGTAACCCCCGGGGAGGGGTCATTTTTGACCCCAGGGCTATAATTTGAACAATCTTAATAGAGGTTCACTAGATGATGCTACATACCGAATATCAAAGGCATGGGCCTTCTACTTTTAGACAAGAAGTTTTTTTAAGTTTTTTCTCTATATGAGTCTATGTAAAACAATAGACCCCAGGGCTATCATTTGAACACTCTTGGTAAAGGTCCACTAGATGATGCTACATACCCAATATCAAAGGCCTGGGCCCAATACTGTTTTTTAAATTTTTTCCCCTATATGAGTCTATGTAAAACAATAGACCCCCGGGGAGGGGTCATTTTTGACCCCAGGGCTATAATTTGAACAATATTGGTAGAGGTCTACTAGATGATGCTACATACCAAATCTCAAAGGCCTGGGGCCTCTACTTTTAGACAAGAAGATTTTTTAAGTTGTTTCTCTATATGAGTCTATGTAAAACAAGTGACCCCCAGGGAGGGGTCATCTTTGACCCCAAGGCTATAATTTGAACAATCTCGGTAGAGGTTCACTAGATGATGCTACATACCAAATATCAAAGGCATGGGCCTTCTACTTTTAGACAAGAAGATTTTTAAGGTTTTTCCCCTATATGAGTCTTATGTTAAACAAGTGGCCCCCGGGGAGGGGTCATTTTTGACCCCAGGGCTATAATTTGAACAATCTCGGTAGAAGTCTACTAGATGATGCTACATACAAAATCTCAAAGGCCTGGGGCCACTACTTTTAGACAAGAATATTTTTAAAGTTTTTTCTCTATATGAGTCTATGTAAAACAATAGACCCCAGGGGAGAGGTCATTTTGACCCCAGGGCTATAGTTTAAACAATCTTGGTAAAGGTCTACTAGATGATGCTACATACCCAATATCAAAGGCATTGGCCCTCTACTTTTGGACAAGAAGATTTTTAAAGTTTTTCCCCTATATGAGTCTATGTAAAACAAGTGACCCCCGGGGAGGGGTCATTTTTGACCCCATGGCTATAATTTGAACAATCTTAATAGAGGTTCACTAGATGATGCTACATACCGAATATCAAAGGCATGGGCCTTCTACTTTTAGACAAGAAGATTTTTAAAGTTTTTCCCCTATATGAGTCTATGTTAAACAAGTGACCCCCGGGGAGGGGTAAATTTTGACCCCAGGGCTATAATTTGAACAATCTTGGTAGAGGTTCACTAGATGATGCTACATACCGAATATCAAAGGCATGGGCCTTCTACTTTTAGACAAGAAGATTTTTAAAGTTTTTCCCCTATATGAGTCTATGTTAAACAAGTGACCCCCGGGGAGGGGTAAATTTTGACCCCAGGGCTATAATTTGAACAATCTTGGTAGAGGTTCACTAGATGATGCTACATACCAAATATCAAAGGCATGGGCCTTCTACTTTAATACAAGAAGATTTTTTAAGTTTTTTCCCTATATGAGTCCATGTTAAACAAGTGACCCCCGGGGAGGGGTCATTTTTGACCCCAGGGCTATAATTTGAACAATCTTGGTAGAGGTTCACTAGATGATGCTACATACCAAATATCAAAGGCATGGGCCTTCTACTTTTAGACAAGAAGATTTTTAAAGTTTTTCCCCTATACGAGTCTATGTTAAACAAGTGAACCCCGGGGAGGGGTCATTTTTGACCCCAGGGCTATAATTTGAACAATCTTGGTAGAGGTTCACTAGATGATGCTACATACCAAATATCAAAGGTATGGGCCTTCTACTTTCAGACAAATATATTTTTTAAGTTTTGGTTAATTTCCCCTTTTTTGTTGCCGTGGCAGCCAAAGTTCTGCATGGAATAGAATTTGTTGAACAAGTTTGAAAGAGATCCACCCAAGGAACATTCCTGTAAAATTATTTTGAATTTGGTTAATTGGTGTAGGAGAAGTCATTTGTAGGAAAATGTGAACGGACGGACGAAGACGGCGACGGACAACGGAAGGTGAGCGATCACAAAAGCTCACCTTGCACTTCGTGCATTGGTGAGCTAAAAACCCGTTTGATATGTTGAAGTACTTCATTTATGAAATGTGTGCAAAATTTGAAATCAATTTAACAAACAAGAGGACCATGATGGTCCTATATCGCTCACCTGATTTAATCAAACTTAAAAAGTTTTCAGTGTTCTTTCCCCTATATGAGTCTATGAAAAACAAGTGACCCCCAGGGAGGGTTCATTTTTAACCCCAGGACTATAATTTGAACAATCTTGGTAGAGGTCCACTAGGAAGATTTTTCCATATCTATGTAAAGCATGTGACCCCCGGAGGGTCATTGGGGAGGGTCATTTTTTATCCCATGGCTATAATTGGAACATAGTTGGTAGAGCTCCACTAGATGATGCTACATACTAAATATCAAAGGCCAGGCCCCTCTACTTTTAGACAAGAAGATTTTTAAAGTTTTTCCCCTAAATGAGTTTATGTAAAACATAAGGGACCTCCGGGATGGGATCATTTTTGAACCCATGGCTATAATTTGAACAATCTTGGTAGAGGTCCACTAGATGATGCTACATACCAAATATCAAAGGTTGGGCCCTCTTCTTTTAGACAATAATATTTTTAAAAAAAATTCTCTATGAGTCTATGAAGAACAAGTGACACCCGGGGAGGGGTAATTTTTGACCCCAGGGTTATAATTTGAATAATCTTGGTAGAGGTCCACAATGATGCTACATACCAAATATCAAAGGCCTTGGCCTTCTTTTTTTAGACAAGAAGATTTTTGAAGTTTTTTCCGTATATGAGTCTATGAAAAATAAGTGACCCCGGAGTGGGGTCATTTTGAACCCAGGGCTATAATTTGAACAAGCTTGGTAGAGGTCCACTAGATGATGCTACATACCAAATATCTTTTAGACAAGAAGACTTTAAGTTTTTTCCCTATATGAGTCTATGTAAAACAAGTGACCCCTGGGGAGGGGTAAATTTTGACCCCAGGGCTAAAATTTGAACAATCTAGGTAGAGGTCCACTAGATGATGCTACATACCAAATAATCAAAGGCCTGGGGCCTCTACTTTTAGACAAGAAGATTTTTTAAGTTTTGGTTAATTTCCCCCTTTTTTGTTGCCGTGGCAGCCAAAGTTCTGCATGGAATAGAATGTTTTGAACAAGTTTGAAAGAGATCCACCCAAGGAACATTCCTGTAAAATTATTTTGAATTTGGTTAATTTGTGTAGGAGGAGAAGTCGTTTGTATGAAAATGTGAACGGACGTACGACGGACGGCGAGGGATCACAAAAGCTCACCTTGCACTTTGTGCATTGGTGAGCTAAAAACGAGGAAGCTATGACTAAATCTCAAAGTCAACCAAAAACCACCAAAATCATGTTTTTTACCTCAAAAAGTAGGTCACACTCAGTATCTTTAGCATACAATGTGAAGAAGAGTATTAGATGTAACTATATTCGAACAAGAGGCCCATGAGGGCCTATGCTCTACTGGTATGGTTCTTTGGTCATTTTCAATCCAGAGCATGTATGTATGGTGAAGATCGGATAGTAAATGGAGGCTCTTTTGTGTTCACAAGCTGTATTATATCAATTTTTACAATTTCATGGGCCATAATCCAGTCTTGCCGGATCTGGCTGGTTTTCAAAAGGAACCAAGCTCTCATCAATATTTAACTACTATCTAAGTTTGGTGAAGATCAGATAGTAAATAGAGCCTCTATTGTGTTCACATGCTCAATTATAGCAATTTGAACAATTTCAAGGGCCATAATCCAGTCTTGGTTGAGATACAATCAAAAGTGAAGACTGTATCGTGTTAACAAGCTCTTTTATAGCAATTTTGACCATTTCAAGGGCCATAATCCAGTCATGCATGAGCGGATCTTGCTGGTTTTCGAAAGGAACCGAGCTCTCATAGATATCTAACTACTGTATAAGTTTGGTTGAGATACAATCAAAAGTGAAGACTGTATCGTGTTAACAAGCTCTTTTATAGCAATTTAGACCATTTCAAGGGCCATAATCCAGTCATGCATGGATTGTATCGTGTTAACAAGAAATTGTTTATGGACGGACGGACAAATCACCATGACATAAGCCCTTCTGGCCTTTGGCCAGTAGAGCTAAAAATGAGCTAAACAAACAAGAGGGCCAAGATGGCCCTAAATCGATCACCTAATTGATAGTAAATTAGTAGCAAATATTTAACTGCAAATATCTGGGAAAATTTTATCAGGGAGTGTAAATGAAACTGCAAAGGAGTGGACACTTCTCAAGAAACAGCTTATCAGTAAAGGCCATTTATATCTTGAAATCTAACAAGAACTTTAATAAGAATGGAATTATAAAGTTTTTGTCATTTTGCACCTTTCCTGATGCCGCCTTGCTGCCCTGTTTTTCAACGAAATCAATATGGCTTTAACAGTTTATTTAGAGGGTCACTTAAGGAACATTTCTACCAAATTATCTTGCAATCGCACAAGTAGATTATGGAGGAAAAGGATTTTAAAATTTGGGTATTTTTCTCACTTTCTGATGCCGCAGCAACCAAAGTTATCAATGGAATTTAAATCTTTGAACAATTTTGAAAGAGGACCACCAAAGGAACATTCTTGATTCGTATAATATTTTCTTAAAATCAGACAAGCACTTTCATAAAAATGGAATTTTCAAATTCTGTCATTTTGCCCCTTTTTTGATGCCGCCTGACTGCCATGTTTTTCGCCCAATCAGTATGGCTTGAACAATTTTTATAGAGGGTCACCAAAGGAACATTTCTACCAAATTATATTTGAATCTGACAGGCAGATTCGGAGGAGAAGATTTTTAAAGTTTGGACATTTTGTCCCCTTTTCTGATGCCGCAGCAACCAAAGTTCTCATTGGAATTTTAATCTTTGAACAATTTTGAAAGAGGACCACCAAAGGAACATTCCTGTGATGTTTTGTGGAAATTGTTCTATTGGAATGGTAGGAGTTGGTTGTCATTTGTAGCTAAAAGTTCAATTTACCCCTTTTGTGATGACGCCTGGTTGCTATGATTGTGTAACCAATCAAAACGGCTTAAACAAATTAAATAGAGGATCATTACAGTAAGATTCATATTATATTTTCTTAAAATCAGACAAGCACTTTCATAAAAATGGAATTTTCAAATTTTGTCATTTTGCCCCTTTTTTGATGCCGCCTGACTGCCATGTTTTTCGCCCAATCAGTATGGCTTGAACAATTTTTATAGAGGGTCACCCAAGGAACATTTCTACCAAATTATATTTGAATCTGACAGGCAGATTCGGAGGAGAAGATTTTTAAAGTTTGGACATTTTGTCCCCTTTCTGATGCCGCAGCAACCAAAGTTCTCAATGGAATTTAAATCTTTGAACAACTTTGAAAGAGGCCAACCAGAGGAACAGTCCTGTGATGTTTCACGGAAATTGTCCTTGGAGTTTGGGAGGAGATGATGTTTAAAGCTAAAAGTTAACGCCGGACGGACGACAGACGACGGACAAAAAGTGATAGGAATAGCTCACCTGAGCCTTCGGCTCTGGTGATCTAAAAACCTTAACCGGACGACCACGCCACCGCCGCAGACGACGACGCCAGGGTCATGACAATAGCTCTCGTTTTTTTCAAAAGTCAAGCTAATAAAAAACCTTAACCGGATGACAACACCTTCAGTGTAGATTTTCTAAGTCCAAAAGGGGGGATAATTTGGTCAATATTAAGTTCAGGGTTATGGAACTTGTTGTATCAAGTTATGTTAAGACATTGAATAAGTTTAGGAAGTTTCAAAGCTATAGGTTAAATTGAGTTTCAGTTATCACCATTTTTCTCCCTTCAAAGTAGAGTTATGAAACTTGTTATATAAGGTCAACTTAAGACACTCAGCAAGTTTGTGAAGTTTCAAGCAAAAAAAAAGAAAAGGTTTTAAGATATGAAAAATCATGAGTAAAAAATTGTCAAAAACCTGAGCTAAAACAAAAAACCTTAACCTTACGTTTTGAAGTTTTAAGTGAAACAAATAAAGATTTCCAGCTATATACTTTTATTATTTAACATATTATGATTATGTTTATGAAGTTTTTTGACTTTAACAGTAGTAGTTTGTTAGAAAACAGAAAAAAAGCTGAGCTGAACAAAAAAACTTAACCTGACGACCACGCCGCCGCCAACGCCAGGGTCATGACAATAGCTCTCGTTTTTTCAAAAGTCGAGCTAAATATACATCTGACAAAATTTCAGCAGGGGATGCTGAGATATAAGAAAGGGTCAAGTTCTGCACAATTATGACCTTGACCCTGAAAATGTTGACGTTGACAGATGTCCTATGACCAAACAATACATCTGACAAAGTTTCAGAAAAATTCCGCAGGGGTTGCTGAGATATAAGAAAGGGTCAAGTTCTGCACAATTATGACCTTGACCCTGAAAATTATGACGTTGACAGATGTATCATGACCAAACAATACATCTGACAATGTTTCAGAAAAATTCAAGCAGGGGTTGCTGAGATATAAGAAAGGTTAAGTTTTGAGGTTAAGTTACCTAACAAAGGTTAAGTTCTGCACAATTATGACCTTGACCCTGAACATTTTGACGTTGACAGATGTCCCATGACCAAACAATACATCTGACAAAGTTTCAGAAATATTCAAGCAGAGGTTGCTGAGATATAAGAAAGGTTAAGTTTTGAGGTTAAGTTACCTAACAAAGGTCAAGTTCTGCACAATTATGACCTTGACCCTGAACATTTTGACATTGACAGATGTCCCATGACCAAACAATACAGCTAACAAAGTTTCAGAAAAATTCAAGCAGGGGTTGCCGAGATATAGCTATTTGTAAAAGCGGCCGCCGTCGCCGGAAAAGTGACTGCTATGTTTCACTCCACTATCGTGGGCGAGACAAAAATATCAAAGCTCTAGGCCTTTCAGTTTCAGACAAGTAAATTCTCAAAGTTCTCCCTATATATTTCTATGTAAAACAAGTGACCCCAGGGCGAGGCCAATTTTGACCCCAGGGGCATAATTTGAACGATCTTTTTAGAGGATTTCTAGATTTTGCTACACACCACATAACTAAGATCTAGGCCTTTCTGTTTCAGACAAGAAGATTTAAAAAGAAGAAGATTTTTGAAGTTTTCACTATATATATATACATATAAGGAAAACAAGCCCCGCCCCCTGACAGCCATGTTTTTCAAAGGATCAGAATAATTTCAACAATCTTGGTTGTCACCCAAGGAACATTTGTACCTAATTATCTTTAAATCGGGCCAGTACTTATGACCAAGAAGATTTTTAAAGTATTAACAATGCATATATAAGGAAAACAAGTTCCACCCCCCCTATCGGCAATGTTTTTCAACGGATCGGAAATATTTGAACAATCATGGTAGAGGGTGCCCCAAGGAACATTTATGCAAAGTAATTCAAATCGGGCCAGTACTTTTGGACAATTAGGAACTTGGAATTAAATTCTTTGAACTTGGAATTAAATTCTTTGAACAACTTTAAAATTGGACCACCTAAGGAACATTCCTGATAAGTCATTTTGAAATCAGTCCATTGGCTTAGTAAGAGAAGTCATTTGTAGGAAATTGTTAACAAACAGACGTACAAACGACATTGCCGGTTGATCACAAAAGCTCACCTCGCACTTTGCGCATAGGTGAGCCTACAAGGTAGACAACAGAAGCTATTAGCAACCAACCTCTCAAAAATATTAAGG
The DNA here is from genome assembly GCA_031761405.1 of Serripes groenlandicus. Classification (NCBI taxonomy): domain Eukaryota; kingdom Metazoa; phylum Mollusca; class Bivalvia; order Cardiida; family Cardiidae; genus Serripes; species Serripes groenlandicus. The sequence goes on from JASEVX010000003.1 coordinate 98,128,499, forward strand.
AACACATACAGGATTCCAGTATTAGTCGGCCATTTTATTTATCTTGTGAGCGATTGACTGCATTGAGTGTTGATATGGGGCAACACAATGCTTTCAAATGTTTTCTGCTGCAGGAGACTCAATTTATGTATGCATGTGGGAATCGGTTAAATTGTCAAGCAAGTTTCTGTAACTTTTATAGTAATCAATAGGTCTATATAATCGTTCTGAAACCATCATATTTGTACCAATCGATTCCATGGAACACGTATTTTCTGTTTCATTACATTCCATATCTGTTTCATGACTGTTTTTGTTTAACGTTTCATCTGGTTTATTCTTGCAATGCATACAACCTGATTCAGTCAAAAGCTTTATATTATAGGAAGAGGTGCTGCTTAAAGTTTTCATGCCAGTAACCATGGTCTCCTTTTTGTTACATAGATTTTGATTTTTTACACAGAATGATATGGAAGTATCAGTTTCTTCATTTAAAATGTTGGAGCCAACTTCTGAAGGAATCTCTTCGCTTTGATGTAACACATTATCTTTCACTATATCTGTATTTCTGCTTTTGAACATTACTGTTTCACCTTCGTTTGTTTTAAGATTGCAATAACTGTTTGGTTTTGAGTATTCAGATTTGTTCCCTTTCATATATATATGGTCTGTTTGGCAGTTTGACATAGAGTACTGTCTGTCATGATACAACCTCTGTAATAAAGAGAACATCTATGTTTATTACACATGATAAACTGTGACGATTTTCAAGTCCTTGAGAGAAATAATTATTCTCATTGGATGTTGTTGTTTTTTGTTTTTTTAACTGGCATCTGACAGCCTGTTTATTTTTTTTATTTTTTTATCATACTTTATTTACGTAGATAACACAATTCACAGTAAAAATATACATTTACCAAAGAAAAAGAAAACAAAAGATATTTTTCAGTGTACTATGTCACCAGCAATTCCAACAAAACAAGAGAGCCATGATGGCCCTGGAATCGTTCACCTGAATTATGCAAACTGATTTGTCATGCCTACCACAATATCAAGGAAAACAAGCCCCTAGCTACCTCTAATGGCCATGTCTTTCAAAAGATCAGTACAATTTGAACAATCATTATATAAGGTCAACAAAGGAGCGTTTTTTGCCAAACTATTTTCAAATCGGGCCAGTGCTTTTGTACCGGACCTGTACTTTTGTCCAGACACTTTGGGAGGAGAAGATTGTTCAAGCTTTCACTATAGCCATATAAGGCAAAACAGCCTTGTGGTAGCCATGTTTTTTTAATTTATCAACATGGCTTGAAGAAATCTAAAAGAAATATTTCTACAAAATAAGTTGAAAATCGGCAATACACCTTTGTTGGAGAAGATTTTTTAAGAATCAACTATAGCCATATAAGGCAAAAAAGCTCTGTCCTCTGTCGGAAATGTCTTTGAACAAATCATCATAGCTTGGAGGAATCTGATAGAGGGTCACCCAAGGAACATTTCTACAAAATTATTTGAAAATTGGCCAAACAGTTTGGGAGAAGAAGAAATCTTTGTTTGGTTGCAATGGAAACCAAAATTCTGCATGGATTCTGCAGGAATTCTGGTAAGGTCATTGAGAGGATACTTTTTGTGAAGTTTCACCCCAAATGACCCACTGGTTTCTGTGGAGAAGATATTGACGTATGAACATAGGGCGATCACAATAAAGTGATCTTAAAAAGTACTACTGCTGCAGTCAAAATTAATGTCATTTACTTCAGGTGAAAAGTATATATTCTCATGAGATGTTATCAGTCACTTGGGAGAAATGAAACTGGGTCACAAATATTATCTCAATACCTACACCATGATACACATTTGTATCATGAAAGTGCCAAAAGCCAGCTGGGTACCAGACAATTACCTTGATGTTTTCTTGTTTACTATAGTACCTTTGTTACCAGACTGGAAAGTACTTTGATGATTCTTGTTTACTATAGGCTGTAAATTACCTTAATGTTTTCTTGCATGTACTCATGACAAGCCAAATTGAAGTTCCCGTCAACAGCTAGTTTAATAATGCCCTCACAGTTTCCATTGAAACCTGCATCTGCCATGACCTTGGTTAAGTTTTCTCTATCAAAATGGCTAAAGAAACATCCACCTTCTTCCTTATGACCTTGAAAATCTTCCTATAAGATAAAAGATAACAGAATGACCCTGATGCACATATATGTTTGTTAGTTTTTAGTACCTGTAATGTTTGTATATGAGTCACATGCAAAGAGTAAAGAATCTGATAAACCTGTGAATCCACACAGTCTCAACAGTCTTCACCATAGGGACCTTGAAAGCCATGTATATTCAATTATAAATAGACCAAGGCTCTGATAAAAAAAATAACAAAAGGGCCATGGTGGCTCTGGATCTTTCAAGCTTTCACTATAGCCATATAAGGTAAAACCCCGCCCCTTCATGTCCATGTTTTTTGATGAATCAACATGGCTTGAAGGAATCTAAACTAGGGTCACCCAAGAAACATTTCTACAAAATGATTTAACTTGAGGGCCTTGATGGCCCTAATCGCTCACCCGAGTTATGCAATGTGATTTCTAATGCAAAACACATCAAGACTATTATTCCGACAAATATTCAAATGAAACCTTCAGTGAACATTTTCCTTCATTTGGCCTAGTGACCTATTTCTGTTACCCAATATGACCCATATTCAAACATGGACTAGATATCACCAAGACATACATTCTGACAAAGTTTCAACTTGCTCAAAGTAAAAATGCGGCATTTGGAGTGTTAACACTATTTATCTTCAATTTGGCCTTGTGACATAGTTTTTAAACCAAAGTGACCCATTTTTGAACTAGGCCTAGATATTATTATTTCAAAAAAAATTCAAATACTGAAACAAGAATTGCGGCATTTAGAGTGTTTACAAGATTTTCCTTCTATTTGACCTAGTGACCTTTGTTTTGACCCGATATGACCCATATTCTATATTGACCTACATATCATCAAGACAAACATTCTGATAAAATTTCCTTCAGTTTGGTTTAGTGACCTAGTTTCTGACCCAATATGACCCATATTTGAAATTGACCTAGATATCATACAGACAAACATCCCGAGGAAATTTCAAGCTGCTGAACCTAAAGATACGGCCTCCCGAGTGTTTACAAGATTTTCCTTCAATTTGACCTAGTGACCTAGTTTTTGAACAGACATGACCCAAATTCGAACTTGGCCTTCATATCATAAAGGCAAGATTCTGATAAAATTTCAACAAGCTCAAGTTTTAAATGCAGCGTCAAGAGTGTTAACAAGAATTCACTTCAGTTTAGCCTAGTAACCTAGTTTCTCAATCAATATTACCCATATTCGAACTTGACCTAGATATCATTTAGACAAACATTCTGACAAAATTTCATCAAGACAAACATTCTGATAGAGTTTCAAAATGCTCAAGTTAAAAATGCGGCCTCCAGAGTGTTAACAAGATTTTTCTTCAATTTGACAGTGACCTAGTTTTTGACCTCATACGGGCCAGTTTCGACGTTGTCCAAGATTTGTTGAAGATTTTCTGATAAACTTTCATGAAGATAGGATGCAAAATGTAGTGTGTAAAGTGTTAACAACGCACGCCAGATGAAGGACGGACACCGGACAACATTTGATCACAATACCTCACCTTGAGCACTTCGTGCACCAGTGAACTAAAACTCAGCCAGACACATTCGGAGAATTTTTTTTTTAAAAATTTGACAATATGCATATCAGGCAAAACAGCCCCACCCCCTGGTGGCCATGTTTTTTGACAAATCAAAATGGCTTGAAGGAATCTGATCGAGGGTATTTTTTGACCAATCAAAATGGCTTGAAGGAATCTGATCGAGCGTGTTTTTTGACCAATCAAAATGGCTTGAAGGAATCTGATAGCCAAGGTACATTTCTACAAAATTATTTGAAAACCGTCCAGACACTTTCGGAGGAGAAGAATTTTAAAATTTCCACTATAACCATATAAGGCAAAACAGCACGGCACATTTATTGAAAATCGGCCAACCAGTTTGGAAGAAAAAGAATTGTTCAAGTTTTTTTTTTATTTCATTGCAATGGAAATCAGAATTCTGCATGGATCACAACAATTTGAAAGAATTCTGGTGAGGTCATTAAGAGGATACTTTTTGTGAAGTTTCATCCCAATTGACCCACTGCTTACAGAGGAGATGTTGATGGATGACACACAACTGACGACGGACAAAAGGCGATCACAATAAATCTCCTTGAGCACGAAGTGCTTAGGTCAACTAAAACACGATGATCAAATAAAGTGCTTTGCGCCAGCATGTAGCCAAATATCTCACCTAAACACTGGGCACAAGGATTTTATTGGACCAAAATGCAAACATTGGTCAAATTTGGTTGACAACGCAGTTAGATCACTTGTTTATTTCTTTTTTCACCCTTTCATCATTTTTTTACCCTTTCCCACATGTAGACGCCTCTGCAGCAGATGGGAAATTTCTTCATTCGCAACAATGATTTCAACTCTATTCAATAGTCAAACTATCATTTATAGAGATTTTCTATATATTTTGGACTTGATCATTTCAATGTCTTCTGCTCCCGATTAATTTTTGTTGGAAAAATCGCTCACCTGATATTATTTTTTTTCACTTTAGCCATATAAGCCCTGCCCCCTGGTGGCCATAGTTTTCGACCAATCAACATGGCTTGAAGGGATCTGATAGAGGGTCACCCTAGGAATATTTCTACAAAATTAAGATTTTTTAAGTTTTCACTCAAGCCATATAAGGCAAAATAGCCTCGCCCCCTGGCGGCCATGTTTTTCGACCTATCAACATGGCTTGAAGTAATCTGATAGTGAGTCACTTAAGGAACATTCTGAATCTTTATCTTGAAAAATACTGAGAGGTCGTTGACCTTCTCCAGGAGCGAATGTACAGGTAGAATTTCTGTTTTCAATATCTGCATCATCCAACAATGTGTCAATATTGCCAATGTAAAGGACATGTGACAAATAAATGAAGTTTTTATTGTGTTCACAAGGTCAATATTACAACAATGTTACCAATTTTAAAGGACCATAATCCAGTCATACATGGATGGAACTGGCTGATTTTCGAAAGGAACCAAGATCTCATGTATATCTAGCTACTGTATAAGTTTGGTAATCATCGGATAATGAATAATGACTTGATCTTGTTCACAAGGTCAATTATAACAATTTTGCCAATTTTAAAGGGCCATAATCATGTCATGCATGGACTGATCTGGCTGGTTTTTAAAAGGAACCCGAGCTCTCATGGATATCTAGCTACTGAATAAGTTTGGTAAACATCGGATAATAAATGAAGACTTTATCGTGTTCACAAGAAATTGTGGACAGACGACGGGCGATCACAAAAGCTCACTTTGTCACTACATGACAGGTGAGCTAATAAAAAGCCTTAAGGAATGCATTTAATTGGACAGTGTAACTCCTTAAGTCCCTTTATTTTGGTCCGATACGTCTTGCTCTTTCTCAAACCTGTTTTATAACTTTATTATGAAACAGGGCAAAAGAATTATACATTTATAAATAGTTAAGATATAAATGGTAAACCTTCTCTTACACTATAAATTCTGTAACCCTTTCTCACATACAGACGCTTTCTGCTGCCTCAGCAGCAGATGACTTTTGAAAACACTGTGGCAAAAGGAAACATTGCTCATGATGAGCAATTTCTACTTTTTGCAACAATGATTTCAAATCTAGCTAATAAAGAAAGTCTCATTTTTTTAGGTATTCAATAATTTTGTCTTGCATGTTTTCAAAGTTGTGCAGACTTGTTGTATGTAGGAGAGGATTAATTCATATAAAAAAAAAAAAATGTGAAATATAGAAATAGCAAGGCTATGAGTGCTGTCACAACAATTAGTCATTGAAACAGGACAAAGCACAAACATTATCATTTAATAACAGAACTGTTCATTTTGCAATTCCTAAACATGAAGACGAGTAATATTTGTATTAATATGCCCATCTTTTGTCTCACAAATAATAAAATATATATTCAAATATAATCATCAAAGATGGAGTATGTTTACATGCATACATTCTTTCTCAAATAGTTTGCAAATATCAGCCTTGGATGTCAATGTTGATAACTTTTGGAATTACTCTTTTACTTTGTTTTTGTTACAATTGTATTACATTGCATTTGATTGACAGCCTGTGTAGCTGCCGATTCAGCTACCTGGGATAGGCAAATAAACTATATGTATATATACAGTCAAACATGAAACATGTGCTTGGAATAGTGTTTCCCTGTCTAAAGCAACCATATTTTTAGTTTCATAATTACTCATTTTCTGCATAAATGACCCTGCAAGGAAAGACCACCTGTGAAAAGACTATTATGCACCCTTGGATGGTCCTTATACACAGGTTTTACTGTATTATTATATCATTTATAAATAAGTAGTCTCAATCTGCTGATCCATCAAGAAAACAAGAGCTCCCCAAGCGGACCCCAACACTTGTCTGATTTTTTCTAAGTAAAAAAAGGGGTCATTACTGAATAATTATTACAGCCAGAGTTATGTGACTTGGAATATACATGCAAATTGTTCCTAGGAACATGTGTACAAAGTTTCATTTGAAAACGTTGAACGTTTTATAAGTAATGAGGTAAGCTTAAAGTGTTGTGACAGATAGACGACGATGCAAAGGGTATCACAATACCCCAACTTTTTTTCTTCAAAAAAACAGACAAGCTAAAACTAGAATCTGTGTACCTGCAGATATTTGCAGGAGTGACCTCTGTAGTTAGTCCTCGACCCTTCAAGGCCATACAGATGTCTGATATTGTATGTATAACGCCTCTCATCATGTACCCAGTCATGAGTACATCCGTTACCATGGTTGCATGAAGGTTTAGAATATTCATCCTTCCATAGTATCAGAGCCTCGTGGATTGGTAGACCGACCTCCTTTAGAAACAATGTTAACTGTATCTGAGAGGAAAGGGAAGTTCAGAGGTTAAGATTAGATGGAGTTAAGCAGATTTTTTTTTTTTTCACTCAATATTAACTTAACAATTTCCAACATACAACAAATCTGCAGTAGAGGACTTTGATTACATCTAGGTTAAAACAAGGAAAACCGCATAAATGAAGGAATATTTATTGAAAAAAAATGAAAACATTGTGACAAAAGGAGAAATAACTGGTTTTGTGCAAATTCTTCTTTTGTCACATTGTTTTCAAAAGTCGTCTGCTACAAAGCATCAGAAAGGGTCTATATGTGGTAAAGGGTTAATACTAAATGAAACCCTCTGTTGCAGATCTTACTGAAATGAATCCTCTCACAATCTTTGAAATAAGGAATTTGAAACATGATATATGCATCAACAAGTCTGAAATCTAACCAAAAATAAGCTGTGCTTTGTTTTTGCTATAATAGCTTTGTTTTGTATTGTCATACATGACATGTCTGTAATTAGTAGATGAAGCCATATGTAGTCAAACCTGTGCTAAAGACCACCTTGGAATATCAATTCCCTGTCTAAAGCAACAACACATTTTTGGCAATTTCTCTATTTTTCAAGAATAATTTCAAAAAGTTGACTTCTGCAAAGGCCTTAAACGTCGTCTGTATCAGAGAATGTGTTATATGGCAGGCCTTTTTCTAGGCATCTTACGGGTCAGATATTCTGATCCATTCCCATGACAAAAGTCTTCAGAATCATGCAGAATTCCCAATTATGTCATGTAAACCCTGGTGTTTTTTTAATTCCCAAATAATGCTATAAATTTTCCCAAATAAATGGCAAAATTCTTGTTTCCAAAATGCCTGGAAATGGCCTGTATGTACTTTCCTGTAGCAAGGCTACCTCTCTGTGACAATGCTTAACCCTTTCCCACATACAATAAATCTGCAGCAAACGACTTTAAAAACATTTTGTCAAAAACTTATACGAGGAAAATACATATACATGAAAGATAATCATAGTGGCCAAAGAAGAAATTGCTCATTTTAAGCCTTTCACACTTATAGATGCATTTTGACGTATCTGCAGCAGATGACTTTTGAAAACATTTTCAATCTTTTTGTGACTTTATTTATTTATTTATTGGGGTTTTACGCCGCTTTCAACATTATTTCAGTTATATCACGGCGACAGTTCACTTATTCATGATCCCTGGGTAAACAAACCAGTACTAGGCTAGAAAATGTGCCTTGCCCAAGGACACTCCACCATGACTGTAGTGCCGCGACTTGGGATCGAACCCGGGACACCCGGTTTCGAAATCCCCGACGCTAACCACTCGACCACAGCGGATTCCCTTTACGTGACAAAAGGAGAAATTGCTCAAAACAAACAATTTCTCCTTTTGCCACAATGTTTTCATTTTTTTACAGTAATTATACCTACAATTATAGAGATTTTCCATTATTTAAGTAGACATTTTCATAGTCGTCTGCTGCATATTTGCTGTATGTGGGAAAGGATTAAGTGTAGCCTCACTAATTTTACCAAAGGTGGCTCATTTATAAGTTTACATTCAACTTACTCTTGTATGATGGCTGAGCCTGTGTTTACTTCTCAATGTCCGCAAAGCCTGTGACATACATGGTGGGAAGTACTTTGCCAGTCTGTCTATATCATGTTGTGTTACGGGACAGTGATACTCATGTCCTGGTAACTCCCTCGGTCTATAACTTCGTCTAAATATCGCCTGTATATATATATGTCATATTATGAAATAGCAAATTTATGTTCGGGTACAATAATGTATTAGTTATAAATATAATAGCAGAGTAATATTTGGATACAAAATAGTATCAGTTACAAAAGAGCCAAACATTTTCTGGGTATGGAACGGTTCAATTACAAAACGGCTATTTTCACTTAACATCTGGATCCCCAAAGTACTACATTTCATAGCTTAGGGAAAAAGTGAACATATAACTTAATCATGTTGAAATAGAGTCAATATTTATGCAAAATGCATGATAATTGATAGAATTGATTGATCTATAGTAGTTAACTCTTTTCCACCAAGAAGTATTCTGACGCATCTGCAGCAGATGACTTTTGAAAACATTCTGACAAAAGAAGAAATTGCTCAATGTTTTCTACTTTTTGTTTAATAATTAAACTCTTATTTATGGAGATTTTCACTTTTTGTCAGTTTGTTTCAAATGTTGTCCGCTGCAGGATTGTTGTATGTGAGAAAGGGTTAAGAAGAAAAAAACTACCTTTACCAAAAACTTTACCAAGCTATCAACAACGCCTTAGTGTTGACAAAAGTTTAGTCTTACATACCCTTAAATAACGAAATATCAGAATAGCTTAAATCTAGTCAAAACTCTTGTTGTATGTGGGAAAGGGCTTTAAGATATCAGATATCTACTTGATAATCTTACCTTTACAGAATCTACTAGTTCCTGAATTCTCTCATCATCATCAGTATTGTGATTTATTCTTGCTTTTTCCATTCCAATTTGAAGCAGTCTACTAAACAAATGTGTTACTACTGATTTTAAATGACAAAAAGGAACATTGGCAATCCCTTTCCTTAAATAAACTTCACGCTGCCGGACCAGCCTCAAAACATTCTGGAAAGGGACACAGAAACACTTTGAAGTTTCACCGTTCAAATACTTTCTCACAACTGTTTTCCACTTTCCACTATCTTGTTTGATGTTTGAGAATATCTGTAATATGTCTCTGACATTTTCACTGGTAAACCTAGCATTGTTTCTATGTTTGCAACTTGTTTCAGTAAGAATGTATGGATCTAAAGTCTTCAAAAGTTTACATAGTTCCTGTTCAGACATACAGGAAAATCTCCAGTCAAATAACATGGTCTCTGCATTAATGAAGAATAATACCATATCAGAGCTCTGACAGCATACCAACCTGGCAAAGAGAAGAGAAGATTTTTGCAAATGACTAGATAAAGAGGAGTATTATACAGCTCTTCCTCCCACAATATAGGTACTCAAAAGAACGGTTTCAGTGAGATGATTATTTTTAGTACCCAAACATAGGGTTAGAAGGTCATCAATTAAACCTTTCCCACATATGACTTATCTGCAGCAGATGACTTTGAAAACATCTAGAACAAACTATGGAAAATCTCTGAAAATGAAGGTATACTCAAAATCTAAAATCTGTACACTGCACTTTCTCTCATTGTGCTTTACCAGTGTATGAAGTTTTATTAGATTCCATCTATTAGTTGTTAAGCAATTCTCCGGACAAGAAAAAGTAACAAAGGGTAATAACTCTGTAATAAGGTAAAGTAGAGTTATGGTTTTATTAAATTCCAACAATCAGTTTAAAAGTTATTCTCCGAACAAGGAAAATCACAACGGACCAACCGACCGACCAATTGACCGACTGACTGACCAACCACAGGGTCACTCGAATATACCCCCTCTAAACTTCGTTTATCGGGGGTATAAAAACATAAACTGTCCACAAGACAGCGCACATATCTATTCCACCGCTTATTAGCTACTGAGATATGGACTCTAAAATAGTTGCACGCAAAACATTAACCAGAATTCAGAGGTCCAGATAAGTAGGGGTATATATCAAGGTTTTTTCCCCACAATTTCTCTCTTAGTATTAAGGTAGCAATTTTATTTTAATTTAAATTACCCTACCCCCCTTTCAGAATTTCGATAAAATCAAAGTAACATGAAATATATTTGCTTTCAGAAATATTACATTATTGATCACATCACCAACAAATATAATCAAACTGTACTGGAATAGTCATATGGTATTACGATTTTAACATACTATTTTGACTGCGAAAAATTGGAACATCAACGTTTAAAAGTAAAAATCAACAAGTTCTAGAAATACTCATGACCTGTTCTTTATTGATAATTAACTTTTGGGAACATTATGCCGAAAAATCTAAATCTCATTTAAAAAAAAAAAAAAAATGTGTGCTTCTGGAGGGATTCAAACCACTACCTTGAAACCCTCAAAAGATTCGAAGTCCTGCGCTTAACAACATAGGCTAAAGCATTAAAATTGAAGAGTTTCAAGTGGAGGTTTTCATTACACTCCTACTACCTTAAAGCAAACCATATGTTGTTTGTACTCAAAAGAATCGTCTCACTGAGACGAATCTTTTGAGTACACACAACATAGAGTTTGAGGGTCATAAAGCTTTTTAGAACATGCAAAATGCGCCTTATCAGTTATCTAGAGCTCTGAGAATTTCTTAAAGGGTGATAATTTGCATTATATGCAGGATTATCTAACTTGATTATTTACATAGATGTGATGGTTGGGATGGGCCGTATAACGTTTCAATGCAATGCATCATGTAGTTACTGAGATATGGACTTTAGTGTAGTTGCATGCAAAATTTAACCATAATTTCTATAACAAACAAGATGTGTTTGTGAAACACTGATGCCCCCGAATGGCAACATCTAGGTCAAAGGTCAAGGACGCCAGGTCAAAAATGTTGGTACTGACAGAAAGGTCATGTCACAAGGAATACACATGTGAAATATGGTAGCCGTACCTGTTATGGTTCAAAAGAAGTCGTCAAGGTTAAAGTTTTTATCGAGAATGGCAACATCTAGGTCAAAGGTCAAGGTCGCAAGGTGAAAAATGTTGGTACTGACAGAAAGGTCATGTCACAAGGTATACACATGTGAAATATGGTAGCCTTACCTGTTATGGTTCAAAAGAAGTGGTGAAGGTTAAAGTTTTTTTTGAGAATGGCAACATCTAGGTCAAAGGTCAAGGTCGCAAGGTCAAAAATGTTGGTACTGACAGAAAAGTCATGTCACAAGGAATACACATGTGAAATATGGTAGCCGTACCTGTTATGGTTCAAAAGTAATGGCCAAGGTTAAAGTTTTTTTCGAGAATGGCAACATCTAGGTCAAAGGTCAAGGTCGCAAGGTCAAAAATGTTGGTACTGACAGAAAGGTCATGTCACAAGGAATACACATGTGAAATATGGTAGCAGTACCTGTTATGGTTCAAAAGTAATGGCCAAGGTTAAAGTTTTTTTCGAGAATGGCAACATCTAGGTCAAAGGTCAAGGTCGCAAGGTCAAAAATGTTGGTACTGACCGAAAGGTCATGTCACAAGGAATACACATGTGAAATATGGTAGCCGTACCTGTTATGGTTCAAAAGTAATGGCCAAGGTTAAAGTTTTTTTGGGAATGGCAACATCTAGGTCACGGGTCAAGGTCAAAAATGTTGGTACTGACAGAAAGGTCATGTCACAAGGAATACACATGTGAAATATGGTAGCCGTACCTGTTATGGTTCAAAAGTAATGGCCAAGGTTAAAGTTTTTTTTGAAAATGGCAACATCTAGGTCAAAGGTCAAGGTCGCAAGGTCAAAAATGTTGGTACTGACAGAAAGGTCATGTCACAAGGAATACACATGTGAAATATGGTAGCCGTACCTGTTATGGTTCAAAAGTAATGGCCAAGGTTAAAGTTTTTTTCGAGAATGGCAACATCTAGGTCAAAGGTCAAGGTCCCAAGGTCAAAAATGTTGGTACTGACAGAAAGGTCATGTCACAAGGAATACACATGTGAAATATGGTAGCCGCACCTGTTATGGTTCAAAAGTAGTGGTCAAGGTTAAAAAAAAATTCGTGCAGACAGACAGACGTGCCAAAAACTAGATGCCCACCGAATCGGAGATTCCGGGGGCATAAAAAGGGCCATAACTTGATTAGTTACATTGGTTTGGTAGTTGGGAAGCATTGTAGAAAGTTTCAATTCAATACATCTAGTAGTTACTGAGCTATGGCGAAATATATGAACTTCCATGCAAAACCTTAAACCTTTCCCTCATATAGACGCTTTCTGAAGCCTCTGCAGCAGACAGCTTTTTAAAAACATAAACGAGTAATTTCTCCTTTTGCCACAATGTTTTCATCTTTTAGTCATAGGTTATCAATTCAATTATAGAGATTTTCTATTTTTTGACAAAATATGTTCAAAGTCGTCTGCTGCAGACTTGTTGTAGGAGGGAAAGGGTTAATCAAGGTGTGACGTGTCATCTATACTTAAACGTTTATTATGAAAGGCAAGTCATATCATAACATAGACGCCGACGCCAGGGTAGTCAAGCTAAAATTGGTAAAAGGCTTACAGACGCATTTTGACTTGTATGGAAAAGGTGAATATCAAAACCTTTCCCAAATACAACAATTCTGCAGCAGATACACTACAAAAACATCTAGTCAAAGTTATGGCAAATCGCTATAAAAAATTGTATGATGGTAAAATTATTGAATAGGGTCGCAAATATTGTAGGCATAATGAGCAATTTCTCCTTTTGCTACAAATTTTTCGAAAGTCATCTGCTTTAGAGGCATCAGAAAACCTCTGTATGTGTGAAAGGGTTAACTCATACCTCAACATAAAGTGGGAGATTTTCTCCTTCATTGTTCCTTCAATTAAACATTCTGAATCCTGGACCATCTGCATCTCGAGGCAAATATCCTGCATCTTCATTCTGTCTCCTTCTGCATTTAAAATCTAAAACACAGCGAAACATGATAAACCAATAAGCAAAAGTGACTATGGATGTAGAATATGCTTTCCAGGACAATGATGTAACAATTCAAAAGAGAAACAAATCGCAATCTTTTCCCACATTGAAATCTGAATAAAAAATGATTTGTAACAGATTAAATAGATTCGCAAACATCTCTGGGTCAAATTAAATCTACCTGTCCAAGAACAATGTGTTTACGACATTAACACAGAACTGTAGTGATTACATGATTGGAATGCTATGAAATTATGGTTATCGGTCCAGGTTTCAAGTTTTGATGCTATTTAGACGTGATGTAACTGGGTGGACACATTTCATTACATCACTAATTCACTTTCCAAGATTTTATTTAGAAACAAAATCATATTACGTCGCCCTCTAATATATCTTATAAAATGATGTCCATCCTTGTTGATATTTATGTAAAGGACTTTAAGGTTCAGACAGGAGTAGATGTGCTTATTATTAGGAAGTTTCGGTTCAATGATTAGGTTACATATTGCATTATGCGAACAGTCAAAATAAAAAATCGCATTCCTACTCAATTCCTACAGGGTGAGTGTAATACACTCACCCTGATTCCTAGTACAGAAACCAGGATTAATGTGAGTGAATCTTCCCATAAAGCTTCATTAAAGTAAAGTCAGTTGTTTCTGAGAAATAGCTCGGATAAAGTGCGCGGACGGGTCTATAGGCTCCCCAATGTTTTGTTATGGGACTATGAAAATCTCCCTATAAAGTTTATATGTGGTACGAAGTCTCCGGGAATGGTACGAAATCGCGGTGGTACGAAGTCTCCAACATCCACTAATTGTTGATTCAAGTATTCAGTTTCATTTCATAATTTGGATAACAATATACGTTAGAAGATATACCTTTGATAAGAAAGAGAGTCTTGTATGAACATAGTGATTTAATTTGCTCAACGATATATTGCCTTTTGGGGGATGAAGATAAAATGACATGTTTTTTTATTTATTTTAATTCCCGCCAAACTTCATTGAAGATTTTACAGGGGAGGTAATCCACGGATCCATATTTCAAAGACCTCCGAGGTATACAAAATGTCCAAGAAATCGTAGCCATCAACGGCACAGGGGAGAGGCTCATATTTTTTTTCACTTTTACTATTATACTATATAATAGTAAAAGTGAAAAAAAATATGAGCCTCTCCCCTATGATCAACGGCTGAATCAATGTTAAATATATATATAATCTGAAACTGTTATTTACACATATTTGTTCAAAAATTTACAATGTATTGTTCCAAACTGAACGAGGCATCTACTAATTGATCGAATAGAAAAACTCTAAATTCTTCGGCCCAAAATTTTCGTCCAAAACGCTGCGATTTAGAGAATTGGTATTCGTGTCCAGACATGTTTTTCTAAAAATAGGGAAATTGTAAGAGGATAAATTTGCGCGATCTTTGAATAGATATTGTTCAATTTGATGGCAGCGTTATAAGGTAAGATTTGATGAGAACTTCTCTTTGATATTGTTTGCATGTAGATATTGGTGTGTGAAACACAAAACCGTGTCAGAACCAAACTTAGACAAACTGTGAAATTGGTCACATTCTTTCCAGGTACATTGGACCAAACATGTCACACTTCTTTAATTCATCGTTTATTAGTCGCCGGGCAGAAGCCCGCGACTTCTATTTTTAATAGCTTTTCGGAAATCACATGGGA
This sequence comes from Serripes groenlandicus, assembly GCA_031761405.1. Classification (NCBI taxonomy): domain Eukaryota; kingdom Metazoa; phylum Mollusca; class Bivalvia; order Cardiida; family Cardiidae; genus Serripes; species Serripes groenlandicus. The sequence continues at coordinate 98,143,741 of JASEVX010000003.1, forward strand.
GGGCGGCTTATTATTAGAAAGAAACAAATCTAGATGATTTGAACATATTACAATTGTGGTTGTTTACGAACACTAATAAATGACACATCTAAAATGAAATAAATATTCCGATTTTTTAATGTTTGCAGTTTTTTTTATTTCACTCGCATTTAAGTTTTTTGTCTTATTTACGAAGACAAAAGTGGTCCCTTCAAGACGTGAACCAACACCCCCTAATGCAGACTCTTATGTGTCATCATTGAGGTCAATTTCGGATTCTCCTTTTAATAGCAATTTTAACTTACTAAATGTTGTTTTCATGTTCAAAGAGATGTCTTGATTTGTGTAGAATTCATTTAATAATGTTAATCCATGAATATCCAGTAGGAACTGTTTCTAAGCTAAATATAGACCCTATTCTGTTGTGTAGTTTCGTGACCTTTAACATCGATTTTCGCGCATGCGCATTTCGATATGAAAAAGCGAGTGATATTATTTTATTTTAGACAAGTACAAGACGAATGTTTGACGCAAAGCGTCAAAGAGAAGCCGCAATATTTCGTTGTACATGTAGAAATAAGAAAAAAAGAACATTTTTAAATCCACAAACAATAGAACAATTTAAACTGTAGACGGTAATGCTGATATATTTCTCCTTTTGAAGACTTTTGTTTTCTTCAAATTACCTCCCTTTAAAGCAATATCAGGATATTTACCTTGTGATTCGAATAAGATTGACAAACATTGAAATTATATGAATGAATACTATTATTTAAATAAGTAACAACAGCAAAAATTTAAGCCAGATAAATGTGTACACATTTCGTTAATTGTTTATAGATACCCTAATGTATAGGTATGTATATAAAATTTATAAGCAAATGTTTTCATTACTACGTTCCTAATGTTTGAATAGACTAAGGAAAGTCAAGAATACATAAATAAATCAATGCAGTCTTTTCCGGCGACATTGATGCCTTGCATCAACTTTCTCTTGTAAATTCAATAGTTATAGCAGGGACATAAATTCAAGATTCAAACTCTTTATTTTGTAACATTAACATGTTTTTAGTAAGTCTCAATATCGCCGTTACATATTGCATTTAGTCTCCACAGGGTCTTTCAAAAGTACTATTTGAAAGACCCTGGTCTCAATATATCGCCGTTACATATTGCGAACAGACAAAAAAAAAATCGCATTCCTAGTACAGAAACCTTGACTTATATTGCATTGTAAGGATGTGAACAGTCAACAATATAAAAAAATGCATTCCTAGTACAGAAACCTGGACTAATATCATGTTTCTTGTTACATAATAAGTGTAAATAAACATTAATGATTAAGCACAGGGAACTGGCTCATTGTCAAAATTGCTCACTATATAAAACTGTTTAAATTATTTTTTATATAATGAGCAATTTTGACAATGAGCCTGTTCCGTGTGCATTTAAGTTATCAATGTGACATAATAAAGCAGTACGTAACAGTAGTCACAATATATCGCTGTTACATATAATATATTGCATCATCAGTCTAAATGTAAAATAGAATTCCTAGAAGTAGTATCCTACAGAAACCTGGACTAGTTGAAGGAGCTGAACATCAAAGGGAATAATTAGCCGAAGCTGTTAGATGAGTGTAGGACAAAACACCCCCCTGGCCTAACAAAACACCTCTCGCTAATTTTTATGCCCCGGAATCACCGATTCGGTGGGCATCTAGTTTTTGGCCTGTCTGTATGTCGAAAAAAACTTTTTGCTTTTCAGGAAAACGGTTAAAATTATAAAAATCACATCTTCAAGTCTTGGTTTCATTGCTTGCAGTTCTAAAGGATGCATTCTCGGCAATAAAAACATGAATTTGATTAATAATTATACCAAAATAATTGAGAATCTATATATATAAAGAAATTACAAAAAGATTAATCAAAATGCATCTGAAAATAACATAAACAATTACGGAAATTAAAATTCTCATCTTCCAACGACACATTGAGTAACTTAAAGAACTAACAAAAAATATGTGTATGTGTTTCAGGTTGGCTCTAAATATTTCATCAGATACTTTGATACTATGGCTTTGGTAGTGGAATGGTAGGATTTTGCGTGATATAACTAAACAGTTTATAAAAGCAACGTAAAACACCAAACAATATAATATACAAATTACAAAACAAAGTATTTCCTTTTTAGTAAAATTTGTTTTGTGGCATTGTAGATCCTTGCTCTTAACAAATGACATCTCTCAAGTGAAAAGAAATATATGTCATGATATGCATCTTTTAAAAAGGTTTGATCAACGTAATAAAATATTGCAAATTTAATTAAATTTTAATGAAGTTTGTTGTCGACTGTTGCTCTGATTAAAAAATTACCCATAAACTTGTTCAGGAGCAACTTTTAAAGGCCAACCATAAATCTGAAGCCTTGGGACCAACATGTCATCTAATCAAGTTTTCAACATTAGTTGCAATGATAGATAATATTGGTATTAATTGAACAAAGTGAAATATTGAATATTAATTTGCATCATTTGAATTCTTGTAGATAATCCTTTCCCACATACAACAAATCTGCAGCAGATGACTTTGAAAACATTTAGTCAAAAGTATTGAAATTCTCTTAAATAAAGAAGTTACTCAACTTGATTAAATTCTTCTTTTGTCTCAATGTTTTTAAACGTCTGCTGCAGATTAAGCTTCAGAAAGTCCCGTATGTGGGAAAAGGTTAAACAAAAGCATTAATTCAGTAGTCAAAATGTAAATTTATTTCACTAATATACATGTACATGTATCATAATGTTTCATAAAGCATTAATTTATAACTTGAAATAAAGTCTTTTATTTAGTACACATCCCTGCAAACTTTCAAAAAATTAAAAACATGGAAAAAGCATAAACTTCAATGAACAACCTGAAATTTTTGCAAATTGTTCATAGATCTATGTAACACAGAAATTATTAACAAAATTTAAGTCATATCAAATCAAAACCGAGTTCAAAAAGTTATGACAAAAGGTGAAAGTCGTTATATCACAAGACCTTTCTTAAGAAATTTGAGTAAATGGTGCAAAACTTCTACAAAAAAGTATAATAATTTGATTATTTAAGTCAAAAACATTGTGGCAAAAGAATGCTCATTATGAGCAATTTCCCCTACCTGTAGTGCTATAGATGAGAAGCATCAAAATTAAAAATATCATATAAATAGTTATGAAATGACAATGCTGCTTAATTGATTCCAGTGAAACTATTTACAATCATCTATAAAATAATAGACAATATATCTTATTATCTTTTGACAATAAATGTTCAGTTTGCAAAATGTTCCAAGCAGTTTAAAAGATTAATGTCAAAATATAATTACATTTCTATATATTATTTAACCCTTTTAAAGTTTACCACATATGAATGCTTTCTGACGCCTCTGCAGCAGACAACTTTGGAAAACATTGTGACAAAAAGAGAAATTGCTCAAAATGACTTAATTTCACATTTTGTCACAACACAACTTTTTACGGTGATTAAACCTTCATTTATATCTAGAGTTTTCATGTTATTTGCTGAGATGTTTTTAAAGTCGTCTGTTGCAGATTTGTTGATGTGGGAAAGGGTTAAAAGACTAATAGGGTATCTTCAGAAATTATTCAATCTTAAGAAAAGTAATCTAATAATTTTTAAATTGAAAATTATTTCTGGAAAGGAAAGAGTGAACAAAGCAAATTAAATGATAACAAGTATTTGCTTGGTCAGGTAAATTGGTAACACTTTCAGGTTAAAGGGTCATGTATCCTTGATAGAAAAAGCAATACCTTTGTATTACTTAAACAGAAAGAACCTTACAAAACATTTCAACTTGTATCAAAGTTAATGCTTTTATTTCAAGTATTTTCTATAGTTTTAAACGGGTTATATTTCCAGTCTAATACTGATTTAAACTACCGCTTTTTTGTTTCTAAAAGTTCTAATATTAAGGCAGTAGCAGATTGTTGTACAGTTCTGTTAGTAGGGAGTAAAAGGTTAAAACAAGTTTAAGCTTGATCAGTTCTGTCAATTGACTTGACCTTTTTTTTTAGTGATGATGAAATTTTGGCCTGGGATACGGTACACATTACATTGTCAGCATATGTTTTTTGTAACAGAGCATTTGGTTGTTATTGTAGTGCGTTAAATATGGTGTGCAAGCATGCGCAGTCGTTGTCCGCTTGTTGCTATTTTGGGCGGCACATCAGTGAGACTTTTGTTCTCGTCAGCAACAATATTTGCACTGTTGCTGTATTACATTCTTCATTCACTTTAATAAGTTGAGTCTTTTAAAAATTCTGTAGATTGGATGAGAATAAAATGAGTTGAATAAACTGGAATCATTTAGAAATTATACTTTATAGTGCAATTATAATTAAAAGAATGCAGGTAAGGCAATTTTGCAAAACATTTTGTATTTCTTACTTATAATTTGTAGATTAAAACCAATCCTTTCAATATACTTCTGAAATCTGATTATAGAAAACATTTTTAAGTTATTTAGTTTTATCCGTTTACATTTAAGTTATCATATGAGATATTTTTAGTCACTATTTGAAAACCATGTGAAACCATGTGAGTTAGAGTAACAAAAATTAAAATTTGAAAAATAACAATTTCTTTATATTAAAATACAGGTTGGAAACATTGGAAACTTAGCTTAAAGGAAAAAATCCTCATCTTGAGCATATTCTCCTTTTCTTCAATGTTTTCCAAAGACATAAAATATTGCTAAGACATCCAAAGTTGTCTGTATCAGTGAATTGGTTAAACCTTTCCAACATATAGACACTTTCTGACACCTGCAGCTGGCTACTTTTATAATCATTGTGGCAAATTGAAAAGGAGAAATTTCTCATAATGACATTGTATTCATTTGTAAAGATTTACAATCATTTTTATGTCAAAAATACATTACCAGTCATTTAATACCTGATATATAATCTCCATACCCTAATTCATCCAGGAAAAAAGAACGCGTTTAGCGTATTCCTCAAGCCCCGTGTGATATACACGGTTGGCGGTAAACACCGCTGCACATGGCCAACTTTTCACTTTTAGTTTCTGGACACAACGACAATTCTGCAGCAGACGACGTTGAACATATTTTGTCAAAAAATAGAAAATCTCTATAATTAAGTGGATAACCTATGACTAAACGTGGATAACCTATGACTAAACGTGGAAAACATTGTGGCAAAAGGAGAAATTGCTTGTTTTGAGCAATTTCTTCTTTTGTCACTATGTATGTTTTCAAAAATCTGTCTGCTGCAGAGGCGTCGAAGAGCGTCTATATTGAAAGTGGGAAAAGGTTATATTAAGATGTTTTTTTTAATGAATACTATTCTTAAAAACATAAGATAAGAAGTAGATACGTTTTGTTTTAAATGGTAAAGTTACCCTTTTGAAAACCTGATTACGTACCTGTATGGCATGTTAATACATGTAGAAAATATCCCGTCATATTAAGCGATGATGAAATATCATGATAGAGTCCCTCGGCCTCCGATGTGCTTCACCATGTCATGCCGAAGTAAATCAGGGATGGTTTTATAGACATGTTACACATTTCTCACGATATACATAACCTTTTTCCCACATGCAGACACTTCTAAAACAGATGCCTTTGAAAACATTGTGGCAAAATTGTATTGAAAATGTTTTTAAATTTTCTTTTTCTTTAATCCTTTCCCACATAAAACAAATCAGCAGACGACTTTGAAAACATCGGTGCAAATTGAAGGAAATTCTTTGTAAATGAAAGGATTAAAACAATCCTGTGCTGCAGGCAGTCTTGAGGTTTAGAAAGGGTAAATTAAGCGGAAAACATTGTGGCAAAAATGAAAATTTCTCGTCAGGCCATGATAAATTGATTGTGTGGTTCCGGTTTCCCGACCGACCCTAATTATTCAGCCCGACCCTAAAACATTTTTTCATGTTTTTAAAAAAAAAAAATAAAAAAAAAAAAAAAAAAAAAAAAAATGGTTACGAAAATAATTAATACGAAAATGTTCGGGACGAAAAAAAATGGTACGAAAATAGCGGTGAATGGTTTCCGGTTTTATCGCTACGAGTAGTTTTAAGAACGTAGTTGATACAAAAAGCTGTGCATGCTGTCTGGTTTATAAAACATAGTGTATTAAAACACTAAATACTACTAGCAAAGTTAGTTATTCCTTTTGCAAACCCATTGTAAAAGCTACAGAAGTACTAGTTTTTAGCTCGACTATTCGAAGAATATGAGAGCTATACTACTCACCCTGGCGTCGGCGTCGGCGTCGGCGTCGCCGTCGGCGTCCACGTCACACTTTGGTTAAGGTTTTGCATGCAAGTTCTTAAATACTACATGTATTGCATTGAAACTTTCTACAACCCTACCAAACTATCACACCAATGTAGATTATCAAGTTAGATAACTCTATCCTGCATATTATGCAAGTTATGGCCCTTTTTTACTTAGAAATTCTGGTTAAAGTTTTGCGTGCAACTAAAGTAAGAGTCCATATCTCGGTATTTAATTGATGCATTGCATTGAAACTTTATACAGCACTACCCAACTATCACACCTATGTAGATTATCAAGTTAGATAACTCTATCCTGCATTTTATGCAAGTTATGGCCCTTTTTCTACTTAGAAATTCTGGTTAAAGTTTTGCGTGTAACTAAATTAAGAGTCCATATCTCAGTATTTACTTGATGCATTGCATTGAAACTTTCTACAACCCTACCCAACTATCACACCTGTGTAGATTATCATCTAAGATAACTCTATCCTGCATTTTATGCAAGTTATGGCCCTTTTTTTACTTAGAAATTCTGGTTAAAGTTTTGCATGCAACTAAATTAAGAGTCCATATCTCAGTATATACTTGATGCATTGCATTAAACCTTTAAACAACCCTACCCAACTATTACACCTATGTAGATTATCAAGTTAGATAACTCTATCCTGCATTTTATGCAAGTTATGGCCCTTTTTTTACTTAGAAATTCTGGTTAAAGTTTTGCGTGCAACTAAATTAAGAGTCCATATCTTAGTATTTACTTGATGCATTGCATTGAAACTTTCTACAACCCTACCCAACTATTACACCTGTGTAGATTATCAAGTATGATAACTCTATTCTGCATTTTATGCAAGTTATGGCTCTTTTTTTACTTAGAAATTCTGAATAAAGTTTTGCATGCAACTAAATTAAGAGTCCATATCTCAGTATATACTTGATGCATTGCATTGAACCTTTTTACAACCCTACCCAACTATTACACCTATGTAGATTAACAAGTTAGATAACTCTATCCTGCATTTTAGGCAAGTTATGGCACTTTTTTTTACTAAAAAATTATGGTTAAAGTTTTGCGTGCAACTAAATTAAGAGTCCATATCTCAGTATTTACTTGATGCATTGCATTGAATCTACAACCATACCCAACTATTACACTTGTGTAGATTATCAAGTATGATAACTCTATTCTGCATTTTATGCAAGTTATGGCCCTTTTTTTACTTAGAAATACTGGTTAAAGTTTTGCGTGCAACTAAATTAAGAGTCCATGTCTCAGTATATACTCGATGCATTGCATTGAACCTTTATACAACCCTACCCAACTATCACACCTAGATAACTCTATCCTGCATTTTATGCAAGTTATGGCATTTTTCTTACTTAGAAATTCTGGTTAAAGTTTTGCATGCAACTAAATTAAGAGTCCATATCTCAGTATTTACTTGATGCTTTGCATTGAAACTTTCTACAACCCTACCCAACTATCACACCTGTGTAGATTATCAAGTATGATAACTCTATCCTGCATTTTATGCAAGTTATGGCCTTTTTGGACTTATAAATTCTGGTTAAAGTTTTGCATGCAACTACATAAAGAGACCATCTCTTAGTAACTACTTGATGCATTGCATTGAAACTTAATACAGCCCTTACCAACCATCACATCTATGTAGACAAGCAAGTATGATTACTCTATCCAGCATTTTATGCAAGTTATGGACCTTTTTGGACTTAAAAATTCTGGTTAAAGTTTTGCAACTACATTTAGAGTGTAATCTCAGAAACAACTTGAAAAATTGTATTGAAACTTCATACAACCTTTCCCAAGTGCACAACTATAAACACAACCAATTAAGATAACTCTATCCTGTATATGGTGCAAATTGTTGCCCTTTTTTTACTTAGAAATTATGGTTAAAGGTTTGCGTGCAACTACATTAAGAGTCCATATCTTAGTAACTACTTGATGCATTCCATTGAAAGGTTATACAACCCTATCTAACCATCACACCTATGAAAATAATCATGTTAAATAACACTATCCTGCATATAATGCAAATTATCACCCACTAAGAAATTGTGGTTAATGTTTTGCATGCAACTACATTAGAGTCCATTATCTCAGTAACTTAAATAAGCGGTGGAATAGTCGAGCGCGCTGTCCTCCGACAGCTCTTGTTAATGAAGCAGTGCACCATCACCCTGTAATTTAATATATTAAAGAATTCATGACAAACTTGGCATTTGAATCCAACACAGAATGCAAACAGTTTTCCATTTATAACACCTTCAGAAAGTTTTTACTTTGTATATGAACAGAATTTCTATTCAATCAATCAAACTGATAAGCATTCTTTATATATATTAACATGAATGCTACATCTTAAATAGCAAGCTTGTCAAGTGTTTTCTTTATACTGTATTATGCAGTGTTAAACAGGGAACAACAAACGTTAATATATAGTTAAAAGAAAGAACAATACCACGGTCCACCAACAGATATGAAGTACATAAAAAAAACTGAGGCCTAGTCAACATGAGGTTATACATTCAAACATATATAGTATACTTATTAATAAGCTAAAACATTCACCAAGCACTACTAATAGTATTACAAGTTCTGGTTGAAATATTACTTTCATGCACAACAGTTTTATCTGAGGATGAGACTGTTGTACCAGATACAGAACAAGTAGCTGTCAACTTAATCGAAGAACCATTATTTGGTGATTATAGCATGTGCACAACACAAAATGACAGATCTGTTGTTACATGTGGAATGTCAGAAGCCTAGGTTGCTATATTGTTTACTGCAAGTACAAACTAACTGAAAGACAAGCAGTATCCCTTTCCATTTTATTAAGTGAGTATGAATACAGTTGTGGTGACCCAATAACCCCACCAAGACATAATGATAACCTTCTTGGTAAGGTAGTGACACGCAGTGATTTGCAGTGTTTAACACCTATTGAAATTCCATTATATGGTAGTGGTCTTGGAAGGCAGGATCTATGTTCACACTATGGTTTAGAAGGTGGCATTGAAAATTGTGAGCACTTGTAAATCCTTGTCCTGCAGTTCACAAGATACTATTTTATGATACCTCACAATCTGACTACACTTAACAGCATCTACAATTATCACATATCCAGAGCAGATAGTATAAGAGCTATCTTGTCAGGATCTGCAATATTTGACATTTGATTGTGATTCCAATATTAAAAACCAATCTTTTAAATGTGTTTGTCCAAATATTACAGTTTTAATAAATTTGTAAGAGTTAAGCCTACAAACAAATGTATGATGTGTTTTATTTGTACTTCATATTATTATATCCATGTGCACTTTTGGTCAGAAACACTCAACCCACACTATTTAAAGCAAAACAAGAATGGTAAAATGGGCTATTTCACTGGGTATCTGAACAAAAAGCAACTCAACAAGTTTGTAAGTAAGCAACTTTATTTCAGTAATTTGTTAAAAATATAACATTATCTACATTAGAATGCAGTAAAACCAGACAAAACTGGACACTGTGCGCAGGCTGAGAAAAAAAAATGTTTTGAAAAAATAAAATAATTTCCCTACCTACCTACCCTATTTTTTTTCAGCATGAAATAGGAACCACACAATCAATTTATCATGGCCTCATGAGAAATTTTTCCTTGCACAAGCAAATTGGTCACAGAATCTTTCATGAATTTTCTGACTTTCACTTTACATCTTGATTATGTAGTAAGGCCACTCAAACAGATCTTTATTGAACACTTTCCCACAAACAACAAATCTGCAGGAGACAACTTTGAAAACATACTCGCAGAAATATGGAAAATTTCTTTAAATGAAAGTATTATTATAAAATAGAGTTAAAAACATCACAAGCAATTTCTCCATTTGCCCAAATGTTTTCAAAAGTTATTTGCTGCAGAGGCGTAAGAAAGGATCTATATTGAAGAAAAGGGTTAAACTTTTTTTTACAATTGCCCTCCAGTAGATTTTTGCAGCATGACAGAAATGCATTACAATACATTGTACGTATTGGCAATGTTATTAAAACCAGACCTAAACTGTGCTTGCTCGTATAAATATCTGATGTCTGCCCCATACAGGTCGGCTAAGAGTGACCTTTAAGTCAGCCATTGGCAATTGTCCCTTTCTAATTGTTTGGTATAAAACAGTTGAGATTTATAACTCATATATAAAATGAGATAGACAATATCACGATTGTTGAGTTTAGCGATGGTATAGAACCAAGTGTTGGTTGTATTGTGTAATTTTATTGATTTACAAAAAAAAGCCAGCAAGTGCTCATGAGTATTTAAATGTAAAGGGTCAATTCAAGACACCTGTTATGCGGCGTAGTCAGGTCAAATATATATAAATTTTATCTTGATGATATCTAGGCCAGGTTTGAATATGGGTCATATCAGGTCAAAAATTAGGTCACTATGTCGCATTTATGACTTGAGCAGCTTGAAATTTTGTCAGAAAGCTTGTCTTGATGATATTGCCATTGGCGCTGAAAAAGTTAAGTCTTAAATAGCCCATTCTCGGGTAAGCGATTCCAGGGCCTCATGGCCCTCTTGTTTCAATAATTTTTCAGTCATATCATGGGGGCTTTCAGAGCTTTAATTAACGCTTTCCCACACACAACAATTCTGCAGCAGAAGACTTTGAAAACATATTGGCAACGCTGTAAAATATCTCCATAAATGAGAGTTTGATCATTAAACAGACAGACTTGAAAACATTGTTGCAAAAGGGAAAATTGCTCATCATGAGCAATTTCTCCTTTTTGCCACAATTTCTTAAAAAGTCGTCTGCTGCAAATGTGTCTGCAAGTGGAAAAGGGTTAAGGTGCATAATAGTTCATTTGCTTAAATATTTATTTGTTATCCAAGATCTATGTTGTGTTTACTGGAAAGAATCGTCTCAGTGAGACAATACTTTTAAGTAACCTCAACATTTTATAAGGTTTAACCCTTTCCCTCATACAGACGCTTTCTAACGCCTCTGCAGCAGACGACTTTTTGAAAGCATAGTGACAAAAGAAGAAATTGCACAAAACGTGCAATTTCTCCTTTTGCCACAATGTTTTCCCCTTTAAGTCATAGGTTATCCATCAATTATAGAGATTTTCTACTTTTTTACAAAATATGTTCAAAGTCGTCTGCTGCAGAATTGTCAATATATTTCTGTATGACTTGGAAAGTGTAAATTTTTTATAATATGATTGATTATTTATTTATTGTTTCGTTGCAGTCTGTACGGGGTATATCAATAATCCACATGGAATCAGTCAGGCCATCCCATCAACCCACGCATTATCTTGTAGAAGAGGAATATACTGTTGGAGTACCACTCGTAAGTAACTCATCCAGGCTCATTGGACTAGATAAGGGGGAGTAAACTGGTCTTCTCCCATCAATATCTCTCATGAGACATTACTAAATCCTATGTTGTGGGTACTCAAAAGAATCGTCTAAGATAGACATGGGGTTTGCGGGTCATATAAGGATTTATCTAGAGACCTGCAGGTTTGAATTCCACCAACCATACTCAGAGCTATGATATATACTTAAAATCTTATCCCTTTCACATAATATACAACAGATCTGCAGCAAACGATTTTGAAAACATCTTGGCAAACCTATGCTGTATACATTATGAGCAATTTCTCCTTTTGCTACAATGTTTTCAAAAGTTGTCTGTTGCAGAGGCATCCGAATGCATCATGTGGGAAAGAGTTAATTAAATAAGGTTGGAACACATCCAGCATTCATGTTTTACAACTCTACTCAATTTTACTAGGCATAAGTTAATGACTACAGTACTGTAATCTGTAGGTGACTTAACCCTTTCCCTCATACGACAATTCTGCAGCAGACGACTTTGAACGTATTTTATCAAAACATAGAGAATCTCCATAATTGAATGGATAACCTATGACAAAAAGTGGAAAACATTGTGGCAAAAGGAGAAATTGCACGTTTTGTGCAATTTCTTCTTTTGTCACTATGTTTTCAAAAAGGCGTCTGCTGCAGAGGCGTCCAAAAGCGTTTATATGAGGGAAAGGGTTAAATAGTCACTGACATAATTATGTCAGAATCTACAAAAGTTGACAGAACTTTTTAACAAGCTTGTTTGGATGCACAGTTTGATCTGGAACTGTACTGCTCACAAAAGCCAATTTGCAGTTGACAGAAAGAAAACCTGAACTTGCAATGATTTGTCTTAAGGACCTTCCGGTTTGAAAGGCTGCAGTTTGTACTATAACCGTTTCCCTAATATAGACAACCTGGAATGCCTCTCACACAAGTTGATTTTTGAAAAAAATTCTTTTATTCCCTCAATGATTTCATAAATATGTGTTAAAATTATACTTAATAAGATCATAATTTTTTTTGGAAAGGAAGGGCTAACAACCATTTGTCCATATATTCTGTTTCTGCTTGTCAAGTAATTAGTGCAGCAGATTTAAGACTTGCATTTAGGGTTTTCTACAATTCAAACTTGTCTTTCAGTCTCAAATATTATCGGTACATGCTACCTGGCCGCTAAGCATGGCTTTGGTCCCTGAAATACTGGGATTAAAGTACCAAGCAATCTTTTAATAATTGGATCAGGTGTTTTAACTCATGATTGGATGTTTTAAAGTTCTCCTTCCCACATGTAGACACATGACTTTTGTGGCAAAAGTAGAAATTTCTAATTATGAAATTTTGTACTGGGGTTAAAGTACCAAGTAATCTTTTAACAATTGGATCAGGTGTTTAACTCATGATTGGATGTTTTAACTCCTATCCACATGTAGACACACACATGACTTTTGAAAACATTATGGCGAAAGTAGAAATTTCTAATTGAGCAATTTCTCCTTTTTCCACAATGTTTTCAACTCTTTGCAAAGTTTGCAGTCTGCTGCTGATTTGTTGTATGTAGGAAAGGTTTAATTTAATTCATACATGTGTATCACTAAATGCATGTTACAACTACTGGACAAGAAGCTTGGAATAATTTGCTCTGACTCAACAAAGTTACGCCTCATAAAGACAACCCTTTTCCACTTGCAGACGTATTTTGACATTATCTGCAGCAGATGTTTTTTGCCACAATTTGTTTAAACTGATTTGTTGTATGTGGGAAAGCAGATTATAAAACAAAAAACTACATTTTGATCAAAATTATTAATCCAGATTTTCACTGTTTTTATTACAGGTTCGACCAAAATCTTTATTTTTAGAAATTCTCAGAGAAGCAGGGGCTACGGGAGAAATCTTTACAAAGAAAGAGGTAAATATACGGTTTTCTTCCATGCAGAACCACGTTGCAGGCTGTAGAAGGCCATGTTTTAACAGTTTACCTATAATAAATATTTCGTTTTCGTTGAAAATATTTCAGGAAATGGTCAAAAGCATGCTAGAGTATTTTCCATACCAAGTAATTGATTGATTAGAGTTTAACGTCGATTTCAACAATTTTCCAGTCATATCACGGCATCCAATTCACCTACCCATATGTTTCCTGGTTTTATTCTCACACCAGTATACCATACAACAGTCTTCCAAGTAACTGGCTGCTTTTCGACATAGACTGTTAGCCCATTTGTTGAAGGCGAATAACGCTTGTCGGATTGACTTAAAATCAAATGTTGGGAAAAATGTTGGTCGAGCGCTTTGGTTCAAACTCACAACCTCTGGATTGACAGCTTGCATCCCTACTGACTGAACTAAAGATGAATGCAAATTTAAATAAATATGTTTATATGTACGTTACTTTGATGTCATACATATGTACCATCACAGTTAGCAATAACTCATTTACCATAATGTAGGCTGTATATTGTTATTTTGGGTATTCAATTTCAAAACACAGTCAAACCTGCGCTAATGTCCACCTCTATATAGAAATTCCCTTTCTATAGCATCCACAGTGTCCACACTTTCAATTTCCTAATTACCTATTTTCTACAAAAATGATCCTGTATTTAAAGACCACCTGTTTAACAACAACCAGATTGTTCTCTTCCCATATGTGATCTTTAAAAACAGGTTGGGCTGTATCACCATTTATGGCTTATGGCTCATTGTTACACACAAAACAATGATATTTGTATATTTGTATTGTAGAGATATCTTGTAGAGATTTACATCAGAATTTTTAATATTGAACTGTAATAATTAGAAATAACGAGAGTAGAATATTTTGACAAATGAAAACTGAAAATGAAGACAGATAGAAAGTAATGTATGAAAAACTAAAGTTACCCATACGAAGGTTATAATCATAATGTAAAGGAGTTAACATGCATACTCATTTTGATGCATCATACAGCTCCTGCAGATGATCTGAACTCATTGTGACAAAAGGAGAAATTGCTCATGATGAGCAATTTCTAATTTTGCCACAATGTTTTCAAATGTTCATTATTAAAAAAAAAAAAAAAAAAAAAAATCGGCTTGGCACGAATATGGATAATCTCCAAACCCTGAATAAACAGAGCTGTGAATGACCTTGAATATTCTTTTACTTTCCCTTCAGATTTGTAATTTTCTTAAGATCTACATTGGATCACGACGTCTGTTTGATGCAGAAGACCCGAGAGTTGTTCACTGTTCGGGCGACTTACTTGGTGCTGTGTTTGATGTGGAGTCCTTCACCATTGGCGATGTCTTGTATGTATTTGCTCACGTAATGTTATTGCCCTGTGTCCGTCTTGTTTTTTTCGGCTTTGTCCACAATATCTTTAACCATTTCCCTCATATATACGCTTTCTGACGCCTCTGCAGCAGACGGCTTTTTGAAAACATAGTGACAAAAGAAGAAATTGAACAAAACGTGCAATTTCTCCTTTTGCCACAATGTTTTCCACTTTTTGTCATAGGTTATCCATTCAATTATGGAGATTTTCTGTTTTTTTGACAAAATACGTTCAAAGACGTCTGCTGCAGAATTGTCGTATGAGGGAAAGGGTTAAACACTTTTTTCTCTTAACCCTTTTACCACATACAGAAAATCTACAGCAGATGACTTTGAAAACATGTAGTCGAATTTATAAATTCTCTATAAATGAAGGTATCATTACTGAAACAATTTGAAACTATTGTGGCAAAAGGAGAAATTGCTTGTTTAAACAATTTCTCCTTTTGTTACAATGTTTTTAAAAGTCGTCTGCTGCTAGAAGCATCTGAAAGCATCTATATGTAGGAAACAGTTAGGCATATTGGCCAATTTTAGGTCATTTGAGTGATAAAGCGAATGTCCTTCTTGTATAAGTTTGAAATATTGTTTTGGGATTAGCTGCAAGGGCTCTGCACAAAAAGATGAAAACATAAATAGATTGTGAAAACAATACAATGTCATTGTTTATAATTTGGGCCATGTCGTACAGCCCTAACCTTCTTGGCTTTGTGGCCTTATTTCCAGATCAGCCTGCATCTCTTAACAGTCTGTTCAGGATTATTTCCTTTTGCCATCAGGTCATCGAATCCCCCTTAGGGCTGTTCCAGAAAAAAATGTCTGGGGGGGGGGAGGAACGACAAGCTATTTAAATTCTGTGGGTGGGGGGTATTTTTTAAATAAAATTCTCTAGGTAGTGGGCAAAAGATGTATTTTAATTCTGTGGGTGGTCGGTTTATTTACTGTATAAAAAACCCGTAATAAATTCGGCGGGAATGCAATGTCGAGCGTTTTCTAATTTTTAATTGTTGGATACGAGATCGCATTTACTTTATCAGCTCGCTAATAAATATTGGTGATAATGACGCTTCAGTGATTTTTACGACAGCGGACACCGGTTACAAGATGCCCGCTTGAAATACATGTTCATTATTTCATCTAGTCCAAATTACATTTTGTGGATTTCTCCATACTAGACCAGTTTGCCACACTATTATTTAGCATTGGCATATCCGTTACAAACTTGGCCTCATATTTCAGCCAATTGTATTATAAATATGATTGATTCGAGTTTAACGCCGTTTATCAGTTATATCACGACAGCCAGTTACCTACTACACTGGAATGTGGATAATTCGCGCACGGGTACAACGCGATATTCAGTAGAACGCAATGGCGACTTGGCTCCCGTTGCAATCTTGAAAAAAGAGCCTATTTTCCTATTTAATTTGAAAATTGAACCCCTCAAAAATACAATTTCGAATAAAAAAAATGTCCACAAAAAAATGACATAATTCTGTAAAACATGGTACTCATTGCAAAACTGGAGAAAGAAACCATTTAGATAAATAAAGCACAAACCTGATTTTATAAATCCAAAAATAAGCAAAAACAAATGATTATTCCAAATTCAAAAAAATATTGCTCCTTAATATTTTCTTATAAAAATAAAAGCGCGAAAATCGAACAAAGGGTTTAGTGGGGTGTCGGTGCTGTTTTTCTAAACCACGTGCTAGTATCAACCATGCAAATTTGTCCGATTTCACACTGATGCATGCATGAAATAGGCCATTACAGTCATGTTTCTCTCCTTTTCTGAAAATGTTTTCAAAAGCTTTCTGCTGCAACTGAGTCAAAAGTAATTGCATTGTTGAAGCCTATTAAAAGTGTGTGTAATTTACACAGAAGTAAAGATATGTTACGTGGACTGGTCCAGATGTAAATGTTTGGGAAAATCCATTAAGATTACATAAGCATAAGGTCACGGTCACCTTATAATCACATGGCAAGATCTCAGTAAAATTACGTCATACCTAAGGACCCTTTTGTTCTATTTACTGGACGTATGAAGTAGCTCATTTATGGGGGGGGGGGGGGGGGGGGGATAGTTCTATCGGGGTCAATGATTTACGGAAAATTGATTTAATCCTTACCAATTTGCACACGCATTTTGACGCACATGCAGCAGACTTCTTTTTATAGCATTGTGACAAAAAGAGATATTACATCATTTTGTTTGAAATTGGATAAATTAACTTTGAATTGGAAAGGATTTTAAAGGGTATGGAATTTTATTTTCCCTTGTTTAACAACTTTGAAACTAGAAAAAAAAATGTAGGGAAAGGATGCATCGCTAATAATAAGCAGTTTCTCTTTTTCTCACAATGTTTTCAAACGCTGTCTGCTATATATGCATTTAAAGCTATTAATACATGGTTTGTGAATTTTTTTTCTTTTAAATAAGAAAAAAATGTAAGGAAAGGAGACATTGCAAATGGCGGTTAGAAAGAGTTTGTTTTACATCCCTCAATATTAGCCAATTTGGAAATAAAAGTGAGGATTATATTCGTAATACAGCAAAAGTATCTACACATATAATAGACACCATATTCTGGACTGCTAAAATAGATTAGATTTTGAGACATTTTTCATCGCCATTGCATGCAGTTGATGAGTGTCGGGATTTGGCATGCTGAAGTATATTACTTGATTGCTTTAATTTCTAATGGTAATTCGCGATCGGATTCTAATGCGATGCTAGGCCTTGGACCCCGAATATCGCGATATACTGGAACTCCAGTGTATAAATGTATTTCCTGGTTTTCACACACCAGTATTTCGCACAACAATCTTCCCAAAGCAACTGGCTGCTTTTCCACATAGACTTAGAAGATTGGTGGAAGATGCATGTCACATTGACTCTTGTCAAACATAGGAAAGAAAAATGGCTGAGCCTGCATTGCTACCGACCGGGTTTGGGTTATCTAGGAAGGTACACTCTTGGTCATGGTCAAATATGATACTTCTGGATGTCTTTTAACACATGCATTTTAATTTGGATCTGCTTGAATGTGTTAAAAAGTATAAAACATGAATAAAATTGCTATGAATGTGATAATTTAAATTCTCTAGGTGGGGGGTAAAATTTAAATTTTATTCTATGGGGGGTGCCCAAAAAATAATTAAAATTCTATGGGGGGTACCCTCAAAATTGCTGGTCGTTCCTCCCCCCCCAGACTTTTTTTTCTGGAACAGCCCTTAGAACAAACAATACCAAATTATAATTATACACACATACACATTTATTTTAATTGTGATTATTATTTTTTGTTCCTGCTGAAGGTGTGTTTTCATATATGGCATGCTTGCTTTCTAACTTAATCCGTTTTCATCCCTTTGAGGGGCATGTGGCTTTCAGTGTCTTATCATCTAGCATTCTAAAACAAAGGGGGGAATTTTTTACCGGAAAGTTGATTTAGTGAACACATTAAGGCATTTTTCTTCTTTGTGAGTCATTGTAAATTTGTTCCCCCTTCCATACAAATTTAGGGGGGAATATTTAAAACAGTGTGGGGTTTCACACGAACACCCTCCTAGATTGGCCACTGGACTTTCATCACACCTCACCATCGATAGCAGTCCTGTTCAGCTGCCTTCACTATTTTCCAGGACATGCTGATCGCTTTTAGCTCTATGTTAAGGGTTCTTTGCCATGTATGACATGTAATATGCCTCAAGTACAGCTGATAGAAAAAGTAAACATGGTAGCCCTAGGAAAGAACATCATAATTATGTGTAAAAAGATAATTCTGTCAAGGTAAACCACAATGTGTTTAAAAGACCTTTGCTTCGGACGTTTCGAAGTACATTATATACAGTGATATGTTTTGAATTGCCCGCTTTGAAAACATTTCAGTTAAGTTATTGCCATCTTAAAAATAGAAAATTAGATTTAGAGCAGAAAACTTCGTTTGAAGAGTAGACATTGCTTGTTGAGAAATGTTTCCTTTTGTCTCAATGAACTCAAAGATAAGATTTTTGGACATCATAAGTTGTCGGCGTCAAAAATAATTGTGTCTCCATTTTTCAGGAAACTCATTGAGGAGAACATCACCCATGTGCCAGACACTTGCCTAAAGACTAAAACACACTTTGTTAAAAAGCCCTTACCTGTCTCTACTACTAGTTCACACCATATTTCGAACAAACTTAGTGGCGTGTCACAGACGGTCTCCCGAAAACCATCCTCGTCTAGCGCCCTGGAAACTGATGAAACTGATGACGTGAGTTCGTGTAAGAACAGTGTCAGTTGTACGTCAGAGACGGTCATATTATCGGATAACTCTTTGAGCAGTTTGGCTTTAGACAAAAAGAGCAAGAAGAAGAAAAAGAAGAAGAAGAAGCAGAAACCAAGAAAAAGGAAAACTGAAGGTAAAAATCTTCTGTTTGATTATACATATTTTAGCTCCTACTTACAACTAATCTGAATCAGATGTCTTTGGATACATCTAGGCAAATCAATGGAAAGTCTTTATAAATGGAAGCTTAAATATTGAATACAGCTGAAAAGAAATAATTCATTGAAATTAATTATTTCATTTTGCCTAGATGGTTTTAAATAATTGGTGTTGCAGATGCATCAGTATGTAGGAAATGGTTCGACAAAGTTGTTAATCCTTTCCCACCTGCAGACGCATTTTAATTAATAGTAGCAGACGACTTATGAAAACGTTGTGGCCAAAGGTGAAATTGCTCATGATGAGCAATTTCTCCTTTGGCCGCAATGTTTTCAACTTTATTTTGAAATTAAGCTATCTTTAATGGTGATTTTTCAGCTTTTTGTCACTATGTTTTTAAAGTCGTCTGCTACTGATTTGTTGTTTGTTGGAAAGGATTAGATACAAATATGTTTGCAATGTTAGTTTCGAAATCTGGCTTGGATGGGGAAGTCCCAAGTTCAACAAAGAAACGTAATTCATCATATTTTCTTAGAATGACTTCGGCGGCAAATAGTCAAAACATTACCATTAGTGATTGGCATTAAGTTTTCCTTACTCATTCCTCAAACTGAGTCATGGTTCTCAGTTGAGCACTATAGCAGAGATCAAAACTAAACACTGTAGCTTTTGTAACTGATTCATATTAATTGCAGATTTTTATGAAAATGTTATTGTTTGTAGCACACCTCAGCACGAAGAGCGGATGAGCTATTGTGATCACTCACCACCTGGCGGCGTCTGTCTGTCTGTTCATATTGTCCTACAAGGAACTTGTCCTAAACCAATAAACCAATTTCTGAATAAGTTCACAGGAATGTTTCTTAGGGGGTCCTCTTTCAGAGTTATTCAAAGAATTTAATTCCTAGTAGAACTTTGGTTGCTGCGGCATCAGAAAGAGGGTAAAGTGATGAAACTTTAAACATCTTCTTGTCAAAGTCACTCAAAAAGTATTGTTTTGTTTGAAAAATGATTTTTCGCAAATGTTTTTTGATGACCCTTTAACAAAATTGTTCAAACTATTCCAATCAATTGAAATACATAGCTGTCAGATGGCTGGGCTGGTTTTCTTCTGAAATTTTTAGCTCACCTGTGCACGAAATGCTCAAGGTGAGTTATTGTGATCGCCCTATGTCCGGCGTGCGTCGTCCGTCAACATTTTCTCCTCTGTAACCGGTGGGTCAACTGGGATGAAACTTCACAGAAAGCATCCTCTCAATGTCCTCACCAGAAATCCTTAAAAGTTTTGGGATCCATGCAGAATTCTGGTTTCCATGGCAACGAAATGAAAAAAAACTTCAAAATTCTTTTTCTCCCAAACTGGTTGGCAGATTTTCAAATAATTTTGTAGAATTGTTCCTTGGAGGACCCTCTGTCAGATTCCTTCAAGCCATGTTGATTGGTCGAAAAACATGGCCGCCAGGGGGGGGAGCTATTTTGCCTTATATGGCCAAAGTGAAAACTTAAAAAATCTTCTCCTCCGAAAGTGTCAAGCTGATTTTCAAATAATTTTGTAGAAATGTTCCTTGGGTGACCCTTTATCAGATTCCTTCAAGCAATGTTGATTGGTCGAAAAACATGGCCACCAGGGGGGGTGGGGCTATTGCCTTATATGACTATAGTGCAAACTTAAAAAATCTTCTCTTCTGAAAGTGTCAATTCAATTTTCAAATAATTTTGTAGAAATGTTCCTTGGGTGATCCTCTATCAGATTCCTTCAAGCTGTGTTGATTGGTCGAAAAACATGGCCGCCAGGGGGCGGGGCTATTTTGCCTTTTATGGCTATAGTGAAAACTTAAAAAATATTCTCCTCCATAAGTGTCAGGCTGATTTTCAAATAATTTTGTAGAAATGTTCCCTGGGTAACCCTCTATCAGATTCCTTCAAGCCATATTGATTGGTCAAAAAACATGGCCGCCAGGGGGCGGAGCTATTTTGCCTTATATGGCCAAAGTAAAAACTTAAAAAATCTTCAACGTCTTCTCCTCTGACAGTAACCAGTTGGTCAATTGGGATGAAACTTCACAGAAAGCATCCACTCAATGACCTCACCAGAATTCCTTCAATTTTTGGGGATCCATGCAGAATTCTGGTTTCCATGGCAACGAAACGAAAAAAACAGGCAGATTTTCAAATAATTTTGTAGAAATGTTCCTAGGGTGACCCTCTATCAGATTCCATCAAGCCAAGTTGATTGGTTGGAAACTATGCCCGCCAGATGGCGGGGCTTATATAGCTAAAGTGAAAAATAAATCGGGTGAGCGATTCCAGGGCCATCATGGCCCTCTTGTTATTCTTTTCATACTTTTCCAAATCTTACAGGCACATTTTGACGCAGCTGCAGCACACAATTTTATTTTTATTGGCCGGATTGCAATTCGGGTCTATAGATTGGCGATGTCCGTGCGTCTGTCTGTCTGTCTGTCCGTCAACATTTTGGTTAAAGTTTCAGGTTGAGGCAAAATCTCAGCACTGGAAAGGGTTACAAACTTAGAACTTTGCCTGAAGGTAACCAGTAACAAGTTCTATTGATTTCTATGGTTACTTTGACCTTGACCATGGTTTGTCGATTTTCAAGGTCAAATTGCCGACAATCCGGACTTACTGTCTTCAGCAGTTTCTTGTTCAATAATTATACTTTCATATATAGAGATTTTCTAGTAATTTGACAATATATTTTAGAATCATCTGCTGCAGATAGGGTGTATATATAGGAAAGATAAATGATTTCTTCCCTTTTGTCAAAATGTTTTTCAAAAGTTGTCGAAAGCAGACGTGCGGAAAGTGTCTCAGTGTGGACATTTTTAACTGAACATTATAACAGTTAATGGTTGAGGCTAATGTTTTTTTCCAACATCTTCTATTAGACCAGCCCGGTCCATCCAGTAAGCGAAGTAGGTCTGTCAGTATAACCTATGGGGATGGGGAAGGGGGAGATTACATTCATGTGGAAGTAGAGGATGACGACGACGATGATGACGATGATGTTGGCGTCGGGCACAACTGTCAGGAGGTAATATCTGGTTTCTCTGTTGTTCAACCATTTCCCACATACAGCAAGTCTGCAGCAGACGACTTTGAAAACATCTCAACAATAACAAGGAAAATCTCCAAAAATGAAGAGATACTTGTTGAATAGAGTTGAAAATAATGTGGCAAAATGGAGAAATTGCTTGTTTTGATCTATTTCTTCTTTTGTCACATTGTTTCAAAAGTCGTCTGCTGCAGAGGCGTCGGAAAGTGATTTTATGTTGGAAAGGGTTAACATTTCATGCCCAACAGCCTCTCAAACTCAACCTCTAAGCTTCGAACGACTGTGAAAGGGGAGATATTAAATGTTAGTCTTATACTGGTTTATAACATGATACCAACTTCTTATGAAAATATCTATACTATAGTTTTATCTTTTATGACAAAGAAATCATTATTCAAGTCAGTGGCTTGTCCACAGCTTTCCCATATGTTACATCAGCTTAACCCTTAACCACATACAACAATTATTCAGCAGAAGATTTTGAAAACATCTAGACAAAAGTAGGAAAACATTCTATTTAAATCAAAGTGTATATAATGAATAAAGTTGAAAACAGTATGGCAAAAGGAGCAAGTGCTCACAGTATGGAATATCTAGAAAACAGTTGTGGCAAAAAAAGAATTTGGAACATTGCAAATGCTTTTCATAAACAATTAAGACAATGCCTCAAGAAAATTATTTTTTGAGGTTTTTACATATAATGCAACTACAAACAATTGCGTATTTGTATTGTAAGGTTTGGGTAATGACTGTTTTCCTGGAGCCGTCTAGACTTTTTGTAAAACTAGATAGCAACAGGGCAAATATTTTTTGTGTACAATACCCTGTGGCAGAGTGGTTAGCATCGAGGATTTGGATCTGGGTGTCCTGGGTTCGATCCCCAATTGTGGCGCTGTGGTCATGGTGGAATGCTCTTTGGCAAGGCAAATTTCAAAGCCTAGAACTGGTTTGTTTACCCAGGGATCATGAATAAGTGAACTATTGCTGTGATATAACTGAACAATTGTTGAAAACGTCTTTAAAAACCCTTGCAAACAATGCTTTCCAAGATTATCAGCAACAGATTTAGAAAACATTTGATGCTTAATGGAGCGAACTGTGTGATAAACTTATTGACCTGTATCTGTGTTTATATAATGTAGGTAGGATCTGCTATAGATGACTTGTGGTACTTTGATGAGGGATCAGTCACACTGGACCTGGATTCCGATCCACCGTTTTCAGAGTCCGACATCAGTTCTGTCCGATCAGGGGAGGTAGGTGTTCTCTTCCATACTGAATTCTTAACCCCTTCCCCCTTCAAGTTTTGGCCTGATTTGAAAATAATTAAGGACAAGTTTTCCTAGGGTGACCCTTTACCAAGTTTGTTCAAATTAAGACATACCAACTATTCAAGTACTACTGAATCTGATGAGCCATTTAGTACCAACATTGCCCTCTTGTGTTTCAGCCATTCCCACATACAGACGCTTTTTGACGCCTCTGCAACAGACAACTTTTGAAAACATTGCTTTTAACTCATTTCAATAGTCCAACATTCATTTTTTGAGATTTTCAATATTTTTGTCCAGATGTTTTTAAAGTCGTCTGCTGCAGATTTGTTGTATGTTGGCAAGGGTTTAATGAAATTGATTTTTAGCTCCACTGGCTGAAAGCCAGTCGAGCTTATGTCATGGCGAATTGTCCGTCGTCCGTGCGTCTGTGTGTGCGTTAACTTTTTCCTTTAAACAACTTCTTCTCCCTAACCACTTGGCCAATTTGTTTGAAACTTCATAGGAAGCATCCTCTCAATGTCCTCTCTTATATTCCTTCATTTTTTTTTGATCCATCAATAATTCTGGTTTCCATGGCAACCAAAAGAAAAAAATAGTGAAAACTTAAAAATAATTTTGTAGAAATGTTCCTTGGGTGACCCTTTATAAGATTCCTTCAAGAAATGTTGATTGGGCGAAAAACATGGCCGCCAGGGGGCAGGGCTATTTTGCCTTATATAGCTATAGTGAAAACTTAAAAAATCTTCTTCTCCGAAAGTGTTCAGCCGATTTTCAAATAATTTTGTAGAAATGTACATTGGGTGATCCTCTATCAGATTCCTTTAAGCCAGGTTGATTGTTAAAAAAAACTTGGCCGCCAGAGGGCGGGGCTATTTTGCCTATATGGCTAAAGAAAAAACTTTAAAAATCTTCTTCTCCGAAAGTGTTCAGCCGATTTTCAAATAATTTTGTAGAAATGTTTATTGGGTGACCCTCTATCAGATTCCTTCAAGCCATGTTGATTGTTAAAAAAACATGGCCGCCAGAGGGCGGGGTTATTTTGCCTATATGGCTATAGTGAAAACTTAAAAAATCTTCTCCTCCGAAAGTGTTCAGCCGATTTTCAAATAATTTTGTAGAAATGTTCCTTGGGTGACCCTTTATTAGATTCCTTCAAGAAATGTTGATTGGTTGAAAAACATGGCCGCTAGGGGGCGGGGCTATTTTGCCTTATATAACTAAAGTGAAAACTTAAAAAATCTTCTCCTCCGAAAGTGTTCAGCCGATTTTCAAATAATTTTGTAGAAATGTTCCTTGGGTGACCCTTTATTAGATTCCTTCAAGAAATGTTGATTGGTTGAAAAACATGGCCGCTAGGGGGCGGGGCTATTTTGCCTTATATAACTAAAGTGAAAACTTAAAAAATCTTCTTCTCCGAAAGTGTTCAGCTGATATTCAAATAATTTTGTAGAGATGTTCCTTGGCTGACCCTCTATCAGATTCCTTCAAGCCATGTTGATTGGTAAAAAAACATGGCCGCAAGAGAGCGGGGCTATTTTGCCTTATATGGCTAAAGAGAAAACTTAAAAAATCTTCTTCTCCGAAAGTGTCCGGCTGATATTCAAATAATTTTTCTAGAAATGTTCCTAGGCTGACCCTCTATCAGATTCCGTCAAGCCATGTTGATTGGTTGAAAAATATGGCTACCAGGGGGTGGGGCTATTTTGCCTTATATGGCTTTAGTGAAAACTTAAAATATCCTCTCCTTCGAAAGTGTCGGCCAATTTTCAAATAATTTTGAAGAAACATTCGTTAGGTGACATTCTATATGATTCCTTTAGCCTTGGTGGTTGGTAAAAAATATGGCCAACAGGGGGCAGGGCTTTTTGGAGATTTGATTTTTACCTCATGGCCGTAGAGCGATACTGGCCCTCTTGCGCCTCTTGTTACTTTTAACAGTTAAGTTGAGTGTATATTGAACACAGCTCAGATTTATTACAAAGACACATTGAATATCTGATTTTATGGTAATATATATATATATATATTTATCACATGACAATGCTTGTATCCAATCTAATATACCCATTACAATTTTCTTTATATATAACATGTGTAATATAACATGACAGAATACTAGGAAAATGACCTCACTTCAGCAGTTTGACGTCATAACATTAGTCACTTTGGCTCCAAAACCCATAAATTTCATCTAGAAATATTGTAAATGTTACGGACATTTTATCGAAATACGCCTCGTAAGTCACTTTGTGTGATGAATAAAATATCTAATGAGTGTTAATTTGTTATCACTTTTAATAAACTAAGCCCGGGCGGGCGTCAACTTTCCTTGTCCGGACCATAACCGCATGCATAAAGATATTTTCAAACACAAACATGCACCATATCAAGACGATGTGCCAAATGCAAAATAAAATTCTGTTGATTCAAGGTCAAGGTCACAGTGATAAGAAATAGACTTTAATTGAACTTTTCTTGTCCGGACCATAACTTTGTCATGCATCTATAGAGATATTTTCAAATAACTTGGCACAAATATGAACTATATCAATATGATGTGTCATATGCAAAACTTTTGTCTGTAGCTTCAAGGTCAAGATCACAGTGACAACAAATAGACATCAGTTGAACTTTTCTTGTCCGGACAATAACTTTTTCATCCATTGTCATTGAGATATTTTCAAATAGCTTGGAACAGATATACACCATATCAAGAAGCTGTGTCATATGCACAATTTATGTGTTTAGCTTCCAGGTCAAGGTCACGGTGACAGAAAATATACTTTACTTGAACTTTTTTTGTTCAGACCATAACTTTACCATGCATATAGATATTTTCAAATGATTTTTTTTGTGAATAATCAAATCTATAACATTCTATAAGCAAACAGAGAAGACCCTGATCAGACAGCTCCTACAGAAGCTGTCTGATCTGGGTCCGAGGTCATGAAACTTACTCAATTTGAGCATGTTAACATAATTATTACTATTGTAGTTACACACTTAGATTACAAGGCTAGGAAATTGGCTCGTTGCAAAGTTTCCAAACTTTGTCCTCTAGCTAACAGAGCTTTTTTAGTTTGAGCATCATGCTCAAACTAAAAATGCTTCGTAACCATGGCGACAAACTCCAAACATGGATTTTATTCTCATCGTTGGTTTATAATTTCACCCTATTTTGCAATGAGCATATTTCATAAACTTGTAACTCAAGCATCTAACTTCAACAACAATATTTCTATTACATGCTCAAATTGAGTAAGTTTCATAACCTCGGGCCCTGGATCTAGTCTGTTTGCAAAGGCATAAATGCGTTACTATCAAGTAAAGGGTTAAGGCAGATCACTGATTATTAACCTGGCATTAAGGATCCTAAAATGTGGCTGCTTACAACAAAAGGTTGCTTAATATCTGTTATCTATTATATGTTCTTAATAAATGAGGCCATCAACACACAATTGACTGTATTGAACTTATATTTGTTAGATAAAATTGTGATATATTTAATTGACAAAGTAATTATGATTATTCATCAATAGAAGTATTCCCTGTTACTTGAATTACTAGCTTTGATCAACTATTAACAGAAAGATTTGACAGATCTGTTAATTATTAATCAAACACCTTCCATTATAGAAAACCTGGTTTCATGGAATTTCCATGTCTTGTTTTACATATTTTGATAGGAACTGCTTGTGGTATGTCAGGAAAGCGATGTTGAATTCTTTGCTGACTACAGTGATACAGATAGTAACTCCGATGACAGGGAATATACACAAGCTGTAAGTATTAATTAACAATATTGAGAGGATCCTGTTCTTTGTGCAAAGAAGGTCATTGTTATGCCATATATATGTATTTTCATTAGGTGTTAATTGTTTTAACACTTGATGAAAATACAAATATGTGACAATAATTCTTGCACAAGTTTATTGTTGTCAAATAATATCTATGTAAGAATGCTTTCCAACATACTGATGAAAACATTGTGGCAAAAGGAGTTATTATACCCGCAGATACATAGTATATGGGGACTATATAGGAGTCACGCTTGTAGGTCAGTCCGTTGGACTGTGGACATTTCTTGTGAACACTATTCCTCAGCAGCCCTTAGGGCTGTTCCAGAAAAAAAAGTCTGGGAGGGGAGGAACGACCAGCAATTTTGAGGGTACCACCTATAGAATTTTAATTATTTTTTGGGCACCCCGCATAGAATAAAATTTTAATTTTGCCCCCCACCTAGAGAATTTAAATTATCACATTCATAGCAATTTTATTCATGTTTTATACTTTTGAACACATTCAAGCAGATCCAAATTAAAATGCACGTGTTAAAAGACATCCAGTAGTATCATATTTGACCATGACCAAGAGTGTACCTTCCTAGATAACCCAAACCCAGTCGGTAGCAATGAATGCAGGCTCAGCCATTTTTCTTTCCTATGTTTGAGTCTATGTGGAAAAGCAGCCAGTTGCTTTGGAAAGATTGTTGTGCGAAATACTGGTGTGTGAAAACCAGGAAATACATTTATAGTAGGTAACTGGCTGTCTTGATATAACTGATAAACTGCGTTAAACTCGAATCAATCATATTTATAATACAATTGGCTGAAATATGAGGTCAAGTTTGTAACGGACCATTGCCAATGCTAAATAATAGTGTGGCAAACTGGTCTAGTATGGAGAAATCCACAAAATGTAATTTGGACTAGATGAAATAATGAACATGTATTTCAATCTTTGTTCCAACAACCATCATTTATACTTAGAGGGCAACACACTGCCTTTGAAATACAATATAAAGACAAGACCTCAGACTGAGGGTGTCTTGCCTTTCTTGGAAACTATTGTTCATCCGCAGACCGCGTGCTGCTAGCGGAAGCAGAAGCCATCTTGAAACCGGTGCCCGGTGTCGTAAAAATCACTGAAGCGTCATTATCACCAATATTTATTGGCGATCTGATACAGTAAATTTGCGATCTCGTATCCAACGATTAAAAATTAGAAAACGCTCGACATTTAATTCCCTCCGAATTTATTACGGGTTTGTTATACAGTAAAAAAACCGACCACCCACAGAATTAAAATACATCTTTTGCCCACTACCTAGAGAATTTTATTTAAAAAATAAATACCCCCCCACCCACAGAATTTAAATAGCTTGTCGTTCCTCCCCCCCCCCCCCCCCCCCCCCCCCCACAGACATTTTTTTCTGGAACAGCCCTTAGTCAGAATTCAATATAACTTAACAAGAATGATTGATACCAAGTCTAGTTGTGCTTATTGTCGGGGTGTTGCACTGGAATTATTTTTAAATGAGTTGTGGCCCCTTGAATTACTCATACATATGTATATTGTCAGGCACCAGCTGGGGGTATTCATCACCTTCAGTGATATTTCTAGTTATTCATAATAAGCCATTTCTCCTATTGCCACATGTTTTAAACTTTATTCAGTTCTTTTATTTAAAGTGTGTCCCAATATTTTTCCCTCAACGTTTTCAAAGTCGTCTGCCGCAGATTTGTTGCATGTGGGAAAATGTTAAAAGCATTTATTGATAAATGCTGCGCTTTACTGTGCTTATTATTGACATCGCAGGGTGCCGCTTGGTACTGACCTGCATATCGGCTTTTGGGAAAAGAAGGTTTTGACCATATCCCACAGAACACAACTTGCAGCAGACGGCTTTAAAAACATATTGACAACAATAGGAAATATCTCTATAATTAATAGTTTGATTATAGAATGGAGTTGAAAACGATATTGCAAAAGGAGAACTTTGGTTGATGCGGAATAAGAAATGGGGGAAAATGCAAAAAAAATCTTCTTGTCCAAAAGTACTAGCACGATTTGAAAATAATTTGGCACAATTGTTCCTTGGGTGACCCTCTTTCAAGAATGTTTTAATTATTCACTTCTGTTGAAAAAACATGGCCACCAGGGTTGGGCTTCTTTTCCCTTTATGATAGTGAAAACCTCAAAAATCTTCTTGTACAAAAGACTTTTACATTGGCTCCAAACTTTCTCATTTGGTGAAAGTGTTGGCAAAACAAAAGTAATTTCCAGGGGATGCCCTGAAAGCTCTGGTCTGATTTGAAAAGAATTATTCCGTTTCATTGAAAAACATGGACGTCAGGAAGCGGGGTTTGTTTTCAATATATATGTTTATATAGTGAAAACTTTGAAAATCTACTTGTCCAAACACAGGCCTGAATTTAAAAAAAAGGCTCAAATAATCCTTGGGTGACCCTCTACCAAGATTCTAGAAATCATTACGATTGTTTGTTATCCTTGTATGCATAGAAAAAGAACATTAGAACTATGTGATTTCTATTAATTCAGATGAGTTATTTAGGTCCATCATGTTCCTCTTGTTATGGAGTTATGTTTCCTTTTTCAACTTATAGATGCTTTCTGCACCTCTGCAGCAGACGACTTTTGCCACAATGTTTTCAACCTTTATCAGCAGTTATATGTGCAACTATAGAGACTTTCCATATTTTGGAGTAGACATTTTCAAAGACGTCTGCTGCTGATTTGTTGTAAGTGGGAAAGGGTTAAATGGAGAAAGCATTGTCTCCAGGATTAACTCATGAAGGAGTCAACGGAATTAAATATATTTTGGAACACCTGTTTTAGATCAATGGACCAGTTTCAAAATAATTTCGCAGCGCTGCATGTTCCTTTTATGGCCCTCAACCCAAATTGTTCAAACCCGTCTGCTCGACTGCACAAGATAGCTGACAGAGCTAATAGAAGAAAAATGCAAAGAAATCTTTTAAACCACTGACCTAGTGGTAAAAAGACATTTACACAAATGTTCCTTTAGTATTGAACTTTAACCAAATTATACAAACTTGTTTTGCTTCAATACACAAGAAGGCTAAAGAACAAAAAATACAAAAATATTTAATCTGCATCTTTTCCTATTTACTTGAATACAACTATAGATCTCATTTTAGCAATACTTGATCATTATGATCCTTTATTAACTGTTTTAATTGAGAAATGGCTAAACTTGTATGTCAGGTTAAAGAATTTCTTATTTCAGGATAATTGGACATGTTTCGATTGCGATCTCAGTAACCCACCATACCAGAGATTCTGTAATAAATGTTGGAAGCTCCGGCCTGACTGGTTACCACGGCAGCAAACATCCCCCGATTCTAAATCCAACAGGATAAGGGTGGAGAAACTCATAGAAGACAGTATTGAACTGAAAGGAAAAGCAGTTTTAAGGTTATTTAATAGTAACATTGAGGGCACGGATTCGGGCATTGGAAGTTTCAGTTCTCAACAGTCCAGTCAAGAGTCTGAACACTTTTCATCAACCCATACAAACAATAAAGATGATTTAATTTTAAGTGCTTCATTATTGCAGGAGGAAACCAGTGCTTGTGAAATAAGACATTCGTTTTCAAATTATCAGTCAAAATCATTGTCGCCATCTTCCAAACTGTCAACTTCATTGTCATCTTCAACGTCTGTAGACTCACTGTGTCCTCAAACATCAGTTCAAGGTCCTGACCTCATGAAGGACAAATGTTCACCCCTTGATGGCCCATGTATAATTTGTTTGACCAACCCCAAAACAGCAAGTTTCATTCATGGCAGCTCAGGTCATCAGGTTTGCTGTTTTTCATGCGCAAAGCGTCTTAAACGTCGTGGAAAGGCTTGTCCTGTTTGTAGAAGACCAATCCAGAAAGTTGTTAAGAATTACATACTTTAACCCTTTCCCACACAAATACCCTTTTTGAAGATTCTGAAGCAGAAGACAATTGTAAACATTTCAACAAAAGGAGAAATTGCTCATGACCAACACTCCATACAATAATCTTTCTTTCAATTATAGAAAATTTCTCTATTTTAGTCTTGATATATTTCAAAGTTGTATGCTTCAAAATGTTTGTATGGGGGTAGAGTTTACCAAATACCTCAGATGCTGCAGGCTGTAGTTAATATTTGCAATGAAAGCATATGAGCCGTCCCGCGAGAAAACCCAACATTATGGCCTCTGCGTAATGTATCGACCCAGATCAGCCTGCGCAGTCCACTCAGACTGATCCAGGCTGACACATTCCGTCTCGGAGGGATAGAGGTATAAGGTTACGATTCCTGAAACAGAAAATCCACAGATGAGGAAAAGTGTCTGTCCGGGTAAGCCTGCATGA
Organism: Serripes groenlandicus; assembly: GCA_031761405.1. Classification (NCBI taxonomy): domain Eukaryota; kingdom Metazoa; phylum Mollusca; class Bivalvia; order Cardiida; family Cardiidae; genus Serripes; species Serripes groenlandicus. Next base: position 98,175,685 of record JASEVX010000003.1, read on the forward strand.
GTCAATGACAACTAAACAGGTAGTGAGTGATTTGAATGTTATCTCATGTCAATTTACAACAATATGTCAAACAGGCCGTCACTTTTCACACCCAAGTCGTATTTGTGTACAATTGTCATCACGTTTAAATTAGATAGTTGCAAGAAATACTCGTCAATATTATTGGATAAACACTTTTATATTTTGGTAGAAATGTTCTACAAAAGCTGTTCAAGCCATATTGATTTTGTTGAAAAGCAGGGCAGCAAGGTGGCATCAGGAAAGGCGCAAAATGACAAAACTTTATAATTCCTTTCTTATTAAAGTTCTTAGATTTCAAGATACAAATGGTATTTGCTGATGAGCTATTTCTTTAACCCTTTCCCTCATACGACAATTCTGCAGCAGACGACTTTGAACATATTTTGTCAAAAAATAGAAAATCTCTATAATTGCATGGATAACCTATGACTAAAAGTGGAAATTATTGTGACAAAAGAAGAAATTGCTTCTCTTGAGCAATTTCTTCTTTTGTCACTATGTTTTCAAAAAAGCCTTCTGCTGCAGAGGCGTCAGAAAGCGTCTATATGAGGAAAAGGGTTAACAGTGTCCACTCCTTGCAGTTTCATTTGCACTCCTTATCAAATATTTGCTACTAATTTACTATCACTTAGATGATCGATTTGGGGACATGTTGGCCCTCTTGTTTACGGTGTTGATTTTGTATATTATTTAGTCATGTTAATATTACAGACACGGGTTAATTCGAAAAAAAGAAAGTTCAAACCACTTCCAATTGTTGATTTATTTTTCTTTCTTTCATTGATCATATTATTATTCTCTTATTATACCCCCGATAAACGAAGTTTAGAGGGGGTATATTGGATTCACCCTGTGGTTGGTCGGTCGGATGGTCGGTTGGTCCGTTGCGATTTTCCTTGTCCGGAGCATAACTTTAAAACTAATTGTTGGAATTTAATAAAACTTCATAGGATGATACAACACATTGAAAGGAAGTGCGGTGTACAGGAACCATAACTCTATTTTACCTAAATACAGAGTTATTGCCCTTTGTTACTTTTTCTTGTCCGGAGATTTACTTAATATCTAACAGATGGAATCTAATAAAACTACATACAATGGTAGAGCATAATGAGAGGAAGTGCAGTATACAAGAACCACAACTCTAATTTACATAATTACAGAGTTATTGCCCTTTGTTACTTTTTCTTACTCCTAGAGTCTTTTCCGGAGCATAACTTTAAAACAAATTGTTGGAATTTAATAAAACTTCATAGGATGATACAACACATTGAGAGAAAGTGCGGTGTACAGGAACCATAACTCTATTTTATCTAAATACAGAGTTATTGCCCTTTGTTACTTTTTCTTGTCCGGAGAATTACTTAATAACTAACAGATGGAATCTAATAAAACTACATACAATGGTAGAGCATAATCAGAGGAAGTGCAGTGTACAAGAACCATAACTCTAATTTACATAATTACAGAGTTATTGCCCTTTGTTACTTTTTCTTGTTCGTAGAGTCTTGTCCGGAGCATAACTTTAAAACTAATTGTTGGAATTTAATAAAACATCATGGGATGATACAACACATTGCGAGGAAGTGCGGTGTACAGGAACCATAACTCTATTTTACCTAAATACAGAGTTATTGCCCTTTGTTACCTTTTCTTGTCCGGAAAATTACTTAATAACTAACAGATGGAATCTAATAAAACTACATACAATGGTAGAGCATAATGAGAGGAAGTGCAGTGTACAAGAACCATAACTCTACTTTACATAATTACAGAGTTATTGCCCTTTGTTACTTTTTCTTGTCCGGAGCATAACTTTAAAACTAATTGTTGGAATTTAATAAAACTTCATAGGATGATACAACACATTGAGAGGAAGTGCGGTGTACAGGAACCATAACTCTATTTTATCTAAATACAGAGTTATTGCCCTTTGTTACTTTTTCTTGTCCAGAGAATTACTTAATAACTAACAAATGGAATCTAATAAGACTGCATACAATGGTAGAGCATAATGAGAGGAAGTGCAGTGTACAAGAACCATAACTCTAATTTACATAATTACAGAGTTATTGCCCTTTGTTACTTTTTCTTGTTCGTATTCTTGTCCGGAGCATAACTTTAAAACTAATTGTTGGAATTTAATAAAACATCATAGGATGATACAAAACATTGAGAGGAAGTGCGGTTTTCCACGAATCATAACTCTAATTTACCTAAATACAGAGTAATTGCCCTTTGTTACTTTTTCTTGTCCGAAAAATTACTTAATAACTAACAGATGGAATCTAATAAAACTACATACAATAGTAGAGCATAATCAGAGGAAGTGCAGTGTACAAGAACCATAACTCTACTTTACATAATTACAGAGTTATTGCCCTTTGTTACTTTTTCTTGTTCGTAGAGTCTTGTCCGGAGCATAACTTTAAAACTAATTGTTGGAATATAATAAAACTTTATAGGATGATACAACACATTGAGAGGAAGTGCGGTGTACAGGAACCATAACTCTATTTTACCTAAATACAGAGTTATTGCCCTTTGTTACTTTTTCTTGTCCGGAGAATTACCTAATAACTAACCGGTGGAATCTAATAAAACTGCATACAATGGTAGAGCATAATGGGAGGAAGTGCAGTGAACAAGAACTATAACTCTTATTTACATAGTTATTGCCCTTTGTTACTTTTTCTTGCCCGGAGAATTATTTAATAACTAACAGATGGAATCTAATAAAACTACATACAACGGTAAAGCATGATCAGAGGAAGTGCAGTGTACAAGAACCATAACTCTAATTTACATAATTACAGAGTTATTGCCCTTTGTTATCCAAAAATGAACAAAACAAGAATAACCCGATCCATAACATTGTCCTTTTAAGGTGGGGTTTCTAAATTTTTCACAACCTTTCCTATCAGGGCGGCGTTCGGGGGTATTAATCACATTCAGTGATAGTTCTAGTTAAACATAGTGTTTATCATTTCTACTTGTTTTCCTTTTACTGTCTGTATTGCTTTATTTGTTTGCCTTTTTAAAGAATATGAAAGTCTGCACCAAAAGATTTGATGTATCTGCCAATACAATTTTTGGATTATTTGATTTTTAAAGTAAACTAACTAATTTTCTTTAATTATCAAAAATTAAATGCGGAGGCGAAAACAAATGCACATTGTTTCTTATAAAAGACAATTATAAAATAAGTGATCGAGGGCCAGAATATTTTGAGAGACAATATTTCGTTATTAATAAGTGAACTTATTTTTAGCTCTACTGGCCAAAGGCCAGAAGGGCTTATGTCGTGGCGATGTGTCCGTCGTCCGTGCGTGCGTCCGTGCGTCCGTAAACAATTTCTTGTTAACACGATACAGTCTTCACTTTTGATTGTATCTCAACCAAACTTATACAGTAGTTAGATATCCATGAGAGCTCGGTTCCTTTCGAAAACCAGCCAGATCCGCCCATGCATGACTGGATTATGGCCCTTGAAATGGTCAAAATTGCTATAAAAGAGCTTGTTAACACGATACAGTCTTCACGTTTGATTGTATCTCAACCAAACTTATACAGTAGTTAGATATCCATGAGAGCTCGGTTCCTTTCGAAAACCAGCCAGATCCGCCCATGCATGACTGGATTATGGCCCTTGAAATGGTCAAAATTGCTATAAAAGAGCTTGTTAACACGATACAGTCTTCACTTTTAATTGTATCTCAACCAAACTTATACAGTAGTTAGATATTCATGAGAGTTCGGTTCCTTTTGAAAACCAGCCAGATCCGCCCATGCAAGACTTGATTATGGCCCTTGAAATGGTCAAAATTGCTATAAAAGAGCTTGTTAACACGATACAGTCTTCACTTTTGATTGTATCTCAACTAAACTTATACAGTAGTTAGATATCTATGAGAGCTCGGTTCCTTTTGAAAACCAGTCAGATCCGCCCATGCAAGACTGGATTATGGCCCTTGAAATGGTCAAAATTGCTATAAAAGAGCTTGTTAACACGATACAGTCTTCACGTTTGATTGTATCTCAACCAAACTTATACAGTAGTTAGATATCCATGAGAGCTCGGTTCCTTTCGAAAACCAGCCAGATCCGCCCATGCATGACTGGATTATGGCCCTTGAAATGGTCAAAATTGCTATAAAAGAACTTTTTAACACGATACAGTCTTCACTTTTGATTGTATCTCAACCAAACTTATACAGTAGTAAGATATCCATGAGAGCTCGGTTCCTTTCCTAAACCAGCCAGATCCGCCCATGCAAGACTGGATTATGGCCCTTGAAATTGTCCAAATTGCTATAACTGAGCATGTGAACACAATAGAGGCTCCATTTACTATCTGATCTTCACCAAACTTAGATAGTAGTTAAATATTGATGAGAGCTTGGTTCCTTTTGAAAACCAGCTAGATCCGCCCATGCAAGACTGGATTATGGCCCATGAAATTGTAAAAATTGCTATAATACAGCTTGTGAACACAAAAGAGCCTCCATTTACTATCCGATCTTCACCATACATACATGCTCTGGATTGAAAATGACCAAAGAACCATACCAGTAGAGCATAGGCCCTCATGGGCCTCTTGTTATATTTTGCGAGTACCTGAGTACTGGATCGGAAGAGTTTTCAAGTTCCAGAGTACTTATATCGATTCTCGTACCCAACCCTAATAATAAGAATATTGTAAGTTCTATTGTTTATGGTTGAATTTTAAGCTCGCCTCAACACAGTGCTCAAGATGCAAAACCATTAGAGATATAGCTTTTACTCTTACAATATTTATGAACCATCATAACTTCCATCAACAGACAAGAGTACATAACTCTGTCAAGGTTTTTGTAAGAATTATGGCCCTTTTTCAACTTAGAATTTTGGTTAAGTTTGTTCTACCAATTCCATTTTTTGTCAAAACCATTACAGATATTGCTGTGAAACTTACAACACTTATTCACCATCATTACCTCCTTCAACAGACAAGAGTACATAACCCTGTCAGGGTTTTTGTAAGAATTATGGCCCTTTTTCGACTTAGAATTTTTGTTTAAGTTTTTTGTACCACCCCACTTTTTTGCAAAACCATTAGAGATATAGCTTATACACTTACAATACTTATTTACCATCATTACCTCCATCGAAAGACAAGAGTTCATAACTCTGTCAAGGTTTTTATAAGAATTATGGCCCTTTTTCGACTTAGAATTTTAGTTTAGTTTTTTGTACCAATTCCCTTTTTAGCTCACCTTTGCTCAAGGTGAGTTATTGTGATCACCTTTTGTCCGGTGTCCGTCGTGCGTCAACTTCTTCTCCTTAGTAACCAGTGGGTCAATTGGGATGAAACTTCACAGAAAGCATCCTCTCAATGACCTCACCCGATTTCCTTCAAATTTTTGAGATCCATTCTCCCAAACTGGTAGGCAGATTTTCAAATAATTTTGTAGAAATGTTCCTTGGATGACCCTCTATCAGATTCCTTCAAGTCATGTTGATTGGTCGAAAAACATGGCGGCCAGGGGGAGGCAGGGCTATTTTGCCTTATATGGCTATAGTTAAAACTTAAAAAATCTTCTTCTCCTAAATTGTCAGGCCGATTTTCAAATAATTTTGTAGAATGTTCCTAGGGTGACCCTCTATCAGATTCCTTCAAGCCAAGTTGATTGGTTGGAAACTATGGCCGCCAGGGGGCAGGGCTATTTTGCCTTATATGGCTATAGTGAAAACTTAAAAAATCTTCTTCTCCGAAAGTGACTGGCCGATTTTCAAATAATTTTGTAGAAATGTTCCATGGATGACCCTCTTTCAGATTCCTTCAAGCCATGTTGATTGGTCGAAAAACATGGCAGCCAGGGGGGGGGGCGGGGCTATTTTGCCGTATATGGTTATAGTGAAAACTTAAAAAATCTTCTTCTCCGAAAGTGTCAGGCCGATTTTCAAATAATTTTGTAGAAATGTTTCTAGGGTGACCCCCTATCAGATTCCTTCAAGCCATGTTGATTGGTCAGAAACATGGCCGCCAGGGGGTGGGGCTTATATGGCTAAAGTGAAGAAAAAAAAAACAGGTGAGCGATCCAGGGCCATCACGGCCCTCTTGTTTTCAACACCATAACAGATATTGCTTTGAAACTAACAACACTTTTTAACCATCATTACCTCCATCCACAGACAAGAGTCCATAACTATGTCAAGGTTTTTAGATCACCTTGAGCCAAAGGCTCGAGGTGAGCTTTTCTGATCACTTTTTGTCCGTCGTCTGACCGTCGTCGTTAACTTTTAGCTTTAAACATCATCTTCTCATGAACCACAAAACCAATTGCATCCAAACTTCACAGGAATGTTCCTTTGGTGGCCCTCTTTCAAAATTGTTCAAAGATTTAAATTCCATTGAGAACTTTGGTTGCTGCGGCATCAGAAAGGGGGCAAAATGTCCAAACTTTAAAAACTTCTTCTCTGAATCTGCATGTCAGATTCCAATATAGTTTAGTAGAAATGTTCCTTGGGTGACCCTCTACAAAGATTGTTCAAGGCATACTGTTTGGTTGAAAAACATGGCAGTCAGGAGGCATCAGAAAAGGGACAAAATTTGGAAAGTCCTTGTCTGATATTAAGAAAATTGAATAGGAATCTTACTTCAGTGATCCTCTACTTGATTTTTACAAGCTATATTGATTGATTACAAAATCATAGCAACCTCGCGTCATCACAAAAGGGGTAAATTGAACTTTTAGCTACAAATGACAACTCCTATCACTCCACTCTACCAATTTCAACGTTACTTCACAGGAATGTTCCTTTGATGGTCCTCTTTCAAAATTGTTCAAAGACTTACATTCTATGTAAAACTTTTGTTGCTGCGGCATCAGAAATTGAGAAAAATACCCAAACTTTAAAAACCTCCATCTCCATAATCCATTTGTCAAATTCCAAGATAATATGGAAGAAATGTTCATTGAGTGACTCTCTACAAACTGTTCAAGCCGCATCAGGAAAGGTGCAAAATGACAAAACTTTATAATTCCATTCTTATTAAAGTTCTTGTTAGATTTCAAGATACAAATGGCTTTTACTGATAAACTATTTCTTTTACTGAGTGTCCACTCCTTGCAGTTTTATTTGAACTCCTGATTAAAATTTCACAGATATTTGCAGTTAAATATTTGCTTCTAATTTACTATCATTCAGGTGATCGATTTAGGACCATCTTGGCCCTCTTGTTTAAAGAATTATGACCCTTTTTCGATTTAGAATTTTGGTAGAGTTATTCATATCAAATCAATTTTGTTTCAAAACAATTAGAGATATAGCTTAAACACTTACATTATCTTTTTACCATCAATACCTCCACCAACAGGCAAGAGTGCATAATTCAGTGAAGGTTTTTGTAAGAATTAGGACCCTTTAACAACTTATAAAGTGCTTTGCTATGATAAAATAATTGCTTATAAATGTTTTCTGTACCACCCAAAATAGTTGTTTTATTGGCAAGCATGAAAAAGTCGAGCATGCTATCCTTTGACAGCTCTTGTTAGCTCTACTGGCCAAAGGCCAGAAGGGCTTATGTCGTGGCGATTTGTCCGTCCGTCCGTAAACAATTTCTTGTTAACACGATACAGTCTTCAGTTTTGATTGTATCTCAACCAAACTTATACAGTAGTTAAAAATCCATGAGAGCTTGGTTCCTTTCGAAAACCAGCCAGATCCGCCTATGCATGACTGGATTATGGCCCTTGAAATGGTCAAAATTGCTATAAAAGAGCTTGTTAACACGATACAGTCTTCACTTTTAATTGTATCTCAACCAAACTTATACAGTAGTTAGATATCCATGAGAGCTTGGTTTCTTTCGAAAACCCTTGAAATGATCAAAATTGCTATAATAGAGCTTGTTAACATGATACAGTTTTTTTTTTTTATTGTATCTCAACCAAACCTATACAGTAGTTAGAGAGCTTGATTCCTTTCGAAAACAAGCCAGATCTGCCCCATGCATGACTGAATTATGGCCCTTGAAATTGTCAAAATTGCTATAATAGGGCTTGTTAACATGATACAGACTTGGCAGACTTGTTCTACCTCTACAAAATATGTTCAAGCCATATTGATTTGCACCAAAAAGGGAGTAAAATGATAAAAACTGTTCTGCGCTGACAGTTTCTTGTCTGCTTACAATATACAAGCAGAAATGTTTCTTGGATGACCCTCTACAAATATTCAACATATATTGATTGGATTCAAAACATAGGCGACATCAAAAAAGATGTAAAATGGCAAAAAAAAGTTGCATTGATCAGAATAACTTAATGTCCTTCATATGTTGATCTAGCCTGAATGAGATAATTCTCAGGTTAAGGATCCAGGCCCTCTTGTTTAACATAAGCAGCCTTTTTTGAGTCGCCTGCCTTTAAAAGGAGACAAGTATGTATCACTTTGCTTTTGCCTGTCTATCATATTTTACTTACTTTCACATTGGCAGGCAACAACATATGTGTTCCTTTGTACACTTTTGCTTTAATGTTGTGCATCTAGAAATAACCTACTGGTGATAACATTGCCCCCATATTTGTTGAACGATTGCAATAATCCTTGTTTCTATACTGGTTTACTCTTTCCCACTTGTAGACGCATCTGCGGAAGGCGACTTTTGACAACATTGTGGCAAATTGCTCATAATGTTTTCAAAGTCATCTGCTGTAGTTTTACTGTATGTGGGAAAGGGTTAACTTTTAATGTAGAAGTCTTTATAAAAATACTTGTACGTTAATGTGTAAATGGCTAAAGGCTTAAAGGATTTCATTATTAAAAAGCAAAAATGGTAATCAAATTGATGGTTCCTTTTAATTACCATGTGCTATGAAAATTCCCTATATATATTCTTTGATGAAATCTTTACATTGACAATTTATATGGAAACAATATCATCTCTGATCTGTGAAATCTTACCATGGTGTATTTTCAACCAGTGTAGCCCAGATTAACCTCTATATGTGTACAGTTTGGTCTAGCCTGGCAATGTTTTCCAATTAGTCAATAAAGGTTTTTGTGACAGACTGAGAAGACTAGAGTCCTTTCCCACCTATCTTTCTCTTATAACTCAACCAAACCCTATGTTGTGTGTACTCAAAAGAATCGTCTCACTGGGACAATTCTTTTGAGTACTAACAACATAGGGTGTGGGTACCAAATAAGGTTTTTGGAATTGGAAATACTCATCTTGTCTAGAGCTCTGGTTCCAATAAACTAATGACAAGTTTGTCCCCTTGGATCAAATTGGCTATGAATGGACACCTTGATCTTCATTTGTAATAGATGCGCCATGTTTACTAGGGCATGGCTCAATTACATTTAACTATTGATGATTGTACTTAAAAAGAAAATTACTTTGCACTTTGAGCTTGTTTTCCTTATGTGTAAAGTGAAAGCTTTAACAATCTTCTTGTCCAAAAGTACTGGCCTGATTTGAAAATAATTTGGCACAAATATTCCTTGAGTGACCCTCTACCAATATTGTTAAGATTATTCCAATCCGTTGAAAAACATGGCCACCGGAGGGCGGAGCTTGTTTTCCTTATGTGTATAGTGAAAGGTTAACAAATCTTCTTGTCCAAACGTACTAGCCTCATTCGAAAATAATTTGGCACAAATGTTCCTTGGGTGACCCTCTACCAAGATTGTTTAAATGATTCAGATCTGATGAAAACCATGGCCACCAGGAGGCGGGGATTGTTTTCCTTATGTGGATATAGGGTAAAAACTTTCAAAATCTTCTTGTGCAAATGTGTTTGAGTGCCTGCGTAAATGTTACTTATATTCTTTTGTAAAAAGAAAAACATATTGGATGTTTTTCGTCAGGATGTTTATTTATCCAAGTGGGAAAGTGAAAACAAGGCTTGACATCCGCTAATACTAAGCATGAATGCATGTACGTGACACGGGTGTCTACGGCCATCTCGCGGAAGTAACTGAATTTCGTTTAACATGCAATATTATCTACTGAATCAAAACCATAACTATATGTTTTTCCAGAGGCATGTTTTCAACAGTAACTAAGTAATTACGAAGTTATTCACACGTGACTTTTGCCTATTTTGAGTATTCAATAAGAATAACTATTTTAACTATTTGACAGTGCGCACACTTTTTTTGGCGACTGTATGGTCAACATATGATAAGAACGTTCTGTTCTGCACTGAACCATTAAAATGAAAAAAACTCATTATTTACAAGTTTAACCATTTCCTTAGAAAGAAGAATGTGTACGCCACTACAGCAGGCAACTTCTTTAAAACGTTCAGGAAAACAAGACAAAATGCCCATGTCATGTCACGGTAGACATTTTAGCCTACCCATTTATTCCAGGGCTTTCGTACACCTCTACATCACACAACACTCTCTTAGTAACTGGCCATCGTTCCGCATAGACTGTTAGCCTATTGGTTGGTGACGATTGTTGCTTTGACTTTTGTCAAACATTGGCCGAGCTGTGGTTCGAACTCACAACCCCAGCAAACGACTGAGTTACCGGGGCATGCAACAACAATAACAACGTACGACCGAAAACATCTGGACAAACTAACAATCTGTCAAATAGAGTTTAAAATTTTGGGGAATAAGGAAAAATTGCTCAAAATATTTTAAAAAGTCATCAGCTGTAGATGTGTCAATATGTGATTGCATCTGGGAAAGGGTTAATGGATTTTGAAGCTGTTGTTATTGCCACGATCGAAATTTACAAATTTGCAGTCCGAGTCGCAATAAGTAATTTTTATATTGGAGGCATACCTCGGATGCGGGAGGGTGCAGGTTCAATCCATGATCGGATCATTCCAAATACTTCAGAAAAGGGCTGCAATGGTTTTCCGTCCATGGCGCTCATGTTTTTTGTAGTCAACATTACGACTGGCACGCTGGTGTCAGGATAAATGTACCAGTATTACTATAGATACATTATATAATTTAATTGAAACATTGTTGAAAGAGACGTAAAAGACAATAAAAATCTTATTGTAGACCACAATATATATACTACAAAAGTCAGGCTAAAAGGATCGTGTTGCACATGCGCTATAAAAGTACTCAGAAATTGACCCTGAAAAGTCTGATAGGCTTTTGATTTCACTGGATAGAGATTTTGGTTCTACATGTTGATGTGCCTTTAATCCTTTCCCCACATACAACACATCTGCAACAGTCGACTTTGAAATAATCTTGGCAAACATATGGGAAATCTCCCATTATTGAAAGTAAGATTATTGAATCGATAGTGGCAAATGGTGAAATTGATCATTATGAGCAGCTTCTCCTTTTGACATAATGATTTCAAATGTCGTCTGCTGCAGAGGCGTCGGAGAGCGTCTTTATTGTTAAATGTATGTTGCTCTGCATTCTTCTCGTACAATCTTCAAGTTAAACAGGACTGTGAATTATTGTGTTTAATGTAGAGAGTTCACTTATTCTTTGGAAAATGACATTTATATTATATATATTAAAGATCTGACATTAGTTGTCATTTAATATAAAGTTTTATTAAACGAATTCAAGAAGTTTGTTATTAAGTGAGCCTTTGGCGATCTTAATAACAAATTTCTTGAACGAGTTTAATAAAACTTTATGAAATAAAAACGAATGTTAGATTCTTTTTATCGCACGACGAAACACAAAAAGAAAATCTTTTTTTCGCTATCAGAAAATAGTCCCAACATGAAATACTTATTAAGATGTTAATTAATCACACACAAATATATTTTTATGACCGATTGGTCCCTTTACCTCGTCCATCTATCTTGTCGTTTGAGTAAACCGGATACACGTTATCAGCCATTTTGTAAACATTCGCGGATGAATACAAAAATAGTGACTCGTTCATGTTATATTACACATGTGACATATAAAGAAATACGTAATGGGTATATTAGATCGGATACAAGCATTGTCATGTATTAAATATTGGTATCCAGTCATGTGTTTAAAAACACTATTGTGTGCTACAGACATGATATAAACGACTATAAAGTGGACATCTCGAATGCCAAATAAGATAAGTATAAATTGATCATATTAATCAATCTTATGATGTGTGAGGTTATAATATCACCATTTCGTCTAATTTCGTCTTTTATGTGTTATGTGTATGAATGTTACCTCATTATCACCCGTCCATCAACCCGTCCGTCATTCACCCATACATCTACCAGTCCGTCCTTCCCCCATACATCTACCAGTCTGTCATGTATCCATACATCTACCAGTCCGTCATTCATCCATACATATACCAGTCCGTCTAACCCATACATCTATCAGTCCGTCATTTATCCATCCATTTACAAGTCTGTTATGTATTCATACCTCTACAAGTATGTCTTTCATCCATACATCTACCAGGCTGTTATTTATCCATATATCTACCAGTCTGTTAGTTATCAATATGTCTACCAATCTGTTATTCATCCATACATCTACCAGTCTGTTATTTATCCCTACATCTACCAGTCTGTCTTTCATCTATATATCTACCTGTCTGTCTTTCATCCATCCATCTACCCGTCCGTCAGTTATGTATACACATACCCGTTTGTCATTCCTCCATACATATACTAGTCCGCCATTCATCCATACATCTACCCGTCCGTCATTCATCCATAAATCTACCAGTCCGTCATTCCTCCATACATGTATATACTCATCCATCTTTCATTCATACATATACCCGTCAGTTAGTCATCCATACATTTACCCGTCCGTCATTCATCCATACATCTACCCGTCCGTCATTCATACATACATCTACCAGTCCGTCATTCATTCATACATCTACCCGTCCGTTATTCATCCATATATTACCAGTTCGTCATTCATCCATACATCTACCCGTCCGTCATTCCTCCATACATCTACCAGTCCGTCATTCATTCATACATCTACCCGTCCGTTATTCATCCATAAATTACCAGTCCGTCATTCATCCATACATCTACCAGTCCGTCTTCCTCCATACATCTACCAGTCCGTTATTCATACATACATTACCAGTCCGTCATTCATCCATACATCTACCAGTCCGTCATTCCTCCATACATCTACCAGTCCGTTATTCATCCATACATTACCAGTCCGTCATGCATCCATACATAAACCAGTCCACCATTCTCCATTTCATCTACCAGACTGTCATTCATCCATACATCTACCCGTCCGTCATTCATCCATACATATACTCGTCTGTCATTCATCCATACATCTACCCGTCTGTCATTCATCCATACATCTACCCGTATGTCATTTATTCATACATCTACCCGTCCTTCATTCATTCATACATCTACCCGTCTGTCATTCATCCATACATCTACCCGTCTGTCATTCATCCATGCATCTACCCGTCTGTCATTCATCCATACATCTACCCGTCTGTCATTTATCCATACATATACCCGTCCGTCATTCACCAAAAACATCTACCAGTCCGTCACTCATTCATAAATCTACCCGTCCGTCATTCATTCATACATCTACGCGTCCGTCATTCATCCATACATCTACCCGTCCGTCATTCATCCATACATCTACCCGTCCGTCATTCATCCATACATTTACCCGTCCGTCATTCATCCATACATTTACCCGTCCGTCATTCATCCATACATATACCTGTCCGTCATTCATTCATACATCTACCCGTCCGCCATTCATTCATACATCTACCCGTCCGTCATTCATCCATACATATACCCGTCCGTCATTCATTCATACATCTACCCGTCTGTCATTAATCCATACATCTACCCGTCCGTCATTCATCCATACATTTACCAGTCCGTCATTCATCCATACATATACCTGTCCGTCATTCATCTATACATATAACCGTCCGTCATTCATTCATACATTTACCAGTCCGTCATTCGTTCATACATATACCCGTCCGTGAATCATCCATACATCTACCCGTCCGTCATTCATCCATACATATACCTGTTCGTCATTCATCCATACATCTACCCGTCCGTCATTCATCCATACATCTACCCGTCTGTCATTAATCCATACATCGACCAGTCCGTCATTCATCCATACATATACCCGTCCGTCATTCACCCATACATCTACCCGTCTGTCATTCATTCATACATCTACCAGTCCGTCATTCATCCATACATCTACCAGTCCGTCATCCATCCATACATATATATACCCGTCCGTCATTCATCCATACATCTACCAGTCCATCATTCATCCATACATATACCCGTCCGTCATTCATCCATACATATACCAGTCCGTCATTCATTCATACATCTACCCGTCAGTCATTCAGCCATAAATCTACTAGTCCGTTCGTCATTCATTCATACATATACCCGTCCGTCATTCATCCATACATATACCAGTCCGTCATTCATCAATACATCTACCCGTCCGACATTCAGCCATACATCTACTAGTCCGTTCGTCATTCATTCATACATATACCCGTCCGTCATTCATCTATACATATACTCGTCCGTCATTCATCCATACATCTACCCGTCCGTCATTCATCCATACATATACCAGTCCGTCATTCACCCATACATATACCCGTCCGTCATTCATCCATATATCTACCCGTCCGTCATTCATTCATGCCTATACCCGTCCGTCATTCATCCATACATATACCCGTCCGTCATTCATCCAAACATATACTCGTCCATCATTCATCCATACATCTACCCGTCCGTCATTCATCCATACATTTACCAGTCCGTCATTCATTCATACATATACCCGTCCGTCATTCATCCATACATCTACCTGTCCGTCATTCAGTCATACATATACCCGTCCGTCATTCATCCATACATATACCAGTCCGTCATTCACCCATACATATACCAGTCCGTCATTCATCCACTCATATACTCCTCCGTCATTCATCCATACATCTACCCGTCCGTCATTCATCCATACATTTACCAGTCCGTCATTCATCCATACATTTACCAGTCCGTTATTCACCCATACATATACCTGTCCGTCATTCATCCATACATATACCAGTCCGTCATTCATCCATACATCTACCCGTCCGTCATTCATCTATACATTTACCAGTCCGTCATTCGTTCATACATATACCCGTCCGTCAATCATCCATACATATACTCGTCCGTCATTCATCCATACATATACCTGTTCGTCATTCAACCATACATCTACCCGTCCGTCATTCATCCATACATATACCTGTTCGTCATTCAACCATACATCTACCCGTCCGTCATTCATCCATACATCTACCAGTTCGTCATTCATCCATACATATACCCGTCCGTCATTCATCCATACATTTACCAGTCCGTCATTCATTCATACATATACCCGTCCGTCATTCATCCGTACATCTACCCATTCGTCATTCATCCATACATCTACCCGTCCGTCATTCATCCATACATTTACCAGTCCGTCATTCATCCATACATATACCCGTCCGTCATTCATTCATACATATACCAGTCCGTCATTCACCCATACATATACCCGTCCGTCATTCATCCATACATATACCTGTTCGTCATTCATCCATACATCTACCCGTCCGTCATTCATCCATACATCTACCCGTCCGTCATTCATCCATACATCTACCCGTCCGTCATTCACCCATACATATACTCGTCGGTCTTTCATTCATACATCTACCAGTCCGTCATTCATCCATACATCTACCCGTCCGTCATTCATCCATACATCTACCTGTCCGTCATTCATCCATACATCTACCCGTCCGTCATTCATCCATACATTTACCAGTCCGTCATTCATGCATACATATACCCGTCCGTCATTCATCCATACATATACCCGTCCGTCATTCAGCCATACATTTACTAGTCCGTCTGTCATTCATCCATACATATACCCGTCCGACATTCATCCATACATCTACTAGTCCGTCCGTCATTCATCCATACATCTATCCGTCCGTAATTCAGCCATACATCTACTAGTCCGTCCGTCATTCATCCATACATATACCCGTCCGTCATTCATCCATACATCTACTAGTCCGTCCGTCATTCATCCATACATCTACCCGTCCGGCATTCAGCCATACATCTACTAGTCCGTCATCCATCCATACATCTACCCGTCCGTCATTCATTCATACATACATCTATCCGTTTGTCATTAATCCATACATCGACCAGTCCGTCATTCATCCATACATATACCCGTCCGTCATTCACCCATACATATACGCGTCGGTCATTCATTCATACATATACCCGTCCGTCATTCATCCATACATCTACCAGTCCGTCATTCATCCATACATCTACCAGTCCGTCATTCAGCCATACATCTACTAGTCCGTCCGTCATTCATCCATACATATACCCGTCCGTCAGTCATTCATATATCTACCAGAACGTCATTCATCCATACATATATCTACCAATCCATCATTCATTCATACATTTACCAGTCCGTCATTCATTCATACATACATCTACCAGTCCGTCATTCATTCATACATTTACCAGTCCGTCATTCATACATACATCTACCAGTCCGTCATTCATCTATACATCTACCCGTCCGTCATTCATCCATACATATACCCGTCCGTCATTCATTCATACATCTACCAGTCCGTCATTCATCCATACATCTACCAGTCCATCATTCAGCCATACATCTACTAGTCCGTCCGTCATTCATCCATACATATACCCGTCCGTCAGTCATTCATATATCTACCAGTCCATCATTCATCCATACATATATCTACCAATCCGTCATTCATTCATGCATTTACCAGTCCGTCATTCATTCATACATACATACATCTACCAGTCCGTCATTCATCCATACATCTACTAGTCCGTCCGTCATTCATCCATACATAAACCCGTCCGTCAGTCATTCATATATCTACCCGTCCGTCATTCATTTATACATTTACCCGTCCTTCATTTATTCATACATACATCTACCAATCCGTCATTCATTAATACATTTACCAGTCCGTCATTCATTCATACATACATCTACCAGTCCGTCATTCATCCATACATTTACCCGTCCGTCATTCATCCATACATATACCCGTCCGTCATTCATTCATACATCTACCAGTCCGTCATTCATCCATACATCTACCAGTCCATCATTCAGCCATACATCTACTAGTCCGTCCGTCATTCATCCATACATATACCCGTCCGTCAGTCATTCATATATCTACTAGTCCGTCATTCATCCATACATATATCTACCAATCCGTCATTCATTCATGCATTTACCAGTCCGTCATTCATTCATACATACATCTACCAGTCCGTCATTCATCCATACATTTACCCGTCCTTCATTTATTCATACATACATACATCTACCAATCCGTCATTCATTAATACATTTACCAGTCCGTCATTCATTCATACATACATCTACCAGTCCGTCATTCATCCATACATTTACCCGTCCGTCATTCATTCATACATACATCTACCAGTCCGTCATTCATCCATACATTTACCAGTCCGTCATTCATCCATACATTTACCAGTCCGTCATTCATCTATACATCTACCCGTCTGTCATTCATCCATACATTTACTAGTCCATCATTCATCCACACATCTACCAGTCCGTCATTCATCCATACATTTACCAGTCCGTCATTCATCCATACATTTACCAGTTCGTCATTCATCTATACATCTACCCGTCTGTCATTCATCCATACATTTACGAGTCCGTCATTCATCCATACATCTACCAGTCCGTCATTCATCGATACATTTACCAGTCCGTCATTCATCTATACATCTACCCGTCTGTCAATCATCCATACATTTACCAGTCCGTCATTCATTCATACATCTACCAGTCCGTCATTCATTCATACATTTATCCGTCCGTCCGTCATTCATTCATATATCTACTTATCCGTCATTCATTCATATATCTACCAATCCGTCATTCATTCATATATCTACCAGTCCGTCATTCACTCATTCATCTACTAGTCCGTCATTCATCCATACATCA
Source organism: Serripes groenlandicus (assembly GCA_031761405.1). Taxonomy (NCBI): domain Eukaryota; kingdom Metazoa; phylum Mollusca; class Bivalvia; order Cardiida; family Cardiidae; genus Serripes; species Serripes groenlandicus. The sequence goes on from JASEVX010000003.1 coordinate 98,193,754, forward strand.
ACCAGTCCGTCAAACATCCATATATCTACCAGTCCGGCATTCATCCATACATCTACCCGTCCGTCATTCATCCATACATATACCAGTCCGTCATTCATCCATACATATACCAGTCCGTCAGTCATCCATACATCTACCAGTCCGTCATTCACCAATACATCTATCTGCCCTTCATTTATACATACATATATCCATCCCTATTTCATCTATACATCTACCCGTTCGTCATTTATCCATACATATACTCGTCCGTCATTCATCCCTACATATACTCGTCCGTCATTCATCCATACATCTACCAGTCTATAATTCATCAATACATCTACCCGTTCGTCATTTATCCATACATATACTCGTCCGTCATTCATCCCTACATATACTCGTCCGTCATTCATCCATACATCTACCAGTCTATAATTCATCAATACATCTAACAGTCCGTCATTATCCCGTTCATATACCCGTCCGTCCTTCACCCACACATATAACCGTCCGTCATTTATCCCTACGTATACTCGTCCTTCATTCATCCATACCTCTACCAGTCTATCATTCATCAATACATCTACCAGTCCGTCATTCTCCCATTCATATACCCGTCCATCCTTCACCCACACATATAACCGTCCGTCAATCATAAACGCATCTACCCCTGCGTCCTTTATTAATCCATACATATGTTGTAGTGGTACATCGTCCGCCTCGGTGCGGGGGGGTTGCTGGTTTGAAAATACTCAAAAAATGGTAGTAATAACTGCCCTCCATGGCACTCAGGGTTGCAAAGTTAGCATTAATACTGACTGGTGTCAGGATAAATGGACCAGTAGAACTTGTAACTTACCCAGAAAACGCCGTGATCTAATTGAATTTTTTTTGAATGCGGGATAAAATACCATCGATCGATCACACATTGGTGCTCAGGATGGGGTGTTAACATTACGACTTACTGGCTAGTGTCAGGATAAATGAACCAGTTGTACTGGTTACTTACCCAGGAAACACCGCGACATAACTGAAAACCAAAGCACTGAAACGGCTGACAACCTGGGAGCTGCAGGAAGGTTGGAGAAGAAGGAAAAATGTGAAAGGAAATAACAATTGCAGTTTATATTTATGTATTTATTGTTAAGAAGTTGAAAAATCTTATCAAAAATAGTAACTATTATGAAACTGGCAACTTTAAAACAGGAAAAGCGTGTTGCCCTATATCGCTCGCCAGAGTGCAAGAGCTCACACAAGTATACACATTTAAGACATGAAGAATCAAAGGAAAATTTGACAGCAGGTTTAGGCAGAAACATTTGAAGTTTCTGCCTTATTATATTGAGAAATATGTCAATGTTAAATCAACTTCCATCAAGTAGTTTCTGTTTGTTTTACAAATTGCACCCACTCGAGCAAACTCGGTAGAGGTTCAGAGAGGTTCAATCAAGGAACATTTCAAAGTAACTATTTTGAAATCCGGCTTGACCAGTAGTTTCTGAAGAGAAGAATTTAATAGTTTTCTTGTTGTCGCCATGGCAACAAGTTTTGCACTGAATGGATAATGTGAACAACTGTTCAAGTGGGGCCATGTAAAGAACATCTATTAACTTGCAGCCAGTGGTTTTTGAGGAGAGTTACGAACAGTGAGTGCGTCCAAAAGATCATCTAGAGCCTTTGGCTCAGATGATCTAAAAAAAATCATAGGTTACAGGACCACAAAAAACAATTATATTGAATACAATATTTCTTGATTAACTGATAAGTGTAATTTAGCGTAGTATTGGGTATGGATCAAATTTTCTTGAAAACAGTCTTCATTTTAGCTACTTTAATGGAGAGACACTAGATGATCAGTTGCACCATTTCTCGTAAAAGATCTGACCACAAGTTTCAAAGGAGAGTACTTTTAATGATTGTCCTCTCCGTTGACATGGCAAACATAGTTCTTCATGGATCGCATTTTATTTCAGCTACTATGGAAGAGGAACAGTGCAAAATTTAAACAATCTTTAGATAATAAGTAAATACTTTGTGAGCTAAAGATAAGATATGAAAAACACATGGGTTAGTTCAAAGAAGTTGGACAGGTGGTTAGAAAATACGACATGGTGTAATTCGAACAGGTTGTGAAAGTTCTTAAAAAAATACTTGGGGTTAATTCGAACAGGTTGGAAAGGTGCTTAGATAAAAAGACATGAGGAAATTCGAACAGGTTTGATAGGTGCTTAGAAACAAATACATAGGGTTTTTCGAACAGGTTGGAAAGGTGCTTAGATAAAAAGACATGAGGAATCTCGAACAGGATGAAAGAAAAGAAAAGCTTAGAAAAAAGGTGCTTAGAAAAGAAAAGTATTGGGGCAATTCGAACAGGTTCAAAAGGTGCTTAGATAAAAAACATGTGGAAATTTGAACAGGTTGTGAAGGTGGTTAGATAAAAAAGACATGGGGTAATTCGAACAGGATAGAAAAGTGCTTAGATAGAAAGATATGAGGAAATTCGAACAGGTTGGAAAGGTGCTTAGATAGAAAGATATGAGGAAATTCGAACAGGCTGGAAAAGTGGTTAGAAAAAAGGCATGGGGTAATTCGAACAGGTTGAAAAGGTGCTTAGATACAAAGATATGAGGAAATTCGAACAGATTAGAAAGGTGTTTAGAAAAGAAAAGGCATGGGGCATTTCGGACAGATTGAAAAGGTGCTTTGATAAAAAATACATGGGGCAATTCGAACAGGTTTAAAGGGTGTTTATATAAAAAGGCATGAGGAAATTCGAACAAGTTGGATATGTGGTTAGAAAAAAAAAAATGTGGGTTATTAAAACAGGATGAAAAGGTGGTTAGAAAAAAAAATATGGTGAAATTCGAACAGGTTGGAAAGGTGCTTAGATAAAAAGACATGAGGAAATTCGAACAGATTTTAAATGTGCTTAGAAAAGAACAGAACTGGGGCAATTCGAACAGGTTAGGAAGGGTCTTAGATGAAAAGACATGGGGCAATTCTAACAAGTTTAAATGGTGCTTCGATAAAAAATACATGAGGAAATTCGAACAGATTTTAAAGGTGCTTAGAAAAGACATGGGGTAATTCGAACAGGATGGAAACGTCCTTAGATAAAAAGACATGGGGAAATTCGAAAAGGCCGGAAAGGTGTTTAAAAAAGACATGGGGTAATTCGAACAAGTTGAAAAGGTGCTTAGAGAAAAAAAGGTCACTACTTTTACTGATGTAGAATATTAGAGTCCAAAGATGTGTGATAATAGGCTTTGATTTCCATTTGCATTCAATTTTATGCAAAGTTTTCTGAAATACAGGGTTTGGTTGGATAAAAAGATATATATTGTGGGGAAAAAGCACATCTGGACCTCTGAATTCATTTACAGTGAACTGGACAGTTGAGGGTCACATTTGGATTTTTTTTTTACAGAATTCGAGAATGATACAGTCGTTTGACAATTTGATTATCAATTCATATTTCCCATTAGCTTGGCTAGTTTCACTTCGATTTCGGACGTTGTCATTTCAAGATCGGACGTCGTAATCTCGAAACGCTTGCCTGCATTGATTCCCGCGAAAGCAAAATCTCAATATTTTTGTTTACCTGTCACAGCGAAAATTGCTGATTGTAGCCATAATTAAGTTATTTACCGCTGAACACATTTTATAATATTGATTGACTTGTCAAAGTTGTTTATGCCAAACTAGCAGATCATTCGACCTAGTTCACATGCGACACTTTCGGGTCAGTCAAGGGAAATTTCTCAAAATTATAAATTTATTAGTAAAACTATTTTTGGTAACTTATTAAGAATATTTTAGTATGGTGATAAATCAATGTTAAATATTTGTTATTAAAATTTACATTTCTTGTCAAATATGACATATTAGTTGGTTGATATGCAACAGGTTTCGTGCATGAAAGTTTGTTAAGTAAAGTTGGCCAGATGATATATTTTAGTTCTTTCTTTTTTATATTATTTTGATAAAAAAAACACCGGAAATGGCAAATTCGACCCGAAACTGTCAAATTGCAGACAATTAAGAAACATTTTAACACATGTATATAATTGGTGAATTATATCATGGTGGGGAGGAACTATTTCTTGAACATTTCATGTAGTTTTGTTTCTGTCAACTTTCCTTTCAAAGAAAGGTTAATTTGGTTACTGACCCGGAACTGTCGAGTTCACTGTAGCAGATTTCCTCACTGTTACAGTCATCATCCATAGTATTATGGCAAAAAAAACCACACAAACACCGACTATCAATGGGATGTTTAACCGAACATTTTGGCCATTCAGTTTTCGCAATCTAAACAACATGTCTGCTTTAACTTTTCTGAACCACAAGGTCCAAGGTCCTGGTCCAGGTATAGATCTAGGTGCAGGTCTAGGTTCAGCTTCAGTATGAAGAGGGGTAGTTAAATATTTCAATAGTTTCAGGGAGTTATTATCAATATACGGATTACTATACCCAACAGCCTTGTTATAACTCACCCAGGGTAAGCTACATTTGTCAGTCATACCCTCTATGACAAAGGCTTTAGCCATTTCGTTTTCCACTGTTTCAAACTGGTTAAACGTTATGGTTTCCTCTCTGCCTCCGTTGCTTAATGATTTATCTTCAGAGCTGGATTTATCTTCAGTGCGATCTATCACTTCTATAGAGGATTCATCATCTTCTGAATTTGTTCTGCCACCGGTTCTCTTTTCTTGAACAATGTCATCCACAACACGATCGTACTTTGTTATCAGTAAATACACGTTACTGTCATCTGAATAATAACACAACAAAGGTTTAGTACTAAAGAAGGCATGAACACGTAGGGGTTTAATCTCGTTAGAAAGGGACAGAACTCCTGTACGAACTTCCGCATTCAATATCTCGGCATGCACACCATTACTTATAATATATATATAACCGCCTCGGTGGTGTTGTCATACCACACATTTTATAAATGGCTACCCTTCTGGCGTTCTGGGTTGCGGGGTAAGCATTACGACTAACTGGCTGGTATCAGGATAAATTAACCAGTAGTACTGGTACCTAACCAGGAAACGCCGTGATATAACTAGAAAATATTGAATTGTCGTAAAACACCAAAATATTCAATCAACAGACTTATAATATATATGTAGGTGCTACCTGTTTTCCAAAAACTCCACTTTTTAAATGTTTGAAAAAGATACGAAAAAGATACGTAAATATCAAATTTAGGAAATACATTTGAAATTCTTATTGTTGTCATCTATTATGAAGTACGGAAACTAATAATAACTATACATAAAACATTTTATACCACCAAAGTCATTGCTATAAAATTATCTCGTTGAGTTTTAGTGAACCAAAATAATAACGCATTTCTATAATAAAAAATATCAATAAAAAATAAATAGTCGACGGTAATTGTCAATCCGCGATTTTTGCTTGACCGCTATTACAAACATATCGGAAATTGAGAGTCCCATCGCGTGTCGCCATTGTGCTCTTTTTAAAAAGTTTCATAGATTGTTTATATTTTTCCTGCATGTTACCTATCAGATAATAATCATATTTAATAAGTAATTTAATTTAATCTAATAGGGAGGCGCATTATTACTCATTTGTCTTCGTAAATAACAAAAAAAAACATAAATAAGAGTCAAAATAAAGAAACTGCAAATACTTAAAACATAGGAACATTTATTTCATTTTAGATGTGTCATAACTTAATGTTTCTAAACAAACGCAGTTGTAATATGTTCAAGACATTTAAATTTGTTTTTATCTAATAATAACTTGTCCTTCCATGTCATTTCCGAAAAGCTATTAACATTTAAAGTCGCGGGCTTTTGCCTGGCGACTTATAAGAGTATTCGAATGAATCTGTGTGCGTGGCGGAAAGACGACGGTAAAATAAATCCATATGTCGCCATGTCAAGGTTTAACACAATTCAAACTTATTTCCTTGGACTTTATTGTAAAATACATTTGAAGTTCTATCTTTCACTTAGATTGAAAAGAAACTGCACCAAGTCAGTTTGTTGTGTCTATTGATAAGGACACTTAAGAAACATACGTGATAATGGTGAACCCTCTGCAACAGACGACCTTTGAAAACATTGTGGCAAAACGGGAAATTGCTGATAAAGAACATTTTCTTCTTATGCCAAAATGTGTTACCACTTTATTTAAAAAAATCTTTTAATTTATAGATGTAGCTTATATATATATTTCACTAAATGCTTTATAAGTCGTCTACGACAGATTGTGTGAAAGGGTTAATAAGGGTACATCTGTCAAGTAACATTGACCGCCTCCGTGGTGTAGTGGTAGAGCGTCCGCCACGGGTTCGGGAGGTCGCGGGTTTGATTCCCGGCCGGGTCATACCAAATACTTTAAAAATGGTAGTAGTGGCTGCCCTCCTTGGCACTCAGGATTGCGAGGCAGCATAACGACTGACTGACTGGTGTCAGGATAGTTGGTATTTCATATTCACAATGAAATGACTATGAAGTCAAACTTACATCTTTTGTGTAGACTATTTGGATCATCTTCTTGAATCACTTCTCGAACACATTTTATTAGTTCGTACGGAATCGGACTGACACAGGAACATGCAAATACAATCATGGACATTTTGTATTGATCATATGGCACGCAATATCTCTGCGGTAAGTAACTCGAATCTGTGTCAGTTTGCAATTGTTCTAACTCTGCTATATCTGTACCCGGATCTATATAACCTGTAGCAAATAAATGTGTCTGTATGTAGCAAAGGCCTATATTAAAATTGTATTTTGTTTACAGTCAAAGGTTAACAGTTTTGTAAGTGTTTCACAATATGATTTGGAGCACAAGAGAAGAGGATATACATAAACATAAAAGGAAAGGTGTTGCGTCATTGTACAATATACATTTAAACTAAACTTTGTTCAATGGGTGGAAGTCTTTTTAAAGTTATTCATGTTAATATCAAAATGATCTAATCCATGCTCGAGGCGGAAACCTGTGAAAAATCTTATCTGTGTTCAAAGCGGAAACCTGGAGACGATATATTCAGTGTTCAAAATGGCAAACAGAAGACGATCGCATCCGCTTCAAAACTGTACACTGAAGACAATCACATCTGTGTTGAAAACGGAAACATGAAAAACGATCGCATTCATGTTTAAAACGGTACACTGAAGATGATCGCTTCCATGTTTAAAACGGTACACGGAAGATGATCGCTTCCATGTTTAAAACGGTACACTGAAGACGATCGCTTCCATGTTTAAAACGGTACACTGAAGATGATCGCTTCCATGTTTAAAACGGTACACTGAAGATGATCGCTTCCATGTTTAAAACGGTACACTGAAGACGATCGCATCCGCTTCAAAACGGTACACTGAAGACAATCACATCTGTGTTGAAAATGGAAACATGAAAAACGATCGCATCCATGTTTAAAACGACGAACAGAAGATGATCGCATCCATGTTTAAAAAAACCACAAACAGAAGATGATCGCATCCATGTTCAACACGGTACACAGAAGATGATCGCATCCATGTTTAAAACGACAAACAGAAGATGATCGCATCCATGTTCAACACGGTACACAGAAGATGATCGCATCCATGTTTAAAACGACAAACAGAAGATGATCGCATCCATGTTCAAAACGACAAACAAAAGACGATGGCATTCATGTTCAAAACGGTACACAGAAGATGATCGCATCCATGTTCAAAACGACAAACAGAAGACGATCGCATCCATGTTCAACACGGCACATTAGAGACGTTCCTTTTCATTTCAAAATTGCAAAATGAAGACAATCTTGTCGGTTTTCAAGACGACAACCAGAATAGGATCGCATCCGTGTTTTTAACGGCAACCAGACCAAAATACGATACGGTAAACTTTTTTTCAAAACAGAGCTTCACCGAGAAAATTATGTAAATTGATTTAATAAATTGGGTTATTTCTTAACTTTTATTTAAGGAAGATCAGTGATTATTGAATAAAGTTTGAAACAATGGAAGAAATGCTTATAATGAGAAATTTCTCCTTGTGTCACAATGTTTTCAAACGTTAAATGAGACAGAAGCGTCAACATGCGTCTGTAGGTGAGAAAGGGAATATAAAACCGAATATGTACTTGACAAACAACAGAAAGGCTAACAAAGTATAAATATAAAATTGTCCATACCTCCAATTAGTAAACGAAGTATCTGCTTAGTCTTTTCGTCATTTTTGTTTTCCATAGCGGCAGCATCAAATAAATCCGGTAGGTGTTCCCAAATTTTCTTGAACAACTCCTCCGGCAAATTGTCAACTTCTGTGTTCGTCTTCCCTTGACGAAAGTCCTCCTTCTTTGAAGCACATTTTGGATACCTGATAAAATGTAACACTCTATGGGCTAATTCTAATTTAGCCATTAGCCATTACTCAGATGCAACTGAGATTCGGATAATACAAAACCCAGGTGCAAATCTTCGCAAGCGGATAATCAGTCATGAACAAGTTAATCATAGTTAGTTACTAAACAATAGTGTCACTGACATGCAGGCGTACGGCGATATGGATCAACAGACAGACAACTTGGCCAAAAACAAGTCCCCCATATATAGAGGAGACATAATAATGCATTTATGAGAAACAAGTTTCGTACCTTGATAGCCATGTTGCTTTTACTGAGCAGTCTGTGTACAGGGTCACCTAACGGAACATTTTTGTGAACTTTTTTTGAAATCGTACCAACACCAACGATTGCTGACAAAATATCAAAGGAAACTAGCCTCTTCCCACGACGGCCATATTTTGCAATCAATCAAGGTGAATAGGATAATGATTATAGAGATAAACCAAATTTTGCAAATTGCATTGTACAAGTAGTTTTAATGAATGCCGTGCCAATTATGTATGGAATTTTATGGCGTGATCAATATTAGCAGGGGATCACCGACGGAGAAGTATGAGGAACGCTGTTAACGGGCGAACTGAAAAACAGACACACTGACGGACGTTGAACGATCACAATTGTTCATCCCGAGCATTTCTTGCTCAGTTGAGCTACAGATGGTTTATTGATTGATTTATTGACGTTTAACGCCGTTTAAAAAAGAAATCAGTCGTATCACGGCGGCCAGTTCACATACTCATGTGTTTTCTGGCCCTCTCGCACCAATGCTCCACCCAACAGTTTTTGCAAGTAATTGGCTGCTTTTCAACATATAATATTAGCCCATTGATGCAAGGCGAATGACGTTTGTCACAGTGACTTTTGTCAAACGTCGGAAAGCATTTTGTCAGAGATAGGGTTCTAACTCACAGCCCCTGGATTGACAGCCCATGTAGCTTTGATATAATTTCAATAACAGTCTCACCGTCCAAGCCGTAATGTGTTCGATGGTACGTTTCCTGATCCAGCTTGTGCCCTTGGTATAAAGTCTCCAATAATGATCTTTAATATGGTGTTTATGACGGAACTTTTACCCGAACCTGCCCTACCTATCAGCAAAACATTGTGTTTCTTGTAATCTGAACGGTTGCAGTAATGTTCGATGTCTTCAAGAATACTTCTGTTTTCTGCCTCAACAGCGTCTTTTGTTCGAGTGTCTGAATATGCATAAAGACAATATGCAATGCCATTGTGTATTAATTTACTTGAAACATTTCCCAAATAGAGTAACACACATTTTAAATCCAGGATCAAATGCCCTTGAGAGTGGGTCAAACTGTTTGATCTGCCCTGATACAGCTGTAGATAAGGGGCGTATTTTATGTTCTAAAATCCTTATTTGAAACTCAAAACCTATGTTGTGGGTACTCAAAAGCATCGTCTCGGTCAGACGATTTTTTCGAGTACCAAAAACCCACAACATAGGGTTTGGTTGAGTCATAAGAGATATGTTGATGAGAAATGACAAGTTTAACCTTTCACTTCCCACGGGTGGTCTTAAGACACAGGTTTGCCTTAATACGCCACATTATATGTAGTTCAATCAACATCATTGATATTGATAAGAATCATAAAGCATTCCTTTCCGGTCAGGTCGGTGACAAAATATGAATGCTTAAAGCCACATTGTGCCTTCTTAAAAATATATAAACGCAATTTAAGACAATGACTTTTAATAAGAATCATTATCAAATGGGAAGAAATGCTGCTATTGTGTAGTATCCTAAATGAATCCTATGCTTATTTCAGTTTGATCACGGTGGCAGTTCCCTGGGTAAACAAACCAGTACTGGGCTAGGAAATGTGCCTTGCTTAAGAGCATCCACCATGACCACAGCACCGCGACAGGGGATCGAAACCGGGACGCCTGGTTCCAAATCCCTGACGCTAAGCACTCGGCCAAGGCGGATTCCTCAAGCGGGTTGTCAACCCTTCAACAAATAAACTAACAGTCAAGGTTAAAAAACAGTAACTTTTAAGAGTGATGTGTGAAGTAAAAGTAGTTGTGTGAAAATAATGAAAAACGTTGATATGTGAACTGGCCGCCGTGATGAAAACGGCACTAAACCCCAAAAAATATATCATCAAATAAGCAGTTCAGATAATAAGATTCAATTTGTGCTCCTTTTGCTTCATCCGGATGTTTTCTCTAGGAATTATACAATATCTCATGAAGCATGTTGTCTTTTGAAATAAATCTAGTACAAGAGAAAGTTGATGCAAGGCATCAATGTCGCCGGAAAAGACTACATTAATCTATTTTTGAACACACATGCATTCTTGACTTTCATTAGTCTAAACATACACATAATGTTTTCATTAAGGACTAATTCAAGGATTTTTTAAATTCCACATACAAATTTCAGGATTTCTTTTCGTCAGGATTTTGTATTTTTTGTATTTGTCCATAAAACCACAACAAATACAGTTTGGGATTTAAATATACATGCAATAAAAAGCTATTTACTCCTTTCCATGTTTGAAGCAACAATGAAATCATTCAAACGTTTACAACATTGAGAAAATGGTAAAATTGCTGAAGACATGAGCTTTTTCTTTCTTAATAATAATTATAATAAGTATTTCACAGATGTTAAAATTTATTATCATATGTTTAAAAAGTAGACCACTCTTGAAACACCATATCACCTAAATTGTTTGTTTAAATCATTTATGCATACAATATATGTATGGCGCAAGAGAAATGCCAGTTGCGAGTCCCATTACTATTTAAAAGGTGGCAAGTATGAAATTAATTCTTTATTTCTAAAATTATTGTTTATCAGAGTTTGTTCTTTTCTTAATTTGTTTCAAGCCAGATAAACATTTAATATTACACATATTTAATCATTTAAGTGGGTAATATTATATATCTATCTGTAATATTAAGTGTTTGAGCATCTTTCGAAATGTTCACCTCGTGTCAAGATCGAGTCGTTGTGAATATTTAATCATTTAAGTGTGAAATATTAGCTATCTATCTGTAATGTTAAGTTTTTGAGCATCTTTCGAAATGTTCACCTCGTGTCAAGATCGAGTCGTTGTGACATCGTAGAAAGTAAATAAAAAAATCAGGCAAAGCTCTAGTGCATGTTTTATTGTGTTAAATAAAATGATTTAAGTCTGTGAAGTGAATGAAAAGTCTTCCTAAGTAAATAAACCAGTGTGAGAACAGTTGTAAACAGTGACATGTGCTAAAAATACAAATGTACGCGGTCGGTATGCGCTAGTCACGTGATCAACATTTTTCAGAGCATGCTATATTTAGCTTAGAAACAGTTCCTTTTTTAGATATACATGGACTAACATTATCAAATTAATTCTACACAAACCAAGACAGTTAAGTTAAAATTACTATTGAAAGGGAATTCGACACTGCAAATACTTAAAACATCGGAATACTTATTTCATTTTAGATGTGTCATAACTTAGTGTTTTTTTAACAAACGCAATTGTAATATGTTCAAGACATTTAAAAAAAAAAATCTAGTAACAACTAGTCCTCCCATTTCATTTCTGAAAAGCTTTTAAAAATATAAGTCGCGGGCTCCTGCCAGGCGACTAATAAATGTCAGTAGGCGTCTATCTCCTGAGTTTATGGCATTTGAATACATAAACTGATGACGTCATAGATTTTGTATATTTCGGGGACAATCAAGTATGTAAGCCAGTACCCAATTGGTCTTTGTCTAATGTCACTCGGTGATAACCTGCATTCAAATTATTGTTTGTTTGGAGTTTAACGCCGCTTTCAACAGCGATGGTCATATCACGGCGGTCAGTGCACCTACCCATGTTTTCCTGGCTTACCCACACCAGTACTTACACAACATTCTCTCGAAGCCACTGACTACTTTCTCACATAGATCAGAGGTGAGAGGCAATGGAGAAATCGCCCGAAGGAATGCGCCGCAACCGGGTATCGAACCCGTGACCTCCAGATCACGAGTCAGATATGCTACCAATTGAGCTACCCGGCCGGGCCATTCAAATTATTGAAGACAGGGTTTTTCCCCCTCAATTATAACTTATAATTGAAATATTTTGCGTTATTGCATTGTCCTTTTCGGTTATATCACGGTGGATGACTTACCAATACCACCATGAGCGATTGATTGATTGTTTGGTATTTTACGCCACTTTCAACAATTATTTAGTTAGATCACGGCGTTTCATTGGTAAGTTACCAGTACTACTGGTTCATTTATCCTGACATAAGCCAGTTAGTCGTAATGCTAACCCCGCAAAGCTGAGCGCCAAGGAGGATAGCCAATTACACCCATTTTTTAAGTATTTCGTATAAATCGGCAGGGAAGCAAACCTACAACCTCCCGCACTCGAAGCGAACGATCTACCACTACACCACCCAGGCGGTCTACCATGAAGAAAAATAAGTTTAATATGAGCGAGTACTGCTTTTGGGATTTTTTCACTCAAACGGCGCAAGTTCTGGTTAAGTCCGCAGGAAGCAGACATTGAGCGTGATTAATTTAAGCTGAAAGCTTCTTTCATAATCTATGTAAAATAAATATTTAGCTAAATATTTCAATACGTCTACGGTCTAAGTATACAACTACCAGTATGCACAGGCGGTAACCCACCCAAGATACTTAATACACTCCACATTGCTTCGTTAATCCTTTTCTATATACAGACACGTTCAAATTTGATGTCTCTGCAGCAGACGACTTTTAAAAACAAATGTTTCAACTATATATTCAATAATTATTCTTTACTAACAGGAAAGGGGTAAAGGTATAAAGACCACTTCTACAGCCTTGCTGTTGAAGCCGGCTTTTATAGCGACGTTGGTAGAGTTGTTGACCGTTTCACGAAGTTAAGTATCGAACATTGCGGTTAGTGCCTGGATGGGTGATGGCGTAACTCCGTGAGGGACCTGGTAAACGTTAAAAATGGTGGCAGCGATGGACTTCGCGCTATGAAATGCCACAGCTGTCTTATGTTGTGATCTTTCATGTTGTTATGTGTAACTGACATGTAATCATTTGACTTGGCATTATGTCCATTAGACGTCTTCTTGTCCATAAAACCTATTAACTTTTCTAACTGGCATGTTGTAATGTCAATTTCTCGTGATTTTGTTGCCAGTCTGGTCACACCGTACGTGCGTGTAAAAGAATCTTAATCGTCTCGATCACTTGAAAACAATTCTGAGTATCCCCTTTCATGTGGCTTGGCTTGAATTAACCCCCTCTGTAAATCTTCACCAGAATGCTTTGAATATATGACAATGAGTTTATATATTCAGTATAAATATGTATAGGATGCACATAATCTGTTTTATTTGATAATTTTAAGTATTTTGACATTGTCTGAAAGTGAAAGTAGAGTATGTGAAAATCCGGTTTTGGCCCAGCCCGGTTGTGTTTAAAATGACGGTAAGTCACATTTGGTACATACACACAACATACATATTCTGAAAGCTTAAAATGTCAACTAAAGTTAGAAATACAATGAACAACTGGATGTCTATTATTTTGAATAATGACTGCATGGTTTAAAAGACACAGATATTGTGATTCTGAATTATATTAATTTTGTTCCAAAAATTAATAGACTGACATTATTCATAAGGATCAAATATCATCAAAACGTCTAGTATATCAAAATATTTGTATCTACTGCAAAAGAAGAATGTTAAGACTTCCAGAAAATATCTTAGTTATTTTCATATCTTCAATAGTTTTTGAGTTTTACTTGCTACAAATGTTGTGACGGGTGATAGTATACAACTTACTTATTTATCCCCTTTATCTACGTCCCTAGTCAGGTATTTAATTCGTTTCGTTTGCTAAAAATAGAGGTTTGCTACAATAAATGTTAAAACCGGTTTAATCATTCATCCACCCTAGGTTGGTTATTACTCTTAGAACGAATGCACATAAACGCTATTCTTACTAAACTAACAGTGATCTTCTGTCCAGCTCTACAGATTAAAGCATGTTACAGAGGTCCAGATAAGGAGGAGTATACCTCTGTTTTCCCCTATGATGTGGGTACTCAAAATAATCGTCTCATTGGGATTATTCTTTGAGTACCCACATCATAGGGTTAGAGGGTAAAATAAGGATTTTAGAACTTAAAAAACTCCCCTTATATACAGCTCTTATGTTAATTAGACTATGTGTAACCAGGGACTACTAATACATATATATGTCAGTTCTCTTGATTAATTAACGTCTGTTCTACAAGTTGACATTTATGCAACATGATTACTAAACTACAGGTAACTAAAAAATAATAATATTAAATTGTTTACCTCTGCACATGATTGAGTCTGCCATTGTGTTGAATGCTGGCGTGCAGGGATAGCAAAGTCTAATTTAATGGTAACAACTGGGACCACTTAAACGTATCTAAGATAATACCATCTACGTCCCGGATAATATCACTATAAGTTATTGACCCGAGCCAATATATATTCATACGCGACAAGAATTAGTTCTCTTAAAGTAGTTGATCCGATTACCAAAGTCAGCCAGTGAATGAGAAAATGTACAAGTTGGTATTTCTGAGTGATCGATTGATTGGTGGGGTTAAACGTCGTTCACAACAATTTTTCAGTCATATCATCACCTGCTCGTGACATTTTTGAACAGTGTAGGTAAACATCACAGTTTCAACCTGCTCAACCTTATCAGAATCTACACAAGTTGACACCGAATATTCTCACAAGCTTGTGCAAGTAATACGCGAACAGTGTATGTTAAGATCACATTGTCAACCTAATCAGTCTTATCAGAATCTACACAAGTTGACACCGAATATTCTCACAAGTTTGTGCAAGTAATACGCGAACAGTGTATGTTAAGATCACATTGTCAACCTGATCAGTCTTATCATTATCTACACAAGTTGACACCGACTATTCTCACAAGCGTGTGCAAGTAATACGTGAACAGTGTAGATCTTGATTGGATTGTGTTGATGCACAGGCTTATCTGGATATATATTGTTTACAAATATCAATCTTGCATCTTTTTCCATGCACTAGCTCTTTCGGTAATTCATGTAAGGTAATACCGGTAAACACAACATATAGTAGAACCTTCTAACTTCGTGATCTACTTTAGTTCCACACGTCATTATTTTCGTCCTTCCCCTATGATTTTATATTAACAGTCCATTTAGAAGTGTGTTACTAATTTCTGATGTCCAAAGATTCATTTAGTACTTGACAATGTAGTATTGTTTAGTGCTTATGTTCACAAACTTAGGCAACCCGTTGATATATAGATCTAAATTCATATAATGTAATGAGTATTTTTACCGGAAAAAGCACCTGCGGGTTCCTGACAGTTTGCACCTGCTGTCTGGGAACAGGGTCTATCAATTTACTGAATGGTCCGGTTGTCTAATGGTTAACGTCCTGGACTGTTAATCCAGAGGTCCGAGGAATAAATCCGATCCGGATTCTGGAATTTGTTGAGTTGCTTTAAAGTTTTAAATGAAAAATGACCTCGCGTTGATCGGTGCTATACACATTGAGGGGCACTTTTAAGAACCAAGGGGTCTTTTCGGAAAGAGCTCGGGTATCACATTGTATCTTAAGCTGTCTCATGAAATTATCTGCAACTGTCAGATCAACGTGGCGAATTTACCGCGGCGCATGCAGGAACTGTCATACACCGGCGTTGACAAGACCAACGGCTAGTTTGCGTTGCTCAATTGACAATCCCCCCATTATATGTTTTTGGCCTGGGGCTTTAGCTCCTGATCATAGTAGTAATACCATTTTTTTCGGAGTTGGCAGCATGCCAATTGCTGTAATCACTAAACAACGCGAGAAAAAATGCGCGAGAAAAAATTTTCATCATGGATTCAACAAAACTGCATTTAAAAGGTTAGGATCTCCCCAATAAATATCATTTTAATGTTGTTGGAACATCAGTGAAAAACTTAAGGCGTGAGTACTCCAATATAAGTTAAGAAATGTTTTAGAAATTAATGCGCCGAGAGGTCAAATATGGACGCTTATCAACATTATCAACATTCGCGAAGAGGAACGGAAAAAAAGACCATCCAATTTGTCTCGCAGGTTATACAAGCCGGGTCATCGCATCATTAATCAGATTCCAGTCGCGCTCTTCACAGAAGGTAGCAATTTACACACAGTCTATCACAAACGTGTCAGAGTAACAGTTCTACAAGATGCCCTATAAACAAAGGGAGGACTGAAGGAGAAGGAGAGGGCAGTACCCACAAGAGAGGGAGAGTGGCAGTAAAGGGAATGAGACCTCTCCTCTTCAGCCGCCAATGCACCAATAACTTAGTTGTAGAGGTAGCGTGCAAACGCAAACCTCTCCCTCACCCCATGACACCCCGACCCGGTCGGGCATCATACATATCTGGCGAGCGCCGGGCCAAATTCACCGCTCAGAGCCCGGCCGGACATCGGGTAGACATTGACCGATGAAAGGCGGCGTCTGGCCGACCATCCAATTTGTCTCGCAGGTTATACAAACCGGGTCATCGCATCATTAATCAGATTCCAGTCGCGCTCTTCACAGAAGGTAGCAATTTACACACAGTCTATCACAAAAGTGTCAGAGTAACAGTACTACAAGATGCCCTATAAAGAAGGGAGGACTGAAGGAGATGGAGAGGGCAGTACCCACAAGAGAGGGAGAGTGGCAGTAAAGGGAATGAGACCTCTCCTCTTCAGCCGCCAATGCACCAATAACTTAGCTGTAGAGGTAGCGTACAAACGCTTTACCTCTCTCTCAATCGTGCTTTGAAGGTGCCCGCAAGTGATGTGGAGGTATCATAGGCATTTTCGTTAGAATGCTTGTCTTAATGATATCTAAGTCAATTTCGAATATGGGTCATATTGGGTCAGAAACTAGGTCACTAGGCCAAATCGAAGGGAAATCTTGATAACATAATGTAGGCTGCATTTTAACTTGAGCATGTTGAAACTGTATCAGAATATTTGTCTTGATGATATGTAGGCCAAGTTTGAATATTGGTCATGTCTGTTAAAAAACTAGTTCACTAGGCCAAATTGAAGGACAATCTTGTCAACACTGTAGAGGTCACGTTTTTTAAAATTTGGTCAGAATGTCTATCTTAATGATATCTAGTCCATGTTCGAATAAGGGTCATATCGGGTAAACAAAAATAGGTCACTAGGCCAAATGAAGGAATATCTTGAAAACACACTGGATGTTGCATTTTGAATCTTTTTCCGAATAATTGTCTTGATGAGTTTTGCATATTTCAAACATTTTCTCCCAGTCTAGTACATGGTTTAGAGAACTATTTCAACTTGGAATGAATGTGATTTAACATTGACATATTTCTCAATATAATAATGCAGAAACTTAATATTGATATTAATACACCAAAATATTGTGCCTAAACCTGCTGTCAAATTTCCCTTTGATTCTTCATGTCTTAAATGTGTATACTTGTGAGTTCTTGTACTCAAGAGAGCGATAAAGTGCCAACAAGGTCCTTTTGTTTTTAAATTGGCAGTTTAATAAAATTTACTATATTTGACATGATCTTTCAACTTCTTGACAATAAATACATAAACATAAGCTGCAATTGTTATTTCCTTTCACATTTCCCCTACTTCTCCAACCTTCCAGCAGCCCCCAGGCCGTCAGCACTGCAGTGCTTTGATTTTCGATGTGTGTACTATTAGACATTCCAAATTGACAAACTTCTAAACAAATTCGTACCAACCAACCATTTTCCAGTGGATTTTGTTTTGTTTTTTTGTTTGTTGTCGATTCATCGTTATATGCCGTTCTTCATAAATCGGATTATATGACCAAATTTTGATTTACGAAACACAATGTTATCGTTAAAAATCCTCAATCTTCCACTATTTTCCCGATTATCAGCTGAAATAATATAAGAAATAAATATATAATATGACACATATAAATCAAATTAAACTTTTTATAACTTAAAAATCGTATCAAACTTTGTATTTATTGCTTAATAATGACCAGACTCTACCAGTGTCCGTGTTCACGCATATAATATTTCTATATTCACTCGAAAATGAACTAAAATAGGCAAATACCTTTTATTTTTTTATTTATATGATACAATAGCACTTTATTTTATTCATTCAATACAAAAACACAACAAAACAGTGATATAGTGGGATATTTGACGACCAGACTCTACCAGACTCTACCGGACTCTACCAGACTCTGTTTAGTGATACCCAAATAATCATGATTAAAACTTCCCAAATAATTAATAACTTTTTTTTGTAAAAAGTGTTTGCTTTTTCATTCTTGAAATCATTTGGATTTGTATAACTTGACATGTCTCTCGTCATTCTGTCAATTTGTCCACGCAGATGAAAAAATGGAAGACGATATACCTTTAAGGTGAGCTACGTTTTCCAAAAATCTATTTTTAGAAATCGGAATTTTGATTTTAAACTTTCGCTTTAATAAATTGTTATTTTAAGATAAAATTATTTGTTATTAAAGTTTGTACTGCTCCGTGATTAGGCCTATGTATCGAATTGAGCGACTAATGTAAATATGAACAATTATTTCCATACTTTTATCGAGGCTGAATCAAAGAAATTCTAAGTAGGCCGATGTCAGCTATTAATAGATTTTCGTGGAAAAACACATGCACGCATATTTGTGTGTAAAATGGTTCAAATTCAAACTAATTCGGTATATGCTCTAATACATTTAATACATTTAATCGTGAAAATTAAAAAAAACTCATTGTGAGAATTGCACTTTTGTCAGAGAAAAGGTAGCATCTGTGTGTAAAAAGAAAAAAACATATTCGGCAGGGTCACCGTGTTGACACACCTCCTCTGCGTTTAATTAATGTATCTGTAATTTAATTGGTAGATTGACAACCCGTGAGCTGCAGGTGTTTGAATGCCTGGATATGTGACACGAAGGACTACTTTCATGGTGAAGAAGAAGAAAATCTGTCTGTAAGAATGGGACCGAAGAATACGCCGGAACGAAAGCTTCCGTGGAACAGTTCGATGATCAATGAAACCAGTGACATGTAAGACATTATAGACATATTGTTAAATATTTAGGAATGTGTTGCACTGCTGCATTAGAGGTATAGAGTGTACTTTATATGTCTAGTATCGTTGGACATTCCATTTTCGTAAGCCTCCCTTTTTCGTGACGTCACTATTTTTGGGCTTATATCACGTGACTTTGTCCTTGCAGCCGATTTGGAACTGTAAAGTTATTTCCCAATGGCCAAAGTATTTGCTGACATATTTCAACAATAAAATGCATCTTAAACAGTTTTGTTACTTGTTGTCAATGGAGGAATAGCCAAAATACCCTTATTTTTTATATACCAAATTTAATGAACAGTTTAAACCCCCAAAAAGTGGAAAATCGGACATGAAAATTTACCGTAAAAAGGGTCTTTTGTTGTTTACAAAATGGCGGCTAGGGTCATGTGATTTGTTTGACCTAGTTAGGTAAATGCAATTTTTCATTGGATTTCACATTCCTAAAGGTGCTTACGCATAGAGATGTAAAATAACTAAAATATTTTAAATAATATCCCATTAGAAATATGGCAATTTTGAAATCTGTATTGATCTTTGTGATGATGTAAATATAGGATGATTACAGGGTACCAAATCTCCATGCAAACCCTTAAGGTTGACACAGTGGGATAAAACATGAGAATGGAAAATAAGCTTAACGAAGATTCAAAGTTGAGTAATTAAAAAAAAAAAAGTTCATATTTAAATCAAGGATAATTTCAAATTAATTGGTTTAAACTATATAAAATATTTAATTGCTTCAGTTTTTTGGTGTTCAATATGTTACGACCTATTGCCCCTTTTAAAAAAAATTTTTTTTTTGTGTGTGTTGCCTTTATGGAAACAATGACGTCACGAAAATAGGATAACAATTTCGGCTTCGGACTTGTTGAACACATGTGTATTCAAGATTATTTTTTTAGTGAATTATTAGTTTTCAAAGGAATTTTTGCCCGAAACTTAGAGGAAATAAATAAATCTTTCAGATAAGACATGAAAATTCGTATCATTCACTAAGCCTTCTGCATATTTTGTCTTTGAAGCCTTACACTCACGAAGTATGGATGCTCGGGGATATAAGCATGAACTAATTCTGGTCTTGTAGATACTAACTTTCACTTTCGTTGTAGTCTGTAGCCAGAAGTGTTAGACGGGATAGTTTATTAATGTTAGGCCAGGTTTCTGTACGGTTCTGTGACAGTGACGGTGAGTGTCTGTCATTTATTACACACAGGTGCCCGTCTCGTTTAAAATCTAAAAATAGCATTTTACTATACATGTATATTGTCAATATATAGTAAAATGCTATTTTTAGATTTTAAACGAGACGGGCACCTGTGAGCATTATCTTTTATACTTACAAAAACTGAAATTGAATAGGCTCATGAGAAAGTTATTAAAAGTCCATTTGAATGGATAATCTGCGTGCATGGTCAGCTTCAACAATCTAAACAGTAGAAGGCCTGCCCCTTCCAGGACAGTAAAATACATATTGCACAAACCACCATATTATTGGGACAAATATAAGAAAAAGGCTACCCTATTACCATAAAACAAAATATTTTTTTATTAATCCACTCCTTTTGACGAAACAGTTGAACTCATCTACTGACGATACATGTTACTTGCTTGTTAAACCATTTTTGCAAAATGAGAAAATGTCAATAATGTCTCTTTCAGCCAAATGTTTTCAAATATTTTCAATAAATTTACCTTCAATTATACTTTACCTATGGACATTTTTCATATTTTTGCGTAGATATGTTTTCAATGTCATCTTCTGCATATCTTTTGTAGGTGAGAAAGGGTTAAAAAGTTTTGAACTTAAGTTAAATTGAACACTTCTATTAATATAAATGTCTTATATAGGTTGATCTGTTATATCCAAATCTAATCAAGAAACTCAGTGACTGACAACATTTATTAACTATTAACCTCATCTACACCAAACAATTTTTCGACGCGAAAATGTTTCTTTTACATTTTAATTGTCCTGCCGTTTTCTCACTTTTTATCTCTGTAAAAAATGTCTGAAAGCAGCATACACAGTAATGAGTGTGATATTTAAAACGTTCTTTGTTTTTTTTACAGTGAAGTTGATGAAATACCTCGAGAGGGTTCTACAAGAGTAAGCTATGATCAGTCAAGTGATAACACTGACACAATAAACAGAGATAAAAATGTTAACAATGATAGAAAAGAACATCTAAACATAAGGTAAGAGATACTAATAAATAATGATTTTCTGAATAATTCTGTGTCTAAATGGAAAATTAAAGATTTTACTCTTTCCCACATTCTGATGCATTTTGACTTGTCTACATACTGAGCAACATTTTTAGCTCACATTAGATCAAATTGATCAAGGCGAGTTATTGTGATCCCAATTTGTCTCAACATCTTTGTCTCTCTGTAACTTGTGGATCAATGGAGATGAAACTTCACAGAAAGCACCCTCTCAATGTCGTCACCAAAATTCCTTCAATTTGCTTTGATCCATGCCGACTTCTGGTTTTCATGGAAACCCAAAGAAAAAGACTTAAAAAAACATTCTCCCCCCAAACCAGTTTGCCAATATTCAAATTATGTTGCAGAAATAATCCTAGGGTGAACCTCTATCAGATTCCTTCAAGCCATGTTGATTGGTCTAAAAAACCATGACTGCCTTGGGTTTTTGCCTTACATTGTCATAGTGAAAACTTTAGAAATCTTCTTCTACAAGGGTATCTGGCCGATTTCCAAATAATTTTGTAGAAATGTTCCTTGGGTGCCCTTTACGAGATTACTTCAAGCCATGTTGATTGGCAAAAAAATAAATGTAGTTGGCATGACAAATAACATAATTTCATTACTCAGATGAGCTATCCAGTGCCTTTCTTTTATATCTCCTGTGATATTTTACATGTTCCTTCATTTTTAGCTCACCAGAGCACAAAGTGCTCAAGGTGAGTTTTTGTGATCACCTTTTGTCCGTCGTTCGTCGTGCGTCAACATTTGCTTGTTAACACTCTAGTGGCAACATTTTGCATCCAATCTTCATGAAAGTTTATCAGAACATATATCTCCATCAAATCTAGGCCAAGTTCGAAACTGGGTCATGTTGGGTCAAAAACTAGGTCACTAGGCCAAATTTAAGAAAACTCTTGTTAACACTCTGGAAGTCACATTTTGAACTTGAGCATGTTGAAACTTTGTCAGAAAGTTTTTCTTGATGATATCTAGGCCAAGTTCGAATATGGGTCATGTACGGTCAAAAACTAGGTCACTAGCCTTAATTTAAGAAAGATATTGTTAACACTCTGGAAGCCACATTTTTGGCTTGAGCATGTTGAAACTATGTTGGAAAATTTGTCTTATTGATATCTAGGCCAAGTTTGAATATAGGTCATGGCAGGTCAAAAACTAGGTCACTAGGCCAAATTTAAGGAAAATCTTGTTAACACTCTTGAAGCCGCATGTTGAAACTTTATCAGAGTTTATCCTGGTGATATCTAGGCCAAGTTCGAATATGGGTCATGTCATGTCAAAAACTAGGTCACTAGGCTAAATTTAAGGGAAATATTGTTAACATTCTGGAAGCCACGTGTTTGGCTTGAGCATGTTTAAACTTTGTCTTGATGATATCTAGTGTAAGTTTGAATATGGGTTAGGTCAGGTCAACAACTAAGTCAACAACTAAGTCACTAGGCCAAATTGTAGAATAATCTAGTTAACACTATAGAGATTTTTGACTTGAACAGCTTGAAATTTTGTCATAAAGTTTGTCTTGATGATATTGCCATTGGCACTGAAAGAGTTATGTCTTAAAAAGCCCATTCTCAGGTGAGCGATTCCAGGGCCTCATGGCCCTCTTGTTACCTCACCTGAGCACAAATAAGTTATTGTGATAACCTCTTGTCCGGTGTCCGTCATCCGTCGTGCGTCAACATCTTTTTATCTGTAATGAATGGGTCAATTGAGATGAAACTTCACAGAAAGAATCCTGTCAATATCTTCATCAAAATCCCTTCAAATCTTTTTGATCCATGCAGAATTCTGTTTTCATGGCAACTGAAAGAAAAAAACACAAAAGATTTTCTACTCCCAAAATGTAGCCGTCAGGGGGCTGATTTTTTCTGATATGGCTATAGAGAAAACTTAAATCTTCTTGTCTGAAAGTATCATACTGATTTCCAAATAAGTTTGAAGGAATGTTCCTTGTGTGACCTTCTATCAGATTCCTTCAAGGCATGTTTATTTGTTGAAAAACTTGACCGCCAGGGGGCAGGTTGTTTTGCATTGTATGCTTTTAGTAAAAACTTTAAATTTTTCTCTTCCAAAAGTGTCTCAACGTTTCCCAAATAATGGTGTAGAAATACTCCTGGAGGACTGACCCGCTATCAGATCCCTTCAGGCTCTAATGACTGATAGAAAAACATACACATCAGGGGCAGGGCTGTATATTAGTCTATTTTGCCTTATATGGATATAGTGAAAGCTTTAAAATATTATTTCTCCGAAATTATCTGGCCCTCTTGTAAGAGATTTCATTTTTGTGCCAAGATTTTTTTCAAAGTCATCTGCTGTAGATTTGCTGTATGTGGGAAAAGGTGAAGTTGATTTTTTTTTTCTTTTAATATTAATTCTCATGCAACTTCTTACAACTAATATAAATAATTCCGTGAATCAAGCTTAACATACAACAAATCTGCATCAAACCCCTTTGAAATTTCTAGACAAAAATATTGATCAAAGTACTGAAAGTACCTGGAGTAGATTTGTGATCGGTTAAGAGGAGATGCAGAAATGCATATATGAATATTTATCTAAAACAAATCCCCACCATGACAGACAAGAAATGATGCATCAGGCTAAAATAAAATATTTCCAAGATCATAAATTCTTGTTCGTCTTGTGAAAATTAATTGACCCTTACTCCAAATATATCATTCTGTCCACATAATACGTTTTTAGCTCACCTGTGCACGAAGTGCTCAGGGTGAGTTATTGTGATCACCCTATGTCCGGCGTCCGTCAACATTTTCTCCTCTGTAACCGGTGGGTCAACTGGGATGAAACTTCACAGAAAGCATGCTCTCAATGTCCTCACCAGAATTCCTTAAAAGTTTTGGGATCCATGCAGAATTCTGGTTTCCATGGCAACGAAAGGAAAAAAACTTCAAAATTCTTCTTCTCCCAAACTGGTTGGCAGATTTTCAAATAATTTTGTAGAAATGTTCCTTGGATGACCCTCTATCAGATTCCTTCAAGCCATGTTGATTGGTTGAAAAACATGGCCGCCAGGGGTGGGGCTATTTTGCCTTATATGGCTGGTTTCCATGGCAACGAAAGGAAAAAAACTTCAAAATTCTTCTTTTCCCAAACTGGTTAGCAGATTTTGAAATTATTTTGTAGAAATGTTCCTTGGGTGACCCTCTATCAGATTCCTTGAAGCCATGTTGATTGGTCGAAAAACATGGCCGCCAGGGGGGGCGGGGCTTTTTTGCCTCATATGGCTATAGTGAAAACTTAAAAAATCTTCTCCTCCAAAAGTGTCAGGCCGATTTTCAAATAATTTTGTAGAAATGTTCCTTGGATGACCCTCTATCAGATTCCTTTAAGCCATGTTGATTGGTCGAAAATCATGGCCGCCAGGGGGGAAGGGGCTATTTTGCCTTATATAGCTATAGTGCAAACTTAAAAAATCTTCTCCTCCAAAAGTGTCAGGCCGATTTTCAAATAATTTTGTAGAAATGTTCCTAGGGTGACCCTCTATCAGATTCCTTCAAGCCAAGTTGATTGGTTGGAAACTATGCCCTCCAGATGGCGGGGCTTATATAGCTAAAGTGAGAAAAAAAATCAGGTGAGCGATTCCAGGGCCATCATGGCCCTCTTGTTAATTATCATATTACCCAACAGCTCTACAGAAATCCCAACAGGTCCATTCATGATGGTACATTGTCTTCCTATTCATTGACTGTACTGAACCAACTGATGCATTCAGAGTATGCACTCTATTAATACAATCTATTAATGCTTGCATCTCCAAAACAGAGGGAATCGATCACCTGAGTGATAGCTATGTAGCATATGTGTAACTACTCATATCGGAGAAAATTTAATCAAGAGCGCGAATGAAACTGCTAGGAGCGGACACTGTAAATGAAACTTATCAATAATGGACTTTTGTTAGGATATTAAATCTTTGAACAGTTTGTAAGAGGACCACCTATGTATCATACCCGTGAAGTTTGGTTGATATCAGTTTAATGGTTTTGTAGGAGATTTTGTTTAAAGCTTAAAGTTCATTTTATCCATATTCTGATGCAGCATGGCAGCTATCTTTTCAAACCAATCAAAATGGCTTGAACAAATTAAAAATGTTTCCTGAAATCAGACAAAAACATGAAAAGAAAGGGAACTATTAAGTTTTGTCATCTTTACTGATGCCGTCTGGCTGCCATGTTTTTCAACCAATCAATACAGATTATGCAAAGCAGATTCAGAGAAAAATAATTTTACAAATTATGCATTTTACTCCCTTCCTTCTGCCTCAGCAACAACAGTTGTATTTATAATTGATATCTTTGAACAAACTTGAAAGAGGACCACCAAAGGAACTTTCTGGGAAGTTTTGTTGAAATTTCTTAATGGATTAGGATGAGATATCATATGAAGCTAAAAGTTCACTTTATCCCTTTTCTGATGCGGCCTGATAAATATGTCTTCCAACAAGTCAATATGGCTTAAATAATTATGAAGATAGTCACCGAGGGAACAAATAAGACAAGCACTTTCATAAGAATAGAGTTTTATAATGTTTTCATTTTGCCTTTTTCTGATGCCGCCTCGCTCCTCCTTTTTCAACCCACTGATATGGCTTGCACAATTTTCCTAAAGAGTCTCTGAGGGAACATTTCATCTAAATAACTGGAATCGGACAAGAATTTTTAATATTGGGCATTTTACTCTCTTTCTCAGATGCCCCACAAACAAGAGTTATACACCTGTCTTTGAACAATTCAACATAATTAAGAAAAGGACCACCAAAAGAATGTTTCTTGATTGTGTGTCCAGTGTATAAGGATGAGATGTTATTTGAAGCTTAGAACGTGCAATATTCTCCTTTTAGATGCCATCTTGTTTCTACGACTTTCAACCAATCAATAAGACTTAAAACATGTAGAGGGTCACTGAATGAACTGTTCTGCTTATTATGTCTCCTCCATTACATGGGGGTGACATATTGTTTTTGCCCGTTCCGTTCGTCCTTCCGTCTGTCACACTTGTTTCCGCTCAATAACTGAAGAACGCTTGGGCGTAGGAACTTCATACTTGGTATGCAGGTTGTTCATGACCAGTAACTGACCCCTATTGATTTTGATAACAGAAATTCAAAGGTCAAGGTCATGGTGACCGTGTGAGGTAAAAAATGGTTTCCGCTCAATAACTGAAGAACGCTTTAGCTGAGGAACTCCATACTTGGTATGCAGGTTGGCCATGCCTAGTAGAAGACACCTATTGATTTTGAGGTCAGTACGTCTAAAGTCAAAGTCACAGTGACCATGAGCTTGAAAGGTCACAGTGACAATGAGCTGATAAATAGTTTTTGCTTGGGCCAAGGAACTTCATACTTGATGTGCAGGTTGGTCACCACCAGCAAATGACCCCTATTAATTTTAAGGTCACTAGGTCACTGGTCAAGGTCACATCCGTCACACTTGTTTCCGCTCAATAACTGAAGAACGCTTGGGCATAGGATCTTCATACTTGGTATACAGGTTTGTCATGACCAGTAGATGACTGCTATTGATTTTGATATCAGAAGGTCAAAGGTCAAGGTCATGGTGACCGTGTGAGGTAAAAAATGGTTTCCGCTCAATAACTGAAGAACGCTTGGGCCGAGGAACTCCATACATGGTATGCAGGTTGGCCAATCCCAGTAGAATACCCTATTAATTTTGAGGTCAAAGTCAAGGTCACAGTGACCTTGAGCTGAAAGGTCACAGTGACAATGAGCTGAAACATTGTTTTTGCTTAATAACTGTATAATGCTTTGGCCATGGAAGTTAATACTTGGTGTGCAGGTTGGTCACCACCAGTAGATGACCCCTATTAATTTTGAGGTCACTAGCTTAAAGGTCAAGGTCATGGTAACCTTCAGCTGAAAAATGGTTTCCTCTCAATAACTAAAGAATGCTTATGTTGAGGAACTTCATACCTGGTGTGCAGGTTGGTCCTAACCAGTAAATGACCTTTATTGAATTTGTTTGATTTTGAGGTCACAAGGTCAAATGTTGAAGGTCACGGTAACCTTCAGCTGAAAAATGTGTTTTATTCAATAACTCAAGAACGCTTATACCCAGGAACTTCATACTTGGTGTGCAGCTTGGTCCTAACCTGTAAATGACCCCTATTGATTTCAGTAGGTCAAAGGTCAAGGTCGTGGTGACCTTTGGCTGAAAAATGGTTTCCGCTCAATAACTGAAGATTGCTTGGGCCCAGGAACTTCATACTTGGTGTGCAGGTTGGTCACCAGCAGCAAATGACCCCTATTGATTTTGAGGTCACTAGGTCAAAGACCAAGGTCATGGTAACCCTCAGCTGAAAAATGGTTTCCGCTCAATAACTGAGGATTGTCACTGTTGCTTCATCTCCAGTCCAAAACTAAAAAATTCATCTCCATCATTTCTTTTCCTCCCCTACGACCACACAAATGGGGAGACAAGCGCTTTTTCAAAAAAGCAATCTCTAGTTTAGCTTGAAATCCGTGTTTAACAACCAATCAGTAGGATTATATTTGTCTAGAGTTATCCAATGATAACATTTTACCACATTATATTGGTATCAGACAAGCTAATTCAGAGTAGAATAATTATAAAAATTTCAAAGCATAAATATCTTTGGATCACACTGACCTAGCTCTTTCTCTGAGCCAAGACCGGCCGGGTAGCTCAATTGGTAGCGTATCTGACTCGTGATCTGAAGGTCACGGGTTCGATACCCGGTTGCGGCGACATTCTTTCGGGCGATGTTTTCCATTGCCTCTCACCTCTGTTCTATGTGAGAAAGTATTCAGTAGCTTCGAAAGAATGCTGTGTAAGTACTGGTGTGTGAAAGCCAGGAAAACATGGGTAGGTGCACTGACCGCCGTGATATGACCAAAGCTGTTGAAAGCGGCGTTAAACAAAACAAATTCTCTGAGCCACTGTCTCCCACAAGTTACCGTTTACCACTTCCCACTTGCAGATGCAATTTGCCACATCAGCAGCAGAAAACTTGAAAACATATAATGAGTAATTATATACCGGTACTCCTTTTGCCACAATGTTTTCAACTCTCTTCGATAGGTATATCTCCACTTATAGAGATTTTTCATCTTTTTAAAGTCGTCTGCTGCAGAGTTGTTGTAAGTGGGAAGGAGTTACCCTCATACAAGAAATCTGCAACAGCCGACTTTGAAAATATGCTGGCAAAACTTTGAAAGTTCTCCTTAAAATGAGAGTTCAATTATTAAATAGAGTTGAAAACATTGTGGCAAATGGGGAAATTGCTCATTATGATAAATTTTGCCATATGCCTCCTTGTTTTCAAAATTTATCTGCTGCTTCCTAATGTGGGAAAGGGTAAAGCTCATTCAGCCAATGATAGGATACTTATTTGGCGGGTTTGTTCAGGTTTCAAAACTGCATCAAATTATCATGAAAGGTGATAAGTCATTGTTTGTCCTCAGATGAGATGCACCAAAAGTAATAATTTATGATTACTGTAATTAACCCTTTCCCACATACAGCAAATATGCATCAGACGACCTTGAAGCCATTTTGTTAAAAAATATGGAAACTCTCTCTATAAATAAAAGAGCAGTTATTGAATAAAATTGAAAACATTGTGATCAAAGGAGAAATTGCTCGTTTTGAGCAATTTCTCCTTTGGTCACAATGTTTTCAAAAGTCATCTGCTGCAGAGGCGTAAGAAAGTATCTGTATATATGTGGGAAAGGGTTAATACCTTACAATGGCTAACTTATCATAACCATTAACGATATCTGATACAGAAAACATTTATTTAAAGTATTTGCAGCAGACGACTGGTGGATTTTAGCTCACCTGAGCTTTGCTCAAGGTGAGTTATTGTGATCGCCTTTTGTCCGGCGTCAGTCGTCCGTCAACTTTTCTCCGCAGAAACCAGTAGGTCGATTGGGATGAAAGTTCACAGAAAGCATCCTCTCAATGACCTCACCAGAATTCCTTCAAATTTGTGGGATCCATGCAGAATTCTGGTTTCCATGGCAACGAAATGAAAAAAAAAATCAACATTCTTCTTCTCCCAAACTGGTTGGCAGAATTTCAAAAAATTTATAAAAATGTTCCTTGGATGACCCTCTATCAGATTCCTTCAAGCCATGCTGATTGGTCGAAAAACATGGACGCCAGCCGAGGGCTATTTTGCCTTATATGGCTATAGTGAAAACTTAAAAAATCTTCTCCTCCGAAAGCGTCAGGCCGATTTTCAAATAATTTTGTAGAAATGTTCATTGGGTGACCCTCTATCAGTTTTCTTCAAGCCAAGTTGATTGGTCGGAAACTATGGCCGCCAGGGCGCGAGGCTTATATGGCTTAAGTGGAAAAAAAAAATTAGGTGAGCGTTCCAGGGCCATCTTGTTTTAAAACAGTGTGAAAAAGAACTGCTCCTAGTAGGCAAAGTGAAACATTTTATCTTCTTTTCAGACCAGAATGGGCCTTGATGGCTGTGGTTATTTGTGTTGTTGCTGTTAGTGTGTTATATGTCCGAAGAGAGCTAGACTTGTTTGGGGCAAAGCTGGACAAAATGAAGATATCCCCTGGTAAAGACTTTTCAGAAGATATTGAGGCAATAATATAATTTATTAGAAAAGAAACTAGATAATAGATTTAAATCTCTAGAGAGACAGATTAACAAGAATACTGCCCAGATTGATGACTTAAAAGAAGAGGTTGAACAATTATCTGGAAAGGTTGGAGATCAATGCATTGATAAATTTAATATTCACAAGCATCATGTAAACAGCGAAATCCAAAGGTTAACTGTTTCAGAGCACAACCTTAGCGACAATATTCAATCTCTAAAAACAAATTTAGGAAATAAATTAGATGAGGAATCCCAGATGATGACAGGTTTAGAAAATCAGCTTGACAAGATTGATACAAAAGTAAACGCAACAGGTATTTTCATCTATTTTTGTTTTAACCAATTACTTGACATTTTAACGCATCTGCAGAGGACAACTTTTGAAAACAAAGTGGAAAATGGAGAAATTGCGCATTGCAGCTATATTGAATAATTCGACTTTCAAGAATAGACATTAACATCAAAGTCGTCTACTGCTGTATCTAGCTCTATCTAGGAAAGGATTAACACATTGGCAGCAGTTGATCTTTGGAAACATTGTGTAAATAGGAGCTATTGCTCAAATCCGGTTAATGTTGGCAACTGTCTAACAAAATTACGATTCTGTTTATCTATATGTTTCATATTTTTGTTTTTTAATGGCTTCAGAGCATACAACTCAAAAAGTATCATGTTGGCCTCTCCATGAGAAAAGGTACACATGTGCCTTTTACTTCAAACTAAAGCCGTGGTCACATCTTACGTAGTTGACCGTAGTGGAGAATGACCGTAGTTGGTCGTAGTTGAACGTATTAAACGTAGTTGAACGTAGTTACACGTAAATAACCGTAGTTCAACATAGTAATGAACGCAGTTTGAACTTATGATTTGCCCTTAGTAAGCACATCATTTTTCAACATGTTCAAAAATTGGTTACGGTTAAGTACGATGTTGTGACCCTACTGTGACCGTAGTTTGAATGTAGTTGACCTTAGTAAACCGTAATTGACCCTACTTAACCGTAGTGTGTACCGTAGTTGACCGTAGTACCTGCCAAAACACATCAACACTACGGTTAACACTAAGGTCAACTAGGGATCTACTAGGATTGAACTACGTTTGAAGTATGTTCATAGTACGGATAACTAGGGTCAACTAATAAGAAATGTTGTTAGCGACCAGCAATGTTGGCTCGTCAACTTCCAAAAGTACAATGACTGTAGCTTACCCGTACTGCTCAGGCGCAGCCACAACGTTTTACCGTAGCTTAACGCAGTTGACCCTAATTTACTGTAGTTGCGCGTACTTAGGACGTAGTTTATACGTAGTGTAACGTAGTTACTCGTAGTTAGACGTAGTGATACCCTAGTTAACCCTAGCCACTTTGCTCGTAGTTGAATGTAGTTGACCGTACTTACACGTAGTTCAACCTACTTAGACTTTCTATATTTCCTCTTTTTACCAATTTTGAACCTACTTCGAATGTACTTCAACTTAGTTGACCGTAGTAACACTACGGCAGACTACGTTTGAAATGAACTACGGTCAACTACGTGCATGACCGTAAATGTGACCATGGCTTAATGTATTTAACATCAATTGCAAAACAAGCTTTCAGTTTTTATTAATCACACTCGATGTCTGCTTCCTGGAGACTTAACCAGTACTTGCGCTGTTTGTGTGGAAAAATCCCTAAGTCAAAACCTGCTCATCACAGGACTTTTGGTACATGCTCTACCTCTGCACCACTGTCTTCCACACAAAGGCCTTTTGTATACAGTGTTTCATGATCTAATACTGTTCAAATATTACTTACATAATCTTGTTGAAAGTTTCTGTCACCTCGTAGAATTCTAATAGGCATTATTGAACCTACACTGTTCAAAAATGCTAAGGTGTACCTTTTCCAAAGGATGGACTGAACCTACACTGTTCAGAAATGCTAAGGTGTACCTTTTCCAAAGGCTGGGCTTGTAACAAGTAAATGGCTATAAACCTTTTTCCAAATACAACTAGTCTGCAATGGACAACTTTTAAAACATCAAGGCAAAAATATAGAATACCTCTATAAATAAAAGTCGCTCAATTTCTCCTTTTGTCAAAATGTTTTCAAAAGTCGTCTGCTACTGAGGCTTCAGAACGTGTTTGTATGTGGGAAAGGGTTAACCATATACTTGATAGAGCAATATTTAGGCATGCCTGCAGAAGGTGACTTACCAAAATTAGGAGAGATTATAGGAAAAGGAGAAATGTCTTTGTCTGTTTACATTATAATCTTAGCAACTAGACTAGATAAGCTGTGCTTCAGGCAAAAAATGTTATGTCATATGTATGTTAATTTTTGCCTTTACTTACATGCTATCTAGTCCATTTCGTTTGATTATTAGAAGATCACATTTTGACTGTGGTCCATATGGCGCCAGCGTGCGTCCATCTGGCATCCGGCTTCAACAATTGCCTTGTTAACACAATAGGCTACAGTTTGCATCCGATCTTCATGAAAGTTTATCAGAACATTCATCTCCATCAAATCTTGGACAAAATTGAAACTAGGTCATATGAAGTCAAATACTAGGTCACGAAGTCAAATTGAAGGAAAATCTTGTTAACACTCTGGAGGCCACATTTACAACTTGAGTATGAAATTTTATCAGAATGTTTGTCTTGATGATATGTAGGTCAAAATCAAAAATAGTTCATGTCGGGTCAAAGTTTCGGTCACTAGGTCAAATTGAAGGAAAATCTTGTTAACACTCTAGAAGCTGCAGTTTTTGCTTCAGCAGTTTGCAATTTGGTCAGAATAGTTGTGTTAATGATATCTAGGTCAGGTTTGAATATGCTGCATTCGTTTGCCTCAGCAGCTTAAGATTTGGTCAGATTGTTTATCTTAATGCTATCTAGGCCATGTTCAAATATGGGTCATATTGGGTCAGAAACCAGGTCATTAGGCCAAATTGAAGGGAAATCTTGTTAACACTGTAGAAGCAGCATGTTTTGCTTCAGCAGCTTAAAATTTGATCAGTATGTTTATCTTAATGATATCTAGGCCAAGCTTAAATATGGGTCATCTAGAGTTTAGATATTTAGTGTGGAGCATTGTCTCGTGGTCTTCTACCAATGATGTTAAAATTATGCCCCTTGGGTCAATATTGGCCCCATCCCGGGGATCACCCTTTTCACATACAGTTATATAGGGTTAAACTTTGAAAACTTTCTTGGCTGAAACCAAAAGGCCTAGAGCTTAGATTGTTGGTGTGTAGCATTGTCTAGGGGCCCTCTACAAAAACAAAAAAATGGCCACGCCCCCAGGTTCACCTATTTTACATAGAGATATATAGGGAAAAACTTTGAACTATTCTTATCTGAACCAGACCTTTCAGTTTCCTTATGTCCTATTAATTTGACAAAAGACACACAACATTGATTAGGTTATTTTGCCTGGTGTCAAATGGAGCTATACTTGACATTGGACCTTGTATTACCTCTACCTGACCACATTACAAATCATATTGCATAGCTGAGCGATCCAGGGCCATCATGGCCCTCTTGTAATAATTTTAACAATTTCCCCGATATAGACACTTTCTGATGCCTCTGCAGCAGATAACTTTTAAAAACATTGTGACAAAAGCAGAAGTTGCTCAAAACAAGCAATTTCTCCATTTGCCACAAAGTTTTCACAATAAGCTTGTCTGTTTTTCAAAGATAAAAAATCGGACTACTGTGATACCCTTGGTATCATCGTCATAAAACTTTAACCTGTTATCTCAAAACAAATTACACATATTTAAATGAAACTTGGTACATGTACTTATAAATTCATACAAAAAGTTTAACTTTCAAATGAAACTTGGTACACACGTTCCTAGGAACGATACGCATGTCTAATAATTATTCAGTAATGCCCCTTTTTATGCCCCCGGAAGCACCGATTCGCTGGGCATCTAGTTTATGGCCTGTCTGTCTCTTTGTCTGTCTGTCGAAAAAAACTTTAACCTTGTCCACTTCTTTTGAACCATAACAGGTACGGCTACCATATTTCACATGTGTATTCCTTGTGACATGACCTTTCTGTCAGTACCAAACTTTTTGACCTTGACCTTTGACCTACATTTTGAAAACTTCTTTGTCTGTGGCAAAGAAAACTTTAACCTTGACCACTACTTTTGAACCGTAACAGGTACGGCTTCCATATTTCACATGTGTATTCCTTGTGACATGACCTTTCTGTCAGTACCAAAATTGTTCACCTTGCGACCTTGACCTTTGACCTACATTTTGAAAACTTTAACCTTGACCACTACTTTTGAACCGTAACAGGTACGGCTTCCATATTTTACATGTGTATTCCTTGTGACATTACCTTTCTGTCAGTACCAAAATTGTTCACCTTTCGACCTTCACCTTGACCTTTGACCTACATTTTGAAAACTTTAACCTTGACCACTACTTTTGAATATTAACAGGTACAGCTTCCATATTTCACATGTGTATTCCTTGTGACATGACCTTTCTGTCAGTGCCAAAATGTTTGACCTTGCGACCTTCACCTTGACCTTTGACCTACATTTTGAAAACTTTAATCTTGACCACTACTTTTGAATATTAACAGGTGCGGCTTCCATATTTCACATGTGTATTCCTTGTGACATGACTTTTCTGTCAGTACCAATAGTTTTGACCTTGACCATTACCTTCGACCTAGATGTTGCCATTCTGGGGCATCAGTGTTTCACAAACACATCTTGTTTTACTTAGAAAAAAACAGACAAGCGTTGGCGTTTGCTTTAAGGGGCTCATATTTTTGACTATAAGTTGTCAAAGTTTTCTGCTTCAGAATTACTTTATGTGGGAAAAGGTTAAATTATCTTTGCACAAAGGTAAGGCACAGGTCAATAATGTTGAGTAATACTCAGTTTTGTCGTAGGAAAATCTTTCTTCACAAGTCAAGCGTGATTTGTCCTTTATATACCCCATAACTACTTATTGGAATAAATTTTACCAAGCAGCCTTGGCTAGCGAAGTTGACAATAACAATTTACTATGAAGCATTGTACATGTGTCTTGAAGATTCTTTTTGCAAATAAGCAGTACATTATATAATCAGAGTTCTAATTAACTCTTTCCGGTGTTCCCACATACAACAAATCTACAGCAGAAATAGTTAAACATATCTTTGTAAAAATATGGTAAATGTCTGTAAATGAAAGTATAATTATTGATTAGTGATGAAAACATCGTGGTAAAAGAAGAAATTGCTCATGATGAACTATTTTCCCCTTTTGGAACAGTGTTTTCATAAATAAATGTTTACCTGTGTCAAAATGTATGCAACTTTCCCCCGTTAGAACAAATATGCAGCTGATGATTTTGAAACTATTTAGGCAAAAACTTAAAAACTCTCTTAAACTTACTTTTAATTAAAATAACTGAAATCATTGTGGCAAAAGAAGAAATTGCTCATTATGATTAATTTCTCCTTTTGCCAAAATTATCTTAGAAGTCTCTCTGCTTCATATGCGTCTGAATGCATCTACAAGTAGAAAAGAGGTTATTTTCAGAAACAAAACAAATAGCATTAAAAGCTTCCATCTTTTCCGGTGTACAATTTTCTATGCTATACCACATTAACATGTGAATTAATTTTCAATTCTTCACATATCTATCGCAGATTAGTTATGCATGCTTTCAGTATTATGATAAAAAAAAGAGTCAGAAGTCTAAAATCAAGTTAACAAGTTTATCCAAAGAGTTAAGATTGTAATTTGCACTGATTGTTACATATCATGTTTTCAAAAGTCATCTGCTGCAAATGCGTCAAAATGCATCTGCAGGTGGGAAATCGTTAAATTCAATTTTAAACTTTATAAAAGAAAATCTGTGCATGTAAATGTTTATTTATTTTGCATTTCATTACAGGAACAGACGTTAAAGACCTGCTTGTAACTCTGGAAACATTAAGAAAAAGTGTTAAAGAACATGATGATAGGCTAAAAAAAGCGGAATTAAAAGTAGATAATAATGTTGAAATAGTAAAAGAAAAGACCATTCAATTAAATGAAAGAATGAGAAGCGCATCAGCTGACTTGGAGAAATTTGATGGTAAAATACAGGAGATGAAGGGTAAATTATCAATTAATGAGAAGGACATTGATACAGCTTTCGATAACCTTTTCAATAAAAGTAAGACCTTAGTCAATGTTCTATTTTCTTTCTCACTTGATATAAAATTTTACCAGAATGTAATCGCTTTGAAAATACCTGAGATGAAAATGCAGCTTCATGCACATTTAAAGCATAATAATGAAGCATAATTAACGATGAAATCATTGTGTGAATACATGTAGTAGAAATTGTTTGTTTTGAGCTTTTTCTTCATTTCCTACAAGGATTTCAGTCTTGACTGGTCTAATCTCTTGGAGTTGTCATCTGTATCAGGATAGAGGCTTTTCCAGACATTGAGCGATGTATTTTACTCATCTTTTAAAATCAGAAATCTAGTAAAGATAAAAGCATGAAAACATGATAACACTGACATATATTTAACTCTTTCCCACATACAGACACTTTCTGATGCCTCTGCAGTACACGCCTTAAAAAAACATTGTGGCAAGAGAAAATTGTTCAAAAAACGCAATTTCTGCTTATGCCACTATGTTTTTCAACTTTGTTCAACAATTTTACTTTCATTCATAGAGATTTTCTAAATTTTTGTCTAGATTTGTTCAGTCTTCTTTGATGTTTGTGGGAACGGGTTAAAATGAGCATGATATTGTGTTACTCTCTGTATAAATTGAACTGTCACATGATACATGCGTAATGAGGTCAGTTTACAAAAGTTACTTACCTCAAAATGTATTCATCATGCAACAATTCAATTTACATGGAGAATAGAATAATTACAGAGGCCTTATCTATACAGTCAGGGTTTTCCTTATGAAATTGCGTAGAAGGCTAAATTGTAAAAGCAAGAGGCAGAGCATTTAGACAAAGGTTCTTAACACAGGATCATTAGACATTACAGTTTCTGCTCTCATTAAAATATCTTCTGTCAATTCTTGCGCAGCAAATAGATTTGAGCCGACCAGAAATATGTTTGAGGCAGTCAATTTGGTCGCCTGTCGCCTCATCATTTTGGTCTTCTGCTCAATTTCAGAGCCTTTGGTCTACTTTAGATGCCATCTGAAGCTGCTGAATTTGAGCATTTGGTCTACTTTATAATTATGATATCTGCAGCTGCTTTTTGAGCAATTTTGTCATTTGCCACAATTTTGTCAAAAATAGTCTAATGCAGAGGCTGACAAGTATAGAACCTGAATCTGCATGCAATAAAGCAGTAATTCATCTAGGGAGCTTTCTTCTTTCATCTCAGTCTTTCAATAGTGTATGCTATTGTGAGTTTAGAAATTAGCTTCTTTAACCCTTTCCCTC
Organism: Serripes groenlandicus; assembly: GCA_031761405.1. Classification (NCBI taxonomy): domain Eukaryota; kingdom Metazoa; phylum Mollusca; class Bivalvia; order Cardiida; family Cardiidae; genus Serripes; species Serripes groenlandicus. The sequence continues at coordinate 98,231,478 of JASEVX010000003.1, forward strand.
ATACGACAATTCTGCAGCAGACGACTTTGAACATATTTTGACAAAACATAGAAAATCTCCATAATTAAATGGATAACCTATGACAAAAAGTGGAAAACATTGTGGCAAAAGGAGAAATTGCACGTTTTGTGCAATTTCTTCTTTTGTCACTATGTTTTCAAAAAGCTGTCTGCTGCAGAGGCGTTAGAAAGCGTCTATATGAGGGAAAGGGTTAAAGGTTAGTTTTTAACCTACCCCACCTACAGATACATGTTATCACCATGTTTTCAATGATTTTCTGTAATTATTCTTTCATTTATTGAGAAATTCTATATTTTTGCATAGATCTTTTCAAAATTGTCTTCCGTAGATTTGTTGTTTGTACGCAAGGTCTAATTCTTTGTTTTGTATATTGTTTTTCAGATGTTGCTTTGGTTGTGATTATACTTATTCTTGTCATGAACTTTGGACTGATTGTTGCTGTTTACACTTTATATCAAGGGGGAGTCGGGAGCCGACAACCACATGGTGTTAGACAGAATGGTCCCAATGGACAGTATGTAAGTGGCCCAACTATAAACCCTTTCCCTCATACAATAAACCTGCAGCAGACGACTTTAAAAACATCTAGTCAAAACACAAAAACTCACTATAAATGCAAGAACAATTATTATTGAATAAAGTTGAAAAGATTGTCAAATGGAGAAATTGCCTATTTTGAGCAATTTCTCCTTTTGTAAGAATGTTTTCAATTTTTTTTTTGCTGCAGAGGTTTCAGAAAGCATCTGTATGTGGGAAAGGGTTATAAGAAGGAAATTCTTAGAATCAGTAAAATTCCCGTTTTCTTCAATGTTTTCCATACTATCTTAGATACTATCATTTGACCAGATTTCTGCTCATTCTTTAGTTCAACACAATATGAATATGTGATTAATTTGAATTGTCGTTTAATTTTTTATTTCCATTTTCCCTCTTACAGACAAATTTTGATACCTCTTGAAGACAAACTCAAAAACATTGTAAGAAAAGGAGAAATTACTTGTAAAGAACATAATGTTTTTATTATGGTAATTTGTCTGCATGATAGATGTAAAAAGTGTTCTGTATGCAGCCTTTAACTTTTCTTTTTTTCAGTACAATCCGGTCCTAGATCAAATCCCAGTTGCACCTAAGTTAAAAACAGCAATTGGTGTGATCAGTTTTACAAGAGAGTATCAACCAGGTCACAGACATCTTATTCGTTCTGTGACAGACATGATTGGAGGAGGACATAACATTGATGTCGAGTATCATGTGATCTTAAGAGACCAGGATATTACAGATATTCCTTGCTGTAGTCTAATCGTCATTTGTGTGGAATATTCAGACAGGTAAAGCCTACTTCTACCGTTAAGCTGTTCAAATGATGCCCCAGTGACAGGTCAAAGGGTTGTGAGTTTGAATCCCAGCTCGGCCATTATTCTTTCCGACGTTTGACAAAAGTCACTGTGACATGCGTCATTCACCAATGGGCAAACAAACAATGTTGAAAGCAGCCAGTTGTTTGGAAAGTACTGGTGTGAGAAAGCTAGGAAACAGTAGGTGAACTGGCCGCTCTGATTTGACTGTAAAATTGTTGAAAACCGTGTTAAGCCCAAATCAATCAATCCAGTGACAGGATATTCTCACTACTGTAACTTCTCGATATATTGTACCCTTGGGTATTTTATGTACATTTATGTCTCTGATTTTTCGAAATGTGGACGGACAGTGCAGGCTCTGGCGAGACTGTTTGTAAGTTTTTAATTTGATTGTTAATATCAATATCTCCAATGGTCGGTTTTCGCATGGCTTTGCTAAATTTATAAAATCCCAAACCTGAAATGTGAATGCACTAGGACATACTGTAACCTTAACCCTTTCCCACATACAGCAATTCTGCAGCAGACAACTTCGGTAATGTCTAATAAAAAATATGGAAAATCTCTATAATTGTAGGTGTTATTACTAAAAAGGTGAAAACATCGTCGCAAAAGGAGAAATTGCTAGTTTTGAGCAATTTGTCCTTTTGTCACCATGTTTTCAAAATACTTCTATAGGTGCGAAAGGGTTAACCCTTTCACAACAGACACATTTTGAGACATCTACAGCAGACAATTTTTAAAAACGTTGATGCAAACAGAAGAGTTGCTGGCAATGAGCAATTTATTCTTCTACAACAATTATTGTTTATTGTAGATTTGTTATATTTGTGAAAGGGTTGATAATATTTCAGTCAAATAGTTTTATATGGACAGAGGAAAAGTTTGATTTTGTTAAAAGATGAAAACTTTGTGAAAAAAGAAAAATCGCTTGTTTTGAGCAATTTCTGTTTGTATGGTGCTTTACGCCACTTACAACACATTTTTAGTTATATCATGTGTTTTTATGCCCCCGGAATCACCGATTCGTTGGGCATCTAGTTTTTGGTCTGTCTGTCTGTCTGTCTGTCGCAAAAAACTTTAACCTTGACCACTACTTTTGAACCATAACAGGTACGGCTACCATATTTCACATGTGTATTCCTTGTGACATGACCTTTCTGTCAGTACCAACATTTTTGACCTTGCGACCTTGACCTTTGACCTAGATGTTGCCATTCGGGGGCATCAATGTTTCACAAACACATCTTGTTTGGATAAGTGACCAGTAGTACTCGTCCATTTATCCTGACACCAGCGAGTAATTTAAAGAATATGGTTTGGCCAGGGATCGAATCCGTGACCTCCTGCACCCAAGGCTCTAGAACTACATTAAATTGTCAATTGTTTTCAAAACTTGTCTGCTGTATAATGAATCAGAAGCTGAGTTTGACATTTAACCCTTTCCCACATACAACAAATCTTCAGCAGACAACTTTGGAAACATGTGAACAAAAATATAGAAAATCCCTATAAATGAGGGTATATATACTGAAAAAAAAGTTGAAAACATTGTGGCAAAAGGAGAAATTGCTTGTTTTGAGCAATTTCTCCTTTTGTCACAATGTTTTCAAAAGTCATTTGCTGCAGAGGCGTCAGAAAGCGTCTGTATGTGGGAAAGGGTTAAAGGGTCTTGAAATGTGAAACAGATAACTTTGGATGCCTTCGCATCAAATGACATTGGAAATAATCGCTGGATGAGGAGAAATTGCTCAAAATACACAATTATTTCTCCTTTTCACGCAATGTTTAAAACTCTGTATCAAAAAAATTCCTACAATTTTCCATATATTCCATTTTGCCTTTTTTTTTTTTAAACCAAATGAGTCTTAAATAGGATATTACATTAATCACCAAGCCAATCCATAGTTTATCATTATGAGGAAACCAAATGTAAATATTTACGTGAAATGCTATGTTTGATGTTTGACCTGTATTCCAGAGATGTGATTATCGAGGAGAGTGGATATGGTTTAGGTGATTGTAACAAAACAACACTGGCAGCGGCGCAGAAAATAGGAGGTCAGTCAACCCTTTCCGACATAAAACAAATCTGCAGTAGACTTTAAAATTATCTAAAGTGCAAAAACACGGAAAATCTCTATTTATGTTAGAAAGATAACTGTCAGAAAGTTGAAACTACCTCATTTTGAGCAATTTCTCCTTTTGTCACAATGTTTTCAAAAGTTGTCTGCTGCAGAGGCTTCACATATGCAGGAGACAACTTTGAAAATCAAGGAGAATCTCTTAAAACAAAAGCATAATTATTTAATAGAAATGAAAATATTGTCCCGTAAGGAAAAATTGCTTATTAATAATTTCTCCTATTGCCATTATGTTTTCAAATGTTGACTGTTACGGATTCGTCAGCTTTACAAACAAATCTAAGGAATATATCAAATAAATCTTAACCCTCCCTTTCCCACATACAATAAATCTGCAGCAAACAACTTTGAAATTATCAAGTCAAAGATATAGGAAATCTCTGTAAATAATGGCATGATTATTATTTAGAGTTGAAATCATTGTGAAATATGGAGAAATTGTGTCGTCTGCTTCAGAAATAACCCTTAAGTTTGTTACACAGATGAACTCATTGTTGGATGAGAAATTGCTCACATTGAGGTAAGGTAAACTACATGTAGAGAGAGAATGTTGATTTGTTCATTTACAGGAACAAACAAATGCTATATTTACTTGATGCCAAAATTATAAATATGACATTTAACCCTTTCCCACATGCAACAAATCTGCTTCAGACAACTTTGAAACCATCTGGACAAAAATAAGGAAATTCTCTTTAACCCTTTCCCTCATTTAGACGCTTTCTGACACCTCTGCAGCAGACGCCTTTTTGAAAACATAGTGACAAAAGAAGAAATTGCACAAAACGTGCAGTTTCTCCTTTTGCCACAATGTTTTCCACTTTTTGTCATAGGTTATCCATTCAGTTATGGAGATTTTCTTATGTTTTGACAAAATACGTTCAAAGTCGTCTGCTGCAGAATTGTCGTATGAGGGAAAGGGCTAAAGGTAAATAAGATTATCAAAAGAAATTTAAAACTTTTTGTTAAAAAAGAAATTGCTCACTTTGAACACTTTCTCCTTTTGCGACAATGTTTTCAATCATCGTCCACTGTAGGGAAAGGGTTAAACAATGTTTTGTGTCCTCAATTTGAAAGTGAGATCATCAAAGATGTCATACAGCATAGGGTGTTGAGATATAGATTTATTCAACTGTTATATCCCAGTATATCGCCGAGCCCCAGTACCAATATGGGCTGTCAATCCAGGGGTTGTGAATTTGAAACCCAGCTCAACCAACATTCTTTCCAATCTTTAACAAAAGTTAATGTGACAAGCGTCGTTTGTCTTTCACCAATGGGCTTTAAAGGCTATGCGGAAAAGCAGCCAGTTGCTTGAAAAGTATGTTGTGTGGAGAACTGGTGTGAGAAACTAGGAAAAATATGAGTAGGTGAACTGGCCGCTGTGATATGACTGAAATATTGTTGAAATCTGTGTTATATAAGCCCCAATCAATCTATTAATCACAGTTTCTCACTATTTATATGTAGAATTAAACTTAATTCGAGTTATGTTATCTGAAGAAAACAATGACCAAATTCCAATGAAAAATGATCTTTATACCTTTTTCCACATACAGGCGCTCTCCGTCCCCTCTGCAGTAGACACTTTTTTGAAAACATTGCGACAAAAGAAGAAATTGCTTAAAATGATTGTTTTCTACTTTTTCCATAATGCTTTCAACACTATTCAATAATGAAAGTGGAATTCATAGAGATTTTCCACAATTTTGCTTTTATGATTTCCAAGTCATCTGCCTCAGATATGTTGAATATGGGAAAGCTTTCCCTCATGCAGAAACTTTCTAACACCTGTGCGGCAGACGACTTTTGAAAACATTGTGCCGAATTTGAGCAATTTTTCTGTTTTCCTCAGTGTTTTTCTACTTCAATTCAATAAATGTTCTTTCATTTATAGAGTTATCATATTACTGTCTAGATATTTTCAGTCATCTGCTGCAGATTTGTTGGAAAGGGCCCTCATGAAAATGCTACCTCGTAGCGAGCTCGTACAAGCTCGTCACGAGCTAATATCAAGTTCGTTTTAAGCTCGTATGCTTGGCACTAGCTAGTCACGAGCTCGCGAATGCTCGTTGGTTAGATCAAGCGCGTAAAACTGTAGAGATATCACGCGCTTAAGTTCGTACAACAATTAGCTCGTACGACCTCAAGCTGGTATTCAATTTCAACAAAAAATGTATACTGCAATTCATGTTATTACCAAAATATATACAATGTGCATGCAGAGTCAAGATCTGCTTCTTTCACATCGAAAGTTTCTCTACAATCATTTAGCTGAATATAAACACACAAATCTAAAATATTTATAATTATATAATACAGTTTATGCAACATTAAATAGGCATTTTTAGGGTATTTTCACTACAGGTACTTTGATATTAGCCATAGGGGAGATAATCCCAAAGAATGTCCAAAAGGCTGGGATTTGTGTCTTGCTGGTTCCCAGCAATTTAAGCAGATACATGTCTTTAAAAAGACAAACAAGGAACTGGTCTGCTGCAACTTCCTGTTTACAATTTAAATAATCCAGCATGTTATCCATAAACATCTTTGTTTAAACACTTAAAACTGGGAGTAGATAAAGGAAGTTAAATGTGGTGGAGCTTCAAGATGGACTTCACATAGACTTCACAGGTAATAAGATAAGATAAAGATAAATAATTATGACAAATACACTTTAAAAAATGAGCCTGCTGCATGATGTAAGCTTGGTTAATTGGCATGCTGGTGAAGTGAAAGTTGAAACACAATTTTGCATATTTGGAATTCTAAGGGCAGTTAAAGTTGTATATTTTCAACAAAGATACAAATGTTGATTTATAGATATTTTCTTCTTAAGAGGAAACATGTATGAACTATTATAAAATTTATATTTTAAAAGATTTGAGTGAAATGGTCAGGTTTTTTTTCTCTTCTTGCAAATCATGCTAGTTATGTCTTTATTTATGGTTAAAAATGAACATATAATTATAACTTGTATGCCAATTTAAACAGGTATATTGATATAATGTTGTTAATTATCAAATCATGTACATTGGTTATCATATATATCCTGATCCTAGATAATAATTTAAGTTTAGCTAATAAAAACGATTTGGTTTTTGAGCTCGCGCGCAGTCAAAGTCAATTTAGCTTGTTTAAGAGTTTAGCTCGTACAATCTTGTTTTGGAGCTCGCGCACAGTCGTGACAAGTTCAAAACAAGCTCGTGAAGAGCCCGTGTAAGCTCGTGACAAGCTCGTGACAAGCTCGTGCAAGCTTGTGACAAGCTCGTTGCGAGCTCGTAATTGATCCAAATACTTGCTCGTGACAAGCTTGTGGCTAGCTCGTAACAAGCTCGTGAAATAAGATCGTCATTTTTGTGGGGGAAGCTTGCACGAGCTTGTACGAGTACGTATTTGTTTCAATTACGGACTCGTACAAGCTCGTAGCTCGGGCTCGCTTGCTTGCGAACATGATTGGGAATTTGATAGTGCGATCTCTAAACAAGTTCGCGTACAAGCTTGCGATTTTCATGAGGGGGGTTAAGGAAATCAAATAAGTATTTGGGGATAAAAAGAAGATGTGTCTCATGAGTAATTGAAATGTGCTCTAGGAGACTTAACCCTTTCTCTGGGCGACAGTTCTACAGGAGACGACTTTGAACATATTTTGTCAAAAAATAGAAAATCTCTATAATTGAATGGTTAACCTTTGTGGAAAACATTGTTGCAAATGGAGAAATTGCTTGTTTTGAGCAATTTCTTCTTTTGTCACTATGTTTTTAAAAATATGTCTGCTGCAGAGGCGTCAGAAAGCATCTATATGAGGGAAAGGGGTTATCGTAGGGTATTTCTGACAAGACTGTAGACCAAGCTACACATCTTCATAATTTGATCTGATTCTAGTAAAAGTTGGTTTCTGTGGATAAGATAGACTGACATGATCTTTGTCTGCACCCGTTACAAATATCCAGAGGTTGGCTTTACTGGAGCTTGGGTCAATTGAACATAAGAAATTAAAAATGGTAGTTATGGCTGCCCTCCTTGGGTTGTCGGGTAAGCATTATGACTGACTGACTGGTGTCGGGATAAATAGACCAGTAAAACAGGTAACTTACCCAGGAAATGCTGTGATATAACTGAAAAATTGTTGAAAGCGGCAGAAAACACCAAACAATCAATCAATTGAACATTTTTGAAGTTTAGTTAATACTTTCCCACATATGATAAATCTGCAGCAGAAAAATTTGAAACGTCTTATCTAAAACTTATTTATTTTACATCGATTGCGAAACAAGCTTTAAGCTTATATTAATGGTGTCCTAAATGGAGAAATTGCTGATGCCTGTTGCTGCAATATTTTCAAATGTCACCTGCTTCAGATGCTGCGATCCATGTTTATTTTTTGGAAAAGAGTTAAGTTGAGTTAACAACTAATTTTGAATTTGAAAAGATTGAGGCTAAATTTGGAAAACCTCTATGAATGAAAGTATAATTATTAAAAGAAAATTGAAAACATTGTGGTTGCAAGTCTGCAGATGTTTAATTCTTTTTTTCTCAAACTCCCCCACACAAACCCAGATGTATTTTCACATCGACGATTTATTGTGTTTCAGCAATACCGGTTATAGTTTATTGCAAAGACCTAAGTTCTCAAAGGCTACAACCAGGCAGACTCTTCAATGAGAGAATCCGATGTGCAACTCATCAGAAAGAACTGATCCCTTTAAGTGATAATAACAGATTCTTTAGTGTATATGACAACTTTTCTAAGGACCAAAACACTGCCTTTCAGAAGCTTTTAACAGATCATGTTTTGAAAAAAAATCTTGATCAACCCTTTCCTATATACAACAAATCTGCAGCAGTCAACAAGACTAGAAAAATCTCTAATTGAATGGATAACCTATGACTAAAAGTGGAAAACATAGTGACAACAGAAGAAATTGCTCAAAACAAGCAAGTTGGGCCGAATAGTAAAGAAATCTTTCAGTAAATGATGCAAGCATAGGATTTGGTACATACACTCTTTAAACACTATTTAACTAAAAAAGCACGTTAGCCATTTGAAATTCCAAAATGGCGGTCACTTTTTCCAAGATGGCCGCCATAATGGAGTTTTTTGATAAATTCTCCTTTCCTTTTTTGGTAAAGAAACGAAACTACTGTACTGATTCATCTCAAAGTAGTTTTTAGAGCTATCTCATGACATTTAACAATAAAACAAAAAGAAAAGACAACATAAGGTTTTATTAAGCCTTCCTTTTGCAAAATTAAAATCTTAATATCTACAAATAAAGGGAAAGAAAAAAAATATTTACACGTTTTTTTCCCCTCATTTTAAATTGTGAGCCCCTGTCACTAATCTAATATTAACATAATAACTGCAACACAGCTGTTTATCTATGTTTCACAGTTACAACTACACAATGCCGTGCAAGGTAGACTTAATCTGAAACATTTGCATCGACCGCAACATTCCGTCTTGCATCCACATTTTGTCAGTTGTTGACAACTCTGGGCAATAGGAGCAAGTTTTGTCTACACGATTTGCCAAATATCCCCCTTTTTATTCCAGCCCCATTCTCCAGGACATTCAGTTTCCATGTTGGATATGATAGACTGACCCCAAATGCAACCTGCTTGGTAAGCAGCTCGTCTAGTATGCTCGATTAGAGCTCCACGTGTTGGAGGGATTGACTCATAGGATCTTTGCTTTCGAGCAAAGAGATCAAGTCTTGCATTGTTGATATTTGCAGTAGGGCTTGATTTGTCATACATAGCAATGACATACATCTCCAAAATATCTTGATCTGAATCATTAATTACAGGGGGATACTTACTGAGTTTTGCAAAGACGGACGTTACTTCAGGACACACATTCCAAGTTTGCCATGCAGTCTTCTTCCCTTTACCCCGAAAAGCTGATACAATATCACAACCGGTAAAAGCATGGAAAAACGATATTCCCTGAGATTTACCATAGCCAATCGACCTACAGATATCATGGATTGGAATCCATCTTTGATTTTTGCCTTGACCAAAATCAATCCAAAGTGTCTGTAACCCTAAATCTTGAAAAGATGACAACACACTGACACTTATAACAAGAATATCTGTGTCATTTGCCTTTATCATTATAGATCGAAATCCCTCTGCAACAGCATGTCTGGCATGTACAAAGATCCTGGTATCTGCTTCCTCGTGATTACACGGTACCAGCCCTTCTGTGCTGATCGGTCTATTGCACACAACACCTTCTAGCCTTGTAACTATGACAATATTAGTGCTACAAAGTTCGACAATCTTGTCTGCAAGAAAGCTGAATAGCTCAGTTTTGTTTGTATTGTCCCGCAGGAAGCTCTGCCAGTTTTGTGGGATCTTTCCTTTGTCAGTTACCCTTCTTCTTGCTCCAAAACCCCGTCGTGATCTTGTCTCAGCTTTTAAACTACCTGTTCTGTATATATCAAACACAATATCCGTCCTCTGGTACTTTGAACTGAATGTCTCGATTTTTGGTATTATCTCCAGCGTTGCATACTCCTCAAATGTTTTAGACAGGCGTGGTTGGACAGAATTAACAAAAGCGGAGCCGTCAACTATAATGGCTTCAACATTAGGCTCAGTGTCTGGAAGTGATACCTGATCTTCTAGAATCGATGCGAGCTGAGACTTTTGACAGGAATACAAGTTGCCACTATCACTGAGTGCAGCTGGAAAGGACTGATTTTCATGCTGAAAGAATTCCTGCAAATCACATTCTCGGGACTGACATGAGATGAATAGTTTGGAAAACAAAAGACAATCATCTTTTATGTTCTTTTGCTTCAATACTTTTGATGACGCTTCTGGTTGTTGCCGGAAAAAGTCCGTTTTGTTCTTCTTTATTGGCTCGTAAAATCGGCATTGTTCTCCATTTTCAAAACTTTTAAGAAAGCTTTCAAAGCTTTTTTTCCCCTTCTCGTGATGTTTGGCAACCAACTCAGCCGCAGTAGGATGAGCAACATTCTTTGTGTCCAGTGTCACAAGTTCTTTACTTTCATCCATGAATGGATTTCCCATTTCCAACATTACTGAATGGAGCTTATTTACTCTATCCAAAAATGTTTTCTGGAATTGTCTTGTCTGCTCATGGTGCTGTGTTGGTTCGTTTGCATCTTGTACCTCAGACAATGATTCATATTGAGCATTTAGATGGCTTACCTCCGGACCTGCAACCATCCATCGTCTCAATGCAGATGGATCTTCGGTTATACCGATAGCACCACCATCGCCTTTGATGATTGCATTAGCTTGTTCGTGGGCTTGGTCAATTGCCAAGGCAGAAAACTTGCGAACTGATTTATGAACGACAAATTTGCCATTGTGAAATTCTGTTGCAATTGCAGGGTGCTTCTGCTCAAGACACAACATATCTTTGAGGTGAATTGGGAGCCACCTTGCGTAGTTGACATTGTTGTTGGCAAAAAAGTAAGGAAGTAACTCTTGAAGAGCTTGACAGTATAAGCGAAAATTTGCCTCTCGGAAGGAACGTATTAATGAAAATATTGTAAGTTCCATGCGCAAGATTAGGTTCCAGAACTGAAATTGTGGGCTTTGAGTTTCGCGTTGCTTACACCATTCTTCAAAAGTCGGATTTGGATCATCATTTTCATTTACCTCTGAGGTATTGCGGTTGTAAGCTTCAATCTGGAGCTTATACAGAGTACACGCAGTCATCTGGTGCATCTGGCGTGTTCTTGTGACACTTGAAGCCGACAGAAAAGATTCTGCTGTGCCAGATGACGCTATTCCTGACTCTACAAGAGCACTCGTCCACCCACTCTCTTGAAGCAGGGTGCCAATGGACTTGAATGCTGCCATCTCAATATGTAATCCGCCAAACATAATAACAAATTTATCTTCACCATATCGATCTGGCCAGTGCCACTGTATTTGCTTTGCGGTTGCATATAGTGGCTGATCAGCAGCTATGACTGGCGACTGACCAGGATTTAAATGGGAAACTATTTCCTTCACTCTATCCATGACATGTCTAATGGTGGCGACAGAGTGTGCTTGTTCTCGCAATAAAGGTAATAGCGCCGTAATGCTTATTTGAAAGGCAGGGCTTCTTTTCATGGACGCATGATAGGAGGACCAAGATATATTGACTTCCTCATCGTCAACTGTTTCAGTTACACTCACCTTTTGCAACCAGTCAAATTCGGGCATTAATTGCAATGTGCGAAGAACTAAAGGTGTTTCGATAGTTGTAGGACTTGGTTGCTTTTGTGTAAAGAAAGCGGGATGTATGGTCGTATAAGAATCTGGTAGTTCTGGTACCTTTTTAGCTTTGTTGTCAATTAGATTCCTCTCTCGTATTTGGCCTTGATTTGCTGATGTTGGGTGTTGAAACACTGAAATACTGGTGCCATGAAAGGATGTTGTTGCGGTAGTTGCAGATGGATTATGGTCAATGTTGTCCATTGCAGCAGTAGTAAAAAGGTCTTTCCTCAGATCAGATGGACACACAACACCCTCGTTCTTGTATCTATTCACAGCTGCATCCCCCAATTGAGCAGACACCTCAAGAACCCGGTCATAAGAAATACTTAAACCATGTTCGTGCAGCATTTCAACCAGAAGCCTTTTCCTTGTTTTTGCATATGTAGACATGCCAATGAAAACTGGAAATGGGGTTTCTCGATCTTTGGAGTGTCTAAATGTTTTAGCTCCCTCTTTGTATTTTGCATAACAATTGTACTGGAGCAACTGCGCCATGGCCAAATCAGTCTTGGGCGCACCAAACCGTAACTGCGATTTTATGTCAGCCCCGTGCTCAATCATACAAACAAATTGAAGAAGAATAGATGGTACGGCATCTTCTATGCAATTATCATGGAACGTTCCATTGAATGCAGCCTTGTGCTTGATCATATGCCTTCGTAAGATTTCAGCTGCTTTGGTAACCATGAGAGCATCCGAATAATCAATTGCCTGTGACAGGGCTTCACCAATATCCTTCTTAAATGCCAACAAAATATCTCTACCCTTCTTGTGCGCCCCCAAATCAGGAATTTCTGCAAGTAACTTGTCCTTTAATCTTGTAGAATTAACAGTTGGTGTTTCTACTCCTAATTGTTGTAGTCGTTGGTTGTAAAGACCGACAAGATCTGCAAGTCGGAATACTACAGGCCCATCAGCATTTGTTTTTGTCTCGACTACGTATACAATAAGCTCAGAAAACACTATTGGGTTGACCTCTATTGCTTTTGAAGAATGAAAGCCCTGGTTTTCTGTACTTGCCAAGTATGCCCTCTCTCTATTGTAAAGTGTCGTCAAGCAAGAGCGGTGATACTTTAGTTCTTGTGCAACAATATCACCGCCACTTAGTATTGCTAAAAGTTTTCCGTCATTCAGGTTTCTAGCACATTCGTTTAATCTTTTATCAAGATCCATTGTCATTGCATTCCTTAGCTCAGATTGTGGTGCCTCTTGTTCGCAAAGGAAACACAAACGATTCTCAAGGCTTGTTCGTCTACTTTTAGCTGGTACTGAACACTCGTTTAAATCCTTTGAATTGGCAGATCTTTTCCTCGCTCTCTCAAGTTTACTGTTATTAAACAAAAGCCTGCAACTTTGATGGTATTTTGCGTTATTTTCTCGGAGTGTTTCCTCTATGCCCTCGCCATGATCCAATCTAGCAGGGTCCATAATGATTGGCATTTGATTGATGGTTTTAAAGAAAGGGACATTTCTGGCTATCATAGCATACCCATCGCCATCCTTGTTTCTGTCGTAGCGAGAAGGTGGACATTTCAACTCTTCATCTTTCTCCGTTTGACAGAGACAACATCTATTCCAGTCAGTCTCCAAAGTAGACACCAAAGGTGTTGCTGTTAACGTACTCATCCTTCTATTTAGCAAACTACTTTAGAACATAACTTGCACTCCGGGAGTGGTATAAAGCAGTGACATAAATGCCATATGAATCACAGGTGTGCTGATTTTGTATTCATACGTGACGTAGTGTGACGTCACTTTAAATATCTGTATGTCTAAAGAGTGAAAACAATCTATTTATGGTGTTATGGGATAAATATTATTTTACATTCGTGCTTATTTGTTTTTGTTTGAAACTCGTCGAATGAAACGAATATGACGTATAGCGGCAAAGCCTCGCGTCATATTATTTCAGTTGACTTGTTTCATAAAAACAATAAAAAAATAAGCACCTATGTAAGGTCCTCTATGTATGATTAATATAACCGACACATTTAAACGCAGAGGGTGTATCCTTTTACCACCTTAAATTGTCAAAAAGTACTTTGCAGTATGGGTAACAATTTAACAATTAGGTTTGAACTACTAACCAGAATACTATCCTACACCTAGTCTGATCGATCATCTAGTGACAATTAAGTCCTGTGCGATTTGTACACCACCCGGGTAACATATGCCCCGTTACCCTTGGCTCGGCTCTCGCGCGCTGGCACTTCCTGTCAATTCAGGCGCGGCTACCGTACTCATTTAACATTATGTTTAATACTATAATAATGTGTCGGGGCTGGTACGGTAGCATTTTGGACACTTAGCTATAGTTAAATAGTTAAGCTGTCACTGAACCCCATGCCAAGTTTCACAGCAGTTATGTCACCAGCGTGCACTGGTTGTGCTTTGACATTCACTCTATTGTTTTGACAAAACCGTAGTTCAAGTTTCTAAACAGTTTAAAAAACACGTTAGTATACTTTTACCGTGATTCAAGATGCAAACAAAACAAATTCCAACCAGTAGAGCCCAAAATAAAAATTTCAATACAAAAAGCATAATTATAGCAACCCCATGGCGGCCATCTTGGGGAAAAAAAAAATGGCCGCCATTTTGGATTTTCGTGTGGCTAACGTGTTATATTGAATGAAGAAACTATACTTCAATGATGCACTTCAAGATGCAAACAAAACAAATTCCAACCAGAAGAGCCCAAAAATAAAAAATTAAATACAAAAATCATAATTATAGCAACCCCATGGCGGACATCTTGGAAAAAAAAAAATGGCCGCCATTTTGAATTTTTCGTGTGGCTAACGTGTTATATTGAATGAAGAATACTTCAATGGAGCACTTCAAGATGCAAACAAAACAAATTCCAACCAGTAGAGCCCAAAATAAAAATTTCAATACAAAAAGCATAATTATAGCAACCCCATGGCGGCCATCTTGGAAAAATGGCCGCCATGTTGAATTTTTCGTGTGGCTAACGTGTTATATTGAATGAAGGATACTTCAATGGTGCACTTGCCAAATTTGGTGCTTGCATCATTAATTGAAAGATTTTTTGATATATCAGCATAATCTGCTGGACTATTGAGCATGTTGAAAGTAATGGGTTAAGACGTCTGCTGCAGATTTGTTATATTTTGGAAAGGGTTTATATAAATCATTGGGGAGATTGAGCAATACCTCCTTTTCTCACAATACTTTATTTTTTGTCCTAAAACTTAACTACTATTAACACTTTCCCACATACAGACGCTTTCTAACGCCTCTGCAGCAGACGACTTTTGAAAATATGGTGACATAAGGAAAAATTGCTCATAATGAGCAATTTCTCCTTTTGCCACCATATATTCACCTCTATGCAATGATTTAACTTTCATTTATAGAGATTTTCCATATGTTTGCCTAGATGTTTTGAAAGTCGTCTGCTGCAAATTTGCTGTATATGGGAAAGGGTTAGGGTTAATCTTGATTTTTTAAATCTTTTCTACAAATCATTTCAATTTGAAAGAGTCTAATTATAGCATATTGGGTAATGGGTTAACCAACCAACATTCACAAAAATTTGCAGCAGACAAATTTAAAAACATTTAGACAAAACTATGAAAAACCTCTGTAAGTTAGATTATGATTATTGTTAACACTCTGGAAGCCACATTTTAAACTTGAGCATGTTGAAATTTTATCAGAATTTTTTTCTTGATAATATCTAGGCCAAGTTTGAATATGGGTCATGTCCGGTCAAAAACTAGGTCACTAGGCCAAATTTAAGGAAAATCTCGTTAACACTCTTGAAGCCGCATTTTAAACTTGAGCATGTTGAAACTTTATCAGAATGTTTGTCCTGATGATATCTAGGCCAAGTTCGAATATGGGTCATGTCATGTCAAAAACTAGGTCACAAGACCAAATTTAAGGGAACTCTTGTTAACACTCTGGAAGCCACATGTTTGGCTTGAGCATGAGAGAGATGTCTTAAATAGTCCATTCTCAGGTGAGCGATTCCAGGGCCTCATGGCTCTCTTGTTTGTCAAAACCATTACAGATATTGCTTTGAAACTTACAACACTTATTCACCATCATTACTTCCATCAACAGACAAGAGTACATAACTCTGTCAAGGCTTTTGTAAGAATTATGGCCCTTTTTCGACTTAGAATTTTAGTTAAGTTTTTTGTACCAATTCCATCTTTTGTCAAAACCATTACAGGTATTGCTTTGAAACTTACAACACTTATCCACCATCAACAGACAAGAGTACATAACTCTGTCAAGGTTTTTTTAAGAATTATGGTCCTTTTTGACATAGACTTGGTTACGTTTTTTGTACCAATTCACTTTTTTTCAAAACCATTACAGATGTTGCTTTGAAACTTACAACACTTATTCACCATCATTACATCAACAACAGACAAGTGTTCATAACTCTGTCAATGTTTTTGTAAGAATTATGGCCCTTTTTCAACTAAAAAAGTTTTTCGTACCACCCCAATTTTTTTCAAAACCATTACAGATATAGCTTACACACTTACAATACTTACTTACCATCATTACCTCCATCCATAGACAATAGTACATAACTCTGTCAAGGTTTTTTAAAACAATTATGGCCCTCTTTCAATTTAGAATTTTGGTGGATTTATTCATACCAAATCAAATTCTTTTCAAAAGAATAAGAGATATAGCTTAACCACTTACAATATCTTTTTACAATCAATACCTACACCAACAGCCATAGTGCCTAATTCAGTGAAGGTTTTTGTAAGAATTAGGACCCTTTAACAACTTATAAAGTACTTTGCTTATAAATAGTATGATGAAGTAATTGCTAATGTTATCTGTACCACCCAAAATAGTTTTGTTTTATTGGCAAGCACGAAAAAGTTGAGCCTTTAAAACATTGTGACAAAAGGGCAGTTTTTCGTTTTGCCGCAATGTTTTCAACTCTTCAATATTTTTTCTTTTCATATGTAGAGAGTTTCTATATGTTTTGTCTAAATGTTTTCAAAGTCGTCTGCTTTAGATTTGTTGTATGTTGGAAAGGGAAAGGGTTAAAGGGTATAACAGAAGGAGTGTTAATGATTCCTGATCAGCTGATGCCAACAATTTTAACAGCTTGGTAACAGATTACCTTTTGTATTTGCTTGAATATTCTTTTACACTGTTTTCAACAGTTATATCAATTATATGGCATAATATCCTGCATAAATTAGCTGTACTACTGCTTAAAGGTACTGAACTCCAGATTATAGATAGTATAGTCAAAGTTTTAGAATTACAACTGACTGGCTGGTGTCAGGATAAATGGATCAGTAGTACTTGTAACTTACCAAGTAAACACTGTGATATAACTGAAATATTGTTGAAAGTGAAACACCAAACAAACAATCAATCAATCAATTCGCTTAAACTTCAGATGTCTTCAATTTTAGCTTTAAATTTATTTTAATTGATTGTTTGTGAAGCTAGTTTTGATATCAGATTATTAGGTTAACTTTTTCACGTATTTTGGCGCATCTAAGGTAGATATTTTTTGAAAACATTTGTCATATTTTTGCCTCAATATTATCATAGACTAGTTATCTGTTCATATTTCAAAAGGTTAACCCTTTCCCACTTGTAGAAGCATTTTGACGCATATAAAGCAGACGACTCTTGAAAACATTGTGGCATGAGACGAAATTGCTCATGACGAGCAATTTCTCCTCATGCCACAATGTTTTCAAGAGTCGTCTGCTTTATATGCGTCAAAAAGTATAAATTAATAATTTCACTTTCCTAAATTTTCCTTTTTCTACTAAGATGTCTTCAAAGTCGTTTGTTGCAGACTTCTTGCATGTGGAAACGGGTTAACCCTATCCCACATACAACAAATCTGCAGCAGATGACTTTGAAAACATATCAAAAAACAAGAGGCCCATGAGGGCCTATGCTCTACTGGCATGGATCTTGAAGGCGTTATTGTGAAAATCAAAAATAAAGACTGTATCGTGTTAACAAGGTCTATTATAGCAATTTTGACAATTTCAAGGGCCATAATCCAGTCATGCATGGGCGGATCAGGCTGGTTTAAGAAAGGAACCGAGCTCTCATGGATATCTAACTACTGTATAAGTTTGGTTGAGATACAATAAAAAATAAAGACTGTATCGTGTTAACAAGGTCTATTATAGCAATTTTGACAATTTCAAGGGCCATAATCCAGTCATGCATGGGCGGATCTGGCTGGTTTAAGAAAGGAACCAAGCTCTCATGGATATCTAACTACTGTATAAGTTTGGTTGAGATACAATCAAGAATAAAGACTGTATCGTGTTAACAAGGTCTATTATAGCAATTTTGACAATTTCAAGGGCCATAATCCAGTCATGCATGGGCGGATCTGGCTGGTTTAAGAAAGAAACCGAGCTTTCATGGATATCTAACTACTGTATAAGTTTGGTTAAGATACAATAAAAAATAAAGACTGTATCGTGTTAACAAGAAATTGTTTACAGACGCACGGACGCACGGACAACGGACGAATCGCCACGACATAAGCCCTTCTGGCCTTTGGCCAGTAGAGCTAAAAATAGGCAACTCCCTTTAAATGAAAGTACAATAATTGAATAGAGTTGAAAACATGGTGACAAAAGTAGAAATTGCTCGTTTTGAGCAATTTCTTCTTTTGTCGCCATGTTTTCAAAAAGCTGAAGCATCTATATGGGGTTAAGGGTTAAAATCCTCCGAAGATCAGTATTCTTGTACCTCATCAGATTAACACTTTCCCACATACATCATCTGTAGCAGACTACATTAAAGACAATCTAGTTAAAAACATGGATTTTCTCTATAAATGAAATAACAAATCTTTAAATAAAGTTAAAAACATTGGCAAAAAAAGAGTTAAAAGTTAAGAAATTTATCCTTTTGCCACAATATTTTCAAAAGTAGTCCCCTGCAGAGGCAACAGAAAGTGTCTCCATTTTGAAAAGCGTTAACTGTTAATTAATGAATGTAAATAGGTTTTTAGATCACCTTAGCCGAAGGCTGAAGGTGAGCTATTCTGATCACTTTTTGTCCGTCGTCCGTCGTCCGTCGTCCGTCCGGTGTTAACTTTTAGCTTTAAACATCAACTCCTCCCAAACTCCAAGGACAATTTCCGTGAAACATCACAGGACTGTTCCTCTGGTTGGCCTCTTTCAAAGTTGTTCAAAGATTTAAATTCCATTGAGAACTTTGGTTGCTGCGGCATCAGAAAGGGGACAAAATGTCCAAACTTTGAAAATCTTCTCCTCCGAATCTGCCTGTCAGATTCAAATATAATTTGGTAGAAATGTTCCTTGGGTGACCCTCTATAAAAACAAGCCATACTGATTGGTCGAAAAACATGGCAGTCAGGCGGCATCAAAAAAGGGGCAAAATGACAATACTTTAATAAAGTATCCTTATAAAAGTGCTTGTCTGATTTAAAGATAGTTTTGTAGAAATGTTCTTTCATTGATCATCTACATACTTTGTCAAGCCATATTGATTTGTTGAAAGGCATAGCAACCAAGCAGCATCAGAAAAGGAGTAAAATTAACTTTTTGCTTCAAATGACATATGGTTATTAGATTGATGGTCTAAGGGAGGTAACACTTGGCAGAGTATTATGCAAGGGCAATCTCCTTCGCAGAGTTGTCGTTCCTTACACTCACCATACACTATCAATCAGGTGATCGATTTAATGTCCAAACTTTAAAAATCTTCTCCTCCGAATCTGCCTGTCAGATTCAAATATAATTTGGTAGAAATGTTCCTTGGGTGACCCTCTATAAAATGTGTTCAAGCCATACTGATTGGTCGAAAAACATGGCAGTCAGGCGGCATCAGAAAAGGGGCAAAATGACAAAATTTGAAAATTCCATTTTTTATGAAAGTGTTTGTCTGATTTTAAGAAAATATAATACGAATCTTACTGTAATGATCCTCTATTTAATTTGTTTAAGCCGTTTTGATTGGTTACACACTCATATCAACCAGGCGTCGTCACAAAAAGGGTAAATTGAACTTTTAGCTACAAATGACAACCAACTCCTACCATTCCAATAGACCAATTTCCACAAAACATCACAAGAATGTTCCTTTGGTGGTCCTCTTTCAAAATTGTTCAAAGATTTAAATTCCATTGATAACTTTGGTTGCTGCGGCATCAGAAAGTGAGAAAAATACCCAAATTTTAAAATCCTTTTCCTCCATAATCTACTTGTGCGATTGCAAGATAATTTGGTAGAAATGTTCCTTAAGTGACCCTCTAAATAAACTGTTGAAGCCATATTGATTTCGTTGAAAAACAGGGCAGCAAGGCGGCATCAGGAAAGGTGCAAAATGACAAAAACTTTATAATTCCATTCTTATTAAAGTTCTTGTTAGATTTCAAGATATAAATGGCCTTTACTGATAAGCTGTTTCTTGAGAAGTGTCCACTCCTTTGCAGTTTCATTTGCATTCCCTGATAAAATTTTGCAAGATATTTGCAGTTAAATATTTGCTACTAATTTACTATCAATTAGGTGATCGATTTAGGGCCATCTTGGCCCTCTTGTTTAAAAAGGGTTAACTCATCTGAAGTACTGAACACAAAAGTCATTAATTAGCTTGTTTGTAGCACAATAGTATATGTATTGCTTTTTTTTCTTTTTTTTTTAGCTTTTATGCCGCTTTCAACGGCTAGTGTCATACTGCAACTGATAGGGAAAATGATATTGGTCTCAAACCTTATATTTATATTGATCCCTCACTAGCTCAAGTCTTGCATTGACTCCAATCAATCAGGCCCAATTAGCTGGCTGATTCGTTTCAAGCATGGATCAGATGCCTGCTATTCTTATTGAGTGCCTCCCAGCCACAGGGGCATGCTTTTTTTTTTAAATATGAGTATTTTGTAACCTGTCAACCTTTCCACAACATACGACAAATCTGCAGCAGACAACTTTTAAAACAACTTGGCAAAAACACAGAAAAGCTCCATAAATGTAGGAACATGTATAAATATTCAAAAAATTGTGTTTTGAGCAATTTCTCCTTATGTCACAATGTATTTAAAAGTCGTCTGCTGTCGAGGCCTCAAAAAGCATTCATATGTGAAAAGGGCTATGGAGTGAAACTGTCTTTACATATGTAGTATGACAGTTAACCCTTTTCCTCTTACAGCATGTTGGCATCAGATTACTTTGAAAACATTTAGGACAGGATATGGATATTCTATATAAATGAAAGTACAAGTACATGGTTGAAACATTGTAGCAAAAGGAGAAATTACTCATTAAAAAAATTTCTTCCTTTGCCACAATGTTTTTAAAAGTTGTTTGCTGCAGAGGTTCAGAATGTGTCTGCAAGTGAAAAAGGTTAATATTTTCCTAAATATGATAAATAAATAAATGGAAAATCTGGACAAAAGAAAATATATGGTAGTTTTGGGATGGACAGAGAAATATTGTAGGCTCATTTTTAGCTCGACTTTTGAAAAAACGAGAGCTATTGTCATGACACTGGCGTGGTCGTCCGGTTAAGGTTTTTTGTTGGAGGAGGCGTGGTCGTCCGGTTAAGGTGTTTTGTTCAGCTCAGCTTTTTAGCTCACCAGTTTGTGCTCAAGGTGAGTTTTTCTGATCGACTTTTGTCCGTCGTTCGTCGTTCATCGTCAACATTTGCTTGTTAACACTCTAGAGGCAACATTTTTGCATCCAATCTTCATGAAAGTTTATCAGAACATATATCTCCATCAAACCTAGGCCAAGTTCGAAACTGGGTCATGTCGGGTCAAAAACTAGGTCACTAGGCCAAATTTAATGAAAATCTTGTTAACACTCTAGAAGCCGCATTTTTGGCTTCAGCATGTTGAAATTTTGTCAGAATGTTTTCTCAGTGATATCTAGGAGTTCGAATATAGGTCATGTCGGGTCAAAAACTAGGTCACTAGGCCAAATTGAAGGAAAATCTTGTTAACACTCTGGAAGCCACATTTTAAACTTGAGCATGTTGAAACTTTGTCAGAATGTTTGTCTTAGTAATATCTAGGCCAAGTTCGAATATAGGTCATGTCGGGTCAAACACTAGGTCACTAGGCCAAATTGAAGGAAAATCTTGTTAACACTCTTGAAGCCACATTTTAAACTTGAGCATGTTGAAACTTTGTCAGAATATTTGTCTAGGCAAAGTTCGAATATAGGTCATGTCCAGTCAAAAACTAGATCACTAGGCCAAATTGGAGGAAAATCTTGTTAACACTCTTGAAGCCACATTTTAAACTTGAGCATGTTGAAACTTTGTCAGAATATTTGTCTGAGTGATATCTAGGCCAAGTCTGAATATGGGTCATGTCTGTTCAAAAACTAGGTCACTAGGCCAATTTTAAGGAAAATCTTGTTAACACTCTGGAAGCCACATTTTTGGCTGGAGCATGTCGAAACTATGTCGGAAAATTTGTCTTAGTGATATCTAGGTCAAGTTCGAATATGGGTCATGTCGGGTCAAAACTAGGTCACAAGGCCAAATTTAATGAAAATCTTGTTGACATGAGCAGCTTGAAAGTTTGTCAGAAAGTTTGTCTTGATGATATTGCCATTGGCACTGAAAGAGTTAAGTTTTAAATATCCCATTCTCAGGTGAGCGATTCCAGGGCCTCATGGCCCTCTTGTTTTCTGTTTTCTATCAGTCAAGCGTCTGTGCCATACGCAGTGATCTTGTTTGTCTCGCTGCGACAAAGTTGCAAAAGCGAGACTAAGGTGTTGCTTTTCTGGCAACGGTATCATCAACTATTTGCATTTTGCTCAACGTTAAAGTTACGTTTTTTAGCTCACCTATGCACGAAGTGCAAGGTGAGCAATTGTGATCACATTTTGTCCGGCGTCCGTCCGGTGTGCATCGTGAGTCGTGCGTCGTCAACATTTGAGCTTGTTAACACTTTGCATCCAATCTTCATGAAAGTTTATCAGAACGTTCATCTCCATCAAATATTGGACAAGTTCGAAACTGGGCCATATGAGGTCAAAAACTAAGGTCACTTGGTCAAATTGAAGGGAAAGCTTTTTAACACTCTGAAGGCCACATTTTCAACTTGAGCATGTTGAAACTTTATCAGAATGTTTGTCTTGATGATATGTAGGTCAAGTTCGAACATGGGTCATGTCGGGTCAAAAAGTAGGTCACTAGGTCAAATTGAAGGAAACTCTTGTTAACACTCCAGAGGCCGCAATGTTTGCTTCAGCAGTTTCAAATTGTTGTCAAAATGTCTTAAAAATATCTAGGTCAAGTTCGAATATGGGTCATATAGGGTCAGAAACAAGGTCACTAGGCCAAAATGAAGGGAAATCTTGTTAACACTGTAGAAGCCGCATTTATTGCTTCAGCAGCTTGAAATTGTCAGAATGATGAGCTGAATGGTATCTAGGTCAAGTTCGAAGATGGGTCATGCCGGGTCAAAAATTAGGTCACTAGGCCAAATTGAAGGGAAATCTTGTTAACACTCTAGAGGCCACATTTTCAACTTGAGCATGTTGAAACTTTATCAGAATGTTTGTCTTGATGATAATATGTAAGTCAAGTTCAAACATGGGTTATGATTGGTCGAAAAGTAGGTCACTAGGTCAAATTGAAGGGAAATCTTGTTAACACCCTAGAGGCCGCAATTTTTGAAATTTTGTTAGAATGTTTGTCTTGAAAATATCTAGGTCAAGTTTAAATATGGGTCATATTGGGTCAGAAACTAGGTCACTAGGCTTAATTGAGGAACCTTGTTAACTCTGTAGAAGCCGCATGTTTTGCTTCAGCAGCTTGAAATTTGGTCAGAATGTTGAGCTGAATGATATCTAGGCCAAGTTCGAATATGGGTCAAAACTAGGTCACTAGGCTAAATTGAAGGAAAATATTTTTAACACTTTGGTTGCCACATTTTTTTGCTACAGCAGCTTGACATTTAATGAGAATGTTTAAATGATACCTAAGCCAAGTTCGAATATGGGTCATGTAGGTTCAAATACTAGGTCACTAGGCCAAATTGAAGGAAAATCTTGTTAACACTTTGAATGCCGCATTTTTTGCTTCAGCATCTTGAAATTTGGTCAGAATGTTTGTCTGAATTATATCTAGGTCAAGTTCGAATATGGGTCATATTGGGTCAGAAACAAGGTCAATAAAGGAAAATATTGTTCAAATTCCGGAGGCCGCATTTTTACTTTGAGAAAGTTGAAAAAAATTCAGAATGTTGTCTTCATGATATCTAGTCCATGTTGGAATATGGGTCATATCAGGGAAAAAAATATAGATCACTAGGCCAAATGAAGGAAAATCTTGTTAATACTGGAGGTTGCATTCAGAATAATTGTCTTGATGTGTTTTGCATTCCAGTACATTGTATAATTAGGGTGAGCGATCCAGGGCCATCATGGCCCTCTTGTTCAACTTTTCTGAATAAGTACTGGTACAAGGGCTTTCATATTTGGAATATAGTTACATCTAATACCCTTCTTCACATTGTATGCTAAAGATATGGAGTTTGACCTTCTTTTTGGGGTAAAAAACATGATGTTTGTGTTTTTTGGTGGATTTTGAGAATTGGACATAGCTTCTTCATATTTTGTTGGAAAAATTTCAAATTGTGAACACACATTTCATAAATAAAGTACTTCAACATACCAAACAGGTTTCAGGGTAAAACTTTTGTATTTTGTTATTTTTTTTTAATTTATTGTATAACTTTGCGTTTAGCTCATTTTTTTTTTAATTTCTTGTATTTTTAGATCACCTGAGCTCAAAGTGAGCTATTCTGATCACTTTTTGTCCTTCGTCCGTCGTCCGTCCGGCGTTAACTTTTAGCTTTAAACATCATCTCCTCCCAAACTCCAAGGACAATTCCCGTGAAACATCACAGGACTGTTCCTCTGGTTGGCCTCTTTCAAAATTGTTCAAAGATTTAAATTCCATTGAGAACTTTGGTTGCTGCGGCATCAGAAAGGGGACAAAATGTCCAAACTTTAAAAATCTTCTCCTCCGAATCTGTTTGTCAGATTCAAATATAATTTAGTAGAAATGTTCCTTGGGTGACCCTCTATAAAAATTGTTCAAGCCATATTGATTGGGCGAAAAACATGGCAGTCAGGCGGCATCAAAAAAGGGGCAAAATGACAAAATTTGAAAATTCCATTTTTATGAAAGTGCTTGTCTGATTTTAAGAAAATATAATACGAATATTACTGTAATGATCCTCTATTTAATTTGTTTAAGCCGTTTTGATTGGTTACACAATCATAGCAACCAGGCGTCGTCACAAAAGGGGGTAAATTGAACTTTACAAATGACAACCAACTCCTACCATTCAAATAGACCAATTTCCACAAAACATCACAGGAATGTTCCTTTGGTGGTCCTCTTTCAAAATTGTTCAAAGATTAAAATTCCAATGAGAACTTTGGTTGCTGCGGCATCAGAAAGGGGACAAAATGTCCAAACTTTAAAAATCTTCTCCTCCGAATCTGCCTGTCAGATTCAAATATAATTTGGTAGAAATGTTCCTTGGGTGACCCTCTATAAAAAATATTCAAGCCATACTGATTGGGCGAAAAACATGGCAGTCAGGCGGCATCAAAAAAGGGGCAAAATGACAAAATTTGAAAATTCCATTTTTAGCTCACCTGAGCTTTGCTCAAGGTGAGTTATTGTGATCGCCTTTTGTCCGGCGTCCGTCGTGCGTCGTCCGTCGTTCGTCGTGCGTTAACTTCTTCTCCTCAGTAACCAGTGGGTCAATTGGGATGAAACTTCACAGAAAGCATCCTCTCAATGACCTCACCAGATTTCCTTCAAATTTTTGGGATCCATGCAGAATTCTGGTTTCCATGGCAACGAAATGAAAAAAACTTCAAAATTCTTCTTCTCCCAAACTGGTTGGCAGATTTTCAAATAATTTTGTAGAAATGTTCCTTGGATGACCCTCTATAAGATTCCTTCAAGCCATGTTGATTGGTCAAAAAACATGGCCGCCAGGGGGGGCGGGGCTATTTTGCCTTATATGGCTATAGTGAAAACTTAAAAAATCTTCTTCTCCGAAAGTGTCTGGCCGATTTTCAAATAATGTTGTAGAAATGTTCCTTGGATGACCCTCTA
This sequence comes from Serripes groenlandicus, assembly GCA_031761405.1. NCBI lineage: Eukaryota > Metazoa > Mollusca > Bivalvia > Cardiida > Cardiidae > Serripes > Serripes groenlandicus. Next base: position 98,257,360 of record JASEVX010000003.1, read on the forward strand.
TCAGATTCCTTCAAGCCATGTTGATTGGTCAAAAAAAATGGCTGCCAGGGGGGCGGGGCTATTTTGCCTTATATGGCTATAGTGAAAACTTAAAAAATCTTCTCCTCCGAAAGTGTCTGACCGATTTTCAAATAATTTTGTAGAAATGTTCCTAGTGTGACCCTCTATCAGATTCCTTCAAGCCCTGTTGATTGGTCGAAAAACATGGCCGCCAGGGGGGGGGGGGGCGGGGCTATTTTGCCTTATATGGCTATAGTGAAAACTTAAAAAATCTTCTTCTCCGAAAGTGTCAGACCGATTTTCAAATAATTTTGTAGAAATGTTCCTAGGGTGACCCTCTATCAGATTCCTTCAAACCAAGTTGATTGGTCGGAAACTATGGCCGCCAGGGGGCGGGGCTTATATAGTTAAATTGGAAAAGAAATAATCAGGTGAGCGATCCAGGGCCATCATGGCCCTCTTGTTATGAAAGTGCTTGTCTGATTTTAAGAAAATATAATATGAATCTTACTGTAAAGATCCTCTATTTAATTTGATTAAGCCGTTTTGATTGGTTACACAATCATAGCAACCAGGCGTCATCACAAAAGGGGTAAATTGAACTTTTAGCTACAAATGACAACCAACTCCTACCATTCCAATAGACCAATTTCCACAAAACATCACAGGAATGTTCCTTTGGTGGTCCTCTTTCAAAATTGTTCAAAGATTAAAATTCCATTGAGAACTTTGGTTGCTGCGGCATCAGAAAGGGGACAAAATGTCCAAACTTTAAAAATCTTCTCCTCCGAATCTGCCTGTCAGATTCAAATATAATTTGGTAGAAATGTTCCTTGGGTGACCCTCTATAAAAATTGTTCAAGCCATACTGATTGGTCGAAAAACATGGCAGTCAGGCGGCATCAGAAAAGGGGCAAAATGACAAAATTTGAAAATTCCATTTTTATGAAAGTGTTTGTCTGATTTTAAGAAAATATAATACGAATCTTACTGTAATGATCCTCTATTTAATTTGTTTAAGCCGTTTTGATTGGTTACACAATCATATCAACCAGGCGTCATCACAAAAAGGGTAAATTGAACTTAGCTACAAATGACAACCAACTCCTACCATTCCAATAGACCAATTTCCACAAAACATCACAAGAATGTTCCTTTGGTGGTCCTCTTTCAAAATTGTTCAAAGATTTAAATTCCATTGATAACTTTGGTTGCTGCGGCATCAGAAAGTGAGAAAAATACCCAAATTTTAAAATCCTTTTCCTCCATAATCTACTTGTGCGATTGCAAGATAATTTGGTAGAAATGTTCCTTAAGTGACCCTCTAAATAAACTGTTGAAGCCATATTGATTTCGTTGAAAAACAGGGCAGCAAGGCGGCATCAGGAAAGGTGCAAAATGACAAAAACTTTATAATTCCATTCTTATTAAAGTTCTTGTTAGATTTCAAGATATAAATGGCCTTTACTGATAAGCTGTTTCTTGAGAAGTGTCCACTCCTTTGCAGTTTCATTTGCACTCCCTGATAAAAAAATTCCCAGATATTTGCTACTAATTTACTATCAATTATGTGATCGATTTAGGGCCATATTGGCCCTCTTGTTTCACTTAGCTAGCATTTAGCTTCATTTTTATTTATTTTTAATTTCTTGTATTTTTAAACTTTGCTTTGAGCTCGAAGTTTAATTATGTCTCCAACATACATAGGGGTGACATATTGTTTTTGCCCGTTCCGTCCCTCAGTCCTTCTGTCTGTCACACTTGTTTCCGCTCAATAACTGAAGAACGCTTGGGTGTAGGAGCTTCATACTTGGTATGCATGTTGGTCATGACCAGTAGCTGACCCCTATTGATTTTAATGTCAGAAGGTCAAGGTCATGGTGACCTTGTGAGGTAAAATATGGTTTCCGCTCAATAACTGAAGAACGCTTGGGCCAGGGAACTCCATATTTGGTATGCAGGTTGGCCATGACTAGTAGAAGATCCCTATTGATTTTGAGGTCAGTACGTCTAAAGTCGAGGTCACAGTGACCTTGAGCTGAATAATTGTTTTTGCTTAATAACTGTAGAATGCTTTGGCCATGGAAGGTAATATTTACTTTGGTGTACATGTTGGTCACCACCAGCAGATGACCCCTATCGATTTTGAGGTCACTAGGTCAAAGGTCAAGATCATGGTAACCTTCAGCTGAAAATAACTAAAGGCTCAATAACTAAAGAATGCTTATGTCGAGGAACTTCATACTTGGTGTGCAGGTTGGTCACCACCAACAGATGACCCCTTTTGATTTTGAGATCACTTGGTCAAAGGTCAAGGTCATGGTAACCTTCAGCTGAAAAATGGTTTCCGCTCAATAACTAAAAAATGCTTCTGTCGAGGAACTTCATACCTGGTAGATGACCCTTATTAATTTTGAGGTCACAAGGTCAACGGTCAAGGTCATGGTAACAATGAGCTGAAAATTTGTTTTTGCTTAATAACTAGAATGCTTTGGCCATGGAAGTTAATACTTGGTTTGCAGGTTGGTAATCACCAGCAGATACCCCTATTGATTTTGAGGTCACTAAGGTCAAAGGTCAAGGTCATGGTAACCTTCAGCTGAAAAATGGTTTCTGCTCAATAACTAAAGAATGCTTATGTCGAGGAACTTCATACCTGGTGTGCAGGTTGGTCCTAACAAGTAGATGAACCTTATTGATTTTGTTTGATTTTGAGGTCACAAGGTCACGGTCACGGTAACCTTCAGCTGAAAAATGTTTTTTACTCAATAACTAAAGAACGCTCATACTTGGTGTGCAGGTTGGTCACCACCAGCAAATGACCCCTATTGATTTTGAGGTCACTAGGTGAACTACAAAATTCATCTAAATCATTCCCTTTCCTCCCCTACGACCACAAAAATGGGGAGACAAGCGCTTTTTCAAAAAAGCAATCTCTTGTGGGTTTTTTTTTTTACATTTCTTTAAACTTACAAGTGCTTAGGTTTTCAAACTTTAGTTTAGTTATATCTTATACTCTTCATGACACATTGTATGTTGAAGCTAATGAGTGTTACCTATTTTCGTGGTAAAACACATGAATTTTGATTGATTCATACTTTCTCCATTTTTTGTTAGATTAACTACAAATTTTGGACATTTAATGAATCATGTTTTTTAAAAATATTAAATTGTTTTTGGGACCATACATTTGGATTTTTTTTTTATGAATTTTGTGTCAGTTGTCATGTTGTACAATTGTGTTAAAGTTTTGTTATTTTCCTTTTTGTCTTTTACACTTGCATTGATAGTCAAAGCAGGGGACTGCGAGGCCTTTAATTACGTGTAATTCTTGTTTTGTAAATATGTTTGAAATAAAGGGGAAATATGGACAAAAGAAAATATACAGTAGTTTTGGGATGGACTGGGAAGTATTGTATGAAAAGAAAAAAATGCTTCTTATGACCAATTTCTCCTTTCCTTCAATGTTTCCCAATGTCATCTGCTTTAGATCTATTCTATAATGGAAATGATTAACCTCTAGACAGCAACACCTCTCTAGGACAGCTGGGTTTTTTTTTACCACACATTTGATCATGCTTCCTTTTTATTTAGATGTTTTATATTGACCCCAAATTGTCTGTTAGTTGTGTGTTTTTGATTAATAAAAGATAACATAATTTAAGTTTTGATTGAAATTGCTCCTTAATCCTTTCCCATAAACAGCAATTCCGCAGAGGACAGAAGATTTTTTGAAAATCTTTATAAATGAAAGTACAATAATTAAATAGTCATATATTGTTGCAAAAGGAGAAATGGCTCATCATTTTGCAGGAGGAAAATTTGCCACGCTGTTTTCTAAGTCCGTCTGCTGCAGCTGCGTCAGAATGATCTTGCATATGGGCAAAGATAACTCTCATTTTCCTATTTTACTGAAATCTAAATTGAAATGCATGTCCTTTCTCTTGGCTCTATACACAAATTCCATTTCTCCACCTATTACTTTGAGGACGGCCTCCGTCGTGTAGTGGTAGAGGTTGCAGTTTCGATCCCCGGCCAGGTCATACCAAAGACTTTAACATTGGTAGTAATGGCTGCCCTCTTTGCACTCAGGGTTCCGGGGTTAGAATTGTGATTGACTAGTTGGTATCAGTATAAATGGACCAGTAGTACTTGTAATTACCCAGGAATCATTTTTGTTATAACTTAAAAAATTGTTGAAAGTGGTGTAAAACATCAACCTATTGCTTTTAGATAGAACTTGTATGTCATTCCGTCTTTTGTATGTTAGACATAAGTCATTGTGTCTAGTATATGACTTAAATCTTCTTCCACCTATTGCCTGAAAGTATTTGTGGGAAGGCGAGTCTGTTGATTCAGAACAATGTTGTGTATGGTACTGATGCAAGATCACCTGAATCCAAGGTATTCTTTTCTGATCACTTTCTGTCTGTCCACTGTCTGTCGTAAAAGTTTTAACTACAAACGACATCTGCTCCTAAATCACTGGACCAATTTCAACCAGGGTAAACTGCTATTATTTGAACTTCGCTAAAATAGTGTAAGAGGAGAATGAGACGTTTATCTAGTTTGTTCATTGATCAGTCGAACTGGTGTTTAAGAGAATCACATAGAAAAGAAATATAGGCTGTAATAAAACAAAACAAAAACAAGCTTAACAACAAGTAATTGGAATAATTTCGACATATATGCATGATAATTTGTTTATGCTTTTACTAAATATGCAGTGTAGCTGGTGAACCCGTTTTGTAATAAAATGCTTAAAGTTGATTTAAGCTGTATATTTCAACCTAAAATTAAAAGAAACTTATGTACAAATATGAATAAGGTCTTATTTCAGAAGGTTAAGACAGAAACATTGCTTAATACATATAAAAATAACAAGAACCTGTTTTGTAATGAAAATGTCGCAAATGTAACAATCTTTTCATTTCAGCTATATTTGACAAGGAATTAATACACAAATGTTAAACAATACTTATTTCAGAAGGCCTCGTGAAACATACATGACTATCAATAAACCGCGGTAATACCTCAATTTCAGAATCAACCCGTTTTGTAATACAAATTTCAAATGTCGATTAAAACTGAAATTTTCAACTTAAAATTACTAGAAACCTATGTACAAATATTAAAAAGTCTTATATTAGAACGTTAGTAAGGAAAACTTGCATAATACATACATGAATATCAAGAACCCGTTTTGTAATAAAAATATCGGAAAAAATATAAATCTGTATTTCAGCACGACTTTTGGAAGCATTGTGGCACATTTGCCACAATGTTTCTCAACTCTATGTAGTTAATATATTTTCATTTACATAAGTTCCCATTTTAATGCCAAATTGGATTCAAAGTCGTATTCTGCAATTGTGTTGCAACTGGGAAGGGGCTAACCATTGTAGGAAAAACCTTGATACTGATCAGCAAATGGATTTCCTTTCGCCATATGGAATGGAGTTAGCTCAAGTAGATCCTGGATTCAAACTTAAAACCTATTGATTTGAGGACAAGTACATCCCTCGGATCTGGAGCGCTGCCGTTGTGACAGACATCAGCCTTTAAATATTCAACTTATGCCAACATACAAAAATCTACGACAGATGACGTCGAAAACATCTGGCTTACAATATGGTAAACCTCCAGCAAATATATTTTGATTATTGAATAAAGTTTTAAAACGTTGTGACAACAAATGCTCATTTTCAGCAGTTCCTCCATTTGGCTCAAAACTTTTAAAAATCGTCTGCTATACAGGGTTCAAAAAGCGTCTGTATGTGGGAAAGGGTAAATTAAATGCAGAAAGGTGTCGCATGGACCAGTGGTTGGTGTTACGATTTCACACAGATTTTATGATACAACGTATTTTCGTTTAGCTGCTTAATACATATCATTCGTAAATACACCTTAGCCTAAAAGACGTGTTTTATACAGACATGAAACCGTCGTTTTATTGGGTTTATATGCCGTTTTCAACATTATTCAAGTTATATCGCTGCGACACTTCACATACAAATGATCCCTTGGCAAACAAACAAGTACTAGGCTAGGAAATGTGCCTTGCACAAAGGCACTCCAACGCTACCCCAGTCGCTTAACCAGTCGGCCACGGAGGATTCCTTAAAAACATTAAAGACTTAATGTTATTATCTGGACGCATTGAATACGTGTTTTTATACAGACGTGAAACCATCGTGGATTAAGGAGAACTTGTTCATCTAGAGCAATATCTCGTATTTTCCCCTATACAGGTTGTATAATACCGCCTGCTGTAGACACGCCAATTGTCGACTATATAAAGGCAATGGTTAACCCTTTCCCACACACAGACGCCTCTGCAGCAGAAGATCTTTGAAAACATTGTGGCAAAAGGAGAAATTGCTCGAGATGAGCAATATCTCCCATTGCCACATTGTTTTAACTCTATTCAACAATTATGCTGTTATATGTAGAGAATGTCAATATTGTTGCCTAGATGTTTGCAGTCTGTTGTGTGTGGGAAAAGGTCAAATAACATCAGTCTGTCAATTATCTTAAGTGGCTCTGTCTTTCTTAAATGCAAACGTTGTTCAGGTGTCTGCAGCAGACAACTTTTGAAACATGTTGGAACAAAAAGAAATTAAACATAATCATGTCCAGGAAACGGATCTGAGAGTGACACATACCAGCATTCTAAGAAAATGACCATTACTAGAACATTATCACGACTTTAACCCTTTTCCACATACAGACGCTTCCTGACGCCTTAGCAGCAGACGACAATTAAACACAATGTGACAAAAGTAGAAATTGCTCAAAACGAGCACGTTCTCTTTTTCAAAAAAAACAATTTAAAAAAAATCCCGTAATATTTCAACTTGATTAGTTAACAATGTTTCATTTACAGACATGTTTTCACATCCGTCTGCTGTAGACACATCAGTCGTGGACAGTATAATGGAAAGGGACAAACAGCACCTGCCTGCCAAGGACATAAACACATTCAGTAACCCAATCTCTATGGCTCGTAGTGCACAGTCTCCCCAGTGACTTCACGTTTGTATTAGACATACAACCTTTCCCACATACAACAAAGAATGTAGCTGAAGACTTTGAAAACACGTGGTGAACAAATTGGAAAGTCTCTTTCTATAAACGATTATTTTTAGAATACAGTTGATATCATTTCTCCTTTTGTCAAAAAGGTTTTAAAAGTCGCTTTCTGCAGAGGCTTAAAATTATGCCAAAGATTTGATCAATATTACTTTTGATAATAAAAACTAGAAGCCTAGACCCACTAGATGTACACAAATGTGATATAAAAGGATTCCACGTCGGAATGTCAATAATTAATATTGTTTACTGCATTTGAGCCCATTACGTTCGCATTCCTGAACAATATATATCCAGATTAAATTGAGTAGTCAGCATAAATTCGCACTGTTTCAAAAAAGACTTAAATGTCTATCTACATATTGACAAGTTTTTCAAGTTTATATTCGCTAATCGGCAATCTTGCCTTTGGCCATTTACAAATGGTATAAATAGTGATATGACTAAGACACAAACGTTTATGCAGACGAAGTAACCACATAACACTAAATGGGCTAAAGTTCTAGTAGTTGACTGTTCTTAGTGCAATTCAGTAATATATTTCGAGACAAAGGTATACACTATAAATGCAATAGCAACCGATGATTGAAAATGACATAATGCAAATTATTCTGAAAGCTTCCCCTCAAACATATTCATAATGAAGACACCCACACACACACACACATACATGTGATTGGTGTCAAAAGCGGACTTATGTATGAACCTTATCAAAGGGGGACTTTATTCAGAACGTGTCTACAGTCCTTTAGTGTACCGTTATAGATAGTGTCTGACATGTTATTTCCGTTGTTATTACTTAAAAGCCTGATATAAAGGTTTTTCAAAATGTGATGAATGATGCTTAAATGGGGACACACACAATGTGATGAATGATGCTTAAATGGGGACACACACAATGTGATGAATGATGCTTAAATGGGGACACACACAAAATGTGATGAATGATGCTCAAATGGGGACACACACACAATGTGATGAATGATGCTCAAATGGGGACACTCACACAATGTGATGAATACTGCTTAAATGGGGACACACACAGAAACACATTTGCAATGATAGTATAGATGGTAACTGGGGACATTTCTCCATTAGTTGGCTTGGTGTACAAACTATAAAGAAAAGGGTTCACTTGCATTATTAATTTAATTGAAATGAGAAAGTAATAACAAAAATCCACTATATGATAACAAATCAACAGTGCATTTGAAAACAACACCATAGTATAGTACCCATAATGCACTAATAGGTACTTAAAAGCCCATAATGTGTTGTTAACAATTGTCAAGATCTTTTTTGTAAAACTCTAATAAAATGGCATATAACTTAAGCCACAATAAGTGTGTCGAATTTCACTCAGTTTCATCAGAGACATATAAATGCACATTTATATGTCTCTGGTTTCATCAACCTCACAACGTTAAAGTAAATTTATGTCTGTGTGTTACATAGTCAAGTAGACAATTAGACAGTTGATATGTATGCACATGATTATTGTGCGATATTGTTCAAATTTTCAAGCTTTGGAGGCTGCGAAATGTTTCATTTTTGCAAACTTAAAGGCCTTGAGTTTGAAGCTGCAGATAATCTCATGAAAAGCTAGTTGGCTAGTAGGATCTTCTTATGTGTCCTTGCTATAGGAAGTATTTAGCTGTAATGCTAAATTCAATGGTATACACATATCCAGTAGGAATATTAATTTTCACTGTTTTGTCTTGCATTTTCAGAATTATCATAAACATACAGTGCAAGAACGCAGATATAGTTTCGTGCTATTACCAGAAACATTCAGTGGGCTCATCACTTAACTATATCTTTGGTAAGTTAATTGCATATAAAGCAACTTACTAGTGCAAATTACATCCATGCATAATTAGCAAAGTATTTGGAAAACAACAGTTTCAATAATATCAAAGCGCTGAAAGCTCTGTTGGTATAGGGGCATATGTAAGTTGAAAATATTTGGCATAGATAATATGGACAAACATTATTGAAACAATGAAACATGACCTTTAAACAAACCCAACCAAACATGAGTGAAGCAACACAAATTGCCTGCCAATAACAAATGCCTAATTTATCAAAGTTTTACCCCTTTCTTGTGTAAACAAAATAAATCACGAAGAACAAAAGATTGAAAAAAAAACCTGAGTAGCGACCCTTAATTAAAATATTTCCAGTTCAGAAATCACTATAGATCCACTATGTATATTGTAATCATGCTGATAAATGAAAGACAATCGAAAGCATGCTAGAGTTATGTTTCTTTTGTACTACACTTCTGTAGCTCTGAGTTTCCTATACACCAAGTCTTTAATTGATACATTGGACATTTATTGAGACAATAACCGAAGAAAAGAAAACAAGAGCTGTCGGAGGATAGCATGCTCGACTTTTTGTGCTTGCCAATAAAACGTAAAAAGATTTTTGTAAGTGTTTAAGCTATATCTCTAATTGTTTTGAAAACAATTGATTTGGTATGAATAACTTAACCAAATTATTAATCGAAAAAGGGTCATAATTCTTAAACAAAACTTGACAGAGTTATGTACCCTTGTCTGTTGATGGAGGTAATGATGATAAATAAGTATTGTAAGTGTATAAGCTAAATTACTAATGGTTTTGAAAAAGGTGGGTTATGTACTATTGTCTGTTGCTGGAGGTAATAATGGTGAACAAGTTTTGTAAGTTTCGAAGCCATATCTGTAATGGTTTTGAAAATAAGTAGATTGGTACAAAAAATTTAACCAAAATTCTAAGTCGAAAAAGGGCCATAATTCTTACAAAAATCTTGACAGAGCTATGAACTCTTGTCTGTTAATGGAGGTAATGATGGTGAAAAAGTGTTGTAAGTTTCAAAGCAATATCTGTATTGGTTTTGAAAAAGGAAATTGGTACAAAAAAAATAACAAAAATTCTAAGTCGAAAAAGGGCAATTATTCATACAAAAACCTTGACAGAGTTATGTACTCTCGTCTGTTGATGGAGGTAATGATGGTGAAATAGTTTTGTAAGTTTCAAAGCAATATCTGTAGTGGTTTTGAAAAAATTAAATTGGTATAAAAAACTTAACCAAAATTCTAAGTCGAAAAAGGGCCGTAATTCCTACAAAAATCTTGACAGAGTTATGTACTCTTGTCTGTTGATGGAGTGTATGATGGTGAACAAGTTTTGTAAGTTTCGAAGCCATATCTGTAACAATGTTGTGCCTCATGTCTAACAATCTGACGGTTACAGCATTCTTTAAATACTAAAACAAACATACAAAGCAGACTCAATCTGTTTATCTGGCACACACACTCAACGATATTGTAGATGACAGTACTGCCTCTTTGATGCAATCAACCCCATTTATGTTTCCAAATTCCTTTTTGTGTGACGGTTGATTATGAAACAATTACCAGTCTCCCATCCATAAGGCGAGATTCCGCATGAGCCAGTGTCATATCCTACCCCACTGAACCCAGGTGGAATCCCTTAGATGGCCCCCGGATATTGTTTCGTTGAGAGGATCCTTGTTTTTGTCTAACCACCCAGTGATGCTGTAGGGAACAGCGCCAGCGTAGTGAGCAAGTTCGAAGTGGGCATTACCACCACCTTTCCTAGATTTGAGATTTTAAACCACTCCTCTCTTTGGGCTAACATGATATTCCCTGAATTCAAACAGGTACTCAGATGTTTTTCCCCGAACTCTCACGGGTACTACAATTCTACTGAAAGATTATCTTGCCATTCTAATCTTATCCTGGCTCTGGACTTTACCTCCTTTGTAACGTGTCAATGGTTACCCACAGCTCAGTGGGAAATGATCGCCATTGGACTTAATCTCCAAATCCCAGGACACTCAGCGCACCCCAACTGCTGGGGCGTAGAGTCATCCTGCAATCCGTCTAACGGTTTTGAGTGCTCCCCACGCCGGCTCGTCGTTTTGTCCCCCAGCGTGGACACTCCAGGGCATCTTTGGTCTTTCTCAGCTACCCATCGGCTCGTCGTTTTGTCCCCCAACGGGCATTGCTGATCCAAACCTTGCCTTAGGAGCTACCAATGGAATTGCATCATCCACTTCTCGCGAAAAAGTGGCCCACTGAGTCTCTACTCGCTTACAATAGGTACAGCCACCACACGATCATCATCAATCTTTACATGTCTGGAATAGTGCGAGCATATCTCTGACATAGGCTTCCTTGATAATGCGTCGGTGTTCCCATGCACTTTTTCTGGTCAGTATCTAAGAATCATTTTGTACTGTGATAATTCTACCAGCCATCTTGCTAACTGCACCTGTGGTTCTTCATAGTCAGGATAAACATAAACCTCAATCCATTCTCAGGTCAGTATCTCCTAGAACGGTGTCTTTTGCCACCGGCTCGTCTTGTTGTCCCCCAGTGAACAGAGACCAGTTCCCAGAGTTACTTCCCTTCTACCTCGTCTTAGGGTTCTGCTTTCCCAGGTACGTATCCCCTAGAACTGTGTCTTCTGCTACCGGCTCGTCTAGTTGTCCCCCAGTGAACAGAGACCAGTTACCAGAGTTACTTCCCTTCTGCATCCTCTTAGGGTTCTGCTTTCCCAGGTCCGCATCCCATAGAACTGTGTCTTCTGCCATCGGCTCGTCTTGTTGTCCCCCAGTGAACAGAGACAAGTTACCATAGTTACTTCCCTTCAAGTTCTACCTTGTTTTCCCCGCCGGCTCGTCTTTTTTCCAAGCGGGCAATGAACAGTCCCCTATTGATGCATGCTTGAATCGTTGTACCAGTGTCATAATTGGTTGTTGTACCAGTACTGTAAAATCCCTCAGAATTCTTTCCCGTCAGTTAACAAGTGGTTAATAGTCAGTCATTCCGTCATATTAACACGGGTACGCATGACCACCAATCCACAAGTTAATGGTAGATGCGTTGAGCCCCTGTCACATTGCACTTGGAAAATGAAGACTGGAACAGATGGCATTGTTCATTTCAACTTCTTTTGATTACCATCATTATTTTATTTGCTTTGGCAATATCCAGTGCATCCGTAGCTGTAATATTCACGCAAGCGTCATGATACTATTTGGCACAGTAATCGCATTGTATCATGAAACGTCCTTGTCATGGGCTTCTTACAGTGGCACTGAATTACCTAAACTATTAAGGATATCTCTTAAACCTAAAATAATGACAGCAACTATGTTTGTCAGGACAGTCCAATAGAATGGAAATAGTTGTCTCTTTTACTTAACTCATAACCCCCCCCCCCCCCCCCGCCCCTCTTTCTCTTCTTGAGCGTGCATTAGGCCTCTTAATTCGTGAACAAAGAAATACCCTCAGTCTCGCGCGTTTAAAAACGGCCTAGGCATTCTTAAACACTGCCTATTGATGCTCATTGCAATAACATAGGCGTTGTTTGTAATACGCTCACTATGTATACATGCAAACCAAGAACTGCTACGGATGAATAAACATTTTTGGTGGCTAAAATAGAATTCCGAATAAGTTTTCAAAATCATAATAAATGCTAGAAGCTGCATGACTATTGCTTTACAGGGACCAATAAACCTTGAAAAGATCCAATGCAATTATTATCCATTAAGTTAGCCACCAGAGTTTAATGCAGAACATCTTTTTCCATGCTGTTTTCCAAAATGGCTACCTCTCTCTCCTTCCCCAATTATTTTTGGAAAACAACAAAATGGAACAAACTTACATGGGTTCTGCTCCACTTCTGACACCATTGTTGTGTTCACTCACCCGTAGCTAACACTATAACCTGCATTATATTATCATTCGCTTGGTCTTAAAGAGTCTTGTCTGTCTAAGTCATCAGTCTAAGTAACACACGTCTGTACTGCTTAGCTGCCTTGGTCCAAGTGGGCCATGTAAATGTCACATGGTTGGCTGGTTCCTCTAAACTGGGAACCAGAGTTTTCTGGACCCAACAACTAACCAAAAGGAATGGTCTAAAACACAAAGGACAAAGTAGACTTTCACAACACTTAGTTAGTATTCGATCGTAATTTTAATGGTTTTTAAAGCGTCATGGGATTTCGCCTTTCCTATCATTTCCAACTTCTTGACGATTTTCTCTTCAAAAACGAACTATTCTTATAAAAAGTCTTGAAAAATAATGTATTTTGAAAACGATGGTAATCGGTGAGTTTTTATCGAAGCTTATCTTGTAATTCAGTGGTCAAGCAGCTCAAATGGTAGCCAAGAGATGGATGAACCAAGACGGAGTTCCCGACGGACACGACTGCCAAGAAGGCATTTTGACTATTTGCTCCAGGAGCGTTCAGAATCATCGGAACTAGAAGGTGAGGTAACATTTTGTTAACAATAAATATATATATTCAGAAAACTTTAATCCTAGTTGCTCTTATGCTGCCATGTTGGTTCCCACCATTGCATGATAAGCATATGATTGTGATATAATATTTCACAATGAATTGAGTATGAGCTCTACGAAACCTTTATTTTTGGAATGTGTACATGATTACTTGACCTGTATTTGAGGAAAATATGTAGTTAATTCATTGCACACATGCACATAAAACAAGCAAAGTGTCTGCCAAAGGTCATTTCTGAATACACATTCTATATTGATCACCTGTATTTGGATCATTGGATGCATTATTTTGCACCAAGTTAACCTCCTGTTACATATAGATGATTCTGTATACTATTTTGTTTTGTTTAACAGGCATGGAAAGCATAGTGATTTCACATATGACAGGGCTGGACCTGCAAAACGACAGAGATCTACTGCAAGTACTTCTAGTGGTGTTCAAGGTTTAATATGGTAAAACAAGTACTTGCCACAACATTATTTTTTTACAATATAATATACGGGCTTATCTATGATAAGTGCTGGTTGCAGAGAAACATTGAAATCCTTGTTTTACTAAAATGATTTTCCATAGTTAACCCCCAAAATTATTTGAGAAATATTGCAGAGCTTTAGATAAGCTGCGTTTTGCATGTTCTCGTAGCGTTATTTGACCCGTAAGCCGTATGTTGTGGGTACTGAAAAGAATCGTCTCAGTGAGATGATTCTTATGAGTACTCAAATCGTAGGGATAAGTACAATAGTAATAGGGATGGGAACGAATATTCGAATATTCGAAAACGGACGAATATTCGAATACTGTTTTCGAATAAGAATATTCGTTTTCAGTTTACGATTTTTTTAAGATATAAACAAAAAATGACCAAACATTATTAGTAAATTTCTGACAGAGGTCGCGAGTTGGAGCTAATAATAATTAAGGCTGAAGTGATAAAGATTGTGTATGTGTCGTTTGTTGTGTCTTAACGGTTTGCTTTAGCCTCATGATTTATTGAGACGGGTGTGTTTTTATACATATTATACATACATGATACAGTTCCCATCTTCTTTAATGTCTTTAAGATGTTTTGACCCATTGTCTTGTGTAGACATAAATAGTTAATTAATATACGATTTTCTGATGCGTTTGCACCATACGACCAGTAAAAAATAGTATATTACCCAAGAGCGTTGATTTCTTTATTTCCCTCAATGTTTTCTGCTAATTTTAGTGAATCCTTACAAGTGTAGTCGAAGAAAATGTAACGGTTAATTGTACAGTACATAATTCTTAATGATCGGAAATTACATGAAACAAACTCATTTTGTTATTTATTTTTTATTTATGCATAAACAATTATGTTCAAGAAAATATATACATACAGAATTTCCCTAAGAATGCGAAATTTAAAACATTTGAGAAAAGTGTAACCTAGGATTACCCTGCACATACGTGCAAGTTTATCTTTTGCTGCATTATCGTGTTTGTTCATTCCATTCATTATCTCTAAGTTTGGTCAGCTCTTCTGTAAAAGATGTTGGAATTGGTCGAACTTCTGCGCAGCGCTGAGATATCTTGCTCATGAACTGTTTGGAAACGAATATGATTAAGTGATTGTTAGATTTTTAGCTCACCTGAGCTTTGCTCAAGGTGAGTTAATGTGATCGCCTTTTGTCCGGCGTCCGTCGTCAGTCGTGCGTCGTGCATCGTCCGTCAACTTCTTCTCCTCAATAACCAGTGGGTCAATAGGGATGAAACTTCACAGAAAGCATCCTCTCAATGACTTCACCAGATTTCCTTCAAATTGTTGGGATCCATGCAGAATTCTGGTTTCCATGGCAACGGAATGAAAAAAACTTCAAAATTCTTCTTCTCCCAAACTGGTTGGCAGATTTTCAAATAATTGTGTAGAAATGTTCCTTGGATGACCCTCTATTAAATTCCTTCAAGCCATGTTGATTGGTCGAAAAACATGGCCGCCAGGGTGGCGGGGCTATTTTGCCTTATTGGCTATAGTGAAAACTTAAAAAATCTTCTTCTCCCAAACTAGTTGGCAGATTTTCAAATATTTTTGTAGAAATGTTCCTTGGATGACCCTGTATCAGATTCCTTCAAGCCATGCTGATTGGTCGAAAAACCTGGCCGCCAGAGGGCGGGGCTATTTTGCCCTATATGGCTATAGTGTTAGGCCGATTTTCAAATAATTTTGTAGAAATGTTCCTTAAGTGACCCACTTTCAGATTCCTTCAAGCCGATTCCTTCAAGCCATGTTGATTGGTCAAAAGACATGGCCGCCAGTGGGCAGGGCTATTTTGCATTATATGGCTATAGTGAAAACTTAAAAAATCTTCTTCTCCAAAAGTGTCTGGCCGATTTTCAAATAATTTTGTAGAAATGTTCCTAGGGTGACCCTCTATCAGATTCCAACAAGCCTAGTTGATTGGTCAGAAACTATGGCCGCCAGGGGGCGGAGCTTATATAGCTAAAGTGAAAACAAAAATCAGGTGAGCGATCAGGGGCCATCATGGCCCTCTTGTTTCATCTCTTTACTTATACGTAAGTTATTCGTATGTTTCTAACGGTTTGAACTTAATTAAAATTAATGAAGAGACAGAACAGTTTATTTTTTCTTTAAAAGAAAATAGATTAAAAGGCACAGTTTTGCATTTAATTTGTTCAACAGATACCTTGACAGTTTGAACTTAATTACTTATGACTAGAAAATAATACCTTAAAAATAGGTATGGTAGATGCTGGAGCATCTATTTGACTGGAAAAACGTTGACGTTCTTTACACTTACTGTAAGACACCCACTTCAAAGTGGACAAAAAGAGATTCGGGACTTTGTGACCGGCTAAGATAATAACGTCGATTTTGACGTCAAAACGCATGTATTTGCGACAATGATAGTGTGGTTAAAGAAATCGCCATCACGATTTGAAGTGGTATTCGGATCAAAACGGCAGAAAGCAGGGAATAGTATTAGCTACGTGCTTATATCAATTACATACATCTGCTATGACACATAATATAACTTAATGCGAATTAAAACGAAAATTTCGCAAAAAATAGTTTAACAGTTACAAGATTATTTTTAGTTCATTTAATATTCGATCGAGATATTTCTATCAAAAATATATATAGTTTAGGCTCCCGTTTGTCTACCATGTGCCAACATGTCAAGACTATCTATTCAGCCGATCTTAAATCACAATGTCGTTAAACGTAGATTTATATATTAATACGCATCCAGGGTAATAAAATGAACACATATTTTCATTATCATCAATTTCAATCTTTTAAGTAATCTACTCCCTTACACATAAAGGTAGGTTGTATTAATGTGCTTCGCTTTAACGATTTAAAGTAGATTTAAAATACATTAAAACTACAATAAAATGTATTTTGAATTTCATAGTATATTAACTGTCTTGTTTACTTCAATGCTTTACTGATTTGCATTTTTGTCACGTATTTCAGATAACTTTTTAAAGAATATCATTTCACCCTTGAAAATGAATCTGCAAGTATGAAACGTCACGTAATTATAAGTCGCTGGCGACTATATTTTTAAAAGAAATTCGAGTTTCCAATGTTTTAAGTTTGTGATTCATTAACCTCCTATTTCATTTTATTACATGCTCTTTGCGAGTATTTACTCGTCCCTGATTAGACTTTTAGCAAACGTTTATAAATCACGAAATGTCCTTTAAGCAGCCAGCGAACAAGCAGTCGATTGACTCCAACAAACATCTTGTCATACATACCAAATGGACAATTCGGGACCCAGAATTGATCTGCCATGAATGGGGTCGACACTTTGCATCCCTTTACTCAGATACAGAATGTAAGACTTACGATAATACGCAATTTGAGACCGTAACAACGTGTACAAACTTTTTAAAAGAAGAGTCTATTGTGGTTGATGGTGATCACATTTCTCAAGAGGAAGTGTTATCGGCATTATCTACTTTAAAAAGTCGCAAAATGTGTGGTATAGATCGAGTAAGCAACGAACACCTCATCCATGGTGGATTAATGGTAAAACATTACTTATCTGTATTTTTTGACTTAATGTATTGTAATAGTTATGTTCCCACAGCACTAAAACGTGGTACTATTTTAACGTTGTACAAAGGGGCTAGCAAACCAAAAAATGAGCCTAATAGCTATCGAGCCATAACCCTTTCATCATCTATTTTAAAATTATACGAAAAAGTACTGCTACAACGTTTACACAGGTCAATTAATAAACCGTTACACTTTCTCCAGGGTGGGTTTCAGTCCAACATGGGAAGTTCTATGACATCCTTCATTCTGAAAGAAAGTATACAGTTTTGCAAAGAAAACAACAGTAAATTATTTGCGTGTTTTTTAGACGCTCGTCAAGCATTTGATCGTGTATGGCATAATGGTCTCTTTTACAAGCTAAATGAACTTGGCGTTAGTTATAAGCTTTTAAAAATAGTTATTGCAATGCATTCCGATATGTATAGCTGTGTAATGTATAATGGGTTTTATTCTGACTGGTTCCCTGTTTTACAGGGAACCAGGCAAGGTGGCGTCTGGTCACCATTTTTGTATCTTGTTTATATTAACTCACTACTTGACCAGTTAGTTAACAGTAAATTGGGTTTCCAGATTGAAGGGTCTCATTTCTGTGCTCCGTCCTTTGCAGATGACATGACAATTCTATCTTTGTCTAGCAAAGCCTTACAGGAAATGATTAATATATGTTATGAATATTCTTGCCTTTGGAGGTACCAATACAATTCTGGCAAGTGTGCCGTTGTCACGTTCAATGAATCTAAGCGTGTATACAAACGCAATTATCGGTCCTGGGTAGTTGGTAATAATGCCATTTGTGAGAGAGAGGAATATAACCATTTAGGTATAATATGTAATAAGTATACTAACTCTACTCTCATTGTCAAGCAAGTTGATAGAAAATTAAGGGGTGCTTTCTTCGGTCTAATCAAAGACGGGTTATATATAAATGGGTTAAATCCATTAACCAGTTACAGTATTTATAGGTCGATTGTTATCCCGAGAGCTCTATTCGGATGTGAATTGTTACAATCGCTGTCTGATCGGGATATGTTGACAATGGAAAGGTCGCATAGACTTTGTTTAAAGCAGATTCAGGGTTTACAAATAAGATCAAGAACAGATATTGTTCTTGGTCTTATTTGTGCTCTTCCTATTGAAGCTGAAATTGAGAAGAGAAAACTCTCCTTTCTTGGTCAACTTTGCCGTTTGGAGAGGGATTGTGCAACAAAACGTTTCTTTTTATTGCGGCTCCTTTCCTTCGTAAATAGTAATTCCGATACCGGGTTTGTTTCTGATATTGCATATATTCTCAACAAGTTTAACATTTACAATGTTTTAGAAGATTACATTAATTATGGTGTATTCCCAAGCAAAACTATTTGGAAACATTGTATTGATACAAAAGTATCAAATTACTATATCGGTAAATGGAATGAAAGAACATCTACCGCGCAGTTTGTTCTATATAGGCAATTACAGAAACGATTCGCAATCAGTCCTGTATGGGATTATGCTAAGCGTAATCCGAATATGCTTCGTGTTTGCTTTTCCATCGCTCAGCTAATTGCGTACACTGCTCACACTGAGTGTTCTCAGTGTACACGCTGTGGATGTAGCGATGTTAGAACGAGCCTTACTGAGCATATCTTGATAAACTGTACCAGTGTACGGTCATGTACTATTTCCTTTCAGAACAGAACCCTTTTAAAGTTTGGTGGATCTGTTTCCAACTTATTAGTGCCATTGGAAGGCAATGATTTTGTTGCTGCCTTGTTCGGTTTGAACCCGATCGTAGACAATGAGTTACACGGCAACTATGATAACTTTTATAAGCATGTTGCGTTGTTCTTACATTCCATATGGACATGTTATAAATACCTTGTGCAAGTGTAAATACTTTGTTCAAAGTTAAATAAGATGTACATATTTCAGTCTTCATATCTGCCTGCCTGCCTGTCTGTCTGTCTGTCTGTCTGTCTGTCTGTCTGTCTGTCTGTCTGTCTGTCTGTCTGTCTGTCTGTCTCTCTCTCTCTCTCTCTCTCGTATAATTTTGTATTAAATTGTGTTTATATGTATTGTTTGTATTATAAATTATAAAATGAAATCTTCTGTATAGGAGGAAATAAAGATATAATAATAATAATATATTTTTAAAAGAAATTCGAGTTTCCAATGTTTTAAGTTTGTGATTCATTAACCTCCTATTTCATTTTATTACATGCTCTTTGCGAGTATTTACTCGTTCCTGATTAGACTTTTAGCAAACGTTTATAAATCACGAAATGTCCTTTAAGCAGCCAGCGAACAAGCAGTCGATTGACTCCAACAAACATCTTGTCATACATACCAAATGGACAAAGCTTGGGGCGCGTAAGTAATTGGATGCTCCAGAAATGGAGGTAATAAGAAGAAAATGTTTCTTAAATAATGTTGTAATATGTAGTTTTATGTATTGAGTAATGTCAAAGTTTAACGTATTTATATAAATTGAACTTATGTTATATCAGAAAACTCATTTGAATAGATTTATATGTCTTAAATAGTGTTGTGATATAATAAACAATTAATGATATTTTATTATTTGTTATTTCAAACTCCAAAATACTTAAGTGAAGATTGTGAGATTTGTGGACGGATTGCTTACAAAATGCATCCGTCTCTCAGTGCGAACATGATTCAAATTGAATTGCACCTTTGCTTGAGAGTTGCGGGAAGTACTGAGTCAAAAGAACAGAACAGTGCTAGATGGACTTCAAAAAGTAAGCATCTAGGTCCCAAGGTGCGCACTTCCCCTTTTAAATAATGCCTTTTCTGTCTCTTGTTCATAACTTACATTATATTGTGCAATGCTTACACAAGGGGTAGATGGCTACGAGAACAATTTAAAGTAGAACACTTTTCGATCATTCATTATTTATAATACAACTATCAATCGAACATCAGTCATCATTTATAAGAAGTTGAAGTATCCATTACCGCTGAGAAGAAAGTTTTGCTCGTTGAATATATATAGTAAGTTTGTTTCAAGACCAATATACCTTTATTAAATTAATAGACTTTTAGAGTTGTTTTGCATTGAAGATAAAAAAAACCCTCGTAGCACAACATAGCAGAAACGTACACAACGTCGTATAACGTCAAACACAGTAGCATAATACAACTCTTAACATAGAACAACGTGTTACAGCATATCATAGCGTGGCATAACGCTGTACGAAGAACGTGGTAGCAACGAGGCCACAACGTAGCATAGCGCAGCACAACATGTCAGCAAACGCAACTGAACGTATCAACCGATGGGACGCACTATGTTCTCGTTCTATTACGTTTTTGCTACGTTTCTGTTTCGTTTCATTGTTGTACGTTGTGGGGAAACGTGAGCGAATTTTGAAAATGTCCAAAATTAAAATGTCCACTTCACGTTTTGTCACGTTTGATCACGTTTTAGCCACGTAGTTCTACGTTTGCTAACGTTGTAGCCACGTTTCCCAACGTAGCTAAATGTGGCGGCCAAAACGTGATACTATGACTGGGGCATAATGCTTAAAAGAAAACAATTAAATTATAACATGCATTTAAATTGTAATTATTCTGATCAATTACCGTCTATCTATCAGATATATTGACAGTTTGAACTTATGAAAAATGTTATTCTTAATTTAGATTTTTATATCAAAATACATTTAAATTCCGTCTATCCTTAAAATCAAATAAATTGATTTATATTTATAGTTCTATACCCCTTTAGGTACCCCCTAATCACGGATTAGTGATAGGTGTTAATCTGTACGACTCGACGAACACACCGTTTTTACGTACGTTTACCCGAGTTCTTATTCGTATATTTATTTGTATTTTATGCTATAAGCATATTGTTTGTTTAACGCAATAAAATATTTGTATTTGTAAAATATTTGTATTGTATATAACCAGACATTACCTTGACGACCGGTTTGTTCGATATTTTTTAATCAACACACATGTATAAAGTGTATAAACGGTGACAGTCTGCATATCATTACTATACGAAAGTGAACGTCGAGTTCCGTTAAGCCCCCCCAGCTTAACCAAAACATAGTCGACGTTTACATCATAGACAGCTATTGCAACACTTAAAAACATAATATTTAACATTGCATTATGTCTCAAAAGTATGCAGCTTTCCTCTTTATTACCTCTTTAAAATCAAATTCACATCAGCAAACAAATTGAATCGTCCGCCATTTATTCTAACACGCGGTTAAATTGACTAGACGAAATCGGTAAAAGAAAGTAAACGAAATATCACCCAATTCCCTATGCTTTCTGTATGAATAAGATATATAATTATTTCTTTAATTATTTGATTCGGTTATATATCAAATTCGGTAAACAAGCGACACCTGAATAAATATACTGCTCAGAAAATGTTGCGATTAGATTTATCGTTTTGAGGGGATTTTCTTTCTTGATTTACATCAACTTGAAATTCAAATATTTCTGTTTGAGAAAGAAAGAGAGGGTAAGTACAGTTGAAAACATGTAATATATACGTAAACAATAGCTTATACTTTTACTTGGCAAATCGCCATTATTTGAAAAAGGAAATGGAAAAGTACCAGTTGTCGGATAAACCTGAAATCGGATACCGATTTTTGATTCGAAAAACGAATATTCGAATATATTCGAATAAGTAGAACGAATATTCGAATATCGTTTTCAGTATTCGTTCCCATCCCTAGTAGTTAGAGATTGGCCGGTCCCGAATTGCACAAAAGACGTTCAGCGTTTTCTAGGCCTGGCAAATTATCATAGGTCATTTATAAAGAATTTTGCTGAAATCGCAGTACCGCTTTATGACGTAACGGGAAGACAGCAATTTGAATGGACCGACAGACAAATTCAAGCATTCAAGAATCTTAGACTGGCCTTAATGTCACCTCCGGTACTAACTTTACCGACTACGCACGATCAGTTCATTTTGGATTGCGATGCTAGCGACGTGGCAATTGTGTGCGAGTTAGTGCAGATACAGGAGGGAGCTGAGCGTGTCATAGCATATGGCAGCTTTGCGCTTTCCCCAGAACAGACAAGATATTGCACTACCCGAAAAGAGAGAAAAACTTCGCAAGACAATGCCGACATTATTTGTTTATTTAGGGAAACGTGTGCTCGTGCGTACGGATCGTAATAGCCTTACTTGGCTGCTAACTTTCAAGGAGCCTCAGGGACAGCTAGCACGTTGGATTGAGGAATTCAGTCAATATGACTTAGAGATTCAATGTCGGAAAGGGTCAAAGCATGCAACTGCAGACGCTTTGGCGCGTATCCCACAACCAGGGACCTGTAAATATTATAAACACTGGGCAATTCTGGAAAGTCTTCCATGTGGGGGATGTCAAAAATGCACTAGGGTTTATGAGAATTGGTTTGAGTTCGCGACCGATGTGGATGACGTCATACCTTTAACAGCATGGCGTTCGTTCGCTCGGAACCGAGATCCCTCCATAAACCAATGTGCACTTATTTATAAATCTTCCATTAAAGATGGAAAGGTGACCAACTCCAGCCTAACGGCGGGAGGCCATTTTCAGTCCAAAGCTGAGACGTTTGATCCTTCCATAAACAATGGTAGGGGCATCAACTCCAGCCTTACGGCGGGAGATCAAAGTGAGTCGAAAGTCAAACGGCGGGAGGCCATTTTGGTTCATTCGCAGGGGCTTTAGAACCTTCCATAAACAATGGAAGGGGCATCAACTCCAGCCTTACGGCGGGAGATACGACAGATTCTATGGCCCAGGCGTTGAATATTTTAGAAGACTCGTACATTTTTAAAGAGTCATTTAATGTTTTTAATATTAATCTGGAGCCAGATTCAGATTTAAGTGACTGTGATAGCCTGTTAAAGACGAAAGAATCTTCCCATTAGGGGTCGTCGGATGCGGATGGAAGTATCTGACCATGTAAATGGTAAAAGTTTTTTCCATTAGTCACTGACGACTTCAGATGGGAGTAAGTAATCTCCATTACCTACATGATGGAGAAAATGTATTGTATATATTGTAAATATCGAATTATTTATTATTATTGTTCAGAATGTTAGCGAATTAACGCTGATGCGGCCCAGCTTTTAGGGTAGGGAGGAGTGTTGTATCCGGCGCGACGACATCTGCGCTGGAGGCGACTTCCGGGTCCGTGATTTACATCCGACCATTGGGTGTATATAAGACATCCTCCCCGAGATCGCGGCCTCAGATATAGCACACCCATAGAATTAGAAGTAACTACAAAGGACCAGAACCACGTTCGATAGCTGTTCTGTGAGTTTTAACGATTAGTTATAATGTTGTTACATTGTAGTAATTAAGTTACAATATTACTGATCTATCAAAAATGTGGCAACTTCACGATCGCTTTTTAGGCCTCTCTGCGCTTTTATTAGGTTCCATCTATCGAATTCCGAAAGCAGATATACTCTCGAGAAAGTGTTCTGTCGACCGTGCTCAGCAGACCTATGTTTCCTTTCCGAATCACTTATTGTTTTCCTTGTTATTTTTACCCCTAAATTATCCGCCATATTTTTAAACGTTATGTCACGTGACTCAACAGGGGGCACTAAACATGTGGTTTATGTCACGTGGTCTCACGACCGTAACCGATTAAAAATCGAGATAATCCGATTCGTTCCCGTTATTTCTCGCAATTCCTTAATTGGTACCTACCGAGCAGGGAAAAATTATTTTATTTAAATAATTAAAATATGAAAGCTTACTCATACTACAGTCTAATTATAATAAATCATCACCCAATAAAGGTTTACAAGGTATTTTTTTTGTTTTGCTTATTTTTTTTATGAATTTCTATAGAAAGGTAACTTGTGTGTAAATACATGGTTATTATATTAAATATGTCAATTTCTATAGTTCATAATTTTAATAATCTTTTTTCATTTCTGGAATTCATTAATTGTGAAAGTTTGAATATAGATATACATGGGTTTCCTATATTAATTAATAAAAAATAAAGAAATTAATAAGAATTCTATTATAATGCAGAAACAAAGGGACAAGTTTAACCCTTTCCTCATATAGACGCTTTCTGACGCCTTTGCAGCAGAGGGCTTTTTGAAAACGTGCAATTCCTCCTTTTGCCACAATGTTTTTCACTTTTTGTCATAGGTTATCCATTCAACTATGGAGATTTTCTATGTTTTGACCAAATAAGTTCAAAGTCGTCTGCTGCAGAATTGTCGTATGAGGGAAAGGGTTAACAAGATATCATAATTGCAGAGCACCAAGTTGTTAACGATATTGTTTAAACTGAAAAGAACATATTCATAGCTGTGCAGCTATTATAGACAAAACTGTACTTCCAAACTCGGAGACAGTTCTTTGGTAAAAAAAGGACATGTACAGTCTGTTTCGTTCACTTTCACAGTATGTCAGGTTATGCTCTGTCACACAAGACGTTCTCAAATCGTTACAATCACTGGCAATAAGTTGAGCAATAGAAAAAGAAGCTTGCATGCCATACATGTATCATGTTATGGAGACATCATTTTGAGTATGCATCGGGGGCCATCTTACATTTATCTTAATAGAAAATGTCCAAAGACAAGCCAGTAAAATTTTCCAGGACATTAAAGGGTCCACCTACAAAGTCAAACTTTTACATTTGGGTCTACCAATACAAGAATATAGAAGAGCAAAAACTGACTTCAAACAAACATGCAAACTCTTGAATAATTTAGATAAGATCTCGATAAAACTGCTGGGCATAAGGGATGTTGCTACACATACTAGGGGTAATAAATATAAACTTTACAAAAATAGAGCTAAAACATAAATAAGGAAAATTAATTTTAATATTAGGGTAATTGATAACTGGAACCCAATTAATTCACTGACAAAGTTATCTGTAGCTCTGTCAGTTAATTTTTCGGGATTTACTTTTGATAAAAAAAACCTCAATTTTCTGACTCATATTAAAGAATTAACGGCCAGAAAACAAAGGACTTAACCCTTTCCCTCATACGACAATTCTGCAGCAGACGACTTAAAACATAATTTGTCAATAAATGGAAAACCTCTATAACTGAATGGATAAGCTATGACTAAAAGTGGAAAACATTGGGCAAAAGGAGAAGTTGTATGTTTTGTGCAATATCTTCCTTTGTCACAATGTTTTCAAAAGAGGCATCAGAACGCGTCTATATGAGGGAAAGGGAAAGGAACCTCATGAGAATGCTATTAAAGGAGTACCACATTTGGATCAAATGAACAATCACTCCTGCTTCTATTCAAGTCCTTAATGCGTTGAAAGTTAGATTATGGTGTCATAGTCTATGCTTGAGATTAAAATATGGCCTTAGTCATTTTACTTGGTGCCCTCAGCTACTCCCCTTCTGAGCTTTAAGAACAGGAAGCAGGGATAAAGCCTTTGAACATGTGACGTGAATCCCCCTTAGTCTTAAATACTTGGCTAGGAATGCAAAGTCAAAATCACACAATTAATTATAATACCATTAAGTGCAGCTGTTAATCAGCTGGCTGTGGAATATCAGATAAGGGACACTATATTACAGGGATATGTTACATCAGCCTTATCAGTAATATGTTCGCCTCGCTTCGTACAGGTGTCGGCCATTTTGTTTTACCCATTCCGGTAGATAACGGCCTTGCGCGTAAATACGACTGTTTTCGTTTATTCTCTCTCGCTTTCAGGTACCAGGGACACACAATATAGACTCCTTTGCATTATTATTTCAGCTATATCAGCCACGATTCTCCGACATAAATCATCGAAATTCTTTAAAAAAATCCCAAGCGAAGTAAATAAGCATTTGCCGTTTTAAGAATTTATGATTTATGAGCATTTTTTTCCTTATAAAAACATTTTTTGCCTTTCATTTTAATCATAATTACATTTACAATCTTATAGATAGATATATTTGCAAAATGTATTGCCGAGGATGATTTCGAATTTGTATACTGCAGAATTTAAGAATGTTGAGAAGGGTTATATAAGAAGACTTTACTTGCCAATTAGCCTAAGTCCCTACATGTATGCACAATATAGGGGTTATAAAACAATTAATTAGTGTGTTACCAACACATGTGACAAGGCCGGAAATTATTGCATAATGTTACATAACATAAGTCACCCTGACTTCTGGTAACATTGTGATATGGTAGACCTCTTTAGAATTGCATATATTTTATTGTTTGGGACAATTCAATCAAGAGATAATCCCATGTTTTCAATAACCAACTATTTCGTTATCAATCAAAATATTTTATAATTATCAGCCAACAGCACGATCTTACGTGTAACCTTTTTACTTAATTTTGACCCTATTGACCACAATTTCGTTTAAATTCAACGCATTTTTTGTCATTTTTTCTCCAACAATATTAGACTTTTCATTGCATACAACATGTTTGTAAAACTAATTTAAACCAAGATTAATCATTTAACATTTATAATCTGACGTTTAAATGTATTTATAAAGGCAACATTGAACAGAAAATGATGTTTTGCATAGCCCCGATTCGTCATTTGGCAAATGGCCGTGATCTTTTTTAAAATTCATCGCATTTTTTCACAGGTTTTCACAAACAATTTTAGATAATTCTCGGCAACCATCAGGTATAATCAAATGATTAAAACAAAGATTGATCATTCAACATTTATAATATAACATCTAAATGTGTTTATAACGGCAATATAGAATACAAAATGGTCCTATGTTGAGCCTGTATTCTTCGTTTTGTCTTTTTTGACCACAATTTTGTGAAAAAATCGACTTCAGAAACTAACTGCAATAACTGACATTTTTTGTTTAAATACAAGCTTAAAATTAATGTAAATGTAAGAAATAAAGATCGAAATTATGTAATGTACTTACATTCTTGGTTATTCCTATTTAAACTAATGATTTTTAATAAAACAGCACATCGAAAAAGAATTTACGAAGTGGATAATGACCAGAGGGGCTAATGTCCGCTTTTCTTATAGTGAGGCGAAGATAACGGAACTTATCGATGCGTTTCATATCCCTGTAATATAGTGTCACTGATCAGATAAAGTCAACATATCACGAGGTTCTCAATTTACACAAAGAGCCAAACCCTATATCACTTTGGAAAAAAACAAACCTCTATTTAAACGAAATCTATGCTGAGCACCATAACATATTCACAGATGGTAGTAAAAATACAGCAAATGCAGTCTCTGCTGCAAAGGTCATTCCAGAGCAACATATCACTACCAGTCAAAGGCTCGGCAAAAAGTTATCAATATATGCAGCAGTCTGAGCTAACTGCAATAAAACTGGTGGCAAAATCCATTGTCAGTATTGCCCAGCTTGTCCCAGAGCATGTACAGACAAGTGCAATTTAGTAGGGATTAACTATATATACAAAGTAAATAAGTCAGAAAATCTTTTATTATAGTGACATGTGTTTAACAAAACAAACATATAACAAAATATAATAATGGAATAAGACCCGGCCCCATGGGCCTATATGTCACTGTTAAGAAAAAAGTTTTAAACAGTGAGTTCATTTCACTGTTCCTGTTATAAACATATTTATACACACAGCAC
This sequence comes from Serripes groenlandicus, assembly GCA_031761405.1. Taxonomy (NCBI): domain Eukaryota; kingdom Metazoa; phylum Mollusca; class Bivalvia; order Cardiida; family Cardiidae; genus Serripes; species Serripes groenlandicus. The sequence goes on from JASEVX010000003.1 coordinate 98,285,392, forward strand.
TGAGTCGCCCATGTCGTTGGCATGTTTCCTATGTCAAAAAAGGACAAGATACATACCAATAACGTGCCTGAATTCAATTGCATGACCCTAATCATTCTTATGTTATATACAATAATTGTTTGTGAGCTATTAAATGGGAGCGTGTTTCATAACAGTTTTCGTTTCGCAACAGCGATTTACGTCCTTTCTGGAAAAGAACAGTAACACAATTGCAAAACAAAAAATATAGTAATAAAATATATCTTTAAAATAACTGGTTGCAAGACTGGAGTTATTTACAGAAACGAAAGGTAAAGAAAACCAATCATACAGTATCTCAAATAAAAATTGAAGAATACAAACCGAACAAAATATACTGAGTGAGTGAATGAATGAATGAATGAATTAATTAATTAATTAATGAACGGACGGACTAACGAACGATCTTATAAATGAATGTATACATTACTGAATGAATGAATGAGTACATGAATGAATAAATGAATGAATGAATGAGTGAAAGAATGAATTGTACTGTGAATGTATTGTTATATTTACAACAGAAAATGTCAATGTCAACAATAAGCATGTTGATTTCTCATTGGCTAGTATATATGAATCTCCGTCTGAAGGAATACACTTTAACAATAAATTTGGACAGTTTTCTGACATGATTCGTCATTAAGTAACACAGCCTGTATACAGTCATGTATGACTATCATACAGAGACAAGTGCAAAATAGCATCTTGAAAAAAAAAACAGATTTATCTAAGTAAGTCAAAATCATATTTCGCCACCCCTGAATAAAACATGCACTAAATTGGAATCTAAATAACAAACCACTTTGCTATCCTATCTGACTCTATTTCTACAATCCATCCAAATTAGAAATAGCAACTCTAGGCCAGATATATTTTAGAAAATGTTCTATCCCTTAATCATAAATGATTAGTGCTATGTAAATAACAGCGTGTGTACTGGTTAAGTTTCCAGGAAGCAGACATCTAGCATGATTAATATAAGCTGAAAGCTTGTTTCGCAATCAATCTAAAATAAATAAATTTTAATTAAAAACTAAATATCATCAAATAATATAATTATGGTGTCCAGCACATGTCGAGTTCCAGGCAGGAGGATATGGCTGCTAAAGGCAAACTGCAGAGTTCTGTTTGTGATATAGAGTTCCCCTGTCAAAATCAGAAATATATGCAGTTATCAAAGCCAACATAAAAAAGTCTGGCTAGATACAGTACCAGGAATTTCATGAATCAAAATGGAACAGCCCCAGACCTAAGTTCCACCTCAAAACGGGGGGACAGGGCTGTGACGCGCTTAAGATTAAAACCAAAAACTGTTGACTGGTTGCGTAAGATACCCCAATAAGTATGGCTCACCTATCTGTCAAGTACATGTATGTAGAGTTTGAAACAAAACAGACTATTTTGATTCCATTGAAGGCTTTCCAAAATCAACCTTTCCCGAAATTCTCGCCCTGGAGATTTACCTGCTTGACTGTGACTGTGAGATGACTTTGAGATGACAGATAAAATATAAATAATTGCTATCTGCAGTGGCTAGCAGTGATCATCGATCCAAAAACAATTGTAAAAAAAACCCTCTTCTATCATTATAGTGATGGTATAAAGACATGCACAAATAGAGATATAGCTAAGAGATACAGAGAAAAATATCACAATTAGCCACAGTTTGTACATGTATCTTGATCCGGGTCCACTCAGAGCCAGGTTGGTTATCATCCTTCAGAAACGGGTGTTGTGGCAAATATGTGTTTCCTCCAGTCTAAATATTGTAAACATTAAAGTTCTCGTTCTGTATTTAAAAACATAAGTTTAATTTTATTCATCACTCCTTGAAATCCTTTTCTAAATATAAACACAACATCTATGTCTTTTAATAGTAATAAATGACTAATTATGTACCTATTTAATTTATATATTTCAAAATAAAGATGTTGGGCTGGTTGTTGTGCGGACTCCGATCGATTTGAAATAATAACAGCTATGATCCTGCAGAAGTACACTTGTATATTTGTTTACATTTTTGAGCGTGTGAGAACATCTACATTCCTGAGTGTCGTCACAGTCAATTTCCCCCAAACATAAATTTTCGATCACATCATTAGTTTAAGTGTATTTTCTTTCATTAAAGGATGAATCACTACGCTTCTAAAAACTCATAGCCAAGTATAAACCCTATATTTAAATGGAGAAACTCCCCGAACGAACTTTTGTTTGTTTGTTTTAATTTTGGCAAATATACATCGCATACAATGATACACTGCCGTTCCAATTTTACAATTTTGTATCAAAATATGGCCACTCAACAACAATTTTATACTTATAACCGCATTTTGTAATACAAATAATCTATTCTAAACCAACCTGTACAAGAAATATATTCGAAAAACTTCTTTTAATCCTTTAATTAACACTTTTCATGCCCTAACAAATATGCACATGCTAGGTCTATTTATAGACTAAAAGTAAAATGTTAGGAGAGATAGACCCTATCCCTTTTTTCATATTTTAATACTGCCAGGGACATTATCTACGTCTAATACTGCCCATAAACAGCATTGTGTGCAAGGATTCACTATAACGTCTCCACTTTGTGAAGGTCCATTTTTGGAGAGCACGAGAATCCTTGCACATGTATAGGCTTTAAATGGTAATTAGGTCATTTGCATCTTGAAATCTAACAAGAACTTTTATATGAATGGAATTATGAAGTTTTGTCGTTTGGCCGTTTGCCGCCGAACTTCCCTGTTTTTCAACGAAATCAATATAGCTCGAACGATGTTTATAGAGTGTCACTTAAATAATCCGCTGTGGTCGAGTGGTTAGCGTCGGGGATTTCGAACGGGTTCGATCTCCGGCACAACGGTCATGGTGGAGTGCCCTTGGGCAAGGCACATCTTCTAGCCTAGTACTGGTTTGTTTACCCAGGGATCATGGATAAGTGAACTGTCGCCGCGATATAACTGAAATAATGTTGAAAGCGGCGTTAAACCCTTATAAATCAAATCTACTAAATTTATCTTGGAATCGGACAAGCAGATTATTGATGTAAAACTTTTAATAATTTTGAAAGGGAACCAACGAAGGAACATTTCTATGAAGTCAAAATGAAATTGGTCCTGTGGAACGGTAGGCGTTGTCATTTGTAGCTAAAAGTTCAATGCACCCTTTCGTGATGACGCCTGGTTGCAATGATTTTGTATACGGCTTGATCAAATTAAGTAGAGCATCACTGAAGTAAGACTCCTATTATTTTTTCTTTGGATCAGACAAGCAACTATAATACAAGAGGGCAATAGTAGCCATAGATTGCTCACTTGAATTATGCAATGCGATTTCTAATGCAAAACACATTAAGGCAATTATTTTGATAATTCTGCAGCGGACAATTTAGAACATATTTTGTCAAATAATAGAAAATCTCTATAATTGAATGGATAACCTATGACTCAAAATGTTTTCAAAAAGCGTTCCGCTGCAGATGCGTCAGGAAGCGACTATATATGAGCAAAAGGTTAAACACAATTTTCCTTCATTTAGCCTAGTGCCTTTTCTTTTTACCTAATATGAACTATTACTCAAACATGGACTAGATATTATCAAGACAAAAGATTCTAATCAAGTTTCAACTTGCTCAAAGTAAAAATGCGGACTCCGGAGGTTTAACAATATTTTCCCGTCAATTTGGCCATCGTGATCTATTTTTAACTTTATACATTGTCCGTACAAAATCGCGCAACTGCGGACTGTGTGTATAGGCGCTAGTGCGGGTTGAAATGGCAAACACACTCTGGTCCAATACTATACGATCAATTGAGGACATATTATACTAAGCAATGATTTCGCCTGAAAAACACCGGGAAATACAAGGAAGACGATAAAACTCTGTTTTAAAGGCTTGATCCAACTGGGGACGTCCCCAGTTGACGTGCGTCCCCATTTGAACGGTTTGATACACATGTGTGTCCGCATTTTGACACCAATCACATACGCACACACACACTCACAAACACACACATACATGTGATTGGTGTCAAATGCGGACTTGTGTGTATGAACCTTATCAAAGGGGGACTTTATTCAGAACGTGTCTACAGTCCTTTAGTGTACAGTTATAGATAGTGTCTGACATGATATTTCCGTTGTTATTACTTAAAAGCCTGATATAAAGGTTTTTTAAAATGTGATGAATGATGCTTAAATGGGGACACACACAATGTGATGAATGATGCTTAAATGGGGACACACACAATGTGATGAATGATGCTTAAATGGGGACACACACAAAATGTGATGAATGATGCTCAAATGGGGACACACACACAATGTGATAAATGATGCTTAAATGGGGACACACACACAATGTGATGAATCATGCTCAAATGGGGACACTCACACAATGTGATGAATCATGCTTAAATGGGGACACACACAGAAACACATTTGCAATGATAGTATAGATGGTAACTGGGGACATTTCTCCGATAGTTGGCTTGGTGTACAAACTATAAAGAAAAGGGTTCACTTGCATTAATAATTTAATTGAAATGAGAAAGTAATCACAAAAATCCACTATATGATAACAAATCAACAGTGCATTTGAAAACAACACCATAGTATAGTACCCATAATGCACTAATAGGTACTTAAAAGCCCATAATGTGTTGTTAACAATTATCAAGATCTTTTTTTGTAAAACTCTAATAAAATGGCATATAACTTAAGCCACAATAAGTGTGTCGAATTTCACTCAGTTTCATCAGAGATTATAAATGCACATTTATATGTCTCTGGTTTCATCAACCTCACAACGTTAAAGTAAATTTAGGTATGTGTGTTACATAGTCAAGTAAAAAATTAGACAGTTGATATGTATGCAAATGATTATTGTGCGATATTGTTTAAATTTGCAAGCTTTGGAGGCTGCGAAATGTTTAATTTTTGCAAACTTAAAGGCCTTGAGTTTGAAGCTGCAGATAATCTCATGAAAAGCTAGTTGGCTAGTAGGATCTTCTTATGTGTCCTTGCTATAGGAAGTATTTAGCTGTAATGCTAAATTTAATGGTATACACATATCCAGTAGGAATATTAATTTTCACTGTTTTGTCTTGCATTTTCAGAATTATCATAAACATACAGCTAGTGCAAGAACGCAAATATAGTTTCGTGCTATTACCAGAAACATTCAGTGGGCTCATCACTTAACTATATCTTTGGTAAGTTAATTGCATATAAAGCAACTTACTAGTGCAAATTACATCCATGCATAATTAGCAAAGTATTTGGAAAACAACAGTTTCAATAATATCAAAGCGCTGAAAGCTCTGTTGGTATAGGGGCATATGTAAGTTGAATTATTTGGCATAGATAATATGGACAAACATTATTGAAACAATGAAACATGACCTTTAAACAAACCCAACCAAAAATGAGTGAAGCAACACTAATTGCCTGCCAATAACAAATGCCTAATTTATCAAAGTTTTACCATTTTATTGTGTAAACAAAATAAATCACGAAGGACAAAAGGTTGAAAAAAAAACACTGAGTAGCGACCCTTAATTAAAATATTTCCAGTTCAGAAATCACTAAAGATCCACTATGTATATTGTAATCATGCTGATAAATGAAAGACAATCGAAAGCATGCTAGAGTTATGTTTCTTTTGTACTGCACTTCTGTAGCTCTGAGTTTCCTATACACCAAGTCTTTAATTGATACATTGGACATTTATTGAGACAATAACCGAAGAAAAGAAAACAAGAACTGTCGGAGGATAGCATGCTCGACTTTTTGTGCTTGCCAATAAAACGTAAAAAGATTTTTGTAAGTGTTTAAGCTATATCTCTAATTGTTTTGAAAACAATTGATTTGGTATGAATAACGTAACCAAATTATTAATCGAAAAAGGGTCATAATTCTTAAACAAAACTTGACAGAGTTATGTACCCTTGTCTGTTGATGGAGGTAATGATGATAAATAAGTATTGTAAGTGTATAAGCTAAATCACTAATGGTTTTGAAAAAAGGTGGGGTGGTATGAAAAACTTAACCAAAATTTCAATGCGAAAAATAGCCGTAATTCTTACAAAAACATTGGCAGAGTTATGTACTATTGTCTGTTGCTGGAGGTAATAATGGTGAACAAGTTTTGTAAGTTTCGATGCCATATCTGTAATGGTTTTGAAAATAAGTAAATTGGTACAAAAAACTTAATCAAAATTCTAAGTCGAAAAAGGGCCATAATTCTTACAAAAATCTTGACAGAGCTATGTACTCTTGTCTGTTGATGGAGGTAATGATGGTGAAAAAGTGTTGTTAGTTTCAAAGCAATATCTGTATTGGTTTTGAAAAAGGAAATTGGTACAAAAAAAATAACAAAAATTCTAAGTCGAAAAAGGGCAATAATTCATACAAAAACCTTGACAGAGTTATGTACTATTTTCTGTTGATGGAGGTAATGATGGTGAAATAGTTTTGTAAGTTTCAAAGCAATATCTGTAGTGGTTTTGAAAAAAGTAAATTGGTACAAAACTTAACCAAAATTCTAAGTCGAAAAAGGGCCATAATTCCAACAAAAATCTTGACGGAGTTATATACTCTTGTCTGTTGATGGAGTGTATGATGGTGAACAAGTTTTGTAAGTTTCGAAGCCATATCTGTAATGGTTTTGAAAATAAGTAAACTGGTACAAAAAACTTAACCAAAATTCTTAGTCGAAAAAGGGCCATTATTCTTACAAAAATCTTGACAGAGCTATGAACTCCTGTTGATAAAAGTAATGATGGTGAATAAGTGTTGTAAGTTTCGAAGCCATATCTGTAATGGTTTTGAAAATCAGTAAATTGGTACAAAAAACTTAACCAAATTTCTAAGTCGAAAAAGGGCTATAATTCTTACAAAAATCTTGACAGAGCTATGGACTCTGGTCTGTTGATGGAGGTAATGATGGTGAAAAAGTGTTGTTAGTTTCAAAGCAATATCTGTGTTGGTTTTGAAAAAAGAAATTGGTACAAAAAAATTAACAAAAATTCTAAGTCGAAAAAGGGCAATAATTCATACAAAAACCTTGACAGACTTATGTACTCTTGTCTGTTGATGGAGGTAATGACGGTGAAATAGTTTTTTAAGTTTTAAAGCAATATCTGTAGTGGTTTTGAAAAAAGTAAATTGGTACAAAAAACTTAACCAAAAGTCGAAAAAGGGCCATAATTCCTACAAATGTTTTGACATAGTTATGTACTCTTCTCTGTTGATGGAGTTTATGATGGTGAACAAGTTTTGTAAGTTTCGAAGCCATATCTGTAATGGTTTTGAAAATAAGTAAATTGGTACAAAAAACTTAACCAAAATTCTTAGTCGAAAAAGGGCCATTATTCTTACAAAAATCTTGACAGAGCTATGAACTCCTGTTGATAGAAGTAATGATGGTGAATAAGTGTTGTAAGTTTCAAAGCAATATCTGTAATGGTTTTGAAAAAAAAGTAAATTGGTACAAAATCTTTACCAAAATTCTAAGTAAAAAAAGGCAATAATTCTTACAAAAACCTTGACAGAGTTGTGTACTCTTGTCTGTTGATGGAAGTAATGATGGTTAAAAAGTGTTGTAAGTTTCAAAGCCATATCTGTAATGGTTTTGAAAATAAGTAAATTGGTACAAAAAACTTAACCATAATTCCAAGTCGAAAAAGGGCCATAATTCTTACAAAAATCTTGACAGAGCTATGTACTCTTGTCTGTTGATGGAGGTAATGATGGTGAAAAAGTGTTGTTAGTTTCAAAGCAATATCTGTATTGGTTTTGAAAAAGGAAATTGGTACAAAAAAAATAACAAAAATTCTAAGTCGAAAAAGGGCAATAATTCATACAAAAACCTTGACAGAGTTATGTACTATTTTCTGTTGATGGAGGTAATGATGGTGAAATAGTTTTGTAAGTTTCAAAGCAATATCTGTAGTGGTTTTGAAAAAAGTAAATTGGTACAAAACTTAACCAAAATTCTAAGTCGAAAAAGGGCCATAATTCCAACAAAAATCTTGACGGAGTTATGTACTCTTGTCTGTTGATGGAGTGTATGATGGTGAACAAGTTTTGTAAGTTTCGAAGCCATATCTGTAATGGTTTTGAAAATAAGTAAACTGGTACAAAAAACTTAACCAAAATTCTTAGTCGAAAAAGGGCCATTATTCTTACAAAAATCTTGACAGAGCTATGAACTCCTGTTGATAAAAGTAATGATGGTGAATAAGTGTTGTAAGTTTCGAAGCCATATCTGTAATGGTTTTGCAAATCAGTAAATTGGTACAAAAAACTTAACCAAATTTCTAAGTCGAAAAAGGGCTATAATTCTTACAAAAATCTTGACAGAGCTATGGACTCTTGTCTGTTGATGGAGGTAATGATGGTGAAAAAGTGTTGTTAGTTTCAAAGCAATATCTGTGTTGGTTTTGAAAAAAGAAATTGGTACAAAAAAATTAACAAAAATTCTAAGTCGAAAAAGGGCAATAATTCATACAAAAACCTTGACAGACTTATGTACTCTTGTCTGTTGATGGAGGTAATGACGGTGAAATAGTTTTTTAAGTTTCAAAGCAATATCTGTAGTGGTTTTGAAAAAAGTAAATTGGTACAAAAAACTTAACCAAAAGTCGAAAAAGGGCCATAATTCCTACAAATTTTTTGACATAGTTATGTACTCTTCTCTGTTGATGGAGTTTATGATGGTGAACAAGTTTTGTAAGTTTCGAAGCCATATCTGTAATGGTTTTGAAAATAAGTAAATTGGTACAAAAAACTTAACCAAAATTCTTAGTCGAAAAAGGGCCATTATTCTTACAAAAATCTTGACAGAGCTATGAACTCCTGTTGATAGAAGTAATGATGGTGAATAAGTGTTGTAAGTTTCAAAGCAATATCTGTAATGGTTTTGAAAAAAAAGTAAATTGGTACAAAATCTTTACCAAAATTCTAAGTAAAAAAAGGCAATAATTCTTACAAAAACCTTGACAGAGTTGTGTACTCTTGTCTGTTGATGGAAGTAATGATGGTTAAAAAGTGTTGTAAGTTTCAAAGCCATATCTGTAATGGTTTTGAAAATAAGTAAATTGGTACAAAAAACTTAACCATAATTCCAAGTCGAAAAAGGGCCATAATTCTTACAAAAATCTTGACAGAGTTATGTACTCTCGTCTGTTGGTAGAAGTAAGGATGGTGAATAAGTGTTGTAAGTTTCGAATCCATATCTGTAATGGTTTTGAAAAAAAGTGAATTGGTACAAAAACCTTAACCAAATTTTAAGTAAAAAAAGGGCCATAATTCTTACAAAAACCTCAACAGAGTTATGTACTCTTGTCTGTTGATGGAGGTAATGATGGTGAATAAGTGTTGTAAGTTTCAAAGCAATATCTGTAATGGTTTTGACAAAAATGGGGATTGGTACAAAAACCTTAACCAAGGTGTGACACCAACGCCGACGCCGACGCCAGGGCGAGTAGTATAGCTAGCCTTTTTTTCGAAAAGTCGAACTAAACATGAGTTTTACACTTAAAAGACCAGATCAGATTTGTGTTCAAAATATTGTTTCGATCTCTTAATCCTAATGTATACATGTGACGACTTTGAACTGTATCTGCGGAACAGAAACAAAGTTAATGCAAGCCGTAACGGACAGACGGGACAGATGGTTGAACACAAAGACAGACGTACTTATGAAGTGTATTTGTGGGGTTATTTCCTTTGATGTTTTCTTGTGGGTTGCAATCCACAAGTGTATGCTATTCATTCCGCAATTACATCCCTTTTACGGAATGAATAACATTAATATGCAAATAAGATACCCGTTATAAAAGAAACAAAAAAAATCTATATGTCTAACTGCCTTTATAAAGGTGTTGATTGGGCTTGAGGATAAACACGCACCCCACAAGTACTCTCACAGATGGACGGACAAACAGTTAGTCGCTCCGGACAAAGTACAACGCTTGGGAAGCACTCATTAACGAAACAAGGGCATTTCATGAAACGCATGTGTTACATGCGAAAGTCATATACTAAGTGAAAACATGGAAAGAAATATATGCACACTCCAAACGCAGCATGCTAAAGTTATGGTAATGGTACACTACAATGGAAATTAATTGAGACAATTTAGACAATCGCTGAACTAAATAAGGAAAAAATGGAGATAACTAATATTTTTGCCGCTCTCCTGATTAACGTTTTGACCAAAAGATGCAATCCATGACGGACGGACGAATGCACATTCAGGCAGACAGCCGGCCGGACGCCGGATTATACCTCAAGTTTTACAGACACAACTCATACAGTATTGATTACAGAAGACTGGGTCGATGCGTCAAAACATGTCCGTGCTTAGGAAAGCTTAGGATATGGTATTTGTAAAGTATATGCAATTTAATTGTATCTCCGAAACGGGACCGTACAAGTTTAATTTACAAAAACATATTCAGACTATATTTCTAGTTTATTTGTGAACAACTACATCTAGAACTAAATTACACGTTGACGGACGTTGGGTCTTCAATTAACGCAAATGCATGTATATTATAATGGGATAAGACAATGAGAAAAAGGAGCCAGTTGGTTGGGAAGATTGTTGTATGGAGTACTGATGTGAGAAAACCAAGAAACACATTTGTAGGTGAACTCGCCACCGTGATGTAACTGAAAACATGTTAAAAACGGCGTTACCTCCATTCAATCGATGTTGAAATTAACTTATCTCTAATGTGTAGATTTAATTTCAATTTCCTAGTTGGGTCGACATAGAGTTATTTTTTTTTATATATTTTTTGGGGGGTTTTACGCCTCTTTCAACATTATTTCAGTTATATCACGGCGACAGTTTACTTAACCATGATCCGGGTAAACAAACCAGTACTAGGCTAGAAAGTGTGCCGTGCCCAAGGGCACTTCACCATGACCGTATTGATGCGACCGGGATTGAACCCGGGACAATCGGTTTCGAATACCCCGACGTTAACCACTCGACAACAGCGGATTCCCTCGACATACAGCGACACATGAGAATATTCAACACAAAACGCGACCTGTTTTACCAACAATTCCCCAGTAGCGGTGAAACCGTTAGTACCATTCTTTCATTGCCCTTTGGTCGAATTATGTAATAACAAGTTTGTTTACAGTCTTCCTTACCCTTGACAACATAGACTAAATATACAGCAAAGAACATTAAACTATTAAAATAATTATTTTAAATAGTGATGAAAACATTGTGGAAAAAATACAAATTGTTGATTATAATTCATCTGTTTAGGTTAGACAAATGGGTCTAAAAGGGGGAAAGGTTAAAATAATAACTATAGACAAATATTTTCGTTATCTATGTTATAGGAAAAAAAATTGATTCGTTTGCAAATATACTTTCAACATTTGTATGTAACTAAGTAGCTATTTCAGAAACGGTTTATCGAATTGTTTATCGTGACCAATTTCCTCTTTTTCCACAAAGCTATATATAAACTATATATTTCCCCCTTGCTGTAAGGCAAAATTGCTCGTTATCATTCATCTCTGGCATGTTATTCAAAATTTGTCCGGAAAGGAGAAAGAGTAAAAAGAATATCCATAGAAAAACGTTTAAATATGAAAAGAATTAATTTGAAACGTGTTTGAAAGCATTGTGTGAATATATATTTATGATTTCAACAATAGCTCCATTTTCAACAATATTTTCAATATTCGAACGTTATATTATCACGGAAAGGGTTCCGCTTACAGACGCTTGCATGTGCAGTAGACGACAATCAAAAACATTGTGACAAAAAGAAAAATGCTTATCATAAGTAATTTCTACTTTTGCCACAATGATTTCAACTCCTTTCAATATTTTTTTATTTACAGTGATTTGCACATTTCTCTATATAAGTCGACAACTGTAAATTAATAAGGTCACAACACGGTTGGCGTTTCCTAGAACCACTGACATTGAGGTCAATCTTAGTTCAGAGTGTTTTTCATATCGTTGGAACTATTTATGCAAGCGGATGGTTTTTCGTGATTCGGTCGAACCATGAAATCGTAGAAATAGTAGATTATAACCAATCAAAACTCAATTTTGGCGTATTCCTTCAATAGTGGACTGTGGTTGCAGCCGTAATCAACTTTTGGAAAGCAGGCTAGCAATGGGATAGTGGCGAAACGCCCTATCCCAAAAATGACATCAGCAGCAGACACAATATTAAATAATGAATATTTGAATATATTTATTTTATATTAAAGCATATACTATTCATGTGATAACAACATCTTCAATCAATGATGAAACAAATTTAAACAAACATTTGAGATCATAATAATATGAAACATTTGGTACATGCAGTTGTATGATTATAAATGAGCTAATTTATACTAGACAAAACTTCCAACGCCCATATGTACATAGGTATCAATATTTCATTTAATATTATACTAAATACACTGCAATTTGACAAGAGTATCACATAACTATCCTGTAACAGAATGAAAAACAAAAACTTTACAAAATACCACAGTAGATTAAAATAAAATGCATTAATTGATTAAAGAGTGCATTTTTAAAGTCGCAGGATAAGTCAGTAGCGGGTGTGAAAAAAATAAGAAGCTGAATGGGTTTGGGATTAATCACAAACATGTTACACAAAAGCAAACACCCACGAATTATTCTTATCTCTAAGATTTAAGAGTTTTAAAAACGGAGCCGTTCATGTACATTTTCATTCCGGAAAAATATCGCATGATGTCGGTCAGAATCGTAAAATCGCTTACGGGAATGTTTGCCGAAGAGTACCTGCATGCCCTCTAGCGGAATTCTAGCACAACTTCAAATCGTCCATTGAAAAAGAATTTAAAAAATAAACTTTGAAAAGCTCAAAATCATGCCTGCAAGCCCGGTAAGTTTCAGATCTGTTACATTTTCATATTATACAAAGCTTTGTTTCATGTGGCTAATAATATTTTTAGAAACTTTTTTGTGTTCACTCACCCGTAGCTAACACTATAACCTGCATTATATTATCATTCGCTTTGTCTTAAAGAGTCTTGTCTGTCTCAGTCATCAGTCTAAGTAGCACACGTCTGTACTGCTTAGCTGCCTTGGTCCAAGTAGGACATGTAAATGTCACATGGTTGGCTGGTTCCTCTAAACTGGGAACCAGAGTTTTCTGGACCCAACAACTGACCAAAAGGAATGGTCTAAAACACAAAGGACAAAGTAGACTTTCACAACACTCCCCCGGTTTTATCATTAGACCGAACCCGGGAGAATGCCTCTCAGCCCTACATTGCAGCATCACCAAACCAGGTTGTTGTACCATGTCGATGACTTGTGTTGTACAATGCCCTCTTAGCAGTTGCACCATTTTTGCTGCATAGCATCCCTGTATTCGTGAAAATGCTATGAAGCACACCAATGACTTTCTAAAAAAAAACAAGCCCATGTTTTAAGCCAAATAATTTGTATCTTACTCGCATCATGGTTCTTGGTCTATTTAATTTACCATACGGGTTGATTATCTGGCATATCAAGTGAAATGGTCAGTTTTAAACCGGCTAGTCATTGTTGTACTTAATATGCCCTCTTTACTGTAGGCTATACTGTCATCTCTGTACTTCTGTGTCAGAAGGTCCATATTGGTCGCCCCGGATGTTCAGTTTCCATCTTATTGGATCTTTTGATGTAAAGTACATTCTCAGTCAATACTTCGCCAGATCTCGACATCGACATTAGCTTCTTTCAAAGACCATTTCGGGCCCTGGAACAATGTTGTGCCTCATGTCTAACAATCTGACGGTTACAGCATTCTTGTAATACTAAAACAAACATACAAAGCAGACTCAATCTGTTTATCTGGCACACACTCAACGATATTGTAGATGACAGTACTGCCTCTTCGATGCAATCAACCCCATTTATGTTTCTAAACTCCTTTTTGTGTGACGGTTGATCTGTTATGAAACAATTACCAGTCTCCCATCCATAAGGCGAGATTCCGCATGAGCCAGTGTCATATCCTACCCCACTGACCCCAGGTGGAATCCCTTAGATGGCCCCCGGATATTGTTTCAACTTAAACCACTCCTCTCTTTGGGCTAACATGATATTCCCTGAATTCAAACAGGTACTCAGATGTTTTTCCCCGAATTCTCACGGGTACTACAATTCTACTGAAAGATTCTCTTGCCATTCTAATCTTATCCTGGCTCTGGACTATACCTCCTTTGTAACGTGTCAATGGTTACCCACATCTCAGTGGGAAATGATCGCCATTGGACTTAATCTCCGAATCCCAGGACACTCAGCGCACCCCAACCGCTGGGGCGTAGAGTCATCCTGTAATCCCTATAACGGTTTTGAGTGCTCCCCACGCCGGCTCGTCGTTTTGTCCCCCAGCGTGGACGCTCCAGGGCATCTTGGGTCTTTCTCAGCAACCCGTCGGCTCGTCGTTTTGTCCCCCAACGGGCATTGCTGATCCAAAACCAAGCCTCCCTTGGACGACCTTGCCTTAGGAGCTACCAATGGAATCGCATCATCCACTTCTCGCGAAAAAGTGGCCCACTGAGTCTCTACTCGCTTACAATAGGTATAGCCACCACACGATAATCATCAATCTTTACATGTCTGGAATAGTGCGAGCATATCTCTGACATAGGCTTCCTTGATAATGCGTCGGCGTTCCCATGCACCTTTTCAGGTCAGTATCTAAGAATCATTTTGTACTGTGATAATTCTTCCAGCCATCTTGCTAACTGCACCTGTGGTTCTTCATAGTCAGGATAAACATAAACCTCAATCCATTCCCAGGTCAGTATCTCCTAGAACTGTGTCTTCTGCCACCGGTTCGTCTTGTTGTCCCCCAGTGAACAGAGACCAGTTCCCAGAGTTACTTCCCTTCTACCTCGTCTTAGGGTTCTGCTTTCCCAGGTCCGTATCCCCTAGAACTGTGTCTTCTGCCACCGGCTCGTCTTGTTGTCCCCCTGTGAACAGACCAGTTACCAGAGTTACTTCCCTTCTGCATCCTCTTAGGGTTCTGCTTTCCCAGGTCCGCATCCCCTAGAACTGTGTCTTCTGCCACCGGCTCGTCTTGTTGTCCCCCAGTGAACAGAGACAAGTTACCAGAGTTACTTCTCTTCAAGTTCTACCTTGTCTTCCCCGCCGGCTCGTCTTTTTTCCAAGCGGGCAATGAACAGTCCCCTGCTATTGATGCATGCTTGAATCGTTGTACCAGTGTCATAATTGGTTGTTGTACCAATACTGTAAAATCCTCAGAATTCTTTCCCGTCAGATAATAAGTGGTTAATAGTCATAGTCATTCCGTCATATTAACACGGGTACCCATGACCACCAATCCACAAGTTAATGGTAGATGCGTTGAGCCCCTGTCACACTGCACTTGGAAAATGAAGACTGGAACAGATGGCATTGTTCATTTCAACTTCTTTTGATTACCATCATTATTTCATTTGCTTTGGCAATATCCAGTGCATCCGTAGCTGTAATATTCACGCAAGCGTCATGATACTATTTGGCACAGTAATCGCATTGTATCATGAAACGTCCTTGTCATGGGCTTCTTACAGTGGCACTGAATTACCCGAACTATTAAGGATACTCCTCTTAAACCTAAAATAATGACAGCAACTATGTTTGTCAGGACAGTCCAATAGAATGGAAATAGTTGTCTCTTTTACTTAACTCATACCCCCCCCCCCCCTCTTTCTCTTCTTGAGCTTACATTAGGCGTCTTAATTCGTGAACAAAGAAATACCCTCAGTCTCGCGCGTTTAAACGGCCTGGGCATTCTTAAACACTGCCTATTGATGCTCATTGCAATAACATAGGCGTTGTTTGTAATACGCTCACTATGTATACATGCAAACCAAGCACTGCTACGGATGAATAAACATTTTTGGTGGCTAAAATACAATTCCGAACAAGTTTTCAAAATCATAATAAATGCTAGAAGCTGCATGACTATTGCTTTACAGACTGTCAGATTTATCGTTTCGGATTTACATTAAAGTTTTAAATCATGCCTAAGAGTTGTTGTGCTGTAGGTTGTACCAACCATAACATGATGGAAAAGAAGTTTTCGTTTTTCACATTTCCAAAGGATCCTAATCGATGGGAGATGTGGGTAAACGCTGTACAAAGAGTGAACCAAGACGGTACGAAATGGAAACCGAGTAAAGAAACAGTTCTCTGTAGCGATCATTTCTTATCAGGTAATTACATTTTAAATTTGATATAATAGGCAGTGTTTTATTTTGTTGCGCATCCCGAGTCCTAAACTCGTTGAATTTCTCAAATATGGAAGGAAAAAGCATTTGTTTACATGTAGGACTCGTTGTATTGTTTAATGAAAACACATGAAAAGACCCATTTGAATAGACATTTCAAAACAAAACATTCAATCGTTATTTGTTTCTAAATTGAGTTATTTGCAAATGACGGAATAAATAATAAAAACAACTCAAAAATGTACTTTTAAAAACGGATTCTGAAAACATTGTGGGGAAAGGAAAACAAATATAATGTAAACAAAGTGATTTGAATTGTTTAGTATGATATATAAGTTAGATGGTACCTCTCACAACTACCATCTTACTGCAAATTATTAATTATGGAATTTTAGCAGTATATTAACACTTTATATTTTTTTTTTTTTTAAGGCAAACCAAAACCCGATGCATCCCACCCCGACTTCATCCCTTCACTCTTCAACCATTGTAAAAGTGATCAGAAGGTTATTGATTCCAAATTAAGGAGATTCAGCAGTGCTGTGAGAAGAAAGATCAGCTTCACATCCCTAATGCCAGCAAAGAGACATGCTTTATGTTCATCTCAGGATGAAAACATCCCAGAATTTATCGCCACTCCATTACATATGTACATCCCTCAAGAAGGATTAGGAAAACCAGTTACGCCTTCAGAAAGAGAACAACTCTATAACGAGATGGATGAACTGCGAAGAGATAAAGATATTCTAAGAGAAGAAAATAATCTGTTAAAAGATGAAGTTTCCAGCATAAAAATGAGTGCAGTAGCAGTTGAAAACAATGAGGACAGATGCAAGTTTTATACAGGTGTAGGATGGTCTGTTTTCTTAAAAACATTTTGTTATCTTGTAACATTCATGAAACCAACACCCCTGTCTAGGAAGATTTCTTTTAGGGATCAGTTTTTTCTTATGCTTGTGAAACTAAGGTTGGATTTTCCATTTGAGTATATTGCATTAAATGCAAATATATCAATATCACAAGCAAGTGAAATCTTCTGGAATTGGACTGAATTGGTAAATTGTAAAATGGATTTTTTGATTAAGTGGCCAGATCGAGAAACATTTTCCAAGACACTGCCTGGTCCATTTAGGTCAAAATTTCCTAAATTAACCTCAATTATAGACTGTTTTGAAATATTTATTGAAAGACCAAAGAAACTCGTTGCAAGAAATAAGTCTTATTCCAACTATAAAAAACACAGTACTGTGAAAGTTTTAATTGCCTGTACACCAAATGGAGCTATATCTTTTTTGTCCAAAGCTTGGGGAGGTAGAGTTTCTGATGTTGAGATTGTTAGGCAGTCAGGTTTTTTAGATCCAAATCTGCACATGCCCAATGGTCAGATTCTGGCAGACAGAGGTTTCACTTTAAAGGATGACTTTGCTACCATGTGCAGTGCTGAATTGATTATTTCAGCTTTTACAAAAGGAAAAAAACAGTTGTCTGCACAAGAGGTGGAAACATCGCGGAAAATAAGTACTGTAAGAATACATATAGAAAGAGTGATTGGACTAATGAAATGTAGATTTAAGATTTTACAAGGAACACTTTCAATTCCTGTCATTAAATCGTTAAATGATGAAGCTGATGAATGTGAATTATCAAGAATTGATAAACTGTTGAGGGCATGTGCTATTTTTGTAAATTTAGGGGACAGTATTGTATATAACAAGTAAATGTCTCTGAAAATTAAGGAGTATTTTATTCCAGACACTTATGTTTTGAATGTATACACATATTAAAAAAATCTCAATTATGTTACCATGTTTTAATAAATCTATAAAGCTATTGTAAATGAAATTTAAAAATGTTATGGGAAAAGGAACAAAAAAATAACTTATTTACAGTAGTCCTTTACTAGAGCATATTATACACAAGAATGAGTGTTAATCTTATTATGTTCAATACAACGGGTGTTGTGTTCCATGCGTTTTGTGAAACATTATAAGATTAACATTCAAACAGGTCAGGAGTATGTTGGCTATCCACAGTTCAGACCTTTGTACCAGGTTTGCATTTCGGGCAATACCATTCTCCTCGTGGTGCTTTTTTCCGTTTAAGACACTTCAGGTGTAGCCATTGAAATGGACAGGTGGGGTTGTCACAACCAATATGCTCCAGGTTATCTTCTGGTTTCTGGCAGATACAGAACAGTTTACCGGTAGTTTTAATGTGTACTCGTTTAGGCTCATTCTCCATTCTACGTGTGAACAATTCTAGTAGAACATTTGAAATAAAAAACAATTCTGTCTGAGTAACCATGTGTCGGATAAAATCTTCATCTCTATGAACATGGACAAGTAAACAAAATTTCTCTGTCCACACAAAAAAATCACAAACATCAGATTGATACACATACATCTGTAGTTGCACCTGACTGTAGTACTTGTGATTTTTTTGTAGTGTACAGTCCTTGATGTAACATGTTTTATCCGACAGGAAGTTTTGAAGGCTGCTTTGTCTGTGGGTATAGGGACATTTCACTTCCACCACTCGACTCCCATGACAATCGCACTTCGTTACAGAATCAGCACTTGCGGCTAGAAAAGCTTTTTCGGTTGAAATCTGCAGACCTGTTTGACATACAGTGAAGTTAGTGTGTGCTGGCTGAACAATCTGTGTGTAAGTCTTCACAGCTTTCGTTTCATTGTCCTTCCCCCATCTCATTGCTACTGGAGAAACTGACTCTGGAAAACAAATTGCCTTCATAACAGATCTACATGGTTGAGTAGAACTAGTATGCATCACTGAATGTACAATAGATGAAGTAATTCTGCCAAAGCGCTGTTCAAACCATTGCAATCAATCACTTTGTCCCTCTGTTGATTTAGAAATAAGCTCAATCTGTTCATTTGAAAGTTTTAAGTTTGAGGCAAAATCCTTACACTTCACTTCTAGGTCACTCACACTTAATTTCCTGTTATCCTCGGTGTAGAATGTTCGCAGTGGCACTGGTAGTTGGTTGCTTTCCACACATCGAGTCCAATAAAAGTTATCTGAAAAACCTTTAAAACAGCTTAATACTACAGGCTTTGTTTTACAGTCCTTTAACTGCTGAAGGAACATCTGTTGCTCCTCGGGAGTTGACTTTGTATAAGGATATTTACGCCTTCTTGTTCGATTCCTTGCTTTCTCAACACGCAGATCCTTGTAGAAATTGATTTTGAATATTGGATCTGGAACAACTTTCTTCACAAAATCATTGTTCCATTTACATGGGACATCTGTACAGGCTTGTTTAGTATATCCAAGGCGAACAGCAGCTTCAACCTTGTACAGCAAGGCACCAACATGTGAGCAAGATTCACCTAATCTGTAAATCAAGAAAAGATATGTTTGATATATACCATAATACCTGTAATAAAATATAAATGAATCTCAATATAATTCCTCTATGTTTCACTTATAATATGATTTATTGAATTATCAAGGAAAAATTAGATACCGAAAGTATAATGACTTGAAAACATTGTGACAAAAATTGAGAATTCTTTACTATTGCCACAATGTTTTCAATTCTTCTCCCCCTTTCCCACATATGACAAATCTGCAGCAGACGATCTTGAAAATGGCCAATCTTAAATTCAGAAAATCTCTATAATTGAAGGTATAATTAATGAAAAATGTTTAAAACAGTGTGGCAAAAGGAGCAAATTTGGTTCAATGTTTTCAAAGGTTGTCTGCTGCAGCTGCATGTCAAAATGTGTGGGAAAGTGGTTAGTAAATAAACTATAAAGTTTTGAGATATGTTCAATATGTATGCCTAGTTGTTGTCAAAGTCCTCTGCTGCATTTGATTCATGTGGGCATTAAAGGGTTAAATAAAATTGTAAAATTTCACCATAATTCCATTGTTTCATAGATCAAATTTTCTGAATGTTTAGTTTGTGTTTTAATATATATACATACATATTTTGTGTATATACAATGTAACAATTAAAGAAGACTTTAATCTGTATTCATTTTCATTTTGTTTTATTTGAAGTATCTGCCAATGACAAGCTCCATGTGTGTGACAAATTAACTAATTAGCCTGGGTACAATACAAGGATCATAAAACCAGTTATAACCAATTAACTATCAAAACACATTGCCCCAATAAGGAGCTGTACAGGAAATGATTGCATAACATTACATAACATATCTCACCCTGCCATGCAGTCATAGTGTCCGGATGACACTACCCCCTCTGTTGTTAGGGCAACCCATGGCCTGTGTGGTTCATCATTAACCCTTTGGGATGGCTTTACTCTGGCTGTCAGCATGACGTGTCTGCTGTTTGGCACTGCATAATGATATACTCTACTATTTTGTATTTATAACATCTAATTAAATAATTTGACCAAAAAATTATTTTGTGCATATACATTTAAAAGTGTCTTCTACAGCGGTTATTAATGATAATATCGGTTAAAAGGAAATTACATATATAATAGACTCGAGTGTTCCGTCACAGATGTACAACTTATACATAACTAAAATGCCGTATTCTTCAAGTAAATTAAGAAATATTGAATTAAATGAGATACAACTATTTAGGATATAAACACACGTACCTGGTGTTTCGATTAAATATGCGTACATGTCCCCATACTCCATTTCAGGCCACCGAGTTGGATCGTTACTCCAGCTTTCCTGCGGTAACCTATACGGACATTCACTTAATCCGATAAATGACAACTTTTTATCGTACCGAGTCCTTGCATCACCTAATAAACTATCTAAATATTGAAAAGACATCCTCCATCAACGAATAGCGTAATTGATATGACTTATTATCCGCCATTTTCTTTTGTGACGTCAAGGCGGAATTGAGAATGTGACCAAACAAAACAATTTTCGTATGAACATGTGCTAAACTTAGGGACAAATTTATGAAATATTTGGTCTAAAAAAAATATGTGTTCTGGTAGATCCTTTTTTTAAACCACTATGTCTGTTGCTTTGTCATACTGCAACTCTTATTTTCATCATATTGAGTAGCAATCACTCCTGAAAATGGTAAACAAGGAGGACCATTAATCCAGTGCAGACCCGGTGTGGAAATGTATAAAAAAAACTACTTGTCCATGGGCAAGTAAGATATGAAAATGTACTTGTCCGCCAACACAGTTCGCATTTTTCCATATTTTCTTATCTTGAGTGAAAGACTTACTGTAAATGAGCTGATCTGTCTTGCAATGTAGTCTGTCAGTTTACAAGTGTTTTACTTTCATATGATCTACAATTTCACGCTACACTTACTGTAAATGAGCTGACCTGTCTTGCAACAGTCTGTCAGTTTACAAGTGTTTTACTTTCATATCATATTCTTTATTCAGATCACGTTTTAACTTTATTCTTCTGGCTTATTACTGCCATTTCTTTATTAAAAAACTATCGATTCATACAACTTGCAGACAATGCAAATCACTCTCTTACACCAGGGTCTTTCAAATAGTACTATTTGAAAGACCCTGCTTACACTATCGGCTATGATTACAATCACATTCATGAGAGTGGGTGTAAGGAACGGTAACTCTGAAAAGGAGATTGAATGCAAATATTGATGTCATGCAGACATGATCAAAACAAAATTATAATGCGAGGTAAACAATAAAACCCCGGTCAAAATCTAGATGCCGGTAAATGCTTGCTCTTATTGAATTTAAAGTATAAATTAACTAACAATGATTGAATTTTAATTCGTTTGCGTATCAAGTAACAAATTGTCTTCTATATGAAATCAAAGGATTTTAGTGATGATTCATCTGAGCGATAAAAACCAAGAATGCTGAATGATGGGATTCATAATATATGGAGTCCTTCGTATTTATCTATTGAAATTGACTCGATTTCAAAGATGAAAACCTCACAAAATATTTGTTTTTCTGATTTGAATTATCATGTATCCTTCGTATTGTTCATAGCTAGACAGGCATGCGCGAAATATAAGTAAAATATGAAAGTGTTCAACAATAAGTCGGTCATTTAGTACCGTGGGAGACATATTGGCCATATTGATTTTGTTGAACAACAGGGCAGCAAGGAGGCATCTGGAAACTTGCAAAATGACAAAACTTTATAATTCCATTCTTATTAAAGTTCTTGTTAGATTTCAAGATACAAATGGCCTTTACTGATTAGCTATTTCTTAAATAGTGTCCATTCCTTGCAGTTTTATTTGCACTCCTGATAAAATGTTCCCAGATATTTGCAGTTTAATATTTGCTACTAATTTACTATCACTCGGGTAATTGATTAGGGTCATCTTGGCTCTCTTGTTTGACAATTCTTTTGCTTGTTTGAGCAAATATGCTTCTTATCTGTAGCCCTGAGATAATGATCTAACATCCCTGGTTCCCTGTGTTATTCGCAATGAAATGTGTACTTCCGCAAAGCTAAAAATGAAAGTACACACGATGAAAATTGGGATCGTAATTTATCGGGTTTGCAAGGTATTACTATGAAGCATGCCTGTATGTTTTGGCTCAACTCAACAAGGAAATCCTACTTGCCCGACCATACAATTACCTGTGTCGGACGAGTCGGACAGTGGATTTCTGCACCCCTGAATATTATTGTTTAAATCTGAACTGAATCCATTTCTGTATAAGATAAGTCATTATACTGAAACAAATAGCCTTATAAGGCTTTTATACAAATCTTGAATTATAAATATATATCTAAGACTAAAAAAAATCACGGAAAATTAAGATCTCTCTCATGGCTAATTGAATTGTTTTATTCTGAATTGACTGGTAATTGGTATTACATATTATTATTTAAATCTGAACTGAAGCCATTTCTGTATAATATAGTCATTATACTAAAACGAATACCCTTATAGGGCTTTTATACAAATCCTGAATTATAAATATATATCTAAGACTTGAAATTTCACTGAAAAATAAGATCTCTCTTTTCTCGTGGCTAATTGAATTATTTTTATTCTGATTTCACTTATAATTGTGATAAAATGTTATTGTTTACATCTGAACTAAACCAATTTCTGTATAATATTTTATCTATAATACAATGAATAGTGTTATACAGCTTTTATACCAATCTTGAATTATAAATATATATATGAGACTTGAAATTTCATGGAAAATTAAGATCTCTCTTTTCTCATGGCTAATTGAATTGTTCTTTTCTGAATTGACTGGTAATTGGTATTAAATATTATTATTTAAATCTGAACTGAAGCCATTTCTGTATAATATAGTCATTATACTAAAACGAATACCCTTATAGGGCTTTTATACAAATCTTGAATTATAAATATAATTATATCTAAGACTTGAAATTTCACTGAAAAATAAGATCTCTCTTTTCTCATGACTAATTGAATTATTTTTATTCTGATTTCACTCATAACTGTGATAAAATCTGAACTGAAGCGATTTTTGTATAAAATAGTTATTGTAATGCAACAACTATCCATATTATGAGGATTTTATACAAATCTTGAATTATAAATATATACATGAGACTTTAAATTTCACTGAGAATTACGATCTCTCTTTTCTCACGGCTATAATTTAATTATTTTATTCTGAATGATTTACCGCTAATTGTTCATTGTTATAGAAAAGTATTGTTTAACCCTTTCCCTCATACGACAATCATGCAGCAGACGACTTTGAACATATTTAGTGAAAAAAATAGAAAATCTCTATAATTGAATGGATAACCTATGACTAAAAGTGGAAAACATTGTGGCAAAAGGAGAAATTGCTCGTCGTATTGTTCATATTTGGAATATAATTACATCTAATACATTTCATCATATTGTATGCTGAAGATGCTGAGTGCAATCTTCTTTTTGCGGTAAAAGACATGATTTGGGGGAGTGTATGTCAAAATCCCCTCAGTCAAAATCCCCTCACTCTGAAAATGGCATAGTAGTCAAAATCCCCTCAACCAAAATGATAGGGTAGTCAATATCCCCTCGACCAAAATGATAGGGTAGTCAAAATCCCCTCGATGAGTATTCATAATGCGCTCAATTGGGTATTCATAATGCGCTCAATCTAAGATCATATATTTTCTTGTAAAGCTAAATGTAAATTTAAATATAGTACATCATTTCCGTTAAAGTCATCGTAGTGATCAGTCAATAATTACCCTTTAATTACATGTTAATTCTTTTAAAAAGAATTTCATGTATTGGTGAAATGTTAAGCTAAAATAATGCTGTGCAAAATTCAATATATCACTATTAATTTAATATAGATAACTGTCAGATAGTTTATCTTGGAGTTGATGAAAAAGTTTGTGTCAAAACCCATACGGTCCATTTTTAGATCGACTTTTGAAAAAAAAAGAGAGCTATTGTCATGACCCTGGCGTCGTCGTCGTCGGCGTCGGCGGCGGCGACGGCGTGGTCGTCCGGTTAAGGTTTTTTGTTTAGCTCATTTTTTTTTCTCCCTATCAGTCGAGCGTCTGTGCCGTACGCGGTGCTCTTGTTGTCATAGTTGTCAAAACCAATATGGTTGAAAACAAATGGGTATCAAAACTACTCGTTGAAAATGCATAGTATTCAAACCCCATATGATTGAAAATGCAGGGTATCAAAACCCATATGACTGAAAATGTAGAGTAGACAAAATGCTTCTTTGAAAATGCAGAGTAGACAAAACCGTACCCATTGAAAATGCAAAGTAAACAAAACCCCAATGATTGGTGATAATTCAGTCACATGTTATAAATGAATTGAGGTGATAATTGCTTTAATCCTGTTTGTCACAACCATAAGGCCCTTCAGGAATTATTGTCAGTGATTGGGAAACTTATAAGAATAAGATAAACACATGAGTGTCTAAATATGGTAGAAAGTGGTTAGTTAAACTGTGAAAATATAAAATGACATAGAAACTGTGTGCTGAATATTTATTAAAATGATTAAATTACTTACTGTGTTATGTATGTAAAACATTAAGATGATTAAAATGACTTACTATGTTATTTGTCTTTTTAGTGCAATGTTATTTTAGACTTAGACACCTTGGATGTCTCCTAATGTCATACATTATGATTACCCTGCTAATCCCATCGAGGGGATTTTGACTACCCTATCATTTCGGTCGAGGGGAATCTGACTACCCTAACATTTCGGTCGAGGGGATTTTGACTACCCTATCATTTTCAGGGTGAGGGGATTTTGACTGAGGGGATTTTGAGTGTCTCCCGATTTAGGGTGGTTAAAGTTTTAGGGCAAGTTGGCATTTTCATTTAATTTTTTAATTTTTCTCAATAAGTACTTGTGTTAGGGCTTTCATATTTGGAATATAATTAACATATAATACCTTTCTTCACATTGTATGTTGAAGATGCTGAGTGTAGATTTTTTAGGGTAAAAAACATGGTTTTTGTTTGATTTTGAGAATTTGAGATAAATTCATAATTTTTAGTTACGTTCCTTTCTTATTGCGAACATTCCTTTATCAAATATAGTTCTTCAACATATCAAACGGGTCTTGGTGTCAAACATTTGGAAAACTTTTTTTTTTAAAGTTTTGCTATTTTTGGATCGGTCAATTTTAACATTTGCGATTAGCTCAACGTTAAAGTTTCATTATTCAAGTCACTTCATACTTCACACATTTGTTAAGGACCATCATACAATTAGGTTAGATAACCCCATTGTATCCTAAATATGGAGTTATGGCCCTTGATTGACTTAGGAAATTTGATTTTTAAATTATATATATTAAATGTATGTATCTATTCAGTTGCTTTTACATATAGGGTATATAATATGATTTAATAGTACTTAAGTGCAATATAATGAAATAGTGCTTTATGTGAATAAGCGTTATATAGTCGAGCGCGCTGTTCTCCGACAGCTCTTGTTCTTAAATATTTTGTCTTAATAACCCTGTCTAGCCAAATAGTAATAAGCTGGCCTTTGTTCCCAGCTATAAAATTAACCCATAATGGCCTTTCCCACCTATAGAATGATTTCGGTGCATCCCAAGCAGAAGATTTGTATTAACATTGTAGCAAAAGCTAAAATTTCTTGAAATTAGCAATTTCTTCTTTTGCCACAATATTTTAACTCTCATAATTAATTTTTCATTTGTGGATGTTTTTAGTTCACCTGAGCCAAAGGCTCAAGGTGATCTCTTCTGATCACTCAACCTCTGTTTGTCATCCGTCGTCTGTTGTTAACGTTTAGCTTTAACTTTAACCCTTTCCCTCATACAACAATTCTGCAGCAGACGACTTTGAACATATTTTGTCGAAAAATAGAAAATTTCTATAATTGAATGGATAACCTATGACTTAAAGTGGCAAAAGGAGAAATTGCTTGTTTTGAGCAATTTCTTCTTTTGTCACTGTTTTCAAAAAGCCGTCTGCTGCAGAGGCGTCAGAAAGCGTCTATATGAGGGAACATCATCTCCTCCTTAACCACAGGACCAATTTCAACCATACTTCACAGGAAAGTTCCTTTGGTGGCCTTTTTTCCAAATTGTTCAAAGATTTAAATTCCATGTAGAACTCTGGTTGCCGCAGCAACAAAAAAGGGGAAATTAACCAAAAATTCAAATCTTCTAGTCTGAAAGTAGAGGGCCCAGGTCTTTGATATTAGGTATGTAGCATCATCTAGTGGACCTCTACCAAGATTGTTCAAATTATAGCCCTGGGGTCAAAATGACCCCTCCCCTGGGGTCTATTGATTTACATAGACTCATATAGAGAAAAAAAATTAAAAAATCTTCTTATCTAAAAGTAGAGGCCCCCAGGCCTTTGATATTTGGTAAGCGGTTTCTTGTTACAGTTAAATTTGAGCGGTCTCCGATATAATGCAACTAATTACTTGTAAAAATTAAATACAGAGTGAATTTTACAGGAAGGACAAAAAACCTTGAATATCTTGGGAAAAGGAGCAGCCTTGAAGACATGGGTTTTTGATCAACAAACAGATTTAGAGATGACAACTTCTGATTCAGTGTGCGCGATGGGGTTGATGATCAGGGTTGTGACTGTATAAAATAAGTCTCCTCTGTTCATTTTCCCATTTGAGTATTACTTTAAACAACTGAACTGTCCTTATATGAGAAAACAACCCTACTTATTTGAGATACAGGTAAGTTTTAACTTTTATAAGGAAGCTGCAGAGATCGATTTTTATGTATTTGCTGCTGCTACACTCAACTTTGAAATCATTCTGGAGAAAGGAGAGCACTATTTTCAACTCTACTAAAAGTGTCCTTTAAGTCTTCTACAATATAGATTTTTTCAGTTCATACTTTTCCAAGCAGACGA
Organism: Serripes groenlandicus; assembly: GCA_031761405.1. Taxonomy (NCBI): domain Eukaryota; kingdom Metazoa; phylum Mollusca; class Bivalvia; order Cardiida; family Cardiidae; genus Serripes; species Serripes groenlandicus. The sequence continues at coordinate 98,312,961 of JASEVX010000003.1, forward strand.
CTCTAAACTAGTACATAAGGTAATTCAATAATAGTTGAATAAATGACAATGACAATTAAACTCTATAATGAACATATATAGATTTGAATGTTTATGGTAAATGGAGTAATTGTTCATCATGAGCAATTTTTTCTGTTTTACACAATGTTTTCAAAGTCATCTGCTGCAGTATCTACGTTTGTAAGCACTTGTCGAAAATAGAGGAAGGTCGTACTAGTTGAAATTATTCAGCGGGATAGTGTTAACAGTTGCATTGGAGTATGGAGGCAGTGCAATGTGGATGTCAAACATGGGTGAAGCATCTGTCTTCAGCTTTATTAACTTTCTTTTTTTGCCCAGGTATATTTCAGATTTGTTGTATATATTCGATAGTTTATTAAAGTCTCATCAATACATCACATAATAAAATATAGCTTAAAACATGTATTGCCACTCAATGTATGAGTTATAAGAGACTATAGTAAGAACATTACTATACATAACTAATACAACATCTTAATTCGATATATATACAACACATAATATTGCACATATTGGAAACAATATATCAATATTTACAAAACTAAGAAACTAGAAACAAATGCTAATCTTGTTTAAAACTTAATTAAATCAAACACTATAAAATACTGAAAACATGAACGTGCACAATCGTGCATAATTAAGAACTGGGTGTAAAAAATCGATTATCACCCCGGTCAGACCGTAGATGAACTGATTAGCATTAATTTCTAGCTATACGTAAGATAACACAATACAATATTATAAGAAAACAACAACATTACTTACACAAATAAAACATCCTAGTATTAAGAATATCATTGCAGGTTTTGGCACTAAGTCTTGACAACATATTATTTGCTAAGATATAAGACAACTTATCTATATCAGACATACTTTGAAATAACGGATTAATAGCGTTCGCATTTTCTAACAATGGCATTCGTATAATATTATATTATACAACCTACAATAGAATAGCACATGTATTTCTGATTCAACAGTGTTGCAAAAAGGGCAAAGACGATCATTTAGGGCAAGATTTTCATATCGGCCCGTTTCAACTCGAATAGGGGCTACACCACATCTAAACTTACTTAACGCTGCCCTATGTTTTGGCGGCATAATCAATTCACAATAATTTTCAACAGAATAGTTAATTTTGTACTTGCAATAGTTTCTTAACTTATTTCTACCCCTTCCACGTATACCTTCCGGTCTATTTATAGAGTCGTGCCAATCATTGACTTACGCAGACATCATTTTATCATATAACTGGCTAACAACGGTGGATTTTGGTACATTGCCATTCATATTAGTATATGTATCTAAGTCAAGGCTTAACATTTTCTCATTTACATAATAAAACCAAGATTTGTATGTACTACATGCTTTGCCGTTTGCCCATAGTGCTATTCGTTTATTGACACGAGACACAGGTTGTATGTGGTGGTAAACAGTTAACATATAAATAGGGTGTGTCACTTTCGGTCGAGGGTCGATTGTCGAGTAAGAAAGGTCGAGTGTCGAGTAAGAATGGTCGAGTAAGAAGATCGAGTGTCGAGTAAGAAAGGTCGAGTAAGAAAAGTCATGCCTACCTGGTTGTGCCGGCAGGTTCATGTTACTGACTATAGAGAGTATGTGTACCAGAAGCTCCTCCGAGATGGAGCTAGACAGGTTGATAAATGCAGTGCTTTTAATTGTTTGAAACCACGTGGCAAAATCAAGTGGTTTCAAAGTGACATTTGTGCCCGTTGGATGCACCAATGTTACACATCAAAGGTGTTTTCAGGGGAACTTTTCACATGTCCTATTTGTGATTTACAATACTCATAGGAATATAAATTGTTTGTATATATGTTCACTGGTAATATAGATAATATTTCACAGTTACCACATAATGTGAATTGATAGCCATAACATTTAAATAATGTCATTGGTTGTTGGACATACCTTTTCTCCGAACAGGTCTTAGTTATTATTATATGAGCCGTCCCACGAGAAAACCAGCGTTATTGACTCTGCGTAATGTATCGACCCAGATCAGCCTGCGCAGTTCCATGAGAAAACCAGCGTTATTGACTCTGCGTAATATATCGACCCAGATCAGCCTGCGCAGTTCCATGAGAAAACCAGCGTTATTGACTCTGCGTAATGTATCGACCCAGATCAGCCTGCGCAGTTCGCAGAGGCTATTCCGGGCCGACACGTTCCGCATCAGGGGTATAGAGTAATACAGAAAATCAACAGAAGAAAACTGTCTGTCCGGGTTAGCCTGCGCGGTATGCTTATCATCATCATCAATCTTTATTTCGTCCTATTAAGAATATTTCATTTTGCGACACAAATTATACAAATAAACTTATAAACAACAACATAAAATGGAAAGCGAGAGGAGAGAGACAGAGAGAGACAGAGAGACAGGGAGAGAGAGAGAGAGACAGAGAGAGAGAGAGAGAGAGAGAGAGAGAGAGAGAGAGAGAGAGAGAGAGAGAGAGAGAGAGAGAGAGAGAGAGAGAGAGAGAGAGAGAGGAGGGAGAGCGAGAACGTGAGTTACGTTTGTATATATTAATGCACGAAACCCTAAGGTACATACTGAGTTATACCTCCTGCACACATAACTGTCACACGTTATATAATGCGAAGGAAGGCTTGCTATATCTTAGTACATAGCACCCTACGGTCACAGTAGACACATGTCTGTAACACCAATATGTGCAGGAGGGACACTATACATGTAGTTCCCAACTTCAAACACTTGACCGAAACGAAATGAAAAGCGTTCAATTAGGATGGATGAATGTAAGAGCGCATCGTGACATATACCAGCGTAACTATATACATGAATTATTAAGACAAAAGAATATACAAAAAACAAAAGCAAAAAAAACACATATGAACATTGTAAGTACATGTACGTCTGTGAAGCCATACACGAATATTTAATAAGTGTATTTATACAAAACATCCGCTAAATTGTAACCCCCCCCCCCCCCCCAAAAAAAAAATCATTCAGAAATTTTTATCTTATTTATAATTAAACAAAGTATTTATAACATGTCCATATCGCGTGTAAAAACAACGCAACATGTTGGTAAATGATATCATAGTTTCCTTGTACTAACTGGTTAGACTTAAGGGATTAACCCCATTTATATGTAGCCCGTCTTTAATGAGCCCAAAGAAAACCCTCCTTTAGTTCCTATCTACTTGTTTGATAATGATCGAAGTGTTACTATATTTGTTACACACTATACCTGAATGAGTATAATCTTCTTTTTCAAGAATGACATCATTACCAACAACACAGGGCCGAGAATTGCGTTTGAATACACGTTTCGATTCATTGATAGTGACCACGGCACACTTGTCGGTGTTGTATTGATTATGATATCTCCATAGACAAGCATACCTATAACAAATATTTATCATTTCCTGCAAGGCTTTACTAGACAAAGAGATAAGGGTCATGTCGTCTGCGAACGACGGCGCACACGAACTGACCCTTCTATCTGAAAGCCTAAATTACTACTCACTAACTGTTCAAAAAGTTAGTCAATATACATAAGATATAAAAATGGGGATACTGCTGAATACTCTCTTTCAAAAGGAAAGAAGGCATTGAACAATCCTTGTTCGATTTAAAAAAAAAGATGCAATGAATGTAACGGTTTATGAATTGACACGTGCAGTCGTCTGAGTAAAACCTTTTCATATAATTTCAACAAAGACAAAGAAAGGGTGATGACTCGATAGCTATTTGAGTTACACCAAATGATCCCCTTTTTAAGACATGTAGGAATAAAAAAAAATGTGACGTAATGTTTTAACAATAGCCAACCGTGGAGTAGGTGTTCGTTGCAAACCTTGTCAAAACCACACATTTTGCCAGTTTTTAATGATGAAACGGCAGATAACAGTTTATCTTGTGCAATTTGATCTCCGTCCACAACAAGAGACTCTTCCTTAATGTTATAAATACATTCTGTCACGGACTTATAGTGCAATCGGTCATAATTTGTGCTCACAGTATCTGAGTAAAGGGTTGCAAATTGACGCCCCATTCACTACAAATCTTTACAGGGTCACGGAAAAAAGGCCTTTTTTTAATTAAACAGCCTCGAAAATAACGGACAATCTATCCAAGACGCATATCTGTGTTAACTTGCTGTGGGTAACTAAAGGAACTATTTCTGTGCAACTTTCGAAAACAACACTTGGCTTCCTTGTTAAACAGTCGTCTCCTCTTGGTCTGCCAGCATCTACCCAAGTCTTGCGTTTACAACTCGTAATCGCATGATGTTTTCTGAGACTGACTGACCAATATGGTTTAAGATACGGACGATATCCAACATTTGTTTATGACGGCAATAAGTTTACCTTCCCAAGTATATTTCCTCCCTTTTTTAACACAACAGTCTTTCAAAGCAACTGATTGCTTCTCCACATATATTGTTAGCCAATTCGTGGAAGACGAACGAATGACTATAGTTGCATTGGTTGTTGTATATATATATATATGTGTATGGGTATGTATATATATTATATATATATACATTTGCGTGGGTGTATATATATATGTGTTTATAAATATACATATGTATTTAAACATGAATTTAATCTTATTTCAAATTGGTTATTATTGTTCAACTATTTCATTGTCTTAACCATTTCTATATGTATATTTGTGAATATCAACTATGAGCTGTGTATGCTTAAGTTGAAAATAAAATATCTGCTCTGTTCTGTTCTGTAACATTTTTGGTTGACTTTCAAGTGCTGTTGATTGGTTCACATGTGTTATGTATATAGTTGTACATACCTGATTTGAGCCTATGCATGGGACAATGGGAAAGTTGGCTGTTATGAACAGTATAAAACCAGATCAGTCTGTGCATATGCAGTCTAATAAATTATACACTGTTTACATATTACGCATACAAGCTTGTTATAATATTGACAATTTGTTTATATTCAGATGAGACTGGGCATCTACACTGTTTAGAAATGCAAACGTGTACATTTTCTCATGCACTGGCCCATATAACAACTACGTTATATAATTGCCAAATCATTAAACAATACAATAAATTTATAGGAAACCATTTGTTATAGTTTTTGTAAAACCCAATAATTACTGAGTAGCATTTATGCCTCAATATCGAGAGGATTATACACAGCCTGGGGTATCGTTCTTACCACAACAAACTGTCACCCAGCATTTGCCCCCATGCAATTGGCTACCTTCCTACACATACTAGTTTAGCTCAGTCCATTCGTTCGAGCTACAATTTCAACCAAGGGGTCATGAGTCTTATCCCCGGCTGGGATGTGTATCATTTGCAATGATTGACCAAAGTCATTGGTCTTTTAATGGACAAAACCACCTCAGAGATGTAGTAGTCGAGCTTCTGCGGGAGGTCGCATGTTCGATACCCTGCCGGGTTTACCAAACACTTTAATTACGCTTTATAATTGGAAGCAATGGCTTCTTTCCTTGCCGCCCAGGGTTGCGGTTATAGCATTACGACTTACTGGCAGGCTGGTGTCCGGATTAATGGACCAAAATTGTTTAAAGTGGCGTAAAACACTAAAAAATCTATCGATTTAATGGACAAGTTGACATTATAATACAAACTAGAATAATATAGCATCACATTAGGGTCCTTTTGCATGAATATACGCATTAATATGTAATCTCTTGTTTCTCACGGCAATAAATCTTGTATTTCTCACGACGTAGTGTGAATTTCACGAGACTTCCGGTTGGTCTCGTTTTTTTCACGGTCTCTACAATTTCACGCTACACCGGTATGATCCACAAAAGGGTTGCCTCAAAAGCATTTTTCCATTATTGATGTAAAGTTAGGGGCAAGCAATTTCAGACTCCCATTAATTGTGTATCCCTCACCCTATAATGTAATGGTAGGGGCAGGTTACTTCAGACTACCATTACTGGTGTATGCCTGATCCTATAATACAATGATAGGAGCAGGTAACTTCAGACTACTATTAATGGGTATGCCTTGCCTAGAATGTAATGGTAGGAGCAGGTTACTTAATACTACCATTATTTCGTGTATGCCTTGCCTATAATGTAATGGTTGGAGCAGGTAACTCCAATCTTCCATCACTGGTTTATGCCTTAGCTATAATGTAATGGTAGGAGCAGGTAACTTCAGACTACCATTAATGGTGTTTGCCTGACCCTATAATTTAATGGTAGGAGCAGGTAACTTCAGACCACCATTAATGGTGTTTGCCTGACCCTATAATGTAACGCTAGGAGCTGGTAACTCCAATCTACCATTAATGGTGTATGTCTGACCCTATACTGTAACACAAGGAGCAGGTTACTCGAATCTACCATTAATGGTTTATGCCTGACACTATAGTGTAACGGTAGGAGCAGGTAACTCCAATATACCATTAATGGTGCATGCCTGACCCTATAATGTAGTAATGGCAGGGGCAGGTAACGTTAGACTACCATTAATGGTGTATGCCTGACCCTATAATATAATTGTAGGAGCCGGTTACTTCAGACTACCATTAATGGTGTATGCCTGACCCTATAATGTAATGGTAGGAGCAGGTAACTCTAATCTACCATTAATGGCAGGGGCAAATAACTACGGACTACCATTAATGGTGAACGTCTTGCTTATAATGTAATGGTAGAGGCAAGTAACTTTAGACTACCATTAGTGGTGTATGCCTGACCCTATAATGTAATGGTAGGAGCAGGTAACTTCAGACTACCATTAATGATATATGCCTGACCCTATACTGTAATGGTAGGAGCAGGTAACTCCAATCTACCATTAATAATGAATGCCTTTCATGGTTTATGCCTGACCCTATAATGTAATGGTAGAGGCAAGTAACTTCAGACTACTATTAATGGTATATGCCTGACCCTATACTGTAATGGTAGGAGCAGGTTACTCCATTAATGTTTTCTAGTCATGGTTTTCGGGGTGGGCTCAGCAATTCTGCATATTTTGGGGTCCATTCATTCCCGTCCCGACTTGCACAAAGTCGAACCACCCAGCAGAACGTTCCAGTTTTTAAGTAACTTCAGACTACCATTAATGGTGACTCTATACTGTAATGGTAGGAGCAGGTTACTCCAAAGTACCATTAATGTTTTATGCCTGACCCTAAAATGTAATGGTAGGAGCAGGTAACGTCCGACTACCATTCATGGTTTATGCCTGACCCTATAAAGTAATAATAGGGGAAAGTAACTTCAGACTACAATGCATGGTGTAAGCATGACCCTATAACGTAACGGTAGGAGCAAGTAACTTCAGACTACCATTAATGGTGTTTGCCAAATCCTATAATGTAATTGTAGATTCCATCTAGTATTTTGAAGTTACTCTACGCACAAGAAAACGTAATAATGGTCAAAAACTCTGTAAATAGGTAAAATATAGTCATGGTTCTTGTACACTGTACTTCCTCTCAACGTGTTGTATCATCGTATGAAGTTTAAATAAGTAATTCTACCCACAAGAAAAAGTAAGAAAGGGCAATAACTCTGTAATTAGCTAAATTAGAGCAATGGTTCTTGTACATTGCACTTCCTCTACCATTGTATGAAGTTTTATTAGATTCCATCTCGTAATTATTAAGTTATTCTCCGGACAAGAAAACGTAACAAATGGCAATAACTCTGTAATCAGATAAAATAGATACCCTATATTTGAAAGGCTATCCTTTGGAAACAAAGGCCTAAATCAAAAAACGTAACGGATACGTTTTTTCTAAATATCTCGAAGTATCTATAACCGAAGTTTCAGCTCTCCACATTTAAAACTGTAGGAGAAGATAGAAAAATAGTTTTGATTCTTAAAAACGCGCACACATTGAGCCCCTATGGCACCTGTTCACCAAGTTTCATCGGAATCGGCCCGTCGGTTTGGACTGTTGAGCATCACTGTATAAACAAATGGACAGACACACAAACAAACACAGACAGACGGAAAAGCCTGACAATAAGGGATACCTAGCGAATCCCAACAACAGTTAATAATATTTTTATATTATCAATACGACTGTACATGATATATTAACTAGAGGTATCACTAAATGTGATTAATACGCCCGAACGCCGCCCTGACAGGAATAGTGTTGTATCATCGTATGAAGTTTCAATAAAATCCAGTATGTTTCAAGTTATGCTCCGGACAAGGAAAATTGCAACGGACCGACCGATCGCAGGGTGACTCCAATATACCCCATTCAAACTTTTTTTGACGGGGATATAAAAATATAAAAACATTGCACCTACATCAAACAAGACGGCTTTGCATAATGGCACTTTATCGCTCACATGATTTAACAAAAATGCATTTTATTATATATATATATATTATTTGTTTTAAAGCCAGTCTTCATTTGGGCTACTTTGGTGGAGAGTCACTAGATGATCTACGCCGCCCTGACAGGAATAGTTATTTTCCGGACAAGAAAAAAGTAAGAAAATCACTAATTCTGTTATAGGTTAAAATAGTGTTATGGTTCTTGTTTACTGCATTTCCTTTCATTGTGCTCTACCATTGTATGAAGTTTTACTAAATTCCGTCTTGTACTTTTAAAGTTATTCTCCGGACAAGAAAAAAGGAAAAGAGGACAATAACTATGTAATCAGCTAGAATATAGTTATGGTTCTAGTACACTGCACTTCCTCTCATTGTGCTTTACCATTGTATGAAGATGTATAACATTCCGTTCTTTAGTTTTAACATTAGTCTCCGGATAAGAAAACAATAAGAAAGTTATTCTCCTGACAAGAAAAAGTAAGAAAGGACAATTACTATGTTATTAGCGCAAATAGAGTTATTGTTTTTGGTCTGGAGCTTTAGCTCCTGGTCATAGTAGTAATACCATTTTTTTCAGAGTTGGCAGCCTGCCAATTGTTGTTAGCACCAAACAACGCATGAGAAACTGCGCAAGAAAAATAGTTCATCATGGATTCAACAAAACTGCATTTAAAAGGTTAGGATCTCCCCCATAAATATCATTTTAATGTTTTTGGAACATCAGTGCACAACTTAAGGCGTGAGTACTCCTATATAAGTTTAAGAAATGCTTTAGAAATTAATGCGCCGAGAGGTCAAATATGGACGCTTGTTAACATTATTAACATTCGCGATAAGGAACGGAAAAAAAGAAAGAAGTCACGTGAAATATACAGTGGCGGAGGGTCCGTCCGTGCGTCGAAAAATCCAACCTTCCAGCAGCCCCCAGGCCGTCAGCACTTCAGTGCTTTTATTATACACTGCATTGCCTCGCATTGTGCTTAACCATTGTATGAAGTTTTATTAGACTCCATCTAGTAGTGTTCAAGTTATTTTCCAGACAAGAAAAAGTAACAAAGGGCAATTACTCTGTAATAAGGTAGAATATAGTTAGTGTTCATGTACACTGCACTTCCTCTCACTGTGTTGTATCATCGTATGAAGTTTCAATAAAATCCAGTATGTTTCAAGTTATGCTCCGGACAAGGAAAATTGCAACGGACCGACCGATCGCAGGGTGACTCCAATATACCCCATTCAAACTTTTTTTGACGGGGATATAAAAATATAAAAACATTGCACCTACATCAAACAAGACGGCTTTGCATAATGGCACTTTATCGCTCACATGATTTAACAAAAATGCATTTTATTATATATATATATATTATTTGTTTTAAAGCCAGTCTTCATTTGGGCTACTTTGGTGGAGAGTCACTAGATGATCTATTGTAACATTTCTTTTTTAAAGTTCTGACCACCAGATTCAGAAGAGAAGGTTTTTAAAGATTTTCTTCTCCATAGCAATGGCAAACATAGTTCTTCGTAGATCACATTTTCTTAAAGCCAGTCTTCATTTTAGCTACTTTGATGGAGAGTCACTAGATGATCAATTGTACCATTTCTTTAAAATTCTGACCACCAGTTTTAGAGGAGAAGATTTTTAAAGATTTTCCTCTCCGTTGCAATGGCAAACATAGTTTTTCGTGGATCACATTTAACTAAAGCCAGTCTTCCTTTTAGCTGCTTTGATGGAGAGTCACTAGATGATCAATTGTACAATTTATTTTAAAAAATTCTGACAACCAGTTTCAGAGGAAAATGTTTTTTAAGATTTTCCTCTCTGTTGCCATGGCAAACAAAGTTCTTTCTTAAAGACAGTCTTCATTTTAGCTACTTTTATGGAGAGTCACTGGATGATCAATTGAACCATTTATTTTAAAATTCTGACCACCAGATTCAGAGGAGAAGGTTTTTAAAGATTTTCCTCTCCGTTGCAATGGCAAACATAGTTCTTCGTGGATAACATTTTATTAAAGCCAGTCTTCATTTTAGCTACTTTTATGGAGAGTCACTGGATGATCAATTGAACCATTTATTTTAAAATTCTGACAACCAGTTTCAGAGGAGAAGAATTTTAAAGATTTTCCTCTCTTTTGCCAGGGTAAACAAAGTTCTTTGTGGATCAAATTTTCTTCATTTTAGCTACTTTTATGGAGAGTCACTAAATGATCAATTGTACCATTTCTCGTAAAGAATCTGAGAATAGTTTTTAAAGAATGTCCTCTCCGTTGCCATGGCAAAGATAGTTCTTCATGGATCACATTTTATTTCAGCTATAATGGAAGATGACCAGTGCAAACATTAAACAATCTTTAAATAATAAGTAAATACATGTGAGATAAAAATAAAATATGAAAAACACATGGGTTAGTTCAAGCAAGTTGGAAAGGTGGTTAGAAACACAGACATGGCGTTATTCGAACAGGTTGGAAAGGTGCATAGATAAAAAGACATGGAGCATTTCAAACAGGTTGTAAAGGTTTTTTTTTTAAAAAGCCATGGTGTAATTCGGACAGGTTGGAAAAGTGCTTAGATAAAAAGACATGAGGAAATTCGAACAGGTTTAAAAGCTGCTAAACAAAAAGACAAGAGGAAATTCGAACATGTTTGAAAAGTGCTTCGAAAAAAAAATGGGGTAATTCGAACAGATTAGAAAGGTGCTTAGAATAAAAGACATGAGGAAATTCGAACAGGCTGGAAAGGTGCTTAGATAAAAAGACATGGGGTAATTCGAACAGGTTTGAAAAGTGCTTTAAAAAAAATGAAGTTAATTCGAACAGGTTGGAAAGATGCTGAGATAAAAAGACATGAGGAAATTCGAACAGGTTCAAAAGGTGCTTAAATGAAAATACATGAGGAAAATTCGAACAGGTTGGAAAGGTGTTAAGAAAAAAAGACATGCGGGTAATTCGAACAAGTTGGAAATGTCCTTTCAAAAAAAGATCACTAGTTATACTGATGTAGAATGTTAAAGTTCAAAGATGTGTAATAATATTCATTGATTTCCATTTTATGTATATCTCAATTTTCTCAATGTACCAGACATCATCAATACTATCATGGCCAAAAACACCACACAAATACCGACTATCAAAAGAACATGTTGGCCATTTAGTTTTTGCAAACTAAACAACATGTCTGCTTTAACTTTTCTGAACCACAAGGTCCAATGTCCAGGTCCAGGTCTAGGTACAGGTCTAGGTCCAGCTTCAGTATGAAAAGGGGTAGTTAAATATTTCAATAGTTTCAGGGAGTTATTATCAATATATGGATTATTATCCCCAACAGCATCGTTATAACTCACCCAGGGTAAGCTACATTTGCTAATCGAACCCTTAATGACAAAGGCTTCAGCCAATTGTTTTTCCAATGTTTTATACTGGTTAAACGTTATGGTTTCCTCCTTATCTCCGTCTATCTTCAGTGCTGGATTTATCTTCAGTGCTTCAGTGTTAGCTATTATTTCTATATAGGAGTCACCATCTGCTGAACCTATTCCGCCATCAACTTCATCGCTGGGTTTATCTTCAGTGCTAGCTATCACTTCTATAGAGGAGTCACCAGCTGCTGAACCTATTCCGCCATCATCTTCAGCGCTGGGTTTATCTTCAGTGCTAGCTATCACTTCTATAGAGGAGTCACCAGCTGCTGAACCTATTCCGCCATCGGTTCTCTTTTCTTGAAAATTGTCTCTGACAACACGATCGTACTTTGTTATCAGTAGATACACGTCACTGTCATCTGAATAATAACACAACAAAGGTTTAGTACTAACGAAGGCATGAAAAAGTAGGGGTTTAATCTCTTAGAGACATGTGTTTATATGTCTCTGAATCTCTTTAGAAAGGGACAGAATTCCTGTTCGAAAATTCCTCATCCAATTTCTCAACATGCTAGCACACCATTACTTATAATATATGTAACCGCCTCGGTGGTGTAGTCATACCAAAAACTTTAAAAATGGCTACCCTTCTGGTGCTCTGGGTTGTGTGGTAAGCATTACGACTAACCGGCTGGTGTCAGGATAAATGAACCAGTAGTACTGGTAACTTTACCAGAAAACGCCGTGATATAACTAAAACCTGTTTACCAAACACCCCACATTTTAAATGTTTGAAAAATATACATAAATATCGATTTTAGCAAATATTTACTAGTCAAATCCTGCTTTTTTGCACGACTACTATACAATTCTTATTGTTGTCGTCTATCATGAAGTACGGAAAATTGTTTTTAAAATATCTCGTATGAGTTTTTTGTGAACCAAAATTATAACGCATTTCAATATCCATAACTATCGGTAACACAAAGTAATAGACGACGGTAATTGTCAATCCGCGATTTTTGAATGACCGCTATTTCATACATATCATTACAATAGTTTCGAAACACATATTGACCTTGATACTTTTTTGGCGCATATCTTGTCTAATGCAAGTAGAGTATAACATATAATAAATAATAACAGTATTCGAATGAACATGTGTGTCGTTTGCCAACAAGTCAGCAAGTAAAGGCGTGGCGGAAAGACAAAGGTAAAATGAATCCATGTGTCGCCATGTCTAGATTTAACAAAATTCAAACTTATTTCCTTGGATTTTATTGTAAAATAATATTGATAAGGACACTTAAGAAATGTAATACGGGTGGACCCCCTGCGGCTGACGACTTTTGAAAACATTGTGGCTAAAGGGGAAATTGCTGATAAAGAACGTTTTCTTCTTATGTCAAGGATATTCTCAGGATTGCGGGGCAGCATAACGACTGACTGACTAGTGTCAGGATAGTTGGCATTTCATATTCACAATGCAGAGCTCTAGATAATGGGTATTTTTCATGCTTTAAAATCCTTATTTGACATGCAAACCGTATGTTGTGATAATCAAAAGAATCGTCTCAGTGAGACGATTCTTTTGAGAACCCAAATCATAGGGTTTGATAGAGTTATAAGAGAGAAATTGTGGGGAAAAGACCTATTCACTCCCTCTTATCTAGTCCTCTGACAATGATTATGAAGTCAAACTTACATCTTTTGTGTAGACTATTTGGATCAACTTCTTGCAACACTTCTCGAACACATTTTATTAGTTCGTACGGAATCGGACTGACACAGGAACATGCAAATACAATCATGGACATTTTGTATTGATCATATGGCACGCAATATCTCAGCGGTAGGTAACCCAAACCTTTGTTAGTTTGCATTTTTTCTAACTCTGCTATATCTGTACCCGGATCTATATAACCTGTAGCAATAGAAGTGTCTGTATGTAGGAAAGTCTTATAATAAATTAATATTTTGTTTGCAATCAAAGGTGATCAGTTTTTTAAGTCTTTTACAATATGATTTGGAGCACAAGAAAAGACGACATACATAATCCTAAAGGAAAGTTGTCGCGTCATTGTACAATATATATTTATACTAAACTTTGTTCAATGGGGAAAGTATTTTATAAAATAAATCATTTGAAAATCACAATGATCTTATCCATGTTCAAAACGGAAACCTGGAGACGATCTTATCTGTGTACAAAATGGAAAACAGAAGACGATCGCATCCGTGTTCAAAACGGTACACTGAAGACAACCACATCCGTGTTAAAAACGGAAAATGAAAAACGATTATATCCATGTTCAAAACGACAGACAGAAAACGATTGCATGTTCAAAACGGTACACTGAAGACAATTGCATCCGTGTTCAATACGGTACATAAGAGACGTTCTTTTCCATTTCAAAAAGGCAAAATGAAGACAATCGTATCGGTTTTCAAAACGACAACCAGAATAGGATCGCATCCGTGTTTTTAACGGCAACCAGATCAGAATACGATCACATTCAAGTTCAAAACGGCATATTAAGGAAGATTACACTGACATCGATTGCATCCGTGTTCAAAACGGCACCTATAAGACGATTGCATCCATGTTCTTAACGGCAACTAGAAGACGATCGCATCTTTTTCAAAACAGCACATTGAAGACGTTCCTGTCCGTGTTCAAAATTACAAAAGGGAAACAGAAGACGATTGCATCTGTGTTCTTAATAGCAACCAGAAAACGATCGAATCCATGGTCAAAAAGGCACATTAAGGACGATCGCATCCGTATTAAAAACGGCAAAATGAAGACAATCGCATCAGTGTTAAAGACGATTGCATCCAGAAAAATGTAGAAGACCGTATCCATGTTAAAAATGGCAGCCTGAAGTCGATATAATCCATGTTCAAAACGGAACATTTAAAACAATTGCATCCGTGTTCAAAACGACAAACAAAGCACGAACGCACCATGTTCAAAACATTACACTGAAGACGATCGCGTCAGCGTTAAAAATAGTATCCATGTTCAAAACGACAGACAGAAGACGATGGCAAATGTTCAAAACGGTACACTGAAGACAATCGCATCCGTGTTTAATACGGTACATAAAAGACGTTCTTTTCAATTTCAAAAAGGCAAAATAAAGACAATCTCGGTTTTCAAAACGACAACCAGAATAGGATCGCATCCGTGTTCTTAACGGCAACCAGATCAGAATACGATCGCATTCAAGTTCAAAACGGCATATATATTGATCGCATCCGTGTTGAAAACGGTAAACTGAAGATGATCGCATCCGTCTTCTACAAGGCACACTGAAGACGATCACGTCCGTGTTCATAACGGTAAACTGAAACGATCGCATCCGTGTTCCAAGAGGCACACTGAAGACGATCGCGTCCGTGTTCATAACGGTTAACTGAAACAATCGCATCCGTGTTCCAAGAGGCACATTGAACACGATCGCGTCCGTGTTCATAACGGTAAATTGAAACGATCGCATCCGTGTTCCAAGAGGCACACTGAAGACGATCGCGTCCGTGTTCATAACGGTAAACTGAAACGATCGCATCCGTGTTCCAAGAGGCACACTGAAGATGATCGCGTACGTGTTCATAACGGTAAACTTAAACGATCAAATCCGTGTTCCAAGAGGCACATTAAAAACGATCGCATCCGTGTTAAAAACGGTAAATGAAGACGATCGCATCCGTGTTCACGGTAAACTGAAAAGACGATCGTATCCATGTCAAAACAGAAAAAGGAAGACGACAATAGTGCGCCGTTAATATAAATCATATGCTTATATTTAATATGTCGGTAGATGTCCAAAAATTAAGATCATGTCAGTAGGTTATATATCTTTATCTATAATTACATTTGTGTAGTTCTTTATCTATAATTACATTTGTGTAGTCATATTTGTAGGAGCTTTTTTTACAAGACAGGGCTTCACTGAGAACATTGTGTAAATTGATTTAATGAATTGGGTATTCGATTCGATTATATGAACTTATTTCTTAACTTTTATTCAAGGAAGATCAGTGATTATTGAATAAAGTTTAAAACATTGAAACAAAGGAAGACAAATGCTCATAATGGGACATTTCGTTTTCAAGTGGAATGAGACAGAAGCGTCAAAACGCGTTTGCAGGTGAGAAATGGTTAAGACAACAGAATACACTTGACAAACAGTAGAAAGGATTACAAATTTATAAATCTAGGGTAATCCATACCTCCGATTAGTAAACGAAGTATCTCCTTAGTTTTTTCATCATTTTTGTTTCCCATAGCCGCAGCATCAAATAAATCCGGTAATTGTTTCCAAACTGTCTTGAACAACTCCTCTGGCAAACTGTCAACTGTCTCCTCTTTTTCTATTATTTCAGAGAAATCCTCCATCGTTGAAGCACATTTTAGATACCTGATAAAATTCAACACTCTATGGGCTAATTCTAACTAAGCCATTACCATTACTCAGCTGCAACTGGGATTCGGGGAATACAAAACCCAGATGCACATCTTCGCAAGCTGATAAACAGTCATAAACGAGTTAATCATAGCTAGTTACTCAAAAACGGTGTCACTGACAGGCAGATGTACGGAGATATGGACAGACGGACGGACAACTTGGTCAAAAAACAAGTCCCCCATATATATAGAGAAGACATTATAATGCATTTATGAGAAACAAGCTTCGTACCTTGACAGCCATGTCACGTTTACAACCAAACTGAGCAATCTTTGTACAGGGTCACTTAACGGAACATTTCTGTGAACGTTTTTTGAAATCGTACGAAACATTGCAGACAAAATATCAAAGGAAATTAGCCTCTTCCTATGACGGCCATATTTTGCAATCAATCAAGAAAGATAGGACAATGATTATAGACATAAAACCAAAGGCTTCAAATTGCATTGACATAGTACAAGTAGTTTATTGAATACAAAATAGTGTATAGAGTTTTTTTTCTTTTGACTGGCGTGCCAATTATACATCTGTATGGATTTCAATTGCGTGATCAATATTGACAGGGGATCATCGGAGAAGTGTGAGGAACGCTGATAACGGGCGAACTGAAGAACAGACATACTGACAGACGACGATTGTTGAACGATCACAATCGTTCATCCCGAGCATTTCTTGCTCAAACGAGCTACAGATGGTTTATTGATTGATTTATTGGGGTTTGACCCCGTTTAAAAAGGAAATCAGTCGTATCACGACGACCAGTTCACATAATCATGTGCCGAGCCCCGGTAGCTCAGTCAGTAGCAACGCGGGCTGTCAATCGAGGGGTTGTGAGTTCGAATCCCGGCTCGGCCAACTTTCTTTCCGACGATTGACAAAGGTCAATGCGACATGCGTCATTCGTCTTCCACCAATGGGCTAAATCTATGAGGAAAAGCAGCCAGATGCTTGGGAAGGTCGTTGTGTGGAGTACTGGTGTGAGAAAACCAGGAAATGCATGAGTAGGTGAACTGGCCGCCGTTATATAACTGAGAAATTGTTGAAAACGGCGTTAAACCCCAATCAATCACATACTCATGTGTTTCCTGGCTATCTCGCACCAATACTCCACACAACAGTCTTTTCCACTGGTACAAGACGAATGACGCTTGCCACACTGACTTTTGTCAAACGTTGGAAAGCCATGTTGTCAGAGATGGGGTTCTAACTTACATCCCCTGGATTGACAACCCATGTAGCTTTGCAATAACTTCAATGACAGTCTTACCGTCCAAGCAGTAATGTTTTCGATGGTACGATTCCGGATCCAGACTTTGCCCTTTGTATAAATTCTCCAATAATGACCTTTAACACGGTGTTTATGACGGAACTTTTACCCGAACCCGCCATGCCTATCATCAAAACATTGTGTTTCCTGTAATTCCCCCGTCTGCAGTAACGTATGATGGCTTTAAGGATTTTTTTGTTTTCTGCTTCAACAGCTTCTTTCGTTCGAGTGTCTGAATATACATAAAGACAATATGCAGTGCCATTTTGTATTACTTTACTTGAAACATTTCCTAAATAACGTAACAAACATTTTAAATCCAGGATCAATGCCCTTGAGAGTGGGTCAAACTGTTTGATCTGCCCTGATAGAGCTGTAAATAAGGGGCGTATTTCATGTTCTAAAATCCTTCTTTGAAACTCAATTTCTATGTTGTGGGTACTCAAAAGCATCGTCTCGGTCAGGCGATTATTTCGAGTACCCACAACCCACAACATAGGGTTTAGTTGAGTCATAACAGAGATGTTGATGGGAAATGACAAGTTCAACACCCCCTCCCCCTATCCAGTCCATTGTTCCAAAACAGTGGGTGGGCGTAACGATTGCGAATCCAGATAACATGTATTAATTAAAGAGAAGTGAAAGAACTTGCTTAATACAGTCGAACCTGTGCTGAAGACCACATTGGAATATCAATCCCCTCTCTATAGCGACCATATGTTTAGTTTCCAAATATAATCTTTATAAATGACTCTGCAGTAAAAAAAACAGCTTTGAACAAAGACCATATCCTTCACTTCCCACAGGTGGTCTTTAAACACAGGTTTGACCTTATACGCCACATTATATGTAGTTCAATCATCATCATTGATATTGATAATAATCATAAAGCATTCCTTTCCGGTCAGGTCGGTGACAAAATATGAATGCTTAAAGCCACATTGTGTGTTCTTAAAAATATATCAACACACTTTAAAACAAAGACTTTTAATAGGAATGATTATCAAATGGGAAGAAATGCTGCTATTGTGCAGTTTCCTAAATTAATCGTATCCTTATTTCAGCTTTAACACGGCGACAGTTCACTTATTCATGATCCCTGGGTAAACAAACCAGTACTAGGCTAGGAAATGTGCCTTGCCCAAGAGCCCTCCACCATGACCACAGGGGATCGAACCCGGGACGCCCGGTTCCAAATCCCTGACGCTAACCACTCGCCCACGGCGAATTCCTAAAGCGAGTTGTCAATCCAAGGGTTGACAAAAGACAATGCGAAAGGCGTCATTCGTCTTCAACAAATGCACTAACAGTCAATGTTGAAAAACAGTAACTTTTAAGAGTGTTGTGTGAAGTACACGTAGTTGTGTGAAAGCAATGAAAAACGTTGATATGTGAACTGGCCGCCGTGATGACTTAACATTGTTGAAAACGGCACTAAACCCCAAAAAATCAATCGATAAGTCAAATTTAATCATATAGATATGCTCTATCATCAAATAAGTAGGTCAGATAATAAGATTCAATTTGTGTTCCTTTTGCTTTAAACGGATGTTTTCTCTAGGAATTATACAATATTTCATGAAAAGAATTCAAGTACGAACTAATTGGGTACGAAAGACTCGATTCGTGAACCATTCTCCTTCGCAGGTTTGTCGTTTTTCACACTCGCTTTATAGGTAGAGAGTGTTCAATCAGTCATATTCCTATACAAATCAGTTTCATCTCACCTATACTTAACTATTTTAGCGCGTGTACAATTAGTTTTTAAGCATCTTTGGAATTAAATTACTTTCCTTCGTATAGCGTAACATAGAGTAGAAACAGTCTATACATTTTAGTATTACAGACATGAATTCAGAAATATTATATGAAATCTACACAAATCAAGACATTTATTTGAACCTTAAAAAACCCGTTTAATAATGAAGAATTACTATTAAAAATACATACGACGTTCGTGTATGGTGATATTGTTATGATACTTGACAGTAGCATTATGTTGCAAGTCTAATCGGGGGACGAGTAAAATCAAAGCACTGAAGTGCTGACGGCCTGGGGGCTGCAGGAAGGTTGGAGAAGTAGGGAACATGTGAAAGGAAATAACAATTGCAGCTTATGTTTATGTATTTATTATTAAGGAGTTGAAAGATCTTATCAAAATAGTAAAGATCATGAAACTGTCAATTTGAAAACAGGAGGACCTTGTTGGCACTATATCGCTCACCTGAGTGCAAGAGCTCACAAGTATTCACATTTAAGACAGCAGGTTTAGGCAGACTATTTTGAAGTTTCTGCCGTATCTACTTGAGAAATATGTCAATGTTAAATCACATTGCTTGAAGTAGAAAGAAGTCTCTAAACCATGTACTAGACTGGGAGAAAGTGTTTGCACAATGCAAAACTCATCAAGACAATTATTCTGACAAAGATTCAAAATGCAACATCCAGTGTGTTATCAAGATTTTCCTTCATTTGGCCAAGTGACCTATCTTTGTTTACCCGATATGACCCATATGCGGCCTCCAGAGTATTAACAAGATTTTCCTTCAATTTGGCCTGATTTGTTTTTAACCAGGCATGGTACGTATTCGAACATGGCCTAGATATCATAAAGATAAAACTGTCTGACCAAATTTTTAAAAATATGGCTTCTACAGTGTTGACAAGATTTTCCTTCAATGTGGCCTGGTGACCTAGTTCTTGAAGAGACATGACCAATATTTAAACTTGGCCTTTATATCATCAAGACAAACATTCTGATATAGTTTCAACTTGCTCGGACTTAAAACCTCATCGCAAACTGATCGCACATTAATCGGTTGATGACTGCCCGATTTCCGGCCGGGCTCTTAGAAGCGAATTTGGCCCGGCGCTTGCCCGATATGTGTGATGCCCGGCCGGATATCGGCCAGGCATCAACCGATTAATGCGCGATCAGTTTGCGATGAGGTTTTAAGTCCGAGTTTAAAGTAACTCAATGCCCGCGAGGAGTCCCGAAGGGTTCCGGCTGAAAATGCCTAGAAATCCGACGCAAACTATTCGCAAACCTAACGCAATGGTAATTGTGACTGGGGTTTAAGTGATACTAGGTAGGCTACATTTTTAATTCAAAACTATGCTTTTGAAAACAATATAAATATGCAGCAGAAGACTTTTGAAAACATAAATGTTGATATCCATATCTCTATGTGTAGAGATAAGGCACATTCCTGTAAGCATTATCTTCGCCATTGCTGATCTTCAGTCCGACTTCACGAGGTCAATAGTTAAAATTCTTTCTTCGAACTCGCAACTTGTCACAAAAACTGTGATCGCTATTCGACGATTTGGGTGGACATTCGGATCGTTTGATTTCCTTAATCAAGTCGTCAATGGTTGACTGATCAGTAAGATACCACCCTATTTATTCCTCGATTTACTCGATAGCACTCGATAGCACTCGATTTACACCTGGATTGTTGTAACGGCGTGTCTGTCGGCTACATAAACTGGTATAGCAGGTACTATACCGACGGATTCACCAATAGCCGCAGCTTGCTGTTTCAGTACGGAGTGTCGTCGGAGTCGAGCACTGGCCCCCGCTAAATCGGCCACTGTATTGTTTACGCGACTTCTTTGTATTTTTCCGTTCCACTTCGCTATTGTTAATAATGTTGATAATGTTCCATATTTGACCTCACGGCGCATTAATTTCTAAAGCATTTGTTAAATATATATTGGAGTACTCACGCCTTAAGGTGTTCACTGATGTTAAAAGAACATTGTAATGGTATTTTTGGGGGAGATCTTAACCTTTTGAATGCAGTTTTGTAGAATCCATGATGAACTATTTTTCTCCCGCAGTCTCACCCTAAAATGCGTTGTTGGGTGTTAACAGCAATTGGCAGGCTGCCAACTCCGAAAAATGGTGTTATTACTATGACCAGGGGCTAAAGCCCCAGGCCAAAAATCGTTAACACCATTAAACAAACTGCAATACTTATTTACCTTGTTTACCATGTTATACTTGGTTACTCAAATACAAACTAAAAACATTGGAAACATGAGTTTCTTTTCAAATGTATCACAACTTTGTATACGATATGTTCCAGGCCTAATAACAACTCGTCCTTCCAAAAGATAGTCTTATACTATGTCATTACTGTAGGAGCTGACGGCGTCTATCTCCTGAGTTTATGGCACTTGAAAACATTTTGATGACGTCATAGTTTTGGTATATTTCGGGGACAATCAAGTATGTAAGCGAGTGCCCAATTTGTCTTTGTCCTAATGTCACTCGGGGATTTGAATATTCGATAAGCTGCATTCAAATTATTGAAGACAGGGTTATTTCCCCTCAATTATAACTTATAATTGAATTATTTTGCTTTATTGTAGTGTCCTTCCAATGAAAGTACTGGTATATTTAATACCAGGATGACTTACAAGTACCACCATGAGCGATTGATTGATTGTTTGGTGTTTTACGCAACTTTCAACAATTTTTTAGTTAGATCACGGCGTTTCATTGGTAAGTTACCAGTACTACTGGTTCATTTATGCTGTCATCAGCCAGTCATTCGTTATGTTAACCGAGCAAACCTGAGCACCAAGGAGGGCAGCCATTACAACCCTTTTTTTTTCAAGTATTTGGTATGATCCGGTAGGGGATCAAACCCGCAACATCCCGCACTCGATGCTAACACTCTACCACTACACCACTCAGGCGGTCTACGATGAGAGAAAATTAGTTCAATATGAGTGAGTACTGCCTTTGGGTTTTTCCACACAAACGGCGCGAGTACTGGTTAAGTCCTCAGGAAACCTACATTGTTTTATAATCGATGTAAAATAAATATTAAGCTAAATAATTCAATACGTATACGGTCTAAGTAGACAGCAACCAGTATGCATAGGCGGTAACCCATCGGAGTCAACTAAACACACTCCACTTTGATTCAGTAATCCTATTCTATTAAGAAACACATTCAAATTTGAAGTCTCTGCAGCAGACAACTTTTCAACTATGTATTCAATCATTATACTTTACTAACAGGAAAGGGGTATAGGTATAAATACCACTTCTACAGCATTGCTGTTGAAACCGACTTTTATAGCGACGTTGGTAGAGTTGTTGACTGTTTCACGAAGTTAAGCAACGAACATTGCGGTTAGTGCCTGGATTGGTAATGGCTTTACTCCGTGAGGGACCTGGTACACGTTACAAATGGTGGCAGCGATGGAATAAGTCTATGAAACGCCACAGCCGTCTTATGTTGTGATCTTTCATGTTGTTATATGTAACTGACATGTTATCATGTCGAAGGAACATGCAATTATGTTTAACTTATATGCCATTATGTGTAACTGATATATAATCTTCATGTCTGACTGACATCTCATTATGTCTAACTTCCATGTTAATATGTGTAAATGGCATTATATTATGTCTAACTGGTATGTTATTATGTCTGTCTTACGTGTTATTGTGTCCGTCTTACATGTTATTATGTTTGTCTTACATGTTATAATGTCTATCTTATATACTGTTATAGCTTGTCCTGCCTGTAAAAATGTAAGAAAATATCACAATATTGGGGGTTACAACTTGTTGTTTACTTGGAAACGAAGAAGGAATTGAATTGGTGTAATGTGACCTAAACGCCCCTTTTCTATAATCATGACGTTGGAAACACGGGTTCTCGTCTGACAAACTTGAACCTTTCCCACAGACTGTCAGTATGTTCATAGAAGATAAGAAAGGTTCAATTCCCTTGATGGTGATAAGGGCAGTCCCAGATCAGAATATACGGTAACGCAGCAAGCTGACAGTCTGGTAAATTATTCCATTATCATTAATAACTCTCAAAAGTTCGTTTACCCCGTGTTCGTTCAAAAAAGTGTTAGTTAAAAAGATAAAGTTTCTCTAGAGTTGAATCATGGTTCGGAGAAAGCAACTTTTTATCAGACTCGCAGTTCGGATTTCGAAAAAATTGTAGCACCAATGACACAATATTTATATTATCCAATCTTGTAGAACATATACTTAATAAAAAATTACGATTACCTTGCGCCTTTATAGATCTAACAAAGGCGTTCGATTCAGTAAATAGAAATGCCTTGTGGTATAAGTTATTTAATATGGGGATGGATGGAAAGATTCTCAGAATCTTCAGGTCTATGTATGCCTCAGTAAAATCATGCGTGAAACTAAGCAATTCATTTTCAGACTTTTTTGATATTTTGATTGGACTCATCCAAGGCCAAACGAGCTCTACTGCACTTTTTGCTCTCTTCCTAGAAGACCTCGAACTTTTTGTACACGATTCCGATAAATGCGGTTTAACATTAAATGAAATGTGTTTGATTATAATAATGTTTGCAGATGATATGGTAATTATTGGTAACTCTCGAGAAGATCTACAACATAGGTTAAATTTGTTATATGAACATTGTTAAACATGGGGACTCGAGGTAAAATTTGACAAGACTAAAATCATGGTTTTTAGAAAAAGGGGTAAAATATTACCAAATGAAAAATGGTTTTATAACAACAATGAAGTTGAAATAGTCGATAACTTTAACTATTTAGGAGTCGTTTTTAATTATACAGGTACTTTTGCATAAATAATCAATATATGGTAGGTAAATCACTTAAAGCTCTGCATGTTTTAGTAAGCAATATACTTAAACACAATGTTAATCCAAAAGTCTCGCTGCAACTTTTTGACGCATTTGTAAATCCAATTTTGAATTATGGGAGTCAAACATGGGGTTTCAGCAAGTCTAAAGAGTTAGAACGAATCCATTTGAAATTTTGCAAAAGAATATTAGGAGTTAAACAATCAACTTGTAATGCAGCTGTATATGGGGAGTTGGGTCGTTACCCAGTATTTATAAATAGGCACATAATGATGATCAAATATTGGATAAAACTTCTACGAACAACAAATATCTTATTAAAAACAATGTATGATGTAATGTTAAAAGATCTTACCTTAGGTAAGATAAACTGGTTATCAAAGGTTAAACAGATGCTTCAACAAAGCGGAATTTTTATATATATGGGGAAATCTGAACTTAGTTAATCACAAGCATTTTGTTCACATATTTAAACAAAGATTGTTTGACGAATTTTCTCAAACATGGACGTCTAATTTGGCATCTTATAGTATTTTATCTTATTTATACATTCATATAAAATCAGAATTCAGAATAGAAAACTATTTGAATATAGTAACGTTTAGGAAATACAGAAATTATTTTACAAAATTCCGCACCTCTTCTCATAATTTTCGCATAGAAACCGGTAGACACGGGCGAGTAAGAATTCCGAGAAATGAGAGAGTGTGTATTCACTGTAATTTTACACACTTTCGACGACGAATACCACTTTATTATCGAATGCCTTTGTCACCAGAATATTCGAGAAATATACATTAAACGTTACTATTACGTCAAGCCAAGCATGCAAAAGTTTATACATCTAATGAAAATTGAAAATCCAGCCACATTATTAAAGCTATGTAAACTCATAAAATATGCTATTGAAGAAAGAAATAGTTACATTCCTCTGTGAGGTTTTACACGATAACATAAACAGAAACATATTTTCACTAAATCAATTCTTTTCCATATTTTCTCGAGTAACATGCTATAGAATCCTATTGTAGTATATATGTCACGATATGAAATTTAAATTGAATTTGTATTTGTATTTGTATATGAAATTGAATTTGTATTTGTATTTGTAACAATGATGTACTTTTTTAGTACAAGTTGAAAATAAAGTATCTATCTATTTATCTATAAAGGTGCAGTATCCCTTTCCCACATAAAGACGGCTTAAGAAAACAATGGAACAAAAAGGAGAAATTCACTTATGATGAGCAATCTCTCCTTTAGCTACAATGCTTTTAACTCTTTTCAACTATTATACTTTCATATATCAGCAATTGTCATATTTTTGCCCGGGTTTAGTTTAGTTTAAACTTATTTATTTTAAATCGATTGCGAAACAAGCTTTAAGCTTATATTAATCACGCTCGATGTCTGCTTCCTGGATACTTAACCAGTACTCGCGCCGATTGTGTGGAAAAATCCCAAAGTCAGGACCCGCTCATCACGGGACTCGAACCAGGGACCTTTGATGTGAGAGGCCGACGCTCTACCTCTGCAACACTGTCTTCGTCAGCTGCATACTTGGTGTATGTTGGAGAGGCTAAAACTACTTCGCATGACATCATTTTACACCAGGTAGTTAATTCGTTTCGTTTGCTAAAAATAAAGGTTTGCTACAATAAATGTTAAAACCGGTTTAATCATTCATCCACCCTAGGTTGGTAATTTACCATTTAATGCTATTCTTACTAAACTTACAGCGATCTTCTATTCAGCTCTACAGACTAGCAAGGACGCACGCACGGACGCACACAGACAATTTGCCATGACATAGGCTTAACGCCAGTGGAGCTAAAAATGTTTAAATTGCTTGTTTGCATCTGTAGGTGGGAAAATGTTTAAATTGATAAGGAAGATATCCTCAAACACAGACTTGTTTATTTGGCAATCAAAGTGGTTTTTTTAGAGTGTTTTGCTTTTAACCCTTTTCAACATACAGAAGCTTTCTGATGCCTCAACAGTACACGAATTTTGTTTTGATGAGCAATTTCTAATTTTGCCACAACGTTTTCAACTCTAATCAATGGTCATACATTCATTAATAGAGATTTTCTTTATTTTTGCCTAGATGTTTTCAAAGTCATCTGCTGCAGAATTGCTGTATGTTGGAGCTAAAACTGCTGAAGGAAAATAAATCAACAAATAATTGGAATTTTATCTATAAGACACAGATGCTTTCTGTAGTGGTATCATTTTACCAATGCTTGCCAAGAATCATGATTCTGAAATCCCTCAGTAGATAAGAAGATAAGAAGATTAACCCTTTCCCTCATACAGCAATTCTGCAGCAGACGACTTTGAATGTATTTTGTCAAAAAATAGAAAATCTTCATAATTGAATGGATAACCTATGACAAAAAGTGGAAAACATTGTGGCAAAATGAGAAATTGCACGTTTTGTGCAATTTCTTCTTTTGTCACTATGTTTTCAAAAAGCCGTCTGTTGCAGAGGCGTCAGAAAGCGTCTATAAAGAAAGGGTTAAAGATTGCTCAATAAACAGGTCTGTGTCTGAGGATATCTACTTTATTTAAACTTTTTCCCAGGCTCTCCTATGTTGGCTTATTCCTACAATTGGCTATGAACTCTTCCAAATGCAAAGCCAGACAACTCCATTTCTAAAATTTCAGGATTAAAAGAGTTAAAACATGGTAAACTCTTTCTTACAGACGGATGCATTTTGACACATCTACAGTAAACTACTTTTGTAAACATTAATGATCAAAGTTATGGAAAATTAGAAAATTGCTTAATGCTGAGCCCTTTTCTCCTTTTTCTACATTGTTTTCGTAAGTTGTCGGCTACTAAGGCATCAAATGTCATCTGCATTGGGTACAAAGGTAATATTTATTTTGCATAATAAATAAAATCAGTGTTAATTAACCCTTTCCTTTATG
This sequence comes from Serripes groenlandicus, assembly GCA_031761405.1. Classification (NCBI taxonomy): domain Eukaryota; kingdom Metazoa; phylum Mollusca; class Bivalvia; order Cardiida; family Cardiidae; genus Serripes; species Serripes groenlandicus. The sequence continues at coordinate 98,339,946 of JASEVX010000003.1, forward strand.
GGCCATTTCTTCAATCAATGTTTACACTAGAAATTGTTAAACAGAATTCTGCTAAAAACAAATAAAATATCGAAACACATTCTGATTGAAGTCACTTTTCTTTCACCAATCTTATGAAAGGTGAACAACTGCAGTGGACTTGAAAGTTATCTGTAGAAAGAAAAGGGTTAACCCTTTTCCACCTATAGACGCATGTTGACGCATCTGCAGCAGACGACTTGAAAACATTGTGACAAAAGGATAAATTGCTCAAAACGAGCAATTTCACCGTTTGCCACAAAGTTTTCAACCTTTTTTATGTAATTATACCTACATTTAGTGAAATGTTCCATATTGTTTATTATATGTTTTCAAAGTTGTATGCTGCAAATTGACTGTATGAGGGAAAGGGTTAAAACATGTTCTCACATACAGCAAATCTGCAGTAGAAATATAGAAACTCCCTAAAAATGATAGTTCAAATAATTGAAAAGGGTGAAAACATTGTAGCCAAAGGAGAAATTGGTCACCATGAGCCATTTATCCTGTTATCACACTGTTTACAAAAAATGTCTGCTGCTAAGGCACAAGAGAAAGTTGATGCAAGGCATCAATGTCGCCGGAAAAGACTGCATTTATTTATTTATGTATTCTTGACTTTCCTTAGTCTATTCAAACAGTAGGTACGTTGAATTGAAAACATTTACTTATAAATTTTATATTCATACCTACATTAGGGTATCTGTAAAAAATTAACGAAATGTGTACACATTTATCTTGGCTTAAATTTAATTTTGCTGTTGTTACTTATTTAAATAATAGTATTCATTCATATAATTTCAATGTTTGTCAATCTTATTCGAATCACAAGGTAAATATCCTGGTATTGCTTTAAAGGGAGGTAATTTTAAGAAAACAAAAGTCTTCAAAAGGAGAAATATATCAGCATTACCGTCTACAGTTTAAATTGTTCTATTGTTTGTGGATTTAAAAATGTTCTTTTTTTCTTATTTCTACATGTACAACGAAATATTGCGGCTTCTCTTTGCGCTTTGCGTCAAACATTCGTCTTGTACTTGTCTAAAATAAAATAATATCACTCGCTTTTTCATATCGAAATGCGCATGCGCGAAAATCGATGTTAAAGGTCACGAACCTACACAACAGAATAGGGTCTATATTTAGCTTAGAAACAGTTCCTACTTTAGATATTCATGGATTAACATTATTAAATGAATTCTACACAAATCAAGACATCTCTTTGAACATGAAAACAACATTTAGTAAGTTAAAATTGCTATTAAAAGGAGAATCCGAAATTGACCTCAATGATGACACATAAGAGTCTGCATTAGGGGGTGTTGGTTCACGTCTTGAAGGGACCACTTTTGTCTTCGTAAATAAGACAAAAAACTTAAATGCGAGTGAAATAAAAAAAACTGCAAACATTAAAAAATCGGAATATTTATTTCATTTTAGATGTGTCATTTATTAGTGTTCGTAAACTACCACAATTGTAATATGTTCAAATCATCTAGATTTGTTTCTTTCTAATAATAAGCCGCCCTCCCATGTGATTTCCGAAAAGCTATTAAAAATAGAAGTCGCGGGCTTCTGCCCGGCGACTAATTAAAACATGTTACAGAGGTCCAGATAAGGACGAGTATACATCTCTTTCCCCCACAATATCTATCTTATAATCCAACAAAACCCTATGATGTGGGTACTCAAAAGAATCGTCTTCTTGAGATGATTTTTTTGAGTACCCACATCACAGGGTTAGAGGGTAAAATAAGGATTTTATAACGTAAAAACTCACCTTATATACAGCTCTAATGTTAATTATAGTCTAACCAGGGACTACTGCTACGTATATATGTCAGTTCTCTTAATCAATTAACGTCTGTTCTACAATTAAGTTGACAGTTATGCAACATGATTACTAAAATACAGATAACTAGAAAATGTTTACCTTTGTACTCTTTGATCTCTTCAAATTCTTCCATTGTGTTGAATGCAGCAAAGTCCTCTAAGTTAATGGTAGCAACGAGCGTTGATATGATACCACTATAATTTTAGTAGAATCTAATAGACCAGAGACACACAAAATAATATACATACGCGACAAAAAGTAGTTCTCTTAAAGTAGTTGATCCGATTACGATATCAGCCGATGAATGAGAAAATGTACAAGTTGGCATTTCTGAGTGATTGATTGATTGATTGGTGAGGTTAAACGTCGTTTACAACACATTTTTCAGTCATATTATCACCTCCTCATGACAGTTCTGAACAGTGTAGGTTAAGATCACAGCGTAAACCTTATCAGAATCTACACAAGTTGACACCGAACATTCTCACAAGCGTGTTTAAATAATACGTGAACAGTGTAGGTTAAGATCACAGTGTCAACCTTATCAGAATCTACACAAGTTGACACCGAATATTCTCACAAGCGTGTGTGAATAATACGTGAACAGTGTAGGTTAAGATCACAGTGTCAACCTTATCAGAATCTACACAAGTTGACACCGAACATTCTCACAAGCGTGTGTAGGTAATACGTGAACAGTGTAGGTTAAGATCACAGTGTCAACCTGCTCAGTCTTATCAAAATATACACAAGTTGACATCGAATACTCTCACAAGCTTGTGTAAGTAATGCGTGAACAGTGTAGATATTGATCGGATTAATTTATGTTGATGTACAGGCTTATCTGGATATACATTGTTTACAAATATCAAACTGGTACCTATTTCCATGCACTGGCTCTTTCGGTAATTTATGTAAGGTAATACCGATAAACACAACATATATATACATGTATATATATCTTTATTCATATAATGTAATGAGTATTTTTTACCGGAAAGAGCACCTGTGGGTACCTGACAGCTTGCAACCTGCTGTCTGTAACAGGGGTCTATCAATTTGCTGAATGGTTCGGTGGTCTAATGGTTAACATGCTGGACTGGGAATCCAAAAGTCCGGGGTTTAAATCCGGTCAGGATTCTTGAATATTTTGAGTTGCTTATAAGTTTTAAATATCCACCACACAACTAGACTAGTAGAGGTCAAGCACTGGTCCTTGTCATGAAAAATAGCGTAGCGTTGATCGGTGCTATACACATTGCGGGGCACGTCAAAGAACAAATGGGTATTTTAGGAAAGAGCTCGGGTATCACAACGGGGCTCCTTTGTATCTAACGCTGTCTCTTGAAATTATCTGCATCTGTCAGATCAAAGTGGTGGATTTACCTCGGGCCACGTAGCACCCGTGTTTCAAAATACTGAGCACATGTATACACTTAACACAATTTATAATTGACGAAACAGATTATCTCGCGGATTGGAGAAGAGTCTTATAGCGCGTGTGTCCGCCCTGACTCAAAATAACTGATTGGCAACGCCTCGGCATTTACGTGACATAACGCTAAAATAATATTGCATCAGGTTTCGCATCTTGTTACAGCGCAACATGCAAATGATATTGACAGCAACAAATTTACTTTCAGGAATTTGGGAATTAAACTAACCTCAGATTGTCAGACACCGGCGTTGACAAGACCAACGGCTATTTTGCGTTGCTCAATTGACAATCGTCCCATTATGTGTGTGTTCGATGTGAGTACATTCCAAATTGACAACGTTCTAAACAAATTCGTACTATTTTTTTTTTTTTTTTATTTTGTCGATTCATCGGTATATGCGCCGTTCTTCAAAAATCGGTTTATATGTCCAACCATGATTAAAACTGCCAAAATTATTAATATTCGAAAATTCGTCTAAAAAATTACTCATTCAAAATGAGCACAGTTATAAGTTTTGTTAAGTGTGTTTATTCACACCCATTAAAAAAAAAAAAAAATAGAAAAAGTGTTTGCTTTTTTATTCTTGAAATTATTCGGAATTGTTTAATTTGTCATTGTTTTGCCGTCTTTAAAGTTTTAATTGGTATATGATAACATGAAAAGTATGTTACAGAATAGATACGCTCTTTGGAGTGTTGGAAAATTGACATGTCTCTCGACATCAATCTGACTAAAGTACACGATCTGACCAAATGTAAGCGTAGCATTAATATAGGAGATGATTTTAATGAGATTGCTCTCGACATTTATCATTTTTTTCACGCAAATGAATCAGTAAAGAACTTAATTGCCATGTGAAGCTATTTCGCAAAGTTACAAAAATAGCACATACTTCTAGACCATATTTATATCTCGACTGTCAATCCTGTTATTTCGTTTACAAAAAAGAAGACGATATACCTTTAATATGAGCAACGTTTTCCAAAAATCTATTTTTAGAAATGGGAATTTTTATTTTACACTTTCGCTTTAATGAATTGTATTTTAATACAAAAACAAAATGATTTGTTATTGAAGCTTGTACCACTCCGTGATTATGTATCGAATTGAGCGACTGATGATAATATGAACAATTATTTCTATCCTTTTATCGTTTCTAAGAAACTCTAAATAGGCCGATGTCAGCTATTAATAGATTTTCGTGGAAAAAAATCATGTACATATTTGTGTGTAAAGGGGTTTTCAAAAAAATCAAACTAAATAGGTATGTGATCTCTTGTACTTTTAATTGTGACAGTTAAAACTAACTTATTGTGAGCATTGCATTTTTGTCAGAGAAACGATAGCATTTGTGTGTAAAAAATTTATTCGGCTGGGTCAACTTGATGTGTTCCTCTGTGTTTAATTAATGGAGCTGTAAATTTGATTGGTCGATTGGCAACCCGAGGTGCGGCACTGTTTGAACGCAGGACTGTGGCCTCCATCTCTCCATCTATACACGGACTACTTTTATTGTGAAGAAGAAGAAACTGTCTGTTGAAATGGGACCGAAGAAAACGCCGGAACAAAAGCCTCCAAGGGGAAGGGCGATGATCATTGAAACCAGTGACAAGTAAGAATTTATAGACATATTGTTAAATATTTAGGATTTGTTAAACTGTTGCATTAGGGGGTATAGAGTGTATCTTATATGTCTAGTTGCATGAATTAATTCTGGTCTTGTAGATGCTTACTTTCACTTTCGATGTAGTCTGTATAGGTAGCCAGAAGTTAGTCGACAGGATAGTTTATTAATGTTAGGCCAGGTTTCTGTACTTCTTAAAGGGGGTATGATATTTGCCGGGACCTGTTGCTATGGTGATGTAGTTCAAACAGTCGGTATTATCGGTGTCACATTGATTGTTAATTTAGAGGTCTTCGTAATTGAAAAGGATGGTCTCAAACAAGATGTTTAAACCTTTCCCAATTATACTATTATAGACGCTTTCTGACACCTGTAGCCAACGACATTTGAAAACATTGTGACAAAAGTAGAAATTGCTCAAAACAAACAATTACTCTTTTGCCTCAATGTTTTCAACTCTTTTCAGTAACTATACCTACATTTATAGAGCTTTTTAGTGTGTTTGCCTAGATACTTGCAGTCATCTGCTATGTGTGAAAGGGTTAATGTTTTGATTCATAAATATTCATCATATTTATATCAAAAGAAACATTTGATAATAATATTATTATGATATTTGCTAATGTCCAAGTTCAATTTCGATTGATACATTTTTATGCTCAAATGTTCAAAATGTAGATTTGAAAAATATATTTTTTATTTTTAGCTCAACTATTTGAAGAATAAGGTGGCTATATATTGCACTCACCCCATCTGCATTGGTTAAAGGATTTTACAAATACAAATACCATCAAACATATTTACTTCAAACTTGGCATACTTGTTTCTAAAGGCAATATAGACAACTGCAGCAAGTCACATAACTCTGTCAACCATATTTGTAGAGTTATGCCTCTTTTTGTACTTAGATTTTATCACAAAAACATAACCTAATTAAGCTATTTCTTTGCCATTTCTCAATATTTCTTCATCAAAATGTTAAATTATTTAGTTAATGACAAGAGGGTTGTGATGCAACCAAAATCTTTGAGTCAATGTAACATTTTAAAAATGTATGGCCCTTTTTATACAAATACTAACTAATATCTTCACAATTACACAATATATTTGTTCTTAGACAAAAAAACACATTTTTCTGACAAGCTTTTGAATAGTCCAGCATGCTGTCATGAGACAGCTCTTGTTGTTTGTTTCAGATTTAATGAAGACAACTGTAATTTTATACTTTAGACCTTATGTAATAAAAATAGTAAAGTAAATTTCTTTTTATAGAACTTGGGTGAAAGGTAAAAAGAAAAGGAACACTCGCAAACTAATATGCATCAGAATAACAATAGTTAATCACACATTTATATTTCACATTACAATATAATTAAGCTGACACTTTCCCTATAGACAAAACACTACAGTGAAAATGAAGTTGAAACATAAAAAATCATCCTATTAAGTTTCATGACTATACAGTAACTCAAATACTTTTCGAGATATGTTTGACACAACATTTGTGATAATGCAGGTTTTAAAGATGTGGCATGGGGCCTAATTGACCGCCACAAACAATTTTCTGGTCTGTATATACTTGATGCATTGCATTGAACCTTTATACAACCCTACCCAACTATCACACATGTGTAGATTATCAAGTAAGATAACTCTATCCTGCATTTTATGCAAGTTATGGCCCTTTTTTTACTTACAAATTCTGGTTAAAGTTTTGCGTGCAACTAAATTAAGAGTCCATATCTCAGTATATACTTGATGCATTGCATTGAACCGTTATACAATCCTACCCAACTATCACACCTGTGTAGATTATCAAGTATGATAACTCTATTCTGCATTTTATGCAAGTTATGGCCCTTTTTTTACTTAGAAATTCTGGTTAAAGTTTTGCGTGCAACTAAATTAAGAGTCCACGTCTCAGTATTTACTTGATGCATTGCATTGAAACTTTCTACAACCCTACCCAACTATCACACCTGTGTAGATTATCAAGTATGATAACTTTATCCTGCATTTTATGCAACTTTTTGGACTTATAAATTCTGGTTAAAGTTTTGCATGCAACTACATAAAGAGACCATCTCTTAGTAACTACTTGATGCATTGCATTGAAACTTTATACAGCCCTTACCAACCATCACATCTATGTAAATCACCGAGGCGAATAGGTAATGGGTTAAAAAATCTTATTGTCCAAAAGTACTGGCCCGATTTGAAAATTATTTTGCACAAATGTTCCTTGGGGTAACCTCTACCAAGATTGTTCAAATATTTCCGATCCGTTGAAAAAACATGGCTGCCAGGGGGCTAAGCTTGTTTTCCTTATATGTGCATTGTTAAAACTTTGAAAATCTTCTTGTCCAAAAGTATAAGCCCAATTTGAAAATTATTTTGCACAAATGTTCCTTTGGGAACCCTTTATCAAGATTGTTCAAATATTTCCGATCCGTTGAAAAACATGGCCCCCAGGGTGTGGAGCCTGTTTTCCTTATATGTGCATTGTTAAAAGTTTAAAAATCTTCTTGTCCAAAAGTACTGGCCCGATTTGAAAATTATTTTGCACAAAATTAATGTTCATTGGGGCACCCTTTACCAAGATTGTTCAACTATTTCCGATCCGTTGAAAAAACATGGCTGCCAGGGGGCTAAGCTTTTTTTCCTTATATGTGCATTGTTAAAATTTTAAAAATCTTCTTGTCCAAAAGTACTGGCCCGATTTAAAAATTATTTTGCACAAATGTTCCTTGGGGCACCCTTTACTAGGATTGTTCAAATGTTTCCGATCCGTTGAAACACATGGCCGCCAGGGGGCGGATCTTGTTTTCCTTATAATTAAATGCATTGTTAAAATTTTAAAAATCTTCTTGTCCAAAAGTACTGGCCCGATTTAAAAATTATTTTGCACAAATGTTCCTTGGGGCACCCTTTACCAGGATTGTTCAAATGTTTCCGATCCGTTGAAACACATGGCCGCCAGGGGGCGGATCTTGTTTTCCTTATAATTATATGCATTGTTAAAACTTTAAAAATCTTCTTGTCCAAAAGTACTGGCCTGATTTGACAATTATTTTCCACAAATATTCCTTGGGCACTCCAAGATTGTTCAAATATTTCTGATCGGTTGAAAAACATGGCCACCAGGGGGCGGAGCTTGTTCTCCTTATATGAGCATTGTTAAAACTTTGATAACCTAGCTTCTTGTCCAAATGTATAGGCCCAATTTGAAAATTATTTTGCACAAATGTTCCTTTGGTCACCCTTTACCAAGATTGTGTAATTGAATAATTATAATATTATATCTAATTGTTTCCTCTTTTAACTTCATTTTCCATGTGATAAGTTTGTAAGTAAGTAAATCTTTTATTATTGTGACATGTGCATAACAAAACTTACATTTAATAATAAAATAGAATAATGAAAAAGCACCCCGGCCCCATGAGCATATATATCACTGTTAAGAAAGTTGATATTAACACAGAGTCACTCGTATAGTTGGTATGTTTCCTGTTACATAGAGGGCTAGAGACATAATTATGTAATATGTACAAAACAGATAAACACACAAATAAACATACTCAGTACACAACACAGAGTCACTTGTGTAGTTGGTATATGTTTCCTGTTACACAGAGGGCTAGAGACATATGTAATATGTACAAAACGGATAAACACACATATAAACATACTCAGTACACAACACAGAGTCACTTGTGTAGTTGGTATCTGATAAAATCATAAAGCAAAAATATTGAAAATCTTATATCAAAGTACTGAAAGTAAATTGCGATATTTTCAGCGGGTATGGGACAAACGAAGAGCATGAAGTTGAGTTGTAGGAGCACAGTAAAGTGTTTTTATCCCTTCCTTTCATATAACAAATCTACAGCAGAAGACTTTGAAAACTTCTGGACAGAAATACGGAAAACCTCTAAAAGTGAAAGTGCCTAATGCATTACTGAAAAAAGTTGAAAAAACTGTAGCAAAAGGAGAGAATTATCATTTTTTATCCGTTATACCCAAATCTAATCTGGACAATTGATACACAGTGACTGTCAACATTTATTAACTGTTTCCCTCATGCATACACATTTTGACACATCTGACAACTTCTGAAAATATTGTTGCAAAATGAGAACATGTTCATTTAGCATTTAATTGTTCAGCCGTTTTCTCACATTTTTTCTCTTTAAAAATATGTCTGAAAGCAGCATACAAAGTAACTTGTGTGATATTTAAAACTTTCTTTGTTTTATTTATAGTGAATTTGATGAATCACCTACCGTTGGGCCAAGGAAACCGTTAAATGTTGCGCCTAAAAGAAATTTAAAAAACAGTGATACAGATGTTAATACTGTCACAAAAAACAAAGATAATGTTGTTTATACTGACACAAAAAACAAAGATAAAGTTGTTAACACTGACACAAAAGAAGCCATATACCTAAGGTTAGATATACAAGTCTGTATACTTTTTTATCTCTACTGTTATATTATACCTTCATTTTTAGAGATTTTTAGCTTGACTATTCGGAGATTATTATAGCTATATTGTACTCAGCCTTGCGCCGGCGTTGGTATCACACCTTGGTTAGGGTTTTGCATGCAAGTACATATATTTCATATAACTCTATCCTGCATAATTACTTACATCATCAAGACAAACATTCTGATAAAGTTTCAACATGCTCAAGTTAAAAATGTGGCCTCTAGAGTGTTAACAAGATTTTCCTTCAATTTGACCTAGTGACCTATTTTTTTTACCTGAAATGGCCCAGTTTCGAACTTGTCCAAGATTTGATGGAGATGAATGTTCTGATAAACTTTCATGAAGATCCGATGCCAAATGTAGCCTGTAGAGTGTTAACAAGGGAAAATGTTGACAATGCACGACAGCCGTATTTCTGTATTTTTCATTGCAGGGATTTTCTCAAAAGGTTTTCGAGCTACCTGCTTTTAAGCTACTCGTTTTCCATATATTTTAAAGAAATATTTAAGATCCTTATGTCTAACTTAAATTTCTAAATTATGTATACAACTTCATGGATTAAAACTTTACATTGTGTACGTTTACTTTGTATAATGTGCATACTGTTTAGCTTGTTGTGAAACGTATTTAACTGATCCCTGGACAATCATTAAAAATTGTCCATTTTGAAAACAGAGGGCAGCACAAAAAATTTACAAATTTACTCTTCCTGGAAGCTGTGCATGACAATATACGGAGGTAATCAGCATAGCTGAATAACCAGCATAAAAAGGGCCAAAATTTGCACATTTTGGTCCTTTTTGTGGCGATTGGTTTGACAATCGCCACAATGCTAACAAAAACAACAACAACGAAAAATATTTACATAGTCGGTTTTGAACAAACGGTTGATATTTTCTTTCCTTACTGCAAACTAATTTACTCACATCCGTTATAGTTCCATCATTGATGCAGAGACGTGATTAATAATAATTATGTCAGTGCTACTTTGGTACCGGATTGTTACTAATATTTGAGTTTTATCGAGACATTATCTACAAAGAGTTAAAATATGTAAATATTATCTTCGTCATGATTGGGCAGACAATAAATATCATTGCGCGTTCTGCCTTGCAAATAGCGGCAAATAACTCTGATGATACTCAAATCTGGAAATTCCAAAAGGTTCTATAAATAGCTCGCGATACTGGTGTTCTTAAATCTCAATATTATAAACGCTTTATTTTGTAGTTGTTTAAATATATGAAAGCGTCTAGATGATAAGACTGGTTTACAAAGGTTTAAAGGACACACGATGTCGTGTACACAAGTTATGTATACACGTCTGCACGTTCTAGAGTCAATTAGCAATCAATGCTGAAAGTGTAGCCTTATTTAGTTTGGAGATCGAGCATTATAATATATGCCTATATTTTTATAAATTAAACAGTTTGGCAAATAGTGAAATTGTGCTTTTTGAGCATGTTTTGTGTTTGTTTTTGCACTCACATTATTCGAAGCAGTTTAACAACCTCAGAGACATATAAATACACTGTGTTTATATGTCTCTGACAACCCTCAATCATGCAATGTGAAGGGACTAAATTGAACAGACCTGTTTAATATCGGACATCATTGAAACAAACACCAAACAAATGGATACTGTTTTCTCTCCTTTCTTGATAATTTAGTCATTTCTAAAGTGTAAAAAATATTTTATCTTAATATGGCCTAGCGACCTGGTGATAACCCGAACAATTTAGATTACAAATAGCCATTCTAATGAGCTAAAACGGTAGTCTATCGAATACCAACTAGATTTTTCAAAAGATACAGGGTTGATACAATCTCAAATATACCCGCACCAGAGTCAACGCAAGCCCTACACCGATATACTGCTTGTTACTTTGCAGGATTTTCCATACGATCGCCACTACAGTGCCATTGGCGCTTTGATTTTACTTAGAAATTCTGGTTAAAGTTTTATGCGCAACTACATTAAGAATCCATATCTCATTAACTGCTTGATGCATTTCAATGAAACTTTATACAGCCCTTTCCAACCATGCACCTATGTAAACAGTCAAGTAAGATAACTCTATCCTGCATATAATGCAAATTAATGCCCTTTATCATTTGACTTAGAAATTCTGGTTAAAGTTTTGCATGCAACTACATTAGAGTCCATGTCTCAGTTACTTATAAGCAGTGGAATAGTCGAGCGTACTGTCTTACGTACAGCTCTTGTAATTTTTGTGCCAGGATTTTTTCAAAGTCATCTGCTGCAGATTTGCTGTATATGGGAAATTGAATTTTTTTTTTTTTAAATGGATTCTCATGCAACTTAGAACTTACAACTTAACTACCGGTAATCACGCTCAATGTTGGCTTCTTTGATACTCTTACAGTAGTAACCCTGTATGTGTTCGGAGAGGTCAAAAGTTTCCCAAACTCAAACGGAAAACAAGCTTTATCCTTTCCCACATGTATACACTTTTTGACGCCTCTGCAGCAGACGACTATTGAAAACATTGTGACAAAAGGAGAAATTGCTCAAAACAAGAAATTTCTCCTTAAGCCTAGATGTTCTCAAAGTTGTCTGATGTCATTTTGCAAGATCACAATGACCTAGCTCTTCTTCTGAGCCACTGTCTTCCACAAGTTACCCTTTGCCATTAACCACTTGTAGATGCATTTTGCAACATCAGCAGCAGAAGACTTGAAAACATATAATGAGTAATTACTCCTTTTGCCACAATGTTTTAACCTCTCTTTGATAGTTAAATTTCCATTTATAGAGAGTTTTCACATTGTTTAAAGTCGTCTGCTGCAGAGTTGTTGTAAGTGGGAAAGGGTAAAAGTGTTAAGGTGAGTTTTTGTGATTGCCTTTTGTCCGTCTTCAACATTTGCTTGTTAACTCTCTAGAGGCAATATTTTGCATCCAATTTTCATGAAAGTTTATCAGAACATACATCTCCATCAAATTTAGGTAAAGTTTGAAACTGGGTCATGTGGGGTCACAAACTAGGTCACTAGATCAAATTAAATGAAAATCTTGTTAACACTCTGGAAGCCACATTTTTAAATTGAGCAGCTTGAAACTTTGTCAGAAAGTTTGTCTAAGTGATAATTAGGCCAAGTGCAAATACAGGTCATGTCGGGTCAAAAACTAGTTCACGAGGCCAAATTGATGGAAAACCTTGTCAACACTCGGAAAGCTGTGTTTTTAATGTGAATATGTTGAAATTTTACTAGAATGTTTGTCTTGATGATATCTAGGCTAAGTTCAAATATGGGTCATGTCCGGTCAAAAACTAGGTCACTAGGCTAAAATATTGTCAACACTATAGATGCCGCTTTTTTAACCTGAGCAGCTTGAAACTTTGTCAGAAAGTTTGTCTTGATTATATCTAGGCCGAGTTCGAAAATAGGTCATATTGGTTCAAAAACTAGGTCATTAGGCCAAATTGAAGGAAAATCTTGTTAACACTCTGGAAGCCACATTTATGGCTTGAGCATGTTGAAACTTTGTCAGAATCTTTGTCTTGGTGATATCTAGGCTAAGATCAAATAAGGGTCATGGCCGGTCAATATATTTGTCATTGTAGAAAAACATTGTTAACACTATTGGAATCATATTATTTACTTCAGCAGCTTCAAACCTTGTCTCGATGATATCTAGGCCAAGTTCGAATATGGGTCATATAAAGTCAAAAACTAGGTCACAAGGCTAAACTAACGAACAATCTTGTTTATACTCTGGAAGCCTCATGTTTGGCTTGAGCATGTTGCAACTTTGACAGAATATTTGTCTTGATGATATCTAGGCTTAGTTCGAATATTTGTCAGGTGAGGTCAAAGACTAGGTCACTAGGCCAAATTGTAGAACAATGTGGTTAATACTATAGTGATCGCATTTTTGACTTGAAATTTTGTCCGAAAGTTTGTCTTGATGATATCTAGGGCACTAGATCAAATTGAAGGAAAATCTTGTTAACACTCTGAAAGGTGCATTTTGGGCTTGAGCATGTTGAAACTTTGTCAGAATGTTTGTCTTGATGATATCTAGGCATAATTCCATTTACAGTTGTGTTAAGAAGTATTAACACTTCATTGTAGCAAGCCTTTAAAAATCGATAAGCTTTGTCAGAAAATGCTTCCAGCCAACAAACATTGCGGCCAGGCAAAAACCTCATATTGCCATTTGCGCTGAAAGAGTTGAGTCTTAAATAGCCCATTCTCAGGTGAGCGATCCAGGGCATCATGGCCCTCTTGTTTAGGTCAACGTATCCAAGGTGATGTTTCCAGGTGTTTAACCCTTTCCGTCATACCACACATCTGCAGCAGACGACTTTGAAAATATCCTAGCAAAACTTTGAAAGATCTCCATAAATGATAGTTCAATTATTAAATAGAGTTGAAAACATTTTTGCAAATGGGGCAATTGCTCATTATGAGCAATTTTGCCATTTGCCTCAATGTTTTCAAAAGTTGTCTGCTGCTGATGCTTCAGAATGCGTCTATATGTGGGAAAGAGTTAAATTCATTCAGCCAATGATAGAATACTTATTTGGCAAGTTTGTCCAGGTTTCTAAACTTCATCATATTAGCATGGAAGGTGATAAGTCATTGTTTGTCCTCGGATGCACCAAAAGTAATAATTTATGATAACTTAAATTAACCCTTTCCCACATACAGCAAATATGCAGCAGACGAATTTGAAGACATTTAGTCAAAAATATGGAAACTCTCTCTATAAATAAAAGAGCAGCATTTATTGAATAAAATTGAAAACATTGTGATTAAGGAGAAATTGATCGTTTTGAGCAATTTCTCCTTTGGTCACAATGTTTTCAATAGTCGTTTGCTGCAGAGGCGTAAGAAAGTGTCTGTATGTGGGAGAGGGTTAATATATATAAATGTAATCCTTACAATGGCTAAATAATCATAACCATTAACGATATCTAATCAAGAAAACATTTATTTAAAGTATTTGCAGCAGATGACCTTGTAGTACTTTTCATTGTGATAAGATGTGCCTATTTAAATATTTTTAAACTGATGTATTTTAAAAGTCTGATGTTGACTATCTTTCCCACATGTATACAACAAAACTGCAGCAGATAACCTTGTGGTACTTTTAAATGTGATAAGATGTGCCTATTTAATTATCTTTAAAACGGATGTATATTTAAAATCTGATGTATTTGAAAAGCATGCTGCTTACACTCTTTCCCACATACAACAAATCTGCAGCAGATGACTTTAAACCCATCTAGACAAAAAAGGAAAATTCACTGTAAGTGAAAGAATAATAATTGAATAGAGTTGAAAACATCGTGGCAAAAAATATTTGCTTTTTTTGAGCAATTTCACCTTTTGTCAGAATGTTTTCAAAAGTCGTCTGCTGCAGAGGTGTCAAAAAGCGTATGTATGAGGGAAAGGGTTAACCTTCTGAATAAAGAAATGTAAATCCTTTTGTCACAAAAAGTGCCTCATAAAATAATTGTGTTTTTTGAAAACAGTGTGAAAAAGGACTGCTCCTAGTAGGCAAACATTCCTCAAACATTTTATCTTTTTTTCAGACCAAAATGGGTCTTGGTGGCTGGTTGTGTTGTAGCTGTTGCTGTGTTATACATGTATATTCAAATGCCAAGCCGAAAAGAGCTAGACTTGTTGGTGGCAAAGCTGGACAAAATGAAGATATCCCATGGTAAAATCTTTTCAGAAGATATTGAGGAATTAGAAAAGAAACTAGATGATAGATATAACTCTCTAGAGAGACAGATTAACAAGACTACTGACAATATTGATGGCCTAAGAGAAAAGGTTGAACAATTATCTGGAAAGTTTGAAGGTTTAATTGATAAATTTGATATTCACAAGCATGATGTACACGGAAAAATCCAAACATTGTCAAATGAGTTAGCTAGTGCAGAGCACAATCTTAGGGAGGATATGAAATCTATAAAAACAGACTTAGGAAAAAAATTAGATGAGGAATCCAGTAGGATGTCAAGTTTAGAAAAGAAGCATGACAACACTCATGAAAAAGTAGAAACAACAGGTAATTATTTACCAATTCCTTGACATATATATGTCCCTTTCAACCCTTTCCCACTTGCAGACACATTTTGACCAATTTCTCTTTTCGTCACAATGTTTTCCACTCTATAAAATAATTAGACTTTCAAGAAAAGACATTAACAATATTTTTGTCTGGATGATTTCAAGTCTTCTGCTGCAAATTTGTGGTATGTGGCAAAGGGTTAACACATTTGCAGGAGGTGACTTTTGAAAACATTGAGTAAATAGGAGACATTGCTCAAAACTGGTAATTATATCCTTTTCCAACAATGTTTTTGACTGTTACACTTCTGTTTATCTATATGTTTCATATATGTCATTTTATCTTGGCCTATTCATGGGAAAAAGTACAAGTTTTATTTTTGGGAACAGTGTATCAAGATCTACTTCCGTAATCTTGTTAGAAGCTTCTGTCAACTTGTGGAATTCTTAAGATTAACATGCTGAACTGAATCTAAACTGTTCAGAAACAACAACTTGTATCTTTTCCCACGGCTGGGCTTGTACTTAACTATATACTTGATAGAACAATATGTCGGCATACCTGCAGAGAAGAGGACTCAGGAGAGATTGTTGGAAAAGGAGAAATTCCTAATTATAAGTCATTTATCTTAATCTAATTGTGTCTTTTTATTTGTATGTCTAGAGTATAATCTTAGCAACTAAACTAGATGAGCTGTGTGCTTCAGGCAAACTAACCTCGTTATATGACATATATGTTGGTTAATATTTGCCTTTGCATCTATGCCATCTAATCCAAGTTTCCTTTGGTTATCAGAAATGTCTTGAAGATTTCACAGACTAGATCACCAACATGGCTCATTCACATTTAGATAGTGCAGGAGGACATATTGATCTGAATCTACACTTGTCTCAATTAAATGCCATAAAGTGGTTTCCCTTGTGCTCGGGTCAAACACTTTTTAGCTCACCTATGCTCGAAGTGCAAAGTGAGCTATTGTGATCACATTTTGTTGTGCGTCCATCCGTCGTGCGTCGTCAACATTTGCTCATGTTAACACTCTACAGGCTACATTATTCATCCAATCTTCATGAACATTCCTCTCCATCAAATCTTGGACAAGTTTGAAACTGGGCCATATGAGGTCAAAAACTAGGTCACTAGGTCAAATTGAAGGGAAATCTTGTTAACACTCTGGAGGCCACATTTTCAAATTAAGCATATTGAAACGTTATCAGAATGTTTGTCTTGATGATATGTAGGTCAAGTTCGAACATGGGTCATGTTGGGTCAAAAAGGTCAAATTGAAGGAAAATCTTGTAAACACTCCAGAGGCCGCAATTTGTGCTTCAGCAGTTTGAAATTTTGTCAGAATGCTTGTCTTGATGATATGTAGGTCAAGTTCGAACATGGGTCATGTCGGGTCAAAAAGTAAGTCACTACGTCAAATTGAAGGAAAATCTTGTAAACACTCCAGAGGCCGCAATTTTTGCTTCAATAGTTGGAAATTTTGTCAGAATGTTTGTCTTTAAAATTTCTAGGTCAAGCTTTGAAATTTGGTCAGAATGTTGATATGAATAATATATAGGTCAAGTTCGAATATGGGTTATATTGGCCAGAAACAAGAAACTTTGAGCAAGTTGAAACTTTGTCAGAATGTTGTCTTGATGATATCTAGTCCATGTTGGAATATGGGTCATATCAGGTAAAAAAATATAGATCGCTAGGCCAATTGAAGGAAAATCTTGTAAACACTGTGGAGGTTGCATTCAGAATAATTGTCTTGATGTGTTTTGCATTGCAGTACATTGTATAATTAAGGTGAGCGATCTAGGGCCATCATGGCCCTCTTGTTGATACCTTTTGATGCCAACAGCTTCAAAGAGACTGGTGGGTATATTGCTTTAATTGCGCCTGATTGTTTGTTTGTTACAGATGTATCTTGTGTATGGTAGATTGTATGATTGGGTCACCTTGATCTCTAAATCAATTTTGAGAAAAATATTGGCCGGGGCCATATCTCATACAAATGTATGATTTTACAACAAAGAGTTACCAAATTAGGTATTAAGATACATGTATCTTAGGTTAATGGGATGTTTCCAATTTTAAGAAAAAGCTTATCTAGACTATAATCTATATCCTATGATAATATTGCTCCTGAAGTTACTAACTTCTGTATGAAGAATTGTTTTGAGAAGACAGTATGCCACGAACTCAAATTTGGTCACTGACTTGGAGCCCTGGTCCCAGTTTAACTCTTTCCTACATACAGACTTTTTTTGATGCCTTTTGAAAATATTGCTGCAAATAGAAAAATTGCTCATGATAAAGATCCTTCTTATTGTGGCGATTGGTTTGACCATCGCCACAATGCTAACAGAAACAACAACAACGAAATATATTTATATAGTCGGTTTTGAACAATCGGTTGATATTTTTTTTCCTTACTGCAAACTAATTTACTCACATCCGTTATAGTTCCATCATTGATGCAGAGACGTGATTAATAATAATTATGTCAGTGCTACTTTGGTACCGGATTGTTACTAATATTTGAGTTTTATCGAGACATTATCTACATAGAGTTAAAATATGTAAATATTATCTTCGTCATGATTTGGCAGATAATAAAATATCATTGCGCGTTCTGCCTTGCAAATAATGGCAACTCTGATGATACTCAAATCTGGAAATTCCAAAAGGTTCTATAAATAGCTCGCGATACTGGTGTTCTTAAATCTCAATATTATAAACGCTTTATTTTGTAGTTGTTTAAATATATGAAAGCGTCTAGATGATAAGACTGGTTTACAAAGGTTTAAAGGACACACGATGTCAGTGTGTACACACGTTATGTATACACGTCTGCACGTTCTAGAGTCAATTAGAAATCAATGCTGACAGTGTAGTCTAATTTAGTTTGGAGATCGAGCATTATAATATATGCCTATATTTTTATAAATTGAACAGTTTGGCAAATAGTGAAATTGTGCTTTTTGAGCATGTTTTGTGTTTGTTTTTGCACTCACATTATTCGAAGCAGTTTAACAACCTCAGAGACATATAAATACACTGTGTTTATATGTCTCTGACAACCCTCAATCATGCAATGTGAAGGGACTAAACTGAACAGACCTGTTTAATATCGGACATCATTGAAACAAACACCAAACTAATGGATACTGTTTTCTCTCCTTTCTTGATAATTTAGTCATTTCTAAAGTGTAAAATATATTTTATCTTAATATGGCCTAACGACCTGGTGATAAACATGTGATTACCCGAACAATTTAGATTACAAATAGCCATTCTAATGAGCTAAAACGGTAGTCTATCGAATACCAACTAGATTTTTCATAACTTTGGAATGGCCTAATTTTGAACACATCATGACCAATTTCAGAACGTATCTAAATAATCACCAAGACAACATTCTGGCAAACTAACATTATTCTACTGTCAAAAGATGCAGGGTTGATACATTCTCAAATATACCCGCACCAGAGTCATCGCAAGCCCTACACCGATATACTGATTGTTACTTTGCAGGATTTTCCATACGATCGCCACTACAGTGCCATTGGCGCTTTGATTTTTACCTTGATATTGTCAAAGTCGTCAGCTGCAGATTTGTTGTATGTGGCAAAGGGTTTAGACAAAGCTTGACCAAGCCATTACTCCTATGCTATAAAATTTTAGTCATCAAATTCAGAATGAAGATGCATCTTAGGAAAACATTTTGTTGTTACAAAATTTGGTCACTGTGACCTTGACCTCTGACCCATTTAAAGAATCCGCTTATTCAGGCCATATCTCCTATGCTCGCAGAGCTACCCAATTTGGTGAGAAGATGCTTCTTTAGGAGAGGATATGTTGCAGACCAAATTTAGATTGTGCTAACCTTGACCTTGCTGCGTTCAATGTATCTTGGAAAGATGGTGTATCAGGTACCAACTATCAGATCATGGTGACCTTGATCTTTGACACGTCTGAAAATAAACTCCTATCAGGGCTCTAACTCTGGCACTGTAACACCTTTTGAAACCAAATTTGATGATACTTATCAGATGTGATCATTCAGTGGACACAAATTATCTCAGGAATATCTGATTGTTCTTGTATACACATCTGAGAATTCAGTCTATTGGAGCTGAGGATGAAGATTTCAGTTAGTTTACACTTATTATCCCCGCGGCTAACGAAGTTTGCGAGGGGATATAGTAATAGGCTTGTTGTTCCTTTGTTTATTTGTTTGTTTGTTTGTTCGTTCTAGAAGCCTATCTATTTTCAAGGTCATAGGTTAAAGGTCAAGGTCAAAATTGGACTTTGACTATTTTCCCATATCAACAACCTTGTGACCACTCTACACTGAACATCCTTCAACCAATCTTAACCAAACTTTGTATACAGTTAGTATATGGCAAGGTCTAGAAGCCTATTTATTTTCAAGGTCATAGGTTAAAGATCAACTTCAAAATTGGACTGACTATTTTACCATATCAACAACCTTGTGACCACTCTACACTGATCATCTCTTGGCAGATCATAACCAAACCTGCCATACAGTTAGTATATGGCAAGGTTTAGAAGCCTATTTATTTTCAAGGTCATAGGTTAAAGGTCAAGGTCAAAATTAGACTGACTATTCCATATCAACAACCTTGTGACCACTCTACACTGAACATCTTTTGACCGATCTTAACCAAACTTGGTATACAGTTAATATATGGCAAGGTCTAGAAGTCTATATTTTCAAGGTCATATGTTAAAGGTCAAGGTCAGAATTGGACTTTTGACTATTTTCCCATATCAACAACCTTGTGACCACTCTACACTGATCTTCTCTTGGCAGATCATAACCAAACCTGCCATACAGTTAGTATATGGCAAGGTTTAGAAGCCTATTTATTTTCAAGGTCATAGGTTAAAGGTCAAGGTCAAAATTGGACTGACTATTGTCCCATATCAACAACCTTGTGACCACTCTACACTGAACATCCTTCGACCGATCTTATCCAAACTTGCCTACATTTAGTATATGGTAAGATCTAGAAGCCTATTGATTGTAAATGTCAACGGGCAAAGGCGGGGTCATTTGGCAAAGTTCAAAGGCAGAGACAAGGACAAATAACATTAGTTTTCTAGTACATAACATTAATATCTAGGTCATTGGCCATATTTTTAAATTGAATACCGAGGGGATGCATCCGCTTTGTGGTGCCCTTGTTTATTTTACATTGATTTGGAAACAAGCTTACAGCTGATATTAATCGCATTTGATATCTGCTTCCTGGAGACATAACCAATATGTGCATTGTATGTGTGGAAAATTCCCTGTTCGTCACAGGATTTAAACCTGGGACCTTTGGTATGATAGTCTGATGCACTATCACTGAACCACAGATATCAAGTGTAATGAAAAGTGTAGATTGCTAGAAAGAAAAGGGGATGTTATTTTTCAATTGTGAAGTGGATTTAGTTTACTTATTATTGCTTGACAATATAGACCTTGTATATATATATTATACCCTTTGTTTTAACAATTTCTACAATTTCTCTTTTTGTCACAATGTTTTCGAAATGCGTCTGCTGTAGAGGTGACAAAGTGTCTATTTCATGGAAAGGTTTAACATAATTATAATGCACTTTCTTCTCCATGACATTGAAACTGTTTATCATTAATTTCCACACCTTTTGACACATCTTCAGCTTCAAGATATTCTTGAGGAATCCGCTGTGGTCGAGTGGTTAGCGTCGGGGATTTCGAAACCGGGTGTCCCGGGTTCGATCCCCAGTCGCGGCACTACGGTCATGGTGGAGTAAGGCACATTTTCTAGCCTAGTACTGGTTTGTTTACCCAGGGATCATGAATAATTAAATTTAATTGCACGCTAAATGACCTTAGCTGTCGATGCGCCATAAAACAATATACATTCATTCAAGATATTCTTGTAAAAAAATAAGGCCAAAATATGGCAAAGCTCTATAAATAAAAAAAAGTATTATGAAAAAGAGTTTAAAATAGTGTGCCAAAACGTCACCTGCTGAAGATGTGTCAAAAGACGTCTGAAAGTGGGAGATAAATGTTACATAGTTTCATTGTCATGGCAATGCAATTGTATTATAATTATTATAACCCTTTCACTGATATAGACACTTTCTGAAGCCTCTGCAGCAGATAACTTTTGAAAACTTTGTGACAAAAGTAGAAGTTGCTCAAAACAAGCAATTTCTCCTTTTGCCACAAGGTTTTCACTATAAGCTTGTCTGTTTTTTGAAAAAAAAAGTTGGACTACTGTGATACCCTTGGTGTCATCGTCATAAAACTTTAACCTAAACTGTTATATCAAAAACAGTTACACATATATTTTCAGAAATTCATACAAAACGTTTAACCTTGCCCATAACTCAAAAACTGTTCAACATTTTTCGAATGAAACTTGGTACACACGCTCCTAGGAACAATACGCATGTCTGTACCAAGTCAAATAAATCTTGCTCAAATAATTATTCAGTAATCCTTCTTTTTTCACTTAGACAAAATAGACAAGTGTCCAAAGGCATTCGCTCCATTGGGCTCACATTTTCGCCTATAAGTTTTCAAAGTTTTCTGCTGCAGAAAATCTGTTTGTCGGATAGCGTTAAAATATCTTTGCACAGAGGTCAGGCACAAGTCAATACCGTTGAGTAATACTTACTCAAACTCAGTTTTGTTGTATGAAAATCTTTCCTCACAAGTCAAGCGTGATTTGTCCTTTATATACCTCATAACTACTTATTGGAATACAATTTAGCAAGTAGCCTTGCATGGCTAGCGAAGTTGACAAATAACAATTTACTATGAAGCATTGTATATGTACAAGTGTTTTGAAGATTCTGCTTGCAAATAAACAGTACATTATTTAAGCCTTTCCCAGATAAGACAAATTGGCAGCAGACGACTTTGATATTGTCAAGTCCAAAATATAGAAAATCTCTATATAGGATAGTATGATTATTGAATAGAGTTGATATCATTGTTGCAAATGGAGAAATTGATCTTTATGAGTAATTTCTTCTTTTCCACAATGATTTCAAAAGTCGTCTGCTGCAGAAGCATCAGAAAGCGTCTGTATCTTGTACCTACCAGCTTGTTATTGATTAGTGATGAAAACATCGTGGCAAAAGAAGAAATTGCTCATGATGAACTATTTTCTTCTTTTGGCTCAGTGTTTTCATAAATGGTTACCAAAATGTACCGAAAAGGCAAAAACATTAATTAAAATAACTGAAATCGTTTTGGCAAAAGAAGAAATGATCTCAGAAGTCTCTCTGTTTCATACGCGTCTGAATGTCTCTATAAGTAGGAAAATGTTAATTTTTAGAAACATTATACAAATAGCATCAAAAGCCTCATCTTGTCCGGTGTGCAATTATCTAGGCTATCCAACATCAACATGGGAACTATTTTTCAATGCCTCACATATCTATCGCAGATTAGTTATGCTTGCTTTCAGTATTGTCCTCAAAAAAGTTAGAAGTCTAAAATCAGGTTAACAAGTTTATCCAAAGAGTTAAGATTGCAATTTTCACTGATAGTTATATATATCATGTTTTCAAAAGTCGGCTGCTGCAGGGATATAGAAATGTTTTTGCATTGGACAAAAGGTGAAACATACATTGTTCAGATATGTTTAACCCTTTCCAACATACAACAATCTTTAGCAAAAAACTTTAGATAAAAACATCTGTACAAAACTAAGAAAATCCCTATTAATGAAAGTATCATTAATGAGTAGAATGAAAAACATTGTGGCAAAAGCAGAATTTGCTCATTATAAGCAATTTATTCTTTTGCCACAATGTTTTCAAAAAGCATCTGGGAAAGCATTAAATCCAATTTGAAATTATATAAAAAAAAAAGTCTTGTAAAGCATGTAAATGTTTTATTTTTTGCATTTAATTACAGACGCAGACGTTAAAAACCTGCTTATAACTCTTGAAACATTTAGAGAAAATGATAAAGAACATGATAATAGGATCCAAATAGTGGAAAAAATTGTAGGTGGTTATAATACAATAATAGATGAACAGGCCAAGGAATTAAGTGAAAGAATGAGAGCTGCATCAGCTACCTTGAGGGATTATAATGATAAAATACAGAAGATGAAGGATAAAGTATCAATTAATGAGAAGGACATTGATACAGCTTTCGATAACCTTTTCAATAAAAGTAAGACCTTACCCAATGTGCTGTTTTCTTTCTCACTTGATATGAAAATTTACAAGTATGTAATCTGGTTTGAAAATACCTGAAATGAAAATGCAGCTTAATGCAAATTTAAAGCATAATAATGAGGCCAATCAATGATGAAAGCATTGTTTGATTGATTGTTTAGGGTTTAACGCCGTTTTCAACAATTTTTCAATCATATCACGGAGGCCAGTTCACCTACTCATGCGTTTCCTGGCTTTCTCACACTAGTACTCCACATTACATGCTTTCAAAGCCACTGGCTGCTTTTCCACATAGACTGTTAGCCCATTGGTGAAGACAAATGACGTATGTCACAATGTTGGCCGAGCTGGGATTTGAACTCACAAACCCTGGACTGACAGCCTGCGTTGCTACTGACTGAGCTACCAGGGCTCGACTAAAAGCATTGCGTGAATACATGTAATAGGAATTGTTTGTTTTGGGTTTTTTCTTCATTTCCTACAATGATTTCAAAGTCATGACTGGTCTACTCTCTTGGAGTTGTCATCTTTATCAGGATGGAGAATTTCCTGAAAAGCGATGTATTTTACTCATCTTCAGAAACTAAAAGTCTAGCATAGATAAAGGCATGAGACATTTAAAAGCATGATAACACTGACACATATTTAAGCCTTTACCACGTACAAACGCTTTCTGATGCCTCTGCAGTAGAAGCCCTTTAAAAACATTGTGACAAGAGGAGAAATTGCTCTAAATGACAAATTTCTTCTTTTACCAATATGTTTTTCAACTCTATTCAATAATTTTACTTACCATATTTTTTGTCTAGATATTTTTAAAGTCTTCTGCCGTGGATTTGATGTATGTGGCAATGCATTAAAATGAGCATGATATTGTGCTACATGTTACACACATAATATGGTCAATTTACAAAAGTTTCTTACCTCGATATGTATTCATTAATACGGTTCAATTTACATGGAAAATAGAATAATTGCAGAGGCTATATGTATACAGTCAGGGTTTTAATTATGAAATTGCATAGAAGGCTAAATTGTAAAAGTAAGAGGCAGAGCATTTAGACAAAGCGCTTAACACAGGATCATTAGACATTGCAGTTTTAGCTCTCTTTCAAATCGTTTCTGTCAATTCTTGCGCAGCAAATATTCCAATCTGGACAGATTTAAGCCGACCTGAAATATGTTTAAGGCAGTTAATTTGGTCGCCTGTCGCCCATTAATAAAAACCCTGAGTCAGTCATGAGTATTTTGGTCTACTGCTCATGTTGAGCCTTTGATGAAATATACAGCTGCTTATTGAGCAGTTTTGTCATTTGCAACAATTTTATCAAAAGTAGTCTAATGCAGAAGCTGACAAGTATCTTGGAAAGGATGTAGAACCTGCATCTGCAATAAAGCAATAATCCATTTAGGGAGTTTTTTCTTTCAACTCAGTTTTTCAATAGTGTATGCTATTGAAAGTACAGAAATAAGCTTCTTTAATATTAAAAATTAAAGGAAAACATAGGGAAGCACCATATCAGAATTCAATGCCCTTTTTCAAACCACCTACAGATACCATGTTTGCAAAATTGTCTGCCGTAGATTTGTTGTTTGTTGGCAAGGTCTAATTCTTTGTTTGATATATTGTTTTTCAGATGTTGCTTTGGTTGTGATTATACTTATTCTTGCCATGAACTTTGGACTGATTGTTGCTGTTTACACTTTATGTCAAGGGCCAACACCTCGAGTCGGCAGCCGACAACCACATGGTGTTAGACAGAATGATCCCAAACGAGAGTATGTAAGTGGCCCTACTATAAACCCTTTCCCTCATACAATAAACCTGCAGCAGACGACTTTGAAAACATCTGGTCAAAACACAGAAACTCTTTACAGTTTGAGCAATTTCTCCTTTTGCAAGAATGTATTCAAAAGTTGTTTGCTGCAGAGCTTTCAGAAAGCATCTGTATGTGGGAAAGGGTTATGAGAAGGAAAGTCTTAGAATCAGTAATATTTCCTTTTCCTTTAATGTTTTCCATACTATCTTAGATACTGTCATTTGACCAGATTTCTGCTCATTCTTTAGTTCAACAAAATATGAAGTTGGTGAATGATTATATGAAATAGTGATTAATTTGAATTGTTGTTTAATTATTATACCCCCAGATACATAGTATATGGGGGCTATATAGGAGTCACGCTTCACGGTCGGTTTGTTGGTCAGACATTTCTTGTGAACCCTATTTCTCAGCAGCCCTTGGTAAGAATTCAATATAACTTCACAAGAATGATTGATACCAAGCCTAGTTGTGCATATTGTCGGCGTGTTGCACTGGAAATATTTTTAAATGAGTTATGGCCCCTTGAATTTCTCATACATATTACATATATGTCCATATTTTGTGAACACTATTTCTCAGCAACCCTTGGTCAGAATTCAATATAACTTCACAAGAATGATTGATACCAAGCCTAGTTGTGCATATTGTCGGCGTGTTGCACTGGAATTATTATGCTCCCCCATTACATGGGGGTGACATATTGTTTTTGCCCGTTCCGTCCGTCCTTCCGTCCTTTCGTCTGTCACACTTGTTTCCGCTCAATAACTGAAGAACGCTTAGGCGTAGGAACTTCATACTTGGTATGTAGATTGGTCATGACCAGTAGCTGACCCCTATTGATTTTGATAACAGAAGGTCAAAGGTCAAGGTCATGGTGACCTTGTGAGGTAAAAATGGTTTCCACTCAATAACTGAATAACGCTTTGGCTGAGGAACTCCATACTTGGTATGCAGGTTAACCATGCCCAGGAAAAGACCCCTATTGATTTTGAGGTTAGTACGTTTAAAGTCAAGGTCACAGTGACCATGAGCTTGAAAGGTCACAGTGACAATGAGCTGAAAAATAGTTTTTGCTTGGGCCCAGGAACTTCATACTTGATGTGCAGGTTGGTCACTACCAGAAAATGACCCCTTTTAATTTTAAGGTCACTAGGTCAAAGGTCAAGGTCACAGTGGTCAAGGTCACATCCGTCACACTTGTTTCCGCTCAATAACTGAAGAATGCTTGGGCATAGGATCTTCATACTTGGTATGCAGGTTGGTTATGACCAGTAGCAGACTCCTATTGATTTTGATGCCAGAAGGTCAAAGGTCAAGGTCATGGTGACCTTGTGAGGTAAACAATGGTTTCCGCTCAATAACTGAAGAACGCTTGGGCCGAGGAACTCCATACTTGGTATGTAGGTTGGCCATGCCCAGTAGAAGACCCTATTAATTTTTAGGTCAAAGTCAAGGTCACATTGACCTTGAGCTGAAAGGTCATAGTGACATTGAGCTGAAAAATTGTTTTTGCTTAATAACTGTAGAATGCCATGGAAGTTAATACTTGGTGTGCAGGTTGGTCATCACCAGCAGATGACCCCTATTGATTTTGAGGTCACTATATTTAAGGTCAAGGTCATGGTTACCTTCAGCTGAAAGATGGTTTCCTGCTCAATTACTAAAGGTTGCTTATGTCGAGGAACTTTATACCTGGTGTGCAGGTTGGTCCTAACCAGTAGATGACCCTTATTGATTTTTTGTTTGATTTTGAGGACACAAGGTCAAATGTCGAAGGTCACGGTAACCTTCAGCTGACAAAAGTGTTTTACTCAATAACTCAAGAATGCTTATGCCCAGTAACTTCATACTTAGTGTGCAGCTTTGTCCTAACCTGTAGATGACCCCTATTGATTTTGGTGTCAGTAGGTCAAAGGTCAAGGTCGCGGTGACCTAGGGCTGAAAAAAGGTTTCCGCTCAATAACTGAAGATTGCTTGGGCCCAGGAACTTCATACTTGGTGTGCAGGTTGGTCACCAGCAGCAAATGACCCCTATTGATTTTGAGGTCCACTAGGTCAAAGGCCAAGGTCATGGTAACCTTCAGCTGAAAAATTGTTTCCGCTCAATAACTGAGGATTGTCACTGTTGCTTCATCTCCAGTCCAAAACTACAAAATTCATCTCCATCATTTCTTTTCCTCCCCTACGACCACACAAATGGGGAGACAAGCGCTTTTTCAAAAAAGCAATCTCTAGTTTTTAAATGAGTTATGGCCCCTTGAATTTCTCATACATATGTATATATTGTCAGGCACCAGCTGGGGGTATTCATCACCTTCAGTGATATTTCTAGTTTTATTTCTGTTTTCCCTCTTACAGACAAATTTTGATACCTTTTGAAGACAAACTCAAAAAAATGTTAGAAAAGGAGAAATTACTTGTAAAGAACACAATGTTTTTATTATAGTAATTTGTCTGCCTGATAGATGTCAAAAGTGTTCTGTATGCAGACTTTAACTTTTTTTTTTCAGTACAATCTAGTCCTAAATCAAATCCCAGTCGCACCTACGTTAAAAAAAGCAATTGGTGTCATCAGTTTTACAGGGGAGTATCAACCAGGTCACCTTATTCGATCCGTGACAGACATTAGGCACAACATTGACATCGAGTATCATGTGATCTTAACAGACGAAGATATTACAAATATTCCTCGCTGTAGTCTCATCGTCATTTTTGTGGAATATTCGGACAGGTAAGGCCTACTATTGCCCATTAAGCTGTTTAAATGATGCCTAATTGACAGGATTTTCTCTGTACTGTAACCTTTTGATATCTTGGCTTATTTATCTACATTTATGTCTATGGCTTTTCAGAATGCGGACGGACAGTGCAGGCCCTGTGTGTAAGCAAATGTTCACACTAGAGTTATCACCATTTACAAATTTAAAACAACGCCTTTTTGCCTAACTCTTTTTTAGCTCACCTGTGCACGAAGTGCTCAAGGT
The DNA here is from genome assembly GCA_031761405.1 of Serripes groenlandicus. NCBI lineage: Eukaryota > Metazoa > Mollusca > Bivalvia > Cardiida > Cardiidae > Serripes > Serripes groenlandicus. The sequence continues at coordinate 98,368,404 of JASEVX010000003.1, forward strand.
GAGTTATTGTGATCGCCCTATGTCCGGCGTCCGTCGTCCGTCGTCCGTCGTCAGCATTTTCTCCTCTGTAACCGGTGGGTCAACTGGGATGAAACTTCACAGAAAGCATCCTCTCAATGTCCTCACCAGAATTCCTTAAAATTTTCGGGATCCATGCATAATTCTGGTTTCCATGGCAACGAAATGAAAAAACTTCAAAATTCTTAAAAAATCTTCTCCTCCGAAAGTGTCAGGCTGATTTTTAAATAATTTTGTAGAAATGTTCC
>JASEVX010000003.1:98368869-98771309 GCA_031761405.1 Serripes groenlandicus
AATGAGACCATGTCGCTCCTCTTCAGCCACCAATGCACCAAGAACTAAGTTATAGCGGTAGCGTGCAAAAGCTTACCTCTCCATCGCGATGTGCAGGTGCCCGCAAGCGATGTGGAGGTATCAACGGCATTCTCGTCAGAATTTTTTTGTCTGAATGATATCTAAGTCAAGTTCGAATATGGGTCATATTGGGTCAGAAACTAGGCCAAAAAAGGTCACAAGGCCAAATGAAGGAAAATCTCGATAACACTCTGGAGGTTGCATTTTGAATCTTCTTCAGAATAATTGTCTTGATGAGTTTTGCATTGTTCGAACACTTTCTCCCAGTCTAGAACATGGTTTAGAGAATTATTTCTACTTGATGAAAGTTGATTTAACATTTACATATTTCTCAATATAATAAGGCAGAAACTTCAAAATATTCTGCCTATACCTGCTGTCAAATTTTCCTTTGATTCTCCATGTCTTAAATGTGTATACATGTGAGCTCTTGCACTCAGGTGAGCGATATAACCCACAAGGTCCTCCTGTTTTCAAATTGGCAGTTTCAACATATTTACTATTTTTGATTTGATCTTTCAACTTCTTAACAATAAATACATAAACATAAGCTGCAATTGTTATTTCCTTTCACAATTTCCCTACTTATCCAACCTTCCTGCAGCCCCCAGGTCGTCAGCACTTCAGTGCTTTGATTTTTACTTACGTCAGAGTCGTTTGATGTAGGTTTGTTATATTTGTGAAAGGGTAGATACTATTTCAGACAAATAGTTTGATATGGACAGAGGAAATGTTTGATTTTGTTAATAGATGAAAACTTTGTGAGAAAAGGAAAGATGGCTGGTTTTGAGCAATTTCTGCTTGTCAAACATTTTTTTTTATTGTATGGTGCTTTATATCATCAATGACGTCGCCGGAGTGTAATAAAGCCATTGAATAAATTGCGTATTCAACTAGTGTAATAACAATGTTACGTAACGTGACGTCATATTGTAACGTTTAGCGTTGTAAATACGCGCGCTTTATAGCGACGTTTATATGGATATAGCGCTGTAAATTAGTTAATTAGTATTTATGATATAAAAAGACCATTACATTCGTGGTCATTCAATACGAAATTTATTAAACTCGTTTTCTAAAAGTGATAAAAACTCGCCAAGGCTCGTTCTTATCAATTTCAGAAAACTCGTTTAATAAATACCGTATTGAATGACCACTCATGTAATATCCTCTATTTACGCCACTTTCAACACATGTGAGTGATATCATGTGTTTCTTGGATAGGTGACCAGTACTACTCGTCCATTTATCTTGACACCAGTCAGTAAAGCCATTACTACAATTCAAAGAATTTGGTAGGACCGGGCCAAGGATCGAATCCGTGAACTCCCGCACCCAAGGCGAACGTTCTAGCACTACAGTGTCCATTGTTTTCTAAATTTGTCTGCTGCATAAGGAATCGGAAGCTGTCTTTGTCATTTAAAGGGTCTTGAAATGTGATACAGATGACTTTGGATGCTTTCGCAGCAAAATGACATTTGAAATGATCGCTGGAAGCAGAGAAATTGCTGCTAAAAATACACAATTATTTCTCCTTTTTACGCAATGTTATAAACTCTGTATCAAAATAATTCCTACAATTTACCATGTATTCCATTTTGCCCCTTTCTTTTGTTTAAACCAAAATAGTTTAAAATAGGATATTACATGAATCACAAAGTCAGTCCATAGTTCATCATTATGAGGAAACCAAATGTAAATGTTTACATGAAATGCTTTGTTTGATGTTTGACTTCAGAAACTTCAGAAATGTGATTATCGAGGAGAGTGGATATGATCTGAGCGATTGTAACAAAACAACACTGGCAGCGGCGCAGAAAATACGAGGTTAGGCAATATATTTGTGTACTGATTATCCAATGATATACTAGTATAACCCTTTCTCACATTCAACAAATATGCAGGAGAATCAAGGAGAATCTCTAGAAATGAAAGCATAATTAATGAATAAATATGAAAATATTGTCGCCAAAGGAAAAACTGCATATTATTAATTTCTCCTTTTGCCATTATGTTTTCAAAAATTACCTGTTAAGATTCTTGAAAATGTTTAGATTCGTCTGCAAAAGATTAAAGAAATCGTAAAAATTACCCCCAACTCTTTTTACCACTTGCAGACGCATTTTGACGCAATAGCAGCAGACGGCTTTTGAAAACATTGTGGCCAAAGGTGAAATTGCTCATGATGAGCAATATCTCCTTTGGCCACAATGTTTTCAACTTTATTTAACAATAAAGCTATAGATCTTTTTTTGGAGATTTTTCAGGTTTTTGTCACTATGTTTTCAAAGTCGTCTGCTTCAGATTTGTTGTATGTGGGAAAGGGTTAAGTTTGTTATACAGGTGAACTCATTATTGGAAGAGAGGAAAAATTGCTCACATTGAAGTAAGGTACACTAGATAGAAAATGTTAATTTGTTTATTCACAGAAACAAACAAATGCTATATTATTTACTTGAAGCCAAAATTATAAATATGACATTTAACCCTTTCCCCACATGCAACAAATCTGCATCAGACAACTTTGAAAACATTGTAACAAAAATAAGGAAATTCTCTTTAAAGGTAAATAAGATTATTAAGAGAAATTTAAAACATTTTGTCAAAAGGAGAAATTGCTCTCTCCCCTTGCAGCAATGTTTTCAATAGTCGTCTGCTGTAGAGGCATCAGAAAGCCTTTGTATGTTGGAAAGGGTTAAGGATGTACTGAACTGAGGTTTAGAAATTTAAAAAAAAATCTTCTTATTTTGTTGTCAATTAAAACCTGTTTAGTTATTATACCTTTTTATAATTCTTCAAAATTTAAAAAAAAGTGGATAAAATTTGCTTGAGATAAAGGGCCTATTTTTTTCATGAGCCTTCAATTTTTTCGTGAGACGCTGTCCAGTTGCTGTGTTTGATTAAGAACTAAATCTGGGCAAAAAGAACATATTAAAGTCCATGTATATAAATTTTAATCTAGAACTTGTATAGTATCATATTGTTTTGAAATAAAGTAGAAAAAATTAGAAAACTTTTTTGACATTTGAAGATATGTTTGAAAAATTAATAAATATATATTCTTATTTTAACATTTTTTATCCATTCAAAGAAGAAAAACTGAAAATATTGCCCAATGACATATACTTTTCTTATTAAAATCTGATAAATGATAGTAATTGAAATAATTTAGAGAAGTTTCAGAAAAAGTTAAATATTACAAATATGTTTTTTCCTTATTTCAAAGTTTTGAAATTGTCTATTCTTAAATCTGACAAATATGGATTTTCATTAGTGTCAAATACAGTAGTGTCTATTTTTTAGCTTTAACTACAATGTATTGCATGAACTTCCAAAGATATGTATAAAATACCTTCAGAATGAGATTAAAACCACAAGAAGATAAACAATTAGCATATCATCTTTCAAATATCGGCAATTTGCGTGAAAAAAAAGCTCATCATAAGGCTTTTATAAATTGATCTAGCAAAGAAAACAGCCCACTACCATACCTTTTTTTTTTTTTTTTTAGTTTAACATATATCCAACTTTCAAAAAACTAATATTACAACAAAAGTTAAATATTATGAAAAATCCACCTTTGTCGTCAATTTGAAAGTGACGTCATCAAAGATATCATACAGCATGGGACGGCGAGATATAGTTTTATTCCACTGTTAAATCACAGTACGTGTATCTCGCCGAGCCTTGGTAGCTCAGTAGGTATTGACGCGGGCTGTTAATACAGGGGTTGTGAGTTCGAATCCCAGCTCGGCCAACATTCTTTCCAAATTTTAACAAAATTCACTGTGACAAGCGTCATTTGTCTTTCACCAATGGGCTAACATTATATGTGGAAAAGCCGCCAGTTGCTGGGAAAGTATGTTGTGTGGGTTACTGTTGTGAGAAAGCTAGGAAACACATGGGTAGGTAAACTGGCCGCCGTGATATGACATTGTTAAAATCGGCGTTAAGCTCTAATCAATCAACAAATCACAGTATTCCACTACTTACATGCAGAATTAAACTTAATTCAAGTTGTTTTATCTGAAGAAAACAATGACAACATTCCAATGAAAATTGATCTTTAAAGGTTTCCCACATACAGACGCTTTCCGATGCCTCTGCAGCAGACGACAATGTGGCAAAAGGAGTAATTGCTCATACTGCTCAATTTCTCTTTTTGCCTCAGTGTTTCCTACTTTATTCAATAAGTGTTCTTTCATTTATAGAATTTCCTTATTTCTGACTAGATGTTGATAAAGTCATCTGCTGCAGATTTGTTGTATGTCGGAAAGGGTTTGTGCAATCAAATAAGTATTTGGGGATAACGAGTAATTGTTTATCATGATTAATTGAAGTGTGCTCTGTGATAATTTATCATAGGCTATTTCTGACAAGTGTAGAACTAGATCAAGCTATATACGGAATATTACGTTGCTCCCGCAACGTAATATTCCTTTTATTATATACCTACGATCTATGAAGAGCGAAAAAACTATTAAATATACAGATTCAATACATTGTTTATTGGGGATACCTCGCTGAAAGTATTCCGCGCACTGTCTGACGTCACAATCTTGTATTTACACCGCATGTAGATACGGAATTTTAATCTGTCGTGGTGTATTTGCGCATGTCAATCTGCATGTATTTCCACCGTAAAATGTACAGGCATATAATAAACATCCTTATTGTTGATCGGATTCTAGTAACAGTTGGTTGCTGTTGATAAGATAACTAACCCGGCGCCTACCAAGAGGACAAAGTTAGTCCTTGATTATTCAGTTTTAGAAATGAATGTGAAGTTTTATATATCAAATTGTGCTTTACAAATCGTAGATAAATATGGTATGAATTATTTGGTCAATTATTTAACAGTATTTAAAATACAGCGTCATAACCAATACAAAACATGATACAAACGTTGTGTAAGATGTAACAGTCGGAAGCACATTTTTCTATATTCACACCTATGATTTATAAACTTCGCGTGCTTTATCCGCGAGGAAAAAACATTGCACGAGTTTCCGGGGATACGGTGATTCAACATCCTTATCGCAAATAGAAATAGGCTTAACGTTTTTTTTTTAAATTTAGTAAAATATTTCTGAAAAAACATGTAAGATTTGAAAAAAAAGACGTCTGAAAATAAACATGGCAGAGATCGCATGTATATTTTTTAATATCAAATTCACTTCAACCGGGTTGGAATCTTTACTACGCAATATTATTTTCTTTCATTTATGTGTTCTGAATTATACAGAAATTTATTAATAGTTTTCTTGAAAATAACGAAAATGTTTGTGGAGAAAAATTGTCACGTTTTTTCAAAAGACGTTGTTTAATAATGAATGCGAAAAATCGGTGTACCGAAATTTAATGATATAGTCAAACGAAAACCTTATAATTTAGATTTTATCATATTATATGTCTATAGTTTCGATGCAATACATTTAAGATGTGACAAGCAACAAATAATAAATGACGCCTGTGCAGAAGACAACATTTGATAAACATTTGATAAACAGCGTGGTTTTTGCCTAGATATGTGAATCGTCGTCTGCCGCAGATTTATTGTATGTGGGAAAGGGTTAACACTCCCCCACATATGATAAATCTTTAGCAGACAAATGTGAAAGTGTTAAGGAAGAAATATATAAAATTCCAATAAATGAAAGTATTTATTGAAAATAGGTGAATATAATGTCGCAAAAGTAGAAAATGCTGATGCCTGTTGCAACAATGTTTTCAAATGTCATTTTGAATTTGAAAACATTGAGGCGAAATTTGGAAAATCTCTATAAATGAAAGTATAATCATTAAATAGAATTGAAAACATTGTGTTCGTCTGCATGTTTTTTGTTTTTATTTCAAATTCCCCAACAGAAACCCATATGTATTTTCACATGATGATTTATTGTATTTCAGCAACACCGGTTATAGTTTATTGCAAAGACCTAAGTTCTCAAAGGCTACAACCAGACAGACTCTTTAATAAGAGAATCCGATGTGCAACTCATCAGAAAGAACTGATCCCTTTAAGTGATAATAACAGATTCTTTAGTGTATATGATGACTTTTCTGAGAACCAAAAAACCGCCTTTAAGAACCTTATAACAGATCATGTTTTATAATCAAAGTGCCGAAGGTACTGTAATGGCGATTGTCTACAAAATCATGCAAAGTGTACCTCGATGTAGGCCTTGCAATTTGAAACAACATAACTATTTTGCCCATTTGTGGAAAACGAATTTTGTAAATCATCGAAGAGAATGCATGGTCGAGCCGGGATTCGACATTACGACCCCCTAAACCCAATGGAATGATGGCCCTCGTCGTAACCGACTGAGCTATCGCGGCTCGGCAGGTGACATTTTAGAAAAACCTTTTAGAACACCCTAGAAACTACCATCCATTCTTTCTGATGATTGACAAAAGTCATTGTGACTAGTGTCATTTGTCTTTTACCAATCGGCTAAATAGTCTATATGTGAAGATAGCCAATTGCCTTGGATTTGTGGAGTACTCGTGCGAGAAGGCCTGGTAACACTCGTTAGGTGAACTGATTGCCGTGATATGACTGACATATCGTTGAAAACTTCCGTAAACCCCAATCAATTAATCAATCGTAAGGCCTACCCTAAAAGTCGAGAGATTCACAATCCTAAATAAAACAGACGACGAATTTTTTTTTTTTTAAGCACAATATGCTAATAACAAGATGCCGGCGGGTTACATTTTGAGTCTTAAACATTGAATTGTAAAATCGACATTGAGCTAGAAGTTGAATCTTGCTCCGGCGCAAGGTCTCAAGATATCTTCATCAGTGTGTGTCATATTGCGTTGGTATTCGATCTAGAATTATAAATTGATATTTGACGTTAAACGGATGACGTCACTTAAGTGTTACAATCATTTTTCAAAGTATACTGAAGTGATAACGAAACACATTAACATATTTTTATTGATTCAAACTATAAAGGCATACATCTACATTTTATACTTGAGTATAAATAACTTTTCCTTTTGAGTAAACTTAAAAAAAATTGAATCTTATTTCTCAGTATCTGATACGTCCCAGGTATCTGGTATCGCACCGCTGTTACAACTCTAACTCATCTGTGCATGGAGTTCATTAGTGTATTGGTCCCCTTCATTGAAATATTTTCCCATTCTGCCAACATGGCTAATATTGAATGACCAACAGTAGCGAGGGTACTCTGGCGAAGAATTTTTCACGTACCGTTGAAAAAGAATGAACGTGGACCTTTCCGTGAAAAAGACACTGTCCATGCCTCCTTGTTAATCGTCTTCGAGCATGTGCCGACACCGAAGTCATGCGCCACATTTCTCGTGTAGACAAGCTATCCTATGGAAAATCTCCCTAAATGAAAACATAACTATTGAATAGAGTTGAAAACATTGTGTCAAATGGAGAAATTGCTTGCTTTGAGCAATTTCTTCTTTCGTCACAAAAATGTCCAAAGGTCGTCTGCTACAGAGGCATCAGAAAGCATCTATATGTGGAAAATGGTTAATATTTCAATCTGAAGTACTGTATAAAAAAGTCATTAGCTAGTTTGAAGCACAATAGTTCATGTATTGCTTTTTATGTTTTTATTTGTTTTGAGTTTTTATGCCATTTTCAACAGCTAATTTCATATTACAACTGATAGGAAAATGATATTGGCTCCTAACCGTATATTTATATCGAGATAAAAATATATAAGGTATGAAACCAATACCACCCCACCTGCTGGAGCTCAAGAGTTGCATTGACTCCAATCAATCGGACCCATTTAGCCGACTCTTACAGTTTAAGCAAGGGTCAGACTGTGACTGTCATTCTTATTGATTGCCCCCAGCCACAGGGGAAGTGCTTTTTTGTAAATATGTATATTTTGTAACCTGTCAAAATATCACATATATGGAGTGAAACTGTCTTTAGAATGACATTTAACCCTTTCCACTTACAACATATCGGCATCAGACTACTTGAAAACAACTAGGACAGAATATGGAAAATCTATATAAATGAATGTAGAAGTACAGTGTTGAAATCATTTTAGCAAAAAGAGAAATTACTCATCATGAGAATTGTCTTCTTTTGAAACATTGTTTTCTAAATGTTGCTTGCTGCAGAGCTTTAGAATGTTTCTGCAAGTGGAAAATGGTTAATATTTTCCTACATATGTTGAAGAAATAAATGGAAATCTGGCCAATAGAAATATATGTTTTTTTTTCCTTTTAATTCCTTTTAATTTCTATATAATATGACAAACGAAAATTTTGTGTGGGCTATTTCTCAGCAATTACTGACTTGAATTCAATGAAACTTTATGGAAAGCTTCACTTAAAGAGGATATGGGCATATTATCACCATTCCTGTGTCCTGGTTATACTTCGGTGAGCATACATCGGTTCCAACAATATCGGGTTTAACCCTTTCCAAAATACAACAAATCTGCAGCAGACGACTTTGAAAACATACTCGTAAAAACATGGAAAAAATCTTTAAATGTATAATTATAAAAAATAGTTGAAAACATTCTGGCAAATTATGAATTTGCTCAACATGAGCAAATCTTCCATTTGCCAGAATGTTTTCAAAAGTTGTCTGCTGCAGAGGCGTCAGAAAGGATCTATACTTGGGTAAAGGGTTAAACTTTTCACCATTACCCTCTGGTTGGTTTTTACAGCAGCATGTCTCAAATGAAGATGTGTACATTGTATTGGCAATGTTATTAAAACCAGTCTTCGTCGCTCGTATAAAGATCGGATGTCTGCCCCATATAGGTCGGCTCAGAGTGACCTTCAAGTCAGTCGATGACAATTGTCCTTTCTAAGCGTTCGGTATAAAACAGGTGAGATTTATAACTCTTAAATAAAATGAGATATAAAATCGTGATTTTTGAGTTTTACGATGGTATAGGAGTGTTAGTTGTATCATTTCATTGATTACAAAAAAAGCTAGCAAGTGCTCATGAGTATTAGAATTTACATAAAATTAAAATACATTGATCTGTTTTATATTGATTGATTGATTGATTGGTTGGGGTTTAACACATTTTCAACAATTTTTCAGTCATTTCAGCTATAATTAAGGTGCATATATTTCGTTTGCTTAAATTCTTATTTGCTATAAAAACCCTATGTTGTGTGTCAGTGAGACAATACTTTTTAGTACCGTGCCACAACATTATGACAAAAGAAGAACTTTCAAGAATTGTATTTGTTCTTTTCTTTTAAGATTTCCCTCATAAGACAAATCTGCAGTAGACAAATAAAAAAAGAAATTCAAGGCAAAGATATGGAAAATCTCTATAAATTCATGCAATGTTAAAATTATGGTGGAAATTTACTTTCTGATGCAGTCTTGTCAAAATATTTCTGCATGTTGTTTGAAAGGGTAAATGATATATAATAACGAGCACAACTCGTTTTGCACGTTTTGAGGTTAGCCTTAATTAGAGGAAATCATAATATTCAGTTTTGAGAAAAAATTGGCTGTACATTTCCTATGGCCAAGCTCGTGAAATTCACAGAAAAAATTCATAGAACAAAGCAGGGAACAATGGCCGACATTTATCCACATCACGTCATATTCAGCTGGTACCCGAGATAACTGGCGCAACTATTTAGTTTATGAAACGGGTATTTCAGTTACTTTCCTTGTTGGTCATTTTATTTCAGGTGTTATCATTCCGTTTCATAGAAAGCTTCTGTAAATCAAGATCGTCATTTTTTGATTAAATCTGTTAATTATACCATCTTTACCGAGAGACACATCATGTAAGTACTTGTATGTGATTTCGGAATATAAAGTTATTTCATTGCAATTATAGATTTATATGCATTTCCTGTATTTTGAGTACAGATCGCTTTGAAATATGCAAGATAATCAATCACTAAGACGCTTATTAAATTGTTGATTATATATATGTGCACAGTGATGGGGTCCGAAAGCATCGATTACAAGATCACGTGGGGTATTGCTATATAAGCTCGGGTTCCTAGTAGATAAGTCAGTCTATGTTCGGCAGTCAGCAATAAAACATCTCCAAGCCTCAATCGACAACGTACAAGTTTGAGAGGTGTATGAGTGGTAACTAGTAGGGATTCCTCAGAGTTGCAGCTTCGGCTCAGAATTGAAGTACTCTCTACAACATACCATTGTCATCTTGGGTCATACAGGCCAGTGAATTGTTGATTTATGGTTCCAGACCATACAGTGGTTGCCAACTACCTATTCTGTCTCATTGAAGGTATCAGGCTGATACAGTTTGTATCAGCCATATACAGTGCCAGACAGCTTGTATTGCTTTAAACCCGTTGGTGTACTTCGTCGCAGCAGTACACGTGACAGGAGAAATGGCTCATGATGAGTAATTTCAACTTTTGTCACAATGATTTCCACTCTACTCAATTATCAAACTTTCATTTACATGTAGACACATGACTTTTGAAAACATTGTGGCAAAAGGATAAATTGCTCCAAATTAGAAATTTCTACTTTTGCCGCAATGTTTTCAAAATTCATGTGTCTACATGTGGAAAGGAGTTAAACGTCCAATCATGAGTTAAACACCTTATCCAATAAAAAGAAAAAGATTGCTTGGTACTTTAATCCCAGTATTTCAGGGACCAATGCCATTCTTAGCAGCCAGGTAGCATGTACTGGTGATATTTGAGATTGAAAGACAAGTTATAGAATAGCAGAAAACCCTAAATGCAATAGCCTTTAATCTGCGGCACTAATAACTTGAAAAGCAGAAACAGAATATATGGACAAATTGTTGTAAAACCCTTCCTTTCAATATAAAATTACGATGTTTTTTTAGAGTGATCTATGAAAACCTCTCACTGGAAAAATCAAAAGTATGAGTTAAACACAGAGTTAAAAACATTGCGGTAATAGAAGAAATGACTTGCTTTAAGCATTTTTTTCAGTTGGAAAAAATGTTTTCAAAGTCAACTTGTGCGAGAGGCATTCCAGGTTGTCTATATAAGGGAAACGGTTATAAATACTGCAGTCTTTCCAACCCGAAGGTCCTTAAGAGACATCATGGCAAGTTCAGGTTTTCTTTCTGTCAACTGCAAGTTGGCTTTTGTGAACAGAACAGTGAACCAGATCAGCCTGTGCATCCACACAAGCTTGTTAGAAAGTTCTGTCAACTTTTGTAGATTCTGATATATGTGTCACTCAGTAACTATTTAAGTCACCTACAGACAACAGTACAGTCATTAACTTATGCCTAGTAAAATTGAGTTGAGTTATAAAACATGAATGCTGGAATGTGTTACAACCTTACTTAATTAACCCTTTCTCACATACAGATGCCTCCGGATGCCTCTGCAACGGACAACTTTTGAAAACATTGTAGCAAAAGGAGAAATTGTTCGTAATGTATACAGCATAGTTTTGCCTAGATGCTTTTAAAATCGTCTGCTGCAGATCTGTTGTATGTGGGGAAAGGGATAAGATTTTAAGTATATATCATAGCGCTGAGTATGGTTGGTGGAATTCAAACCTGCAGGTCTCTAGATAAGTAGAATAGTTTACACTCTCAAATCCTTATATAACCCTCAAACCCTATGCTATGGGTACTCAAAAGAATCGTCTCAGTGAGACGATTCTTATGAGTACCCACAACATAGAATTGAGTCATGAGATATATAGTCGGGAAAAGACCAGTTTACTCCTCCTTATCTAGTCCCCTGAGCCTGGATAAGTAACTGACGAGTGGTACTCCAACAGTATATTCCTCCTCTACAATATAATGCGTTGGTTGATGGGATGGATGGATTGACTGATTCCATGTGGAGTATTGATATACCCCGTATAGACTGCAACAGAACGACTTCTGAAAACATTGTGGCAAAAGAAGAACGAGCAAATTTCTACTTTTCCACCATTTTTTTTAACATTGCATGAATTTATAGAGATTTTCCATAACTTTGCCTGTATTTAATTTTTTATTTGCCTGTTAAATGGTTCTGAACAATTGAAGTCAATGCAACTCTTCACTCCGAGCAGGTGGTATGGTATTGGTTTGATACAGTATATATTTTTATCTCGATATAAATATAAGGTTTGGAACCAATATCATTTTTCCTATCAGTTGCAATATGAAACTAGCTGTTGAAAGCGGCATAAAAACTCAAAACAAATAAAAACCAAAACAAGCAATACATGTACTAACTATTGTGCTACAAACTAGCTACTGACTTTTGTCTTCCGTACTTCAGATTGAAATATTAACCCTTTACCACATATATATGCTTTCTGATGCCTCTGTAGAAGACGACTTTTGAAAACTTTGTGAGGAAAGATTTTTTTTCAAGTTTACTCAAAGGGAAAAGTTCTTTATACTCAGATAAAAAATGTAGATACAATTTATGACTTTATAGTTTGAATCAATAAAAACATGTTAATGTGTTTCGTTATCACTTCAGTATACTTTGAAAATGTATTGTAAAACTTTATTACAGGTTCTATCAACCTCGACAGTTCAATGTCTAAGACTCGAAATGTGATTAAACAAAAACCTTTCGTCGTCTGTTTAATTAGGATTGTGAATCTCTTGACTTTTATGGTAGGCCTTACGATTGATTAATTGATTGGGGTTTACGGAAGTTTTCAACGATATGTCAGTCATATCACGGCAACCAGTTCACCTAACGAGTGTTACCAGGCCTTCTCGCACAAGTACTCCACAACTCCAAGGCAATTGGCTATCTTCACATATAGACTATTTAGCCGATTGGTAAAAGACAAATGACACTAGTCACAATGACTTTTGTCAATCATCAGAAAGAATGGATAGCAGTTTCTAGGGTGTTCTAAAAGGTTTTTCTAAAAATTTCACCTGCCGAGCCACGATAGCTCAGTCGGTAACGACGACGGCCATCAGTTCATTCTTTCCTATGATTGACAAAATTCGTTGTGGCTAGCGTCATTCGTTCTCCACAAATGGGCAAAATGGTAATTTTGTTTCAAATTACAAGGCCTACATCGAAAACTGCAGGATTTTGTACACAATTGCCACTACAGTGCCTTAGGCACTTTGATTACAAAACATGATCTGTTAAAAGCTTCTGAAAGGCAGTTTTTTGGTTCTTAGAAAAGTCGTCATATACACTAAAGAATCTGTTATTAGTACTTAAAGGGATCAGTTCTTTCTGGTGAGTTGCACATCGGATTCTCTCATGGAAGAGTCTGTCTGGTTGTAGCCTTTGAGAACTTAGGTCTTTGCAATACAATATAACCGGTACTGCTGAAATACAATAAATCGTCGTGTGAAAATACATCTGAGTTTGTGAGGGGGAATTGAAAAAAACACACACACAAAAAAAGCAGACGACCACAATGTTTTCAATTCTATTTAATAATTATACTTTCGCTTATAGAGATTTTTCAAATTTCGCCTTAATCTTTTCAATTTCAAAATTGGTTGTTAACTCATCTTAACTCTTTTCCAAAATTTAGACACCGATCGAAGCAACTGAAACAGATGACATTTGAAAACATTGTTGCAACAGGCATCAGTAATTTCTCCTTTTGCGACATTATATTCACCTATTTTCAAGAAATATACTTTGTCCGCTGCAGATATATCCGGGGAAGTGTTAACCCTTTCCCACATACAACACATCTACGGCAGACGACGATTCACATAACTAGGCAAAAACCACGATGTTTATCAAAGGTTGTCAGCTGCAAAGGCGTCAGAAAGCGTCTGTATGTGGGAAAAGGTTTACTCAGCATCAAACATAGTGACCCAAGCTCCACTAAAGTAAATCTCTGGATATAAGTGACAGGTGCAGACAAAGATCATGTCAGTCTATCCATACTATCTTATCAAAAGAAACCAACTGTTACTAGAACCCGATCAACAATAAGGACGTTTAGCTTGAACTAGCTTTACACTTGTCAGAAATACCCTATGATTAATTCTCCCAGAGCACATTTCAATTACTCCTGATAAACAAATTCGATTGCCTCAACACTTTCCAACATACAACAAATCTGCAGTAGATGACTTTGACAACATATATTCGGAAATATGGAAACTCTAAGAATGAAAGAACGCTTATTGAATAAAGTTGAAAACATTAAGGCAAAATATGAGAAATTGGTCAGTATGAGCAACTTCTCCTTTTGCCACTTTGTTTTCAAAGGTTGTCTGCAGCAAAGGTGTGAGAAAGCGTCTCTTTTTTGGAAACGTTTAAAGATAAATTTTCATTGGAAATTTGTCATTGTTTTCTTCAGATAACATAACTTGAATTAAGTTTAATTCTGCATGTAAGTAGTGGAATACTGTGATTTGTTGATTGATTAGAGCTTAACGCCGATTTAAAAAAAAATCAGTGATATCACGGCGGCCAGTTTACCTACCCATGTGTTTCCTAGCTTTCTCGCACCAGTAACCCACACAACATAATTTCCAAGCAACCGGCTGCTTTTCCACATAGACTGTTAGTCCATTGGTGAAAGGCAAATGACGCTTGTCACAGTGACTTTTGTTAAACGTTGAAAAGAATGTTGGCCGAGCTGGGATTCGGACTCGCAACCCCTGGATCGACAGCCCGCGTTGCTACCTATTGTGCTACCGAGGCTCGGCGAGATACTGTGATATAACAGTGAGATATGAGATACTGTGATTTAACAGTGAGATACTGTAATAATATAACGGTGAGATACTGTGATTTAACAGTGATATACTGTGATTTAACAGTGAGATACTGTGATATAACAGTGAGATACTGAGATATGACAGTAAGATACTGAGATATGAGATGCTGTGATTTAACAGTGATATACTGTGATTTAACAGTGAGATACTGTGATATAACAGTGAGATATGAGATGCTGTGATTTAACAGTGATATACTGTGATTTAACAGTGAGATACTGTGATATAACAGTGAGATACTGTGATATAACAGTGAGATACTGTAATAATATAACAGTGAGATACTGTGATTTAACAGTGAGATACTGTGATATAACAGTGAGATATGACAGTGAGATACTGTGCTATAACAGTTGAATAAAACTATATCTCATCCCATACTGTATGACATCTTTGTAAATGTCACCTTCAAATTGAGGACACAGAACACGCTTTCCAACATACAAAGGCTTTCTGATGCCTCTTCAGCTAACGACTATTGAAAACATTGTGGCAAAAGGAGAAAGCGTTCAAAGTGAGTAATTTCTCCTTTTGCCACAATGTTTTAAATTTCTTTTAATAATCTTATTTACCTTTAAAAATAATTTCCTTCTTTTTGTCGAGATGTTTTCAAAGTCTTCTGATGCAGATTTGTTATTATGTGGGAAAGGGTTTTAAATAGGATTAAATAAGTGTTAAATATCACATTTATGATTTTGGCATCAAGTAAATATAGTATTTGTTTGTTCCTTTGAATGAACAAGTCAACATTCTCTATCTAGTGTCCCTTTCCTCAATGTGAGCAAATTCTCCTTTTCCAACAATGAGTTCATCTGTGTAACAAACTTAAGGATAATTTTTAAGATTTATTTCATATATTCCTGAAATTTGTTTTTAAAGCTGCTAGCATTTTAGCATTGTCTTAACATTTTCCCGAATCCTTAACAGTAAACTTTTGAAAACATAATGACAAAAGGAGAAATAAGCAATTTTTCCTTTGGCACCAATGTTTTCATTTCTATTAATTAATTATGCTTTCCTTTGACGAGATTCTCATTGATTTTGCCTGGATGTTTTCAAAGTTGTCACCTGCATATTTGTTGTATACATGTGAAGCCTCCGTAGCAGACGATTCTTGAAAATATTGTGACAAAGTATTTTCAACTTTTTGACAGTAATTCGTTCTTACATAAACAGATATTTTCCGTGTTTTTGCATTATAGTTTAAAGTTGCCTACTGTGTTTGATTTTTTTGTGATTTCAAAGTTTTCACCTGCATATTTGTTGTATATGAAGCCTATGCAGCAGAAGGATTTTAAAAACATTTTGACAAAAGGCAAAAGGATAAATTGCTCATTGCCCGGAACTCTTCTGTTTGCATCGACGTTTTTAAAAAGTGTCTGCTGTAAATGTGTCAAAATGTGTCTGGATTTTGTGAAAGGGTTAACACTTTCCAACCATAAAACGGTTTTTGAAGCATCTGTAGTAGACAACTTTTGAAAACATTTTGACAAAATGAGAAATTGCTCAAAATGAGCATTTTCTCCTTTTGCCACGATGTTATCAATTTTTTTTTTTAGTAATTATACTTACAATTATAGAGATTTTCCATATTTTTTAGTAGACATTTTCAAAGTTGTCTGTTGCATAATTGCTGTATGTGGGAAAGGGTTAATGTTACGTTATGTCCTGGTGTATTCACATTTAAAGGTTAGGATTTTATCAATTTAGCAAAACCATGCGAAAACAGACCTTCAGAGATATTGACATGAATATCATTAACTATCAAATTAAAAACTTACACACAGTCTCACCAGAGCCTGCACTGTCCGTTCGCATTTTGAATAGCCAGAGACATAAATGTACATAAATTATCCAAGGGTACAATATATCAAGACGTTATAGTAGTGAGAATATACTGTCATTGAATTGATTGATTTGGGCTTAACGACGTGTCAACAATTTTTCAGTCAAATCAGGCCATTTCACCTACTAATGCGTTTCCTAGCTTTCTTACACCAGTACTCCACACAACATACTTTCCAAGCAACTGGCTGATTTTCCACATTATTTATTTGCCCATTGGTCAAAGACGAATGGCACTTGTCACAGTGACTTTTGTCAAACGTCGGAAAGAATAATGGCCGAGCTGGGATTCAATTTTCAACCCCTGGACCTGTCACGGGAGCAACATTTTAACAGCTTATGGGAAGTAGTAGGCCTAACATGTCTGAATATTCCACACAAATGACGATGAGACTACAGCGTAGAATATTTGTAATATCTTCGTCTGTTAAGATCACATGATACTCGACGTCAATGTTGTCTCCTCCTTCCATAATGACTGTCACAGAACGAATAAGATGTCTGTGACCTGGTTGATACTCCCTTATAAAACTGATGACACCAATTTCTTTTTTTTGACATAGGTGCGACTGGGATTTGATCTAGGACTGGATTGTACTGAAAAATAAAAGTTAAAGGCTGTGTACAGAACACTGTTTACCATAATAAAAACATTGTGTTCTTTACAAGTAATTTCTCCTTTTCTTACAATAATTTTGAGTTTTTCTTCAAGAGGTATCAAAATTTGTCGGTAAACAGAAATAGAATAGTTCAACGACAATTCAAATATATCACTATTTCATATAATCATTCACCAACTTCATATTGTGTTGAACTAAAAAATGAGCATAAATCTGGTCAAATGATAGTATTTAAGATAGTATTGAAAACATTGAAGGAAAAGGAAATATTACTGATTCTGAGACTTTCCTTCTAATAACCCTTTCCCACATACATTGCTTTCTGACGCCTCTGTAGCCGACGACATTTGAATACATTCTTGTAAAAGGAAAAATTGCTCAAGATGAGCAATTTCTCCTTCTGAAACAATCTTTTCAACTTCATTCAATAATCAATGTTCTTTCATTTATAGAGAGTTTCTTTGTTTTGACTAGATGGACCACTTACATACTCTACATTGGGACGATTCTGTCTAACACCATGTGGCTGTCGGCTCCCGAAACTAGGTGTTCGCCCTTGACATAAAATGTAAACAGCAACAATCAGTCCAAAGTTCATGGCAAGAATATGTATAATCACAAAATCTGGAAAAAAACACGAAATAATGAATTAGACCTTGCTAACAAACAACAAATCTACGCAGACAATTTAGAAATCAACTATACAAAAATATAGAATTTCTCAATAAATGAGTATAATTACAGAAAATAGTTGAAAACATGGTGAAAACAGTCATTATGAGCAATATCTTTTTTTGCAACAATGTTTTCTAAAGTCATCGGCAGCAGATGCTCCAAAATGTATCTGTAGATTGGGAAGGTTGAAAACTAACTTTTACATCAGTTAATTTCTGTACTCTCAACAGCATACAATATTGAAACACTCGGATAAAAGAAGAAAGCTCCCTAGACGAGTGACTTCTTTATCGCGGATGCAAGTTTTTCACTTGTCAGCCTCTGCATTAGACTACTTTTGACAAATGTGTGGCAAAATATATATATTGCTCAAAATGAGCAGCTTCAGATATCATCTAAAGTAGAGCAAAGGCTCAAACTGAGCAGTTTAAGATATCATCTAAAGCAGACAAAATTGCTCAAAATAAGCAGCTTCAGATATCATCTTAAGTAGACTAAAGGCTCAAACAGAGCAGCTTCAGACATCATCGAAAGTAGAAAAAAATTGCTAAAAAAACAGCTGCAGATATTATCGAAAGTAGAACAAATTACACAAAAAGCAGCTGCAGATATCGTCGAAAGTACACAAAATTGCTCAAAAAGCAGCTGCAGCTACAGATATCATCTAAATTATATCAAAGATTCAAAATAAGCAGCTTTAGATCATCTAAAGAACACCAAATGCTCAAAATGAGCAGCTTCAGATATCACCTAAAGAAGACCAAATGCTCAAAATGAATATATTCAGATATCACAGATATCATCTAAAGTAGACAAAAGTCTCAAAATAAGCAGCTTCAGATATCATCTTAAGTAGACCAAAGGCTCAACATTAGCAGCTTCAGATATATCATCTAAAGTAGACCAAAGGCTCAAAATGAGCAGCTTCAGATATCATCTAAAGTAGAGCAAAGGCTCAAACTGAGCAGTTTAAGATATCATCTAAAGCAGACAAAATTGCTCAAAATAAGCAGCTTCAGATATCATCTTAAGTAGACTAAAGGCTCAAACAGAGCAGCTTCAGACATCATCGAAAGTAAAAAAAAATGCTAAAAAAACAGCTGCAGATATTATCGAAAGTAGAACAAATTACACAAAAAGCAGCTGCAGATATCGTCGAAAGTACACAAAATTGCTCAAAAAGCAGCTGCAGCTACAGATATCATCTAAATTATATCAAAGATTCAAAATAAGCAGCTTTAGATCATCTAAAGAACACCAAATGCTCAAAATGAGCAGCTTCAGATATCACAGATATCATCTAAAGTAGACAAAAGTCTCAAAATAAGCAGCTTCAGATATCATCTAAAGTAGACCAAAGGCTCTAAATTAGCAGCTTCAGATATCATCTAAAGTAGACCAAAGGCTCAAAATGAGCAGCTTCACATATCATCTAAAGTAGACCAAAGGCTCAAAATAAGCAGCTGCAGATATCATCTAAAGTAGACCATAGGCTCAAAATGAGCAGCTTCAGATATCATCTAAAGTAGACCAAAGGCTCAAAATGAGCAGCTTCAGATATCATCTAAAGTAGACCAAAGGCTCAAAATGAGCAGCTTCAGATATAATCTAAAGTAGACCAAAGGCTCAAAATAAGCAGCTGCAGATATCATCTAAAGTAGACCATAGGCTCAAAATGAGCAGCTTCAGATATCATCTAAAGTAGACCAAAGGCTCAAAATGAGCAGCTTCAGATATCATCTAAAGTAGACCAAAGGCTCAAAATGAGCAGCTTCAGATATCATCTAAAGTAGACCAAAGGCTCAAAATAAGCAGCTGCAGATATCATCTAAAGTAGACCAAAGGAAGTAGACCAAAGGCTCAAAATGAGCAGCTTCAGATATCATCTAAAGTAGACCAAAGGCTCAAAATAAGCAGCTGCAGATATCATCTAAAGTAGACCAAAGGCTCAAAATGAGCAGCTTCAGATATCATCTAAAGTAGAGCAAATGCTCAAAATGAGCAGCTTCAGATATCATCTAAAGTAGACCAAATGCTCAAAATGAGCAGCTTCAGATATCATCTAAAGTAGAGCAAATGCTCAAAATAAGCAGCTTCAGATATCATCTAAATTAGACAAAAGGCTCAAAATGAGCGGCTTCAGATATCATCTAAAGTAGAGCTAAATACTCATGACTGATTCAGACTGTATATGTAGAGCCTCTTAAATGATTCTATTCTCCATGTAAATTGAACCGTTACATGATGAATACATATCGAGGTAAGTAATTTTTGTAAACTGACCTCATTACGCGTGTATCATGTGACAGTTCAATTTATACAAACAGTAGCACAATATCATGCTCATTTTAACTCTTTCCCACGTACATCAAATCTATAGCAGAAGGCTTTGAAAATATCTAGACAAAACTATGGAAAATGTCTACGAATGAAAGAAAAGTTATTGAATACAGATGAAAAACATAGTGGCAAAAGGAGAAATCGCTCGTTTTGAGGAATTTCTCCTTTTACCACACTGTTTTTAAAAGGCGTCTGAAGCAGAGGCATCAGAAAGCGTCTCTATGTGGGAAGGAGTTAAAAAAGGTGTCAGTGTTATCGTCCTTTAAAATCGCTCATGTTTTTATATATATGCTAGATTTCTGTTTTCAGAAGATGAGTAAAATACATTGCTTGTCAGAAAAAGCCTCTATCCTGGTACAGATGAAAACTCCAACAGAAAGACGGGTCTTGACTTTCAAATCATTGAAAAAAATGAAAAAATGCTCAAAACAAACAATTTCTACCACATGTATTCGCATAATGCTTTCATCATTAATTGGCTTCATTATTATGCTTTAAATTTGCATGAATCTGCATTTTCATCTCAGGTATTTTCAAAGCAGATTACATACTTACAAAATTTCATATCAAGTGAGAAAGAAAATGAAACATTCAATTTGGTTTAGGTCTTACTTTTATTGAAAAAGTCATCGATAGCTGTATCAATGTCCTTCTCATTATTTGATACTTTATCCTTTATCTTCATTATTTTATCATCAAATTCCGTCAAAGTAGTTGATGTTCCATTATTATTATCATCTACTTTTTTTTCCACTTCTTTGATTCTATCATCATGTCCTTCAACACTTTCTCTAAATCTTTCCAGAGTTACAAACAGCTTTTCATCGTTTGTTTCTGTAATTAAATACACAAAAAAAAACATTAACATGCACAGATTTTTTTTTATATGCTTTAAAATTGGGTTTAACGCTTTCCAACATGAAGATGCATTTTGACGCATCTGCAGCAGATGACTTTTGAAAAAAATGTGGCAAAAGAATAAATTGCTCATAATGAAAACCCTGACTGTAAACATAGAGCCTCTGCAATCATTTAATTCTCCAGGTGTAATTAAACCGTTACATGATGAATACATATTAAGGTAAATAACTTTTGTAAACTGACTTCATACGCGTGTATCATGTGACAGTTTAATTTATACAGAAAGTTGCACAATATCATGCTCATTCTAACCCTTTCCCACAAACATCAAATCCGCAGCAGAAGACTTTGAAAATATCTGAAAAAATATGGAAAATCTCTATGAATTAAGTAAAATTATTGAAATGAGTTGAAAAACATTGTTGCAAAATGAGAAATTGCTCATTTAGAGCAATTTCGCATTTTTCCACAATATTTTTAAAATGTATCTGCTGCAGAGGCATCAGAAAGTGTCTGTATGTCGGTAAGATTTAAAAACATGTCAGTGTTATCATGTTGTCATGCTTTTGAACGTCTCATGCTTCTATCTATACTAGATTTTGTTTGCGGAAGATAAGTAAAATACGTCGATTGCCAGGAAAAGCCTCTATCAATGATACAGATGACAATTCCAAAAGAGAAGACCAATCATGACTTTGAAATCATTGTAGGCAATGAAGACATTGCTCAAAACAGACAATTTCTACCACATGTATTCACACAATGCTTTCATCATTAATTGGCTTCAGTATTATTCTTTAAATGTGCATGAAGCTGCATTTTATCTCAGGTATTTTCAAAGCAGATTAAAACTTGGTAAAATTTCATATCAAGTGAGAAAGTTAAAAGAACATTGGTTAAGGTCTTACCTTTATTGAAAAGGTCATCAAAAGCTGTATCAATGTCCTTCTCATTATTTGCTACTTTATCCTTTATCTTCTTTATTTTATCATCAAATTCTGTCAAGGTAGCTGATGCGTTTTCCATTCTATCACTTAATTCCTTGGCCCTTTCTTCTATTATTGTATCATAACCACCTACTTTTAATTCCACTTTTTTATTCTTTCATCATGTTCTTTTACACTTTCTCTAAATATTTTCAGCGTTACAAACAGGTTTTCGACATTTGTTTCTGTAATTAAATGCAAAAATCAAATCATTTACATGCAAAGACCTTTTAGTGTATACTTTATAATTGGATTTAACGCTTTCGCACCTGCAGATTCATTTTGACGCATTTGCAGCAGATGACTTTTGAAAACATTGCAGCAAAAAAATAAATTGCTCTCAATGAGCAATTTCTGCTTTTGCCACTATATTTTTCATTTTACGTAGTAATAATACTTTTATTAATAGGTTTTTTTCTTAGTTTTGCCCAGATGTTTTCGAAGTTTTTTTTCTAAAGATTGTTGTATGTTTAAAAGGGTGAATTAGATCCGAACAATGTATGTTTCCCCTTTTATCCAATGCAGAAACATGTTGATGTACCTGCAGCAGCCGACCTCTGAAAACATGATATGTAACTATCAGTGGAAATTGCAATCTCAACTCTTTGGATAAACTTGTTAACTTGATTTTAGACTTCTGTCTTTTTATGACAATTCTGAAAGCATGCATAACTAATCTGCGATAGATAAGTGATGCATTGAACAATAGTTCCCATGTTGATGTAGGAAAGCACAGAAGTGTATACACCGGAAAAAAATCAGTCTTTTAATGCTATTTGTTTTACTTCTGAGTAAATTTTGGCGAAAGGAGAAATTAATCAAAATGAGCCATTACTTCTGTTGCCACAATGATTTCATTTTTTTTTTTATTTAATAGTACTTCAATTACTAAAAATGTTTATGTTTTGCCTAAATAGTTTAAAAATCATCAGCTGGAGATTTGTTCTATGGTGGGAAAGCTGCTCATGCAGATACTTTTGACACAGGTAACCATTTATGAAAACCCTGTGCCAAAAGAAGAAAATAGTTCATCATGAGCAATTTCTTCTTTTACCTTGATGTTTTCATCACTAGTCAATAATAATACTTTTATTTACAGAGATTTGCCATATTTTTACATAGATATTTATAACTGTGTCCGCTGCAGATTTGTTGTATGTGGGAAACCGGAAAGAGTTAATTAGAATTGATTATATAATTTACTGCTTATTTGCAAAAAGAATCTCCAAGACACTTGTACAATGCTTTATAGTAAATTATTATGGTCAACTTTGCTAGCCTAAGCTACTTGGTAAATCGTATTCCAATAAGTAGTTATGGGGTATATAAAGGACAAATCACGCTTGACTTGTGAAGAAAGATTTTCCTACAACAAAACTGAGTCTGAGTAAGTAAAACTCAACAGTATTGACCTTTGCCTGACCTTTGTGCAAAGGTACTTTAACCATTTCCCACATACAGCAATTCTGCACCAGAAAACTTTGAAAACTTATAGGCGAAAATATGAGCCCCATGGAGCGAACGCCAATGCTTGTCTGTTTTTGCTAAATCTAAAAAGGGGCGTTACTGATAATTATTAACGCAACGGTTATGCGAATTGTTATAGACATGCGTATTGTTCATAGGAACGTTTGTAATAATTTTGATTTGAAAAAAGTTGAACTGTTTTTGAGTTATGGGCAAGGTTCAACTTTTTGTATGAATTGATAAGTACATGTACCAAGGGTATCACAATAGTCCGACTTTTTTTCTTCGAAACGGACAAGTTAATATTGAAAACATTGTGGCAAAAAGAGAAATTGCTCGTTTTGAGCAACTTCTGCTTTTGTCACATCGTTTTCAAAAGTGATATGCTGCAGAAGCATCAGCAAGTGTCTATATCAGGGAAAGGGTTAAAATAATTAAAATGCACTTGCGTCTACATGACATGGAAACTGTGCATCGTTTATCTCTCCATTTGGCTTTCCCACTTGCTGAAGCATTTCGGAACATCTTCTGTAGGCGACTTTTTAGCAAAATGTTTTCAACAATATATAATTATATTTTACATTTAAAGAGCTTCTCGGCATTGATGTTCTAAGTGTATTATGTTACAGATTTGTTGTAAGGTTAAAACAAAGGTCAGGATCAGGTCAATATTGACAAGCAATAATAATAAACACAATCAACTTCACAATTGAAGAATACAGTTTCTTTCTAGCAATCTACAAATGTCATTGCACTTGATGTATGTTGAAAACATTGTGCAGTTGTAGAGCGTCGGTCTCTCATACCAAAGGTCCCTGGTTCAAATTCCAGGAAGCAGACATCACACATGTTTAATATCAGCTGAAAGCTTGTTTCCCAATCAATGTAAAATAAATATGTGTAATCTAACTGAAATCTTCATCCTCAGCACCAATAGACAGAATTCTTAAATATTGAATAATCTAATATGTGTATACAAGTACAATCAGATATTCCTCAGAAAATGTGTGTCCACTGAATGATCACATCTGCTAAGTATCATCAAATTTGGTACAGGAGTTTATTTTCAGAAGTGTCAAAGAACAAGGTCACCATGATATAATGTTAGTACCTGATACACCATCTTTCCAAGATACATTGAACGCAGCAAGGTCAGGGTTAACACAATCTAAATTTGGTCTGCAACATATCCTCGTATAAAAAAGCATCTTCACACCAAATTGGGTAACTCTACGAACATAGGAGATATGGCCTGAATAAACTGTTTCTTTAAATTGGCAAGGAGTCAAGGTCATAGTGATTAAATTTTGTAACGACACAATGTTTTCCTAAGATGCATCTTCATTCTGAATTTGATGACTATATTTTTATAACCTAGGAGTAATGGCTTGGACAAGTTTTTTCTTAACCCTTTGTCACATACAACAATTCTGCAGCTTACGACTTTGACAATAACTAGGTAAAATTTGAAAATTAATTTCAAACGGCATCATAAGAGGTATATATGTGGGAAAAGAAAGGCAACTCTGGTGCACAGGTACATAATCCTGTCTTCCCAAGACGCTTCTTCATACAGAAGCAAGATACTCAAGGTCAAAGTATGGGAAATATTGCCTGGAATTTTTCAAATGGAGTCAGAACAATTTTGGCATGTTACAGATGCATCTTCGTAGCGAATTTGGTAACTTTTTGGTCCGGACAAGTTCTTTTCTCAAAATGGGGTCAAGGTCAATTCAAAGAGACCAAGTGTTGGTATTAGGCACACCATCTTTACAAAATTACGAAAGCCTATTAGGACCATCTGAGAAAAAAAATATATCGTAAAGTCGTAACGCGAAAGAAGGCGTTATAATGCGAAACAAGGCGAAGTAACGCGAAACAAGGCGAAGTAACACGAAACAAGGCATAATAACGGCGTAATAATGCGAAGGAATGCGTAGAAACGCGAATAAAGGCATTATAACGCGAAAAAAAGGCGTAATAACGCGAAAATAAAGGCGTATTAACGCTAATAAAAAGCGTTATAACGAGAAATAATGGCGTAATAACGCGAAAATAAAAGCGTAAAAAGCGAAATAAAGGCGTAATAACGCTAAACAAAGGCGTATTGATGCTAATAAAAGGCGTTATAACGCGAAAGAAAGGCGTAGTAACGCGAAAATAAAGTCGTAATAACGCGGGAAAAGTGCGTTATAACGCGAAAAAAAGATGTAATAACGCGAAATAAAGTCGTAATAACGCCTTTTTAGCTATATATATATAAATCGATTACTGCTTTGAAGACTCTTTTTCAACCATGGATTTACGACCGAGATCAACCAACTCGCTATGTCTTTTGAGTGGTTTAGCTACGATCTACGACCGAGATCAACCAATACGCCATGTTTTTACAATGACTGAGCTACGATCTACGACCGAAATCACCCAATTCGCAATGTTCGTAGATCGTAGCTCAGCCATTGAAGAAACACATTAAAGCTAATTGGTTGATCTCGGTCGTAGATCGTAGCTTAGTCACTGACAAAACATATCAAAGTGGCTTATCTGGGTCGTAGATCGTAGCTCAACCAATGCCTTGTTTCGCGTTACTTCGCCTTGTTTCGCGTTACTTTGCCTTATTTCGCGTTACTTCGCCTTTTTTCGCATTATAACGCCTTTTTTCGCGTTATTACAACTTGACAATATTTTTGTTTTCTCAGGTGGTCCTAATAGGCTTTCGTACAAAATACATCTTCTTACTGAATTTGGAAACTCCTTGACTGGGCGGTAGTATAAGATACTAGAAGTATCTTGTACTGTACAAGCTTTTTCTTTCAAATGGAGTCTTTAACAAACCCAGGTAGCTCAGTCGGTAGCGACACGATCTATCAATCCAGGGAATGTGAGGTCGAAAACAAGCTCGGCCAACATTCTTTTGACAAAAGTCATTGTGACAAGCGTCATTCTTCTTCTACCAATGGGATAACAGTATATGTGGAAAAGCAGCCAGTTGTTTGGAAGGAATGTTGTATGAAGTATTGTTGTGAGAAAGCCAAGAAACATATGAGTAGGTGAACTGGCCGCCGTGATATAAAGAATTGTTGAAAACGGCGTTAAACCAAAATCAATCTATCAATTCAAATGGAGTCAGAGGTCAAGGTTACTGTCATTTAGTCAGAGAAATCTTCAAAAAGCTTCTGATAATCAAACGAGACTTGGGACTAGATAGCATGGATGTAAACATACAGATGACATAACAGGTTTTGCATGAAGCACAGCTTATCTAGTATAGTTGCTAAGATTATAATGTAAACAGATAAAAATAAAAAGCCATTGCTGGATTAACCCTTTCCCTCATACGATAGTTCTGCAGCAGACGACCTAATATATCTATAGGTGCTACCTACTTACGAAAAAACGTAAGCTAATTATAAACAAAAATTAAAGAGCATAGTTTGGCCATAAAAAAAGATTTATAAGTAATTGACTAGACGATAAAAATGTTAATGTCATGTTTTTTGCATGATCAAAACATGTTCGGAATTCGTATTGCTGTCATCTATTATTACGAACAGAAAATAATAAAGTAAAGACTTTTAGAAAATCAAGGAATACATTTATGATGAACGAGGTTAAAACACGAGGGCCAAGATGATCCTTTATCGATCACCTACATTATGGTAAAGAAGTAAATATATCAGTCATTTTCTGACGCCACCTGGCGACTGCTTTTTTCAACTAGTTAATACGGGTAAACAAATCGACGGCGAAGCCGGCGATGTTTCCCGTCAATAGGTAATGTGTATGAATTTGCAAAAATTTGCTATACCGTCTTTCCAAAAATTGTGTCCAGAGCGAACTTTTCGATGCATGTATGCTGCAGTCACGATACTCGTACGTTTTCATTGGATGAAAAGAAAATATCGAAAAAAAAAATATTCTAGAGGAAATAATTAAATATGATAATACGTACACGATAAAGGAACGAGCACAACTTATTTTATGTGTGATAATTTGCGTGTAATAACACTCGTCGTCTATATTTAAAATGAGTCCAAATAAAAACTCGTATGGGTTTTTTGACTTTCCGGATGTTGATAAACAAAAAAACATGTCTGGTACCCTGAATTACAAAATTGTTAAATTACACAAAGCAGAGGACCAGTTCATTCGGTTAACCTATAGATCTTTCGTCTGCAAAGGTTTCACTATGTCGGCGTCACCTTTTGGAAACAAGTAAGTAGACACATTATTAATAATTCAGAGTGCTTATTTATTATTTAGTCGATTTATTATATTGAATCTGTTCTTAAACTCAAATTTAAGTTTTAATTTTTGGTGTTTATTTTTTTTAATCATGATTGGAGTAAAAGATATTTCCTATTGAGACAAAAAAACAACATTTAGTTGAAATAGGGATTTTAATCATAGAAACTGGAAGTTAGCTGATAATTTTACTAACAACATATTTAAAATCATTTAATTCTTGAACAAAATATTATACTCTAGATATCATGTTATCTATAAATAAATAAATAATATGTCAAAATGGTAGGTATTATTTTGAATGAACATTGTTACAGTCTGAATCCAAGGTTACAAAGTAACAATATTTGTCAGAACCCTGTTTCCTTTGATCATCCATATTGTTCAATAAAAACACCACCAGCTTCTTTTAATGCTAATGATAATCACTCTTCCTCAAAATCAGAAAGGTCTAAAAGATCAAAATTAAAAAAAGATAAAAAGAAATTTAATGCTTTGAAGAAAAATGGAAATGTCCAAAGAAGAAGACAGACAAAAGAAAATTTTCAAAAATCTAGGAAGAATTGTGAAATCCTGAAAAGTACAAAATCAAATGATATCCAGACCTCTTTTAAGGAATGCAAGGTTAAGAAAAGTGTAAACAAACAACATGCATTATTTGATTTAAGGACATATACTGGTACATATGATACATATGATAATCACTCATCCCCAAAGCCCAAAACAACAAAATCAGAAAGGTCTAAAAGATCAAAATTAAAAAAAGATAAAAAGAAATTTAATGCTTTGAAGAAAAATGGAAATGTCCAAAGAAAAAGACAGACAAAAGTAAATTTTCAAAAATCTAGGAAGAATCGTGAAATCCTGAAAAGTGCAAAATCAAATGATGTCCAGACCTCTTTTAAGGAATGCAAGGTTAAGAAAGGTGTAAACAAACAACATGCATTATTTGATTTAAGGACATATACTGGTACATATAATACTGTTACCATTAATGAAATCAACATGAAATCACTAAATGTCCCTGGAGATGGAAACTGTTTTTTTCATTCACTTAGTTTATCAATAAATGGTGATTTTGAGCAAACTCATTATTACAGACTATTAATCTGTAACTACATTCTTAACAACTGGGACCTGTGGGCCAATGCAGTGTCACTGCATCATGATATTAGCATAAACTCTGTAAACTTGTACTGGGAACATATGATTAACAGAAATGGATATGCTACTGCACTAGAAATCCAGGCTGCTTGTTTCCTCTTAACGATGAACATCAACATTTGGCTGCGTGGAATCACTTACAGTGAAGAATTTAAACGTTTTATGCCACGCTACACTGAGCAAACATATATAACAGATAATGCAAGTGGAATTATAAATCTATTACTTCAAAATTCTCACTTCACAGTGTTAACAGGGTTGAATGAGCACAATAACATTGAGTCTGATATAACCATTTCTTCCAAAAATGATGATTGTCATAAAAAAACGCAAAAGGTTACACATGAAAAAATGAGAAAGAAACTATCAACTGATACAACTGCAAATATAGTTGTTAATGAAAACATTGTGGAAAGAATATCAACACAAACAACTGAACAAAATGAAATTGTTAATGAAAACATTCACACAACTAAACAAAATGAAGTTGTTCAGGGAAATATTGGTGAAGGTATTGATCAATGTAGAGAAATAAAGATCAAAAGTAACAAAACATATAGGCATACACATAATTCCTCAAAGAATTTTTCTACTACAGTAAAAGAAGCAGACTCTTACAATAGATGCAGAAAGCTTGGATTACCGTTCTGTTTTTCAGAATTAAATGAAACAAATAAACAAATAACAGCCAGACAAAAACTCAATTTAAGAAAAATAGCACAGGCTCAGAAGAAACTAAACATAAATGTTGATGATTTACCACCACCTGCACCGCCTTCTAACGACAGTCAATACAACAAGGCAATGAATTGCATAAGAGCATTTGAACTTGAGCAAATGTCTTATAAATTTAATTGCTGTCATGTTTGTAATGAGCGAAGGCTTGAAATGAAAATGTCTAATTACAATTTATGTCTACGTTGCAAATCTGACAAATCAAGTGTAAAAATGTTCTCAGCCCAAAATAATATGAATCCTAAACCAGCACCTGAAGAACTTTTTGATCTTACTCTTGTAGAGCAACAATTAATATCAAGATTAGCCCCAGTCATCAATATTCATTTACTAAAGCATGGAGGTATTGCTGCAAATGGTCATTGCGTAACATTTCCACAAAATGTGAATGAACCAGCTAAGATACTTCCAAGGCTTCCAAGTGAAGTTAAAATCATAAGAATTCGCAAAAAGGGCTCAAACGACACTTCTAAAGAATTCAATGTCCAAAGATCAAAAGTATTACAAGCACTTGAGTGGCTAAAATTATGTAATCCTGCATATGCTGATATTATTATCTGCAAATCTCGTGTAAATGCTCTACCTGAAAATGAACCTTTGGTTATTGATACAGTAGAAACAAGTGATTATAAATGTGACCCTGACAATGGTCCTGCTTCTGATCAAGTTGACCCTGGTGACGTGGATGGGGAGACAAATTCTTGTGTTGGTCTGTCAGATATCACCTTTAATATTAAGGATAAAGTTAAAAAAGTTGTTCAAGATGTTGTTGGTCCAAATCATGGTCCAGTTACATCTGGAAGAAAATATGTTTGTATACCATGGCCAACTCAGGGTGATATACCACTGTCTGAATTCACAACCAAGAATTTTTTTACTCTTTCATTTCCCTGTCTTTTTCCATACTCAACAGGGGATTTCCACACAAATCGCCCAAGAACATGTGAGTCTATGGCTGACTGGGCTGAGCATCTTATCTGGTACAGAGATGGTCGCTTTTCAGAGCATCTATATTTTAAGTTCATTGTACACAACATGATAATGAGAAAACGTGCCATAGAACAAGGTACATACATTGTAAAACAACAGCTTGGAGATGCTCCTATTACTGTAAGCGATTTAAAGCAAATGCTTGAAAATGGAGACACTAGCATTGCCTAAAAGGTTCTTTATTTTGGGGCTTGTCTAAGGGGTACATCTCAATACTGGGCTCAGAGAAACAAAGAATTACAATCTCTTTCGCAATTTCAAATAAATGAAGGAAAAGGTTTGCCATCTTTTTTTATGACTGCCAGTTGTGCAGAGTACCATTTCAAACCTTTAAAACGTCTTCTAGAACAATATGTATCTGAAACTTCAGGTAAATCTTGTGATTTACAAAACAGGAATATTCTTTTCAAAGTTCTACAAAAGAATACTCACATAGTTTCACATTATTTTGACCTGCGAACAAAATCCTACTTTGAACATGTTATGTCCAACTTGTTTAAAGTGAATACATATTGGTACAGACATGAATTTGCAAAGTCAAGGGGCATGATCCATTGGCATGGCCTCTGCTGGCGTTCAGATAGAGAACCCCACAATTTAATACATGAAGCTATCAAGAGAGGACTGGCGGAAAACCAGTGTGCAGAAGTACTTGCACAGTGGGCCAAGTCAGAGCTTGCATTAACTTCTTTGCACCCTGCTGGAAAAGATGAAAATGGTACGCCCAAAACAGACTTATGGGCACCACCAGAAGGAACTGCTCCTGCCCCACCTGAGGATAACAATCCATTAACCAAACTGCTAATGGATGTAAGCCATTCACAAGAGTCCCTTCTTGAAGATCATCTTCTTCTTACCAACAGAATAAATATGCATAGATGTTCAAAATACTGTCTGAACAGCAAAGATATATGCCGTATGGATTTTGGCACTCGAGACAAACCAGGAAAGCTCCCGAGGCCCTCTCCAGCAATAGTTAGAGACCGCCATGGGTCAATGAGATTAGAGCTAGAGAGAGACCATCCAAGAATGGTTCAGCATTCTAAATACCATACACAAGGTTGGCGTGCCAATGGTGATATGTCCTTAATTTTATCAAAGAGTCCGCCTGAAAATCCTTCCATCAATGAAATAATTGCAACAGAACGATATATCACTGGATATGCATGCAAAGGCAATGATAGTAGAGGAGCAGTTATTGATGTATTTCAGGATTTAGTACATTCTGCAGATGAATCAACAGGAAGTACAACTAAATCTTTGTGTACACAATTGCTGATGAATTCTGTCAAACGGGAAATATCAAGTATGGAGGCCGTTTATGAACTTTCATCTTTGCCATTGTACCGTTGTAGCCATGAATTTCAGTCTGTCAGTTTTACCGGATCTAGAGTTTTAGAGAGAAAGGGGTGCACATTGACAAAATCAACTCCCCTTGACAAATATCTGTCAAGGCCAGATGACCATAACTGTTCATGGTATCAGCACATATGCAAAAAAGGAAAAGTTCCTGTTGTAAGTGGCACATCACTACGTGCTACATGTCCCCTCAATGATGATTATTGTAGATCAATGCTTCTTCTCCACTGGCCAAATTGGAGGAATTTACATGATATAAAAGACGATACTGCATCTTGGACCGACACATTTAATACATTTATGGAAACTGACCATTGTCCTAATTTTGTCAAGGCTGATATTGAAAGAGCCCAACGTCATGAACCTCCGCCAGATGAAAATGAAACTGATGAAATAACTTCGAATTATGATTATGAGGAAGAAGAAGATCAGCCAGAATGGGCCCAGTTACTGAAACCTTTGAAAGAGTTTGCAGAAGCAGATGTTGACATACGTTTTAATGATGGGGGCCCGGACTATGACTGGAGTCAAACGAAACATGAATACCCAAATGGATATGGTTTGAAGTGGTTGGAAGAACTTGGATCAGTTTCCTCTAAAACGTCTGATATAACAGAAGAATCTTTAAATCTGTTAAACGAAGAGCAAATGTTTGCATTTAACATTGTTTTGTCAACCCTTCTGCAGTACAAAAATGGGTCAAATTTAAAATCCACTAAACCACTTCGTTTAGTCATAACAGGAACTGCTGGTACAGGAAAATCCTTTCTGATTAAGTGCCTTGTCTTTGCAGTCCAAATCATTTTCAATAGCATTAAAGGCATTCAAGTTCTTTGCCCAACTGGAAATAGCGCCAATCTTATCTCAGGGCGTACTATTCATGACTTTCTAAAAGTACCTACTTCCATAAAAAGCTAAAAATGAAATGAAATTGCCAGATGGTGCTATTGGGGAAACCATCCAAAATAACTGTTCTGGTCTCAAAGTATTGATAGTGGACGAACGTTCCCTTGTCGGAGCTACAACTTTGGGATGGATGGAACATCACTGTAGATTTGGTATGGGGGATCTTGAAAACTCTTGGGGTGGCCTTCCTGTAGTAATATTCCTCGGTGATGATGTGCAACTTCTACCCGTCTGTGACACACCAGTACATATAACAAAGTCTTCTGCTTCATTTGCTGCAATGCATGGTCATTTAGTCTGGAAAGAGTTTAATGATGTTGTTGAAATGAAAACTATGGTCAGACAAAATGATGAACAACAACAGTTAAGAGATATCCTACTTTCATTAAGAAATTACAGTCTGACATCTGAAGATACATTATGGCTGCAGAAGTTTCAATGGGATAACCTTAGAAATGTGTTTGGAAATGATCTTCTTCATGACATGTCTGTTAATGGTTTATTTGTCTTTCCAACACATGAATTAGAGAGCAAACATAATGTTCAAAATCTTCTTAAGGCAAATGCACATGCACCTGTTGCTAAAATGACTGCTGTAAATACAGGCCCTCATGCTAAAACTTCAACTGATGATAAGGCTGGAGGACTTCTCAACACCCTTTACCTTTGTGTTGGGTCAAAAGTGATGCTAACAAGTAACCTAAATGTTCAGCTTGGACTGTTCAACGGGTCTATGGGAATTGTGCAGGACATACTGTATCTCAATGATAACACTCCCCAGACTTCTTTACCAGATGTTGTCATGGTTTCTTTCACTAAATTTACTGGACCAAACTTTATTGATAATGATCCTGTACTTGTACCAGTGGTTCCTATTGAAAGGCGAATTGAATGTCCTTGCTATGCTTGCAAGCGAAAACAGATTCCTCTAAGATTGGGGTGGGGAACTACTATTCATCGCTGTCAGGGCATGACAATTGGTGCCGGTGAATTAAATAGATTCATTGTCATCCATCCTGGGAAAAAATCATTTGAGTCCAGAAATCCTGGTGAGTTGTTTGTGGCACTCTCTAGAGCAAAATCTGCAGGTGGTAATGGAGAGGTACCAGACTTTGCATGGAACCCTGAGGTGTTAATAAATGAAGATAGAATATGTCATAAAGTACATACTCCAACAACTACAGCGAGAAACATAGAAATAAGCTCCTTGGTAAAAAAAGGCAACAGACACTAAAAACAGATACAACTCTTTGAACAACAAACATATTTTTGAAACAATTTTTAAACAGCTTATGGACACAAAAGCAAATTATTATGAAGAATAAGATAAGAATCAACAGTTATAAAAGCTTCATGACAAGAGTAATTTAATTGTAAGGTTCTTCAATACACATCAGAGGGTAAAACAACCAAGTTGACCCTCTGAAGTTCTTTCGTTATTTACAACCCTCTATCAGTAAAACTTGTATTTGAAACCTGAGAAATAAAGACAGGAACTGACCAGCCTTATTACATTCTCACCTATACATTGCATTTTATCATTTTCAACACCTTACAGAATACTGATCTTGTTTGGTGGCATGTCAGCTACTAATCTACAGTATTTACATTCTATTTTATAAACCAGTCTTTTTCGATATATCACTAGAAAGAATTAAGAAATTGGCCAACCTTGTGTTCTCTCTTCTATTCATTATATGTTAAAATATTCTTCAACCCATTACATACTATTCTAGTTGTTTGGTGGCATATACCTTACAGAATACTGCTCTTGTTGAGTGTAATTTTAACCACTTTAGCATGCCTATCTACAGTATTCCATGCAAGTCATTTTTTTCATTAAGCATGGAAAAAAGAAGGCAAACCTGTCCCACTTCATTTTGTCTTGTTTTCTGGCATGTCATCTATATAATTATATTTGTAATTCAAATTCATGACAGTTTTTAGTCTTAGTATTAAAGAAACAAACATACCAACCTCATCATATTCTCATCTCTGAGCACTCCACTATTAATCATGGTTTGCAAAATGAAGGCAGGAACTGGCCAGCCTCATTACTACATGTCTATGTTTACATAAGTGAATATGTATTGTATGTAAGTTTACTACACCATTTTCTTCTTGAATGTTTGGTAAATGTTAATAAACTCTCCCCTACACTACAGACTCAGTATATCAAATGCATGCACAAAAGTAAATTATTATTCTGTTCTTGTTGTGTGGCATGTCAGCTACTAAACTACAGGGTGGTAGTTTAGCTTCAAAACTAGTTTTATTATGTAGCCCATACCCACACAGACAGCCCTTTCCCATATATTCACACACTTTTTATCACCACTGCAGACAAATTGTGGAAACATTGTGACTAGACGAGAAATTGCTTATGGCAACTCCTCCTTTTGCCTCAAGGCGTTCAACTTGATTCAACATTCATACCCCATTTAAAGAGATTTTCCACAAAGTTGCCTATATAAATTTTTGCAAATTTGTCTGCAGCAGATGATTGTATATAGGAAAGGGTAAATGTTTTATCAGCTAACTCCAGTGGTTACAGCTATATTGTATACATCAAAATCAATACCAAAATTAATTCTTAAGGTTTTTTTTGTTTCATTTTCATTTAGTTCAACGGTCATTCTTTTGGACCATTTAGATCATTTTTCAAAATTCAAAATTTGGCTCTTAAAGAGGTGGCCTCCCCGTGGCTAGAGCTGGGCAGCATTATATCTATTACAGGTAAAATGTTGGCAAACTGCCTCTTCCAATCATACTTAATTTCATCTTTAATAGGAAAGACTTTATTAAATGTTTTAGATAGTTAAATCGTTGGTAATTATGTTTGTGGTAAACCAATCCATTTGTTTGCCCGCAATAGGTCCCACCTATATTCATATTATGACAGGAACACATTATGTAAGGGGTCACATTTCAGCTAAACCCTTTCACTATTAGAGACGGTTTTTGTCGCCTTTTCAGCAGACGACTTAGGAAATGATTGTCGCCAAAAGAACAATTGCTCATTATGAGAAAGTTATCCTTTTGCCACAATGTTTGATAAATAATTATACGAAAAAAAACCATGAATGGGTTTTTTCGCTTATAGTTAACAGGTGTGAGATTTTTTTTTTTTTTTTTTTTTTCAATAACCCATGAAGCTTTCTGAAATAAAACTGGAAAAATCCATGGGGGCCGCCATTTTGGATATGTATAAAAGGCAGACGTAAAACACAGATTGAAAATTATTGACGTCTTTTTAATCATTTTTTTTTAAAATCGGTATTTTGGGTATGTATAAAATGAGCAGAAAAACACGGATTGAAAATTATATTCGTCTTTTTAATCATTTTTTTTAAAATCGGTATTTTGGGTATGTATAAAATGAGCGGAAAAACACGGATTGAAAATTATTGTCGTCTTTTAATCTTTTTTTTTTTAAATAGATATTTAAGATCATTAAAATGCTGTGTTATGTGGGAATAAACATTTGTACGAAAAGTTAAAAATATATGGAAATCTGTAAGAAATATGTTTTCCCGTTCGTCAAAAAAACGACAGCATTAGCCTCCTACGCCCGAAACTAAATTTTGACTGTATCCTAGCCAAAGAAGGACGTGACGTCATTTCCGTTACACTTCATCTTGGCGTAACGTCAATGGAGCGACGTCGTTTCCCGCAAAAAAGTGGTATCAACATGAAAGACCCAAAATTCCTATACATGAGCTATTGACTCACTCATTCAAAGTATAATTATTTATCAAACATTGTGGCAAAAGGATAACTTTCTCATAAGAAGCAATTGTTCTTGTGGCGACAATCTTTTCCTAAATCGTCTGTTGCATAGGCCTCAGAAACCGTCTCTAATAGGGAAAGGGTTTAGCAGAAAAGAGAAATGTGACCCCTTACATAATTTGTTCCAGTCATATTGACTGGTTGAAAAAGGCAGTCGCCAGGTGGCATCAGAAAAGGGCTGATCTATTTGCTTCTTTTTTTTGCCATAATGCAGGTGATCGATTAAGGATCATCTTGGCCCTCATGTTTTAACCTCGTTCATTATAAATGTATTCCTTGATTGTCTGAAAGTCTTTACTTTATTATTTTCTGTTCAAATAATAGACAACAGCAATACGAATTCCAAATATGTTTTAAAAATGCAAGACACATGACATTAACATTATTATTGTCTAGTCAATTACTTAAAACTCTTTTTTTATGGCCAAAGTATGCTCTTTAATTTTTGTTTATAATTATCTTGCATTTTTTTTTCGTAAATAGGTAGCACCTATAGATATATTATTTGGTATGAGTGAGTTTATAGCTCATGTCTTTGGGGTCTTTCATGTTGATACTACTTTTTATGGCGGGAAACGACGTCGCTCCATTTGACGTTACGCCAAGATGAAGTGTTACGGAAATGACGTCACGTCGCTAATGCTGTCGTTTGCCGTCATTTTTTTGATGAACAGGAGAAACATATTTTGTACTGAGTTCCATTTTGTTTTAACTTTTTCGTACAAATGTTAATTAACACGAAAATAACACAGCACTTTAATTATCTAAAATATATATATTTTTTTTTTTTTTTTTTTTTTTTTTTTAAACAAGATTAAAAAGATGACAATAATTTTCAATCCGAGTTTTTCGTCTCATATTATACATAACCAAAATGGCAACCCCATGGATTTTGCCAATCTCCTTTGCAGAGAGCCGTTCTTTACACTCACTTACATGAGAGCACTGTGAATGTAGAGCGCCTATGTAATAGAGAGTGGAATTTTGCCAGTTTCATTTCAGAAAGGTTCATAGGTTATTGAAAAAAAAAAAAAAAAAAAATCTCACACCTGTTACCTATGAACGAAAAAACCCATTCATGGGCTTTTTTCGTAGTACTAAAAGTGGAAAACATTGTGGCAAAAGGAGAAATTGCTATGTTTTCAAAAGACCGTCTGCTGCAGAGGCGTCAGAAAGCGTCTATATGAGGGAAATGGTTAACCTTTTCCCCTATATATGGAAACTGAAAATGACTTAAATTAGCAATTTCTCCTTTTCCTATAATCTCTCCTAATTTAAGTCCTCTTCTGCAGGCATGCCAAAATATTGTTCTATCATGTATATGGTTAACCCTTTCCCACATGCAGCCGCGTTCTGACGCCTCAGCAGCAGACGACTTTTGAAAACATTTTTATAAAAGTAGGAACACCTCATGATGAGCAATTTCTCCTTTTGCCACAATGTTTTCAACCCTATTCAATAATTATACTTTTATTTATAGAGGTCTTCTATATTTTTGCCCACATGTTTTTAAAGTCGTCTGCTGCAAATTAGTGGGAAAGGGTTAATAGCCGTTAATCTGATAGGAGCCCAGCCGTGGGAAAAGGTAAAAGTTAGCATTTCTGAAAAGTGTATGTTCAGTCCAGCATGTTTATCTGACCTGTCTATCAGAATTCCACAAGTTGACAGAAGTCTCTAACAAGATTATGTAAGTAATATGTGAACAATATTATATCATGATACACTGTATACAAAATGAGAATGTGTGGAAGACAGTGGTGCAGAGGTAAAATGTACCAAATGTCCCGGGGTCGAGTCCTGTGATGAGCGGGTTTTGACTGTGGGATTTTTCCACACAAACGGCGCGAGTACTGGTTAAGTCTCCAGGAAGCAGACATCAAGCGTGATTAATATAAACTGAATGCTTGTTTAGCAATCTGTGTAATAAAACATAAGTTAAGAGTAAAATACCATGGTTTTACTTTTTCTCATGGAAAGGCCAATATGATAATTTTTTAGTTGTCTGCTCTGGAGCCATTAAACAGTTAAAATATGAAACATGTAGATAATCAGAAGTGTAATTTTGTTAAACAGTCGACAACATTGTTGATAAAGGATATACATACCAGATTTTAGCAATGCCTCCTATTTACACAATGTTTTCAAAATCAACTGCTGTCAATGTGTTAACACTTTCCTAGATACCACTAATTTTCAGCAGACGACTTTGATGTTAATGTCTATTCTTGAAAGTCCTATTACTCATTATAGCTGCAATGAGCAATGTCTCCTTTTTACACTTTGTTTTCAAAAGTTGTCCTCTGCAGATGCGTCAAAATGCATTTACGAGTGAGAAAATATTAACCCTTTCCACCATACAGACACTTTCTGACACTGCAGCAGACAACTATTTAAACCATTGTGACAAAAGGAGAAATTGCTCATGATAAGCATTTTCTCCATTTGCCACAATGATTTCAATTATATTCAATAATTATACTACAAGTATCAATAATGGAGAATTTTTATAGTTTATCTTTGATAATTTGAAAGTCATCTGCTGCAGATGTATAGCATGTTGGAAGGGGTTAAAGGGAACATATGTGTCAAGTAATTGGTTAAATGTAAAAAAAGATG
Source organism: Serripes groenlandicus (assembly GCA_031761405.1). Lineage (NCBI taxonomy): Eukaryota > Metazoa > Mollusca > Bivalvia > Cardiida > Cardiidae > Serripes > Serripes groenlandicus. The sequence continues at coordinate 98,408,206 of JASEVX010000003.1, forward strand.
AACATACCTGTTGTTTTTACTTTTGTATCAATATTGTCAAGCTGATTTTCTAAACTTGTCATTAAATTTTAATCTTAGCTCATTCCCGGACAGAGACAACTGTGTTATGCAGCAGGCTACTTGAAAAATGAAAAACTGCAGAACTCATGAGGAACAATTTTGCCATATTTCACAATAATTTCAACTGTATTTTAATATTACAGCTCCCTAAGTTTGCAGATGATAAGATATATTTCTTCATTCAGAAGGTAAACCCTTTCCCTCATACACATGCTGTTTGACAACTATGCAGCAGACGACTTTCGAAAACATTGTGACAAAAGGTGAAATTGCTCAAAAGCTTTTCTTTTTGCCACGATGTTTTCAACTCTAATCAATTATTATTCTTTCATTCATAGAGAACTGTTCCTTTTTTGTCTAGATTGGTTTAAAGTCACCTGCTGCAGATTTAGTGTATATATGTGGGAAAGAGGGTAAGCATCAGACTTTTTAAATTGTTAAATAGTCACATCTTATCAAAAAGAAAAGTACCACAAGGTCGTCTGCTGCAAAATCTTTGAATAAATGTTTTCTGTATCAGATATCGTTCATGGTTATGATAAGGATTACAGTTATATACTAACCCTTTCCCACATACGGAACGCTTTCTGACGCCTCTGCAGCAGACGACTATTAAAAATATTGACCAAAAGAGAAATTGCTCAAAACAAGCGATTCCTCCTTTGATCACAATTCAACAATTGTTCTTTCATTTATAGAGAGAGTTTCCATATTTTTGACTAAATGTCTTCAAAGTCGTCTGCTGCATATTTGCTGTATGTGGGAAAGGGTTAATTAAAGTAATCATAAATTATTACTTTTGATGCCTCTCATCTGAGGACAAACAGTGACTTATTCCATGCTAATGTGATTAAGTTTAAAAACCTGGACAAACTTGCAAATAAGTATCCTAGCATTGGCTGAATGAATTTAACCCTTTCCCACATATAGACGCATTCTGACGCATCAGCAGCAGACGATTTTTGAAAACATTGAGGCAAATGGCAAAATTGCTCATAATGAGCAATTTCCCACAATGTTTTCAACTCTATTTACTAATTGAACTCTCATTTTAGGAAAACCTTAAAAGTTTTGCCATGTTGCTAAACTGCATCATATAAGCATAAAGCGCACCCACCACCCTTATAAAGACACTTAGATAAATATTTTGTTTCTTTGTTTTATAACGGGTATTTCATTTGCATATTTATGCTATTCATTCCGTAAAAAGGGAAATAATTACGGAATGAATAGCAACCAACATGATTCAAACAAAAGAAATAACCCCATAAATACACTTCATCGGTACGTCCGTCCGTCATTCATCCCTACATCTACCCGTCCCTCATTCATTCATACATATATTCGTCCGTCATTCATCCGTACATCTACCCGTCCGTCATTCATCCATACATAAACCTGTCCGTCATTCATCCATACATATACTCGTCCGTCCTTCATCCATACATCTACCCGTCCGTCATTCACCCATACATCTACCAATCCGTCATTCATCCATACATATATTCGTCCGTTATTCATATATGCATCTACCCGTCCGTCATTCATCCATACATAAACCTGTCCTTCATTCATCTATACATATACTCGTCCGTCAGTCATTCATCCATACATAAACCTGTCCGTCATTCATCCATACATAAACCTGTCCGTCATTCATCCATACATCTACCAATCCGTCCTTCATCCATACATCTACCAGTCCGTCATTTACCTATACATCTACCCGTCCGTCATTAATCCATACATCTACCCGTCCGTCATTCATCCATACATAAACCTGTCCGTCATTCATCCATACATATACTCGTCCGTCATTCATTCATCCATACATAAACCTGTCCGTCATTCATCCATACATAAACCTGTCCTTCATTCATCTATACATATACTCGTCCGTCAGTCATTCATCCATACATAAACCGGTCCGTCATTCATCCATACATAAACCTGTCCGTCATTCATCCATACATAAACCTGTCCGTCATTCAGCCATACATAAACCTGTCCGTCATTCATCCATACATAAACCTGTCCTTCATTCATCCATACAAATACTCTTCCGTCATTCATTCATCCATACATAAACCTGTCCGTCATTCATCCATACATAAACCTGTTCGTCATTCATCCATAAATAAACCTGTCCGTCATTCATCCATACATAAACCTGTCCGTCATTCATCCATAAATAAACCTGTCCGTCATTCATCCATACATAAACCTGTCCGTCATTCACCCATACATAAACCTGTCCGTCATTCATCCATACATAAACCTGTCCTTCATTCATCCATACAAATACTCGTCCGTCATTCATTCATCCATACATAAACCTGTCCGTCATTCATCCATACATAAACCTGTCCTTCATTCATCCATACAAATACTCGTCCGTCATTCATTCATCCATACATAAACCTGTCCGTCATTCATCCATACATAAACCTGTCCGTCATTCATCCATACATAAACCTGTCCGTCATTCATCCATACATAAACCTGTCCGTCATTCATCCATACATATACTCGTCCGTCATTCATCCATACATATACTCGTCCGTCATTCATCCATACATAAACCTGTCCGTCATTCATCCATACATAAACCTGTCCGTCATTCATCCATACATATACTCGTCCGTCATTCATTCATCCATACATATAATCGTCCGTCATTCATTCATCCATACAAAAACCTGTCCGTCATTCATCCATACATAAACCTGTCCGTCATTCATCCATACATCTACCAGTCCGTCATTTACCTATACATATACCAGTCCGTCATTCATCCAAAACGGGTATCTCATTTGCATATTTATGCTGATCATTCCGTAAAAAGGGAAATAATTACGGAATGAATAGCAACCAATAAGATTCAAACAAAAGAAATAACCTCATAAATTCACTTCATCGGTACGTCCGTCCGTCATTCATCCCTACATCTACCCGTCCCTCGTGCATCCTTACATCTATTCGTCCGTCATTCATCCGTACATCTACCCGTCCGTCATTCATCCATACATAAACCTGTCCGTCATTCATCCATACATATACTCGTCCGTCCTTCATCCATACATCTACCCGTCCGTTATTCATCCATACATCTACCCGTCCGTCATTCACTCATACATCGACCAATCTGTCATTCATCCATTCATATATTCGTCCGTCATTCATATATGCATCTACCCGTCCGTCATTCATCCATACATACATAAACCTGTCCTTCATTCATCTATACATATACTCGTCCGTCAGTCATTCATCCATACATAAACATGTCCGTCATTCATCCATACATAAACCTGTCCGTCATTCATCCATACATAAACCTGTCCGTCATTCATCCATACATAAACCTGTCCTTCATTCATCCATACATATACTCGTCCGTCATTCATTCATCCATACATAAACCTGTTCGTCATTCATCCATACATAAACCTGTCCGTCATTCATCCATAAATAAACCTGTCCGTCATTCATCCATACATAAACCTGTCCGTCATTCATCCATACATAAACATGTCCGTCATTCATCCATACATATACTCGTCCGTCATTCATTCATCCATACATAAACCTGTCCGTCATTCATTCATCCATACATAAACCTGTCCGTCATTCATCCATACATAAACCTGTCCGTCATTCATCCATACATATACTCGTCCGTCATTCATCCATACATAAACCTGTCCGTCATTCATCTATACATATACTCGTCCGTCATTCATCCATACATAAACCTGTCCGTCATTCATCCATTCATAAACCAGTCCGTCATTCATCCATACATAAACCTGTCCGTCATTCATCCATACATATACTCGTCCGTCATTCATTCATCCATACATAAACCTGTCCGTCATTCATCCATACATAAATCTGTCCGTCATTCATCCATACATATACTCGTCGTCATTCATCCATACATAAACCTGTCCGTCATTCATCCATACATAAACCTGTCCGTCATTCATCCATAAATAAACCTGTCCGTCATTCATCCATACATAAACCTGTCCGTCATTCATCCATAAATAAACCTGTCCGTCATTCATCCATACATAAACCTGTCCGTCATTCATCCATACATAAACATGACCGTCATTCATCCATACATATACTCGTCCGTCATTCATTCATCCATACATAAACCTGTCCGTCATTCATTCATCCATACATAAACCTGTCCGTCATTCATCCATACATAAACCTGTCCTTCATTCATCCATACATATACTCGTCCGTCAATCATCCATACATAAATCTGTCCGTCATTCATCTATACATATACTCGTCCGTCATTCATCCATACATAAACCTGTCCGTCATTCATCCATACATAAACCTGTCCGTCATTCATCCATACATAGACCTGTCCGTCATTCATCCATACATATACTCGTCCGTCATTCATTCATCCATACATAAACCTGTCCGTCATTCATCCATACATAAATCTGTCCGTCATTCATCCATACATATACTCGTCCGTCATTCATCCATACATAAACCTGTCCGTCATTCATCCATACATATACTCGTCCGTCATTCATTCATCCATACATAAACCTGTCCGTCATTCATCCATACATAAACCTGTCCGTCATTCATCCATACATATACTCGTCCGTCATTCATTCATCCATACATAAACCTGTCCGTCATTCATCCATACATAAACCTGTCCGTCATTCATCCATACATCTACCAATCCGTCCTTTATCCATACATCTACCAGTCCGTCATTTACCTATACATCTACCCGTCCGTCATTAATCCATACATCTACCCGTCCGTCATTTACATATACATCTACCAGTCCGTCATTTACCTATACATCTACCCGTCCGTCATTCATCCATACATCTACCCGTCCGTCATTCATCCATACATAAACCTGTCCGTCATTCATTCATACATATACTCGTCCGTCATTCATTCATCCATACATAAACCTGTCCGTCATTCATCCATACATAAACCTGTCCGTCATTCATCCATACATCTACCAATCCGTCCTTCATCCATACATCTACCCGTCCGTCATTAATCTATACATCTACCCGTCCGTCATTCATCTATACATCTACCCGTCCGTCTTTCATCTATACATCTACCCGTCCGTCATTCATCTATACATATACCAGTCCGTCATTCATCTATACATCTAACCGTCCGTCTTTCATTTATACATCTACCCGTCCGTCATTCATCTATACATCTACCCGTCCGTCATTCATCTATACATCTACCCGTCCGTCTTTCATCTATACATCTACCCGTCCGTCATTCATCCATACATATACCCGTCCGTCCTTCATCCATACATCTACCCGTCCGTCATTCATCAATACATCTACCCGTCCGTCATTCATCCATACATCTACCAATCCGTCCTTCATCCATACATATACCCGTCCGTCATTTACCAATACATCTACCCGTCCGTCATTCATCCATACATCTACCCGTCCGTCATTTACCTATACATCTACCCGTCCGTCTTTCATCTATACATCTACCCGTCCGTCATTCATCCATACATATACCAGTCCGTCATTCATCTATACATCTACCCGTCCGTCATTCATCCATACATATACCAGTCTGTCATTCAACTATACATCTACCCGTCCGTCATTTATCCATACATATACCCGTCCGTCCTTCATCCATACATATACCCGTCCGTCATTCATCAATACATCTACCCGTCCGTCATTCATCCATATATCTACCAATCCGTCCTTCTTCCATACATATACTCGTCCGTCCTTCATCCATACATCTACCCGTCCATCATTCATCCATACATATACCCGTCCGTCATTCATCCATACATCTACCAATCCGTCCTTCATCCATACATATACTCGTCCGTCCTTCATCCATACATCTACCCGTCCGTCATTCATCTATACATATACCAGTCCGTCATTCATCCATACATCTACCCATCTGTCATTCATCTATACATATACCCGTCCGTCATTCATCCATACATCTACCCGTCCGTCCCTCATATATCCATACATCTACCCGTCCCTCATATATCTATACATCTACCCGTCCCTCATATATCCATACATCTACCCGTCCCTCATTCATCCATACGTATACTCGTCCGTCATTCATCCATACGTATATAACTTCGTCATTTATCCATACATCTACCCGTCCGTCAATCACCAATACGTATACCCGTCCGTCATTCATCCATACGTATACTCGTCCGTCAAACATCCATACGTATACTCGTCCGTCAAACATCCATACATCTACCCGTCCGTCATTCATCCATACATCTACCCGTCCCTCATTCATCCATACATCTACCCGTCCCTCATATATCCATACATCTACCCGTCCCTCATATATCCATACATCTACCCGTTCGTCATATATCCATACAACTACCCGTCCGTCATTCATCCATACATCTACCCGTCCCTCATATATCCATACATCTACCCGTCCCTCATATATCCATACATCTACCCGTCCCTCATATATCCATACAACTACCCATCCCTCATATATCTATACATCTACCCGTCCGTCATTCATCCATACATCTACCCGTCCCTCATATATCCATACATCTACCCGTCCCTCATATATCCATACATCTACCCGTTCGTCATATATCCATACAACTACCCATCCGTCATATATCTATACATCTACCCGTCCCTCATATATCCATACATCTACAAGTCCGTCATTCATACATACGTATACTCGTGCGTCATTCATCCATACATATACTCGTCCGTCATTCATCCATACATATACCCGTCCGTCCTTCACTCATACATATACCCGTCCGTCATTCAGTCACACAGCTTCCCCTGCGTCCGTCAAGATCCATACATATACCATCCGTCCTTCACGCATACATCTACGTGTCCGTCCTTCACCCAGCTACCGACCGCCTGGGTGTTGTAGGGGTACAGCGTCCGGCTCGGGTGCGGGAGGTTGCGGGTTCGAAAGCTTTTCTTTTTCGTTTCGATAAGATTTGGAGTGCGAGACCAAACATTTCACAAATATCCATGTTGATCTACAATCCTTTGTAATTATATTTAGACGAGGCTTAAGTTAATCTAGTACCGGCGTTCTACAATACATTAATTCGTCTGGCATGAACCAACACTGGCGACTAGATTGATCACCTGCTCTTATACATCACCGTCTTACATTAGTAAATGTACAATTAATGTTCGTAAACTCCACAGCGGACCAATGGAACTTGATGTTTTAAATCAATACAAGAAGAAGGAGTGAACTAGGTTCGAACTTTTCGGGGTTACACCGGTATGCTCCACAAAAGGGTTTCCTCAAAAGCATTTTGCTATTATTGGTGTAATGTTAGGGGCATGTAACTTCAGACTACAATCAATGGTGTATGCCTGACCCTATACGGTAATGGTAGAAGCAGGTAACTCCAATTTACCATTAATAATGTATGCCGGACCCCATAATGTAATGGTAGGAGCAGGTAAAATCAGTCTACCATTAATAGTGTATGCCTTGCTTATAATGTAACTGGCCCTATTATGTAATGATAGGAGCAGGTAATTCCAATATACCATAAATGGTTTATGCGTGGCCCTATTATGTAATGATAGGAGCAGGTAACTCCAATTAACCATTAATGGTTTATTCCTGGGCATATAATGTAATGGTAGGGACAAGTAACTTCAGACTACGATTTTTGGTGTATGCCTGACCCTATAATGTAATGGTAGGAGCAGGTAACTCCAATCTTCCATTAATGGTGTATGCCCAACCCTATAATGTAATGACAGGGGCAGGTAACTCAAGACTACGCTTAAGATAAACAGAAAACAACAATTAATAAGTATGAATATATTATCAATACGACTGTAAATGATACATTACCTAGAGCTATCACGAAATGTGATTAATACCCCCCGAACGCCGGCCTGATAGAAATAGTAATTCTCCGGACAACAAAAACGTAAGAAAAGCAATAACTCTGTTATTAGATTAAAAAAAAGTGGTATGGTTCTTGTTTACTGCACTTCCCTTCATTGTGTTCTACCAGCGTATGAAGTTTCATTACATTCCGTCATGCATTTTTAAAGTTATTCCCTGGACAAGAAAAAGGAAAGAGAGAACAATAACTATGTAATCAGCTAGAATATAGTTATGGTTCTTGTACACGGTCCTCCCTCTCATTGTGCTGCTCTACCATTGTATGAAGATTTATTAAATTCCATCCTTTAATTAATATATTTTAAAGTTATTTTCTGGACAAGAAAAAAGTCAGAAAGGGCATAACTCTGTAATCAGCAAGAAAAGAGTTATGTTTCGTGTACACTGCACTTCTTCTATTTGTGCTCTACCATTGTATGACATTTTATTAAATTCCGTTCTTTAGTTCAAACGTTATAACGTCTCCGGATAAAAAAAAGCAATAAGAAAGGGCAATGAAAGTTATTCTCCTGACAAGAAAAGGTAAGAAAGGACAATAACTATGTAATTAGCTCAAATAGAGTTATGGTTATACACTGCATTGTATGAAGTTTTATTAGATTCCATCTCTAGTAGTGTTCAAGTTATTTTCCGGACAAGAAAAAGTAACAAATGACAATAACTCTGTAATTAGTTAGAATAGAGTTATGGTTACTGTACACTGCACTTCCTGCCACTGTGTTGTATCCTCGTATGAAGTGTTAATAAAATCCATCCATTTTCATGTTATGTTCCGGACAAGTAAAATTGCAACGGACCGACTGATCACATGGTGACTCCAATATACCTCATTCCAACATTGTTTGTCGGGAGTATAAAATATAAAAATATTGCATCTACAATAAACAAGACGGCTTTGCATGATGACACTTTATTGCTCACATGAGTTAACAAAAATACATTTTATAATATAATTTGTTGGAGAGTCACTAGATGATAAATTGTACCATTTCTTTTAGAATTCTGACCACCAGAATCAGAGGAGAAGATATTTAAAGATTTTCCTCTCCATTGCAATAACAAACATCGTTCTTCTTGGATCACAATTTCTTTCAGCCAGTCTTCATGTTAACTGCTTTGATGGAGAGTCACTATATGATAAATTGTACCATTTCTTTTAGAATTCTGATCACTAGTTTCAGAGGGGAAGAATTTAAAGATTTTCCTCTCCGTTGCCATGGCAAACAATTTACATGTTTGGTCAAATATGACTTATTAGTTGATTGAAATGCAACAGGTTTCGTGCATGAAATGTGTACAGTAAAGTTGGACCGATCACTGTTTTTATGCAACAGGTAATTGCAAGAGATATATTTTAGTTCTTTCTTTTTCATATTATTTTGATAACAAGTCTTCTAATTCTTGTTCAAAACGGAAACCTGGAGACGATCTTATCTGTGTTCAAAATGGCAAACAGAAGACGATCGCATCCGTGTTCAAAACGGTACACTGAAGACAATCGCATCCATAATGAAAACGGAAACATGACAAACGATTGTATTCATGTAAAAAATGACAAACAGAAACGTTGGCATTCATGTTCAAAACGGTACACTGAAGACAACCGCATCCGTGTTCGAATCAGAAACATGAAAAACGTTCGCATCCATAACAAGAGGTCCAAGAGGGCCAGTATCGATCCACGGCCATAAGTCAAAGATAAAATCTCCAAACAGCCCTGCCCCATGGTGGCTATTTTTTTTACAAACCACCATGGCTTAAAGGAATCTTGTAGAGTGTGACCCAAGGAATGTTTCTGCAGAATTATTTGAAAATCGGCATGACACTTCGGAGGAGAGGATATTTTAAGTTTTCACTATAGCCATATAAGGCAAAATAGCCCCACCCCCTGGCAGCCATATTTTTCAACCAATCAACATGGCTTGAAGGAATCTGATAGAGGGTAAGCCTAGAATTATTTTTACAAAATTATTTGAATATCAGCCAAACACTTTCGGAGAAGAAGATTTTTTAAGTTTTCACTATGGTCATATAAGGCAAAATAGCCCCACCCTCTGGCGGCCATGTTTTTCGACCAATCAAAATGGCTTGAAGGAATCTGATAGAGGGTCACCCAATGAACATTTCTACAAAATTATTTGAAAATCGGCTGAACACTTTCGGAGAAGAAGATTTTTTAAGTTTTCACTGTAGCTATATAAGGCAAAATAGCCCCGCCCCCCTGGCGGCCATGTTTTTCAACCAATCAACATTTCTTGAAGGAATCTAATAAAGGGTCACCCAAGGAACATTTCTACAAAATTATTTGAAAATCGGACTTACACTTTTGGAGGAGAAGATTTTTTAAGTTTACTCTTTAGCAATATAGGCAAAATAGCCCCGCCCTGTGACGGCCATGTTTTTTTACAAATCAACATGGCTTGAAGGAATCTGATAGAGGGTCACCCATGGAACATTTCTAAAAAATAATTTGAAAATCTGCTGAACACTTTTGGAGAAGAAGATTTTTTAAGTTTTCACTATAGCTATATAAGGCAAAATAGCCCCGCCCCCTGGCGGCCATGTTTTTCGCCCAATCAACATTTCTTGAAGGAATCTAATAAAGGGTCACCCAAGGAACATTTCTACAAAATTATTTGAAAATCGGCCTGACACTTTCGGAGAAGACGATTTTTTAAGTTTTCACTATTTTTTTCTTTTGGTTGCCATGGAAACCAGAATTATGGATGGATCAAAAATAATTGAAGGAATTTAAGAGAGGACATTGAGAGGATGCTTCCTATGAAGTTTCAACTAAATTGGCCAAGTGATCGAGAAGAAGTGGTTTAAAGGAAAAAGTTAACGCACGCACAGACGCAGACATAAGCTCGAGGTTGAGGTCCAGGTCCAGGCCCAGGCCCAGGCCCAGGTCTAGATTTAGATTCAGTTTGAAGACGGGTGGTTAAATATTTCAATAGTTTCAGGGAGTTATTATCAATATATGGATTGTTACCAAACCCAACATCCTCGTTATAACTCACCCAGCGTAAGCTACATTTGCTAGTCATACCCTTTATGAAAAAGGCTTTAGCCAATTGGTTTTCCATTGTTTCGAACTGGTCAACCGTTATGGTTTCCTCTACGTTGCTTAATGATTTAGCTTTAGTGCTAGTGGTTTCTATCACTTCTATAGAGGATTCCTCCTCATCTGCTGAATCTGTTCTGCCAACACGATCATACTTTGTTATCAGTAGATACACGTTACTGTCATCTGAATAATAATACAGCAAACGTTTAGTACTTAAGAAGGCATGAACAAGCAGGGGTTTAATCTCTTTAGAATGGGACAGAACTCTTGTATGAAATTCTGCATTCAATTTCTCAACATGCACACCATTACTTGTAATATATGTAACCGCCTCGGTGGTGTAGTCATACCAAACTCTTTACAAATGGCTACCCTTCTGGCGCTCTGGGTTGAGGGGTAGGTATTACGACTAACTCGCTGGTGTCCAGTAGTACTGGTAACCTAACAAGGGAACACTGTGATATAAATAAATAAAATTGAAAACGGCGTAAGACACCAAATAATCAATCAACATACTTATAATATATCTGTAGGTTACCTGTTTACCAAAAACCCCACTTTTTAAATATTTGAAAAAGATACGTAAATATCAATTTTAGGAAAGATTTACGAGACGACGAAAATGTTCAATTCCTGTATTTTGCAAGACTACTACATGTATACATTTGAAATTCTTATTGTTGTCGTCTATTATGAAGTACGGAAAATAATAACAAATATACATAAAACATTTTATACCATCAAAGTCATTGTTTATTAATTATCTCGTATGAGTTTTAGTGAACCAAAATTATAACGCATTTCTATATCCATAAATATCGGTAAAAAAACGACGGTAAATGTCAATCTGCGATTTTTGCATGACCGCCATTTCATACATATCATAACAATAATTTTCTAAACACATATTGACCTTGATACTTCTTTGGCGCATATCTTGTACAATGCAAGTAGTGCAGGCTTCATAAATAAATAACAAAAATATTCGAACATGTGTGTCGTCTGCCAACAGGTCAGTTAGTAAAGACGTGGCGTAAAGACGACGGTAAAATGAATTCATGTGTCGCCATGTCTAGGTTTGACACAATTCAAACTGTTTTCCTTCGATTTTATTGTAAATACAATTACAGTTCTAAGTCTTACTGCGATTGAAAAGAAACTGCACCAAGTCAGTTTGTTGTGTCTATTGATAAGGACACTTAAGAAACATACGTAATAAAGGTGAACCTTCTGCAGCAGACGACTTTTGAAAACATTGTGGCAAAACGGGAAGTTGCTCATAAAGAACATATTCTTCTTATACCAAAATGTTTTTCAACTTTATTTAAAAAGATCCTTTAATTTATAGACATTACTTATATTTCCCTAGATGCTTTATACGTCTAGGGGTCCAAGGTTGAGGTCCAGGTCCAGGCCCAGGTCTAGATTTAGCTTCAGTTTGAAGAGGGGTGGTTAAATATTTCAATAGTTTCAGGGAGTTATTATCAATATATGGATTGTTACCAAACCCAACATCCTCGTTATAACTCACCCAGCGTAAGCTACATTTGCTAGTCATACCCTTTATGACAAAGGCTTTAGCCAATTGGTTTTCCATTGTTTCGAACTGGTCAACCGTTATGGTTTCCTCTACGTTGCTTAATGATTTAGCTTTAGTGCTAGTGGTTTCTATCACTTCTATAGAGGATTCCTCCTCATCTGCTGAATCTGTTCTGCCAACACGATCATACTTTGTTATCAGTAGATACACGTTACTGTCATCTGAATAATAATACAGCAAACGTTTAGTACTTAAGAAGGCATGAACAAGCAGGGGTTTAATCTCTTTAGAATGGGACAGAACTCTTGTATGAAATTCTGCATTCAATTTCTCAACATGCACACCATTACTTGTAATATATGTAACCGCCTCGGTGGTGTAGTCATACCAAATTCTTTACAAATGGCTACCCTTCTGGCGCTCTGAGTTGAGGGGTAGGTATTACGACTAACTCGCTGGTGTCCAGTTGTACTGGTAACCTAACAAGGGAACACTGTGATATAAATAAATAAAATTGAAAACGGCGTAAGACACCAAATAATCAATCAACATACTTATAATATATCTGTAGGTTACCTGTTTACCCAAAACCCCACTTTTTAAATGTTTGAAAAAGATACGTAAATATCAATTTTAGGAAAAATTTACGAGACGACGAAAATGTTCAATTCCTGTATGAGTTTTAGTGAACCAAAATTATAACGCATTTCTATATCCATAAATATCGGTAAAAAAACGACGGTAAATGTCAATCTGCGATTTTTGCATGACCGCCATTTCATACATATCATAACAATAATTTTCTAAACACATATTGACCTTGATACTTCTTTGGCGCATATCTTGTAAAATGCAAGTAGTGCAGGCTTCATAAATAAATAACAAAAATATTCGAACATGTGTGTCGTCTGCCAACAGGTCAGTTAGTAAAGACGTGGCGTACAGACGACGGTAAAATGAATTCATGTGTCGCCATGTCTAGGTTTGACACAATTCAAACTGTTTTCCTTCGATTTTATGGTAAATACAATTAAAGTTCTAAGTCTTACTGCGATTGAAGAGAAACTGCACCAAGTCAGTTTGTTGTGTCTATTGATAAGGACACTTAAGAAACATACGTAATAAAGGTGAACCTTCTGCAGCAGACGACTTTTGAAAACATTGTGGCAAAACGGGAAGTTGCTCATAAAGAACATATTCTTCTTATACCAAAATGTTTTTCGGCTTTATTTAAAAAGATCCTTTAATTTATAGACATTACTTATATTTCCCTAGATGCTTTATACGTCGTCTATGACAGATTGTATGAAAGGGTTAATAAGGGTACATCTGTCCAGTAACATTGACGGTCTCCGTGGTGTAGTGGTAGAGTATCCGCTACGGGCCCGGGAGGTCGCCGGGTTAATTCCCGGCAGGGTCATACCAAAGACTTTAACAATGGTAATAATGACTGCCGTCTCTGGAGCGCAGGATTGCGGGGCAGCATAACGACTGACTGACTGGTGTCAGGATAGTTGGCATTTCGTATTCACAATGACTATGAAGTAAAACTTACATATTTTGTGTAGAGTATTTGGATCATCTTCTTGCAACACATTTCGAACACATTTTATCAATTCGTACGGAATCGGACTGACACAGGAACATGCAAATACAATCATGGACATTTTGTATTGATCATATGGCACGCAATATCTCTGCGGTAGGTAAATCAAATCTTTGTTAGTTTGCAAGTTTTCTAACTCTGCTATATCTGTATCCGGATGTATATAACCTGTAGCAAATAGATGTGTCTGTATGTAGGAAAGGCTTATAATAAATTTATATTTTGTTTGCAATCAAAGGTGAATAGTTTTTAAGTGTTTTACAATATGATTTGGAGCACTACAGAAGAGGACATACATAAACATAAAAGGAAAGTTGTCGCGTCATTGTACAATATACATTTTAACTAAACTTTGTTCAATAGGTGGAAGTATTTTTTTTAAGTTATTTCCATGTTAATATCACAGTCTTCTAATTCTTGTTCAAAACGGAAACCTGGAGACGATCTTATCTGTGTTCAAAATGGCAAACAGAAGACGATCGCATCCGTGTTCAAAACGGTACACTGAAGACAATCGCATCCATAATGAAAACGGAAACATGACAAACGATTGTATCCATGTAAAAAATGACAAACAGAAACGTTGGCATTCATGTTCAAAACGGTACACTGAAGACAACCGCATCCGTGTTCGAATCAGAAACATGAAAAACGGTCGCATCCATAACAAGAGGCCCAAGAGGGCCAGTATCGATCCACGGCCATAAGGCAAAAATTAAATCTCTAAACAGCTCTGCCCCCTGGTGGCCATGTTTTTTATCAACCACCATGGCTTAAAGGAATCGTGTAGAGTGTCACCCAAGGAATGTTTCTTCAAAATTATTTGAAAATTGGCCCGACCCTTTCGCAGGAGAGGATATTTGAAGTTTTCACTAAAGCCATATAAGGCAAAATAGCCCCACCCCCTGGTAGCCATATTTTTCAACCAATCAACATGGCTTGAAGGGATATGATACAGGGTCAGCCTAGGAACATTTCTACAAAATTATTTGAATATCAGCCAGACACTTTCGGAGAAGCAGATTTTTTAAGTTTTCACTATGGTCATATAAGGCAAAATAGCCCCGCCCTCCGGCGGCCATGTTGTTGGACCAACAGCATGGCTTGAAAGAATCTGTTAGAGGATCACCCAATGAACATTTCTACAAAAATTATTTGAAAATCTTCTGAACACTTACGGAGATGAAGATTTTTTAAGTTTTCACTATAGGTATATAAGGCAAAAAAGCCCCGCCCCCTGGCGGCCATGTTTTTCAACCAATCAACATTTCTTGAAGGAATCTAATAAAGGGGCACCCAAGAATCATTTCTACAAAATTATTTGAAAATCGGCCTGACACTTTCGGAGGAGAAGATTTTTTAAGTTTTCTCTTCAGCCATATAAGGCAAAATAGCCCCGCCCTCTGGCGGCAATGTTTTTCGACCAGTCAGGAATCTAATAAAGAGGCACCCAAGGAACATTTCTACAATTTTTTTTGAAAATCGGCCTGACACTTTCGGAGGAGAAGATTTTTTAAGTTTTCTCATTAGCTATATAAGGCAAAATAGCCCCGCCCTCTGGCGGCAATGTTTTTTACCAATTAACATGGCTTGAAGGAATCTAATAGAACGTCACCCAAGGAACATTTATACAAAATTATTTAATTATTATAAGTTTTCACTATGGTCATGTTAGGCAAAATAGCCCCGCCCTGTGGCGGCCATGTTGTTCGACCAATCAACATGGCTTGAAGGAATCTGATGGAAGGTCACCCAATGAACATTTCTGCAAAATTATTTGAAAATCGGCTGAACACTTTCGGAGAAGAAGATTTTTTAAGTTTTCACTATAGCTATATAAGGCAAAATAGCCCCGCCCTCTGGCGGCCATGTTTTTTAACCAATCAACATTTCTTGAAGGGATCTTATAAAGGGTCACCCAAGGAACATTTCTACTTTCACTATTTTTTTCTTTGGGTTGCCATGGAAACTAGAATTATGGATGGATCAAAACAATTGAAGGAATTTAAGAGAGGACATTGAGAGGATGCTTCCTATGAAGTTTCAACCATATTGGCCAAATGGTTAGGGAGAAGAAGTCATTTAAAAGAAAAAGGACGCACGACGGACAATTCGCCATGACATAAGCTCGACTGGCTTTCAGCCAATGGCGCTAAAAATGGCAACCTGAAGTCGATTGAATCCGTCTTCAAAACGGCATATTTATAACAATTGCGTCCATTTTTAAAAAAGCAAACAAAAGACGATCGCATCAATGTTCAAAACAGTACACTGGAGACAATTGCATCCGTGTTCATAACGGCACTCAAACACTGAACGCACCATGTTTAAAATAGTACACTGAAGACGATCGCATCATCTTTCAAAATAGTACATTGAAGACGATCCCATCCGTGTTGAAAACGGTAAACTGAAGACGATCACATCCGTGTTCTAAGAGGCACATTAAAGACGATCGCATCCGTGTTGAAAATAGTAAACTGAAGACGATCGTATCCGTGTTCAAAACGGCAAAATGAAGACGACAATAGTGCATCTCAATTATTAATCATATGCTTATCTTTAATATGTCGGTAGATGTCCAAAAATTAAGACCATGACATTAGGATATTTATCTTTATCTATAATTACATTTGTGTAGTCATATTTGTAGGAGCTTTTTTTCAAGACAGAGCTTCACTGCAAAAATTAGTTAAATTGATTTAATGAATTGGGTATTTTATTCGATTATATGAACTTATTTCTTAACTTTTATTCAAGGAAGTTCAGTGATTATGGAAAATAATGAGAAATTTCTCCTTTTGTCACAATGTTTTCAAACGTCGAATGTGACAGAAGCGTCAAAATGCGTCTACAGGTGAGAAAGGGAATATAACAGAATATAACACCGAATTTGCAATTGACAAACAGCAGAAAGGATAACAAAGTTATAAATCCAGAGTTGTTCATACCTCCGATTAGTAAACGAAGTATCTGCTTAGTGTTTTCGTCATTTTTGTTTTCCATAGCCGCAGCATCAAATAAATCCGGTAGGTGTTCCCAAATTGTCTTGAACAACTCCTCCGGCAAACTGTCAACTTTTGTGTTCATTTTCTCGTCAGGAAAATCCTCCATATTTGAAGCACATCTTGGATACCTGATAAAATTCAACACTCTATGGGCTAATTCTAATTTAGCAATTGGTCATTACTCAGATACAACTGAGATTGGGAGAATACCAAACCTAGATGCAGATCTTCGCAAGCTAATAAACAAGTTAATCATAGTTAGTTACTCAAATATGGTGTCAAAGACATGCAGGCATACGGCGATATGGACCAACAGACAGACAACTTGGCCAAAAACAAGTCCCACATATATAGAGGAGACATAATAATGCATTTATGAGAAACAAGTTTCGTACCTTGACAGCCATGTTGCTTTTACAACCAACCTGAGCAGTCTGTGTACAGTGTCACCTAACGGAACATTTTTGTGAACTTTTTTTGAAATTGTACCAACGATTGCTGACAAAAATCAAAGGAAACTAGCCTCTTCCCATGACGGCCATATCTTGCAATCAATCAAGGTGACTAGGACAATGATTATAGAGATAATCCAAATTCTGCAAATTATATTGACATAGTACAAGTAGTTTTAATGAATGAAAATAGTGTAGGCTTTTTTTCTTTTGACTGCCGTGCCAATTATACTTCTGTATGGAATTCAATTGCGTGATCAATATTGGCAGGGGATCACTGAAGGAGAAGTATAAGGAACGCTGTTAATGGGCGAACCGAAAAACAGACATACTGACAGACGACTGTTGTTGAGCGATCATAATCGTTCACCCCGAGCATTTCTTGCTCAGTTGAGCTACAGATGGTTTATTGATTGATTTATTGGGGTTTAACGCCGTTTAAAACAGAACTCAGACGTATAACGGCGGCCAGTTCACATACGCATGTGTTTTCTGGCTATCTCGCACCAATACTCCATAAAACAGTCTTTGTAAGCAACTGGCTGCTTTTCCACATATACTGTTAGCCCATTGGTGCAAGACGAATGACGCTTGTTACAGTGACTTTTGTCAAACGTCGGAAAGCATGTTGCCAGAGATGGGTTTAACTCACAACCCCATGTAGCTTTGAAAGAACTAGTAGCCAATGACAGTCTCACCGTCCAAGCCGTAATGTGTTCGATGGTACGTTTCCGGATCCAGCCTGTGCCCTTGGTAAAAACTCTCCAATAATGATCTTTAACATGTTGTTTATGACGGAACTTTTACCCGAACCCGCCCTTCCTATCAGCAAAACATTGTGTTTCTTATAATCCTTTCGTCTGCAGTAACGTATGATGTCTTCAAGGATTTTTTGGTTTTCCGCCTCAACAGCTTCTTTTGTTCGAGTGTCTGAAAATACATAAAGACAATATGCAGTGCCATTTTGTATTACTTTACTTGAAACATTTCCCAAATAACGTAACAAACATTTTAAATCCTGGAACAATGCCCTTGAGAGTGGGTAAAACTGTTTGATCTGCCCTGATACAGCTGTAGATAGGGAGCGTAGTTGATGTTCTAAAATCCTTATTTGAAACTCAAAATATATGTTGTGGGTACTCAAAAGCATCGTCTCAGTCAGACAATTAGTTTGAGTACCCACAACCCACAACATAGGGTTTGGTTGAGTCATAAGAGATATGTTGATAGGAAATAAGGATAAGATAAGGTTTTTATCACACGACAATGCTTGTATCCGATCTAATAATATACCCATTACGTTTTCTTTAAATATATAACGTGTGTAGTATACGGAAACTAAGAAAATGACATCATACCTATATCACTCACAGTGTGGCTGATATGGATTATATCTCACTGATATAACTCAGTATCTCATCGTTAAGCATTAAATAACAGGTATTATATAAAGAGAAGTGAAAGAACTTGCTTCACAATCCATGTAAATTCATAGTTTTAAATACAGTCGAACCTGTGCTGAAGACCACATTGGAATATAAATCCCCTGTCTATAGCGACCACATGTTTAGTTTCCAAATTACTCATATTCTTTATAAATAACCCTGCAGTAAAAGACCCAACTGTGAACAAAGACCAGATTCTTCACTTCCCACGGGTGGTCTTTAGACACAGGTTTGACTTTATACGCCACATTATATGTAGTTCAATCATCATCATTGATATTGATAAGAATCATAAAGCATTCCATTCCGGTCAGGTCGGTGACAAAATATGAATGCTTAGAGGCAATTTGTGCCTTCTTAAAAATATATAAACACACTTTAAGACAATGACTTTTAATAGGAATGATTATCAAATGGGAGGGACGAAATGCTGCTATTGTGCATTCAATTTGTTCTCCTTTTGCTTCATCCGGTAGTTTTCTTTAGGAATTATACAATATCTCATGAATCATGTTGTCTTTTGAAATAAATCTAGTACAAGAGAAAGTTGATGCAAGGCATCAACGACGCCGGAAAAGACTGCATTAATTAAGATTGAACACACATGCATTCTTCACTTTCATTAGTCTAAACATACACATAACTAGAGATTGCTTTTTTGAAAAAGCGCTTGTCTCCCCATTTGTGTGGTCGTAGGGGAGGAAAAGAAATGATTGAGTCAAAAGCAATAGGGGTTATCTACAACATAGGACCAACCTGCACACCAAACATGACCTTGACCTTTGACCTAGTGACCTCAAAATCAATAGGGGTCATTTGCTAGTGGTGACCAACCTGCACACTAAGTAATAAGTTCCTGGGCCTAAGCATTCTTCAGTTATTGAGCGGATACCATTTTTCAGTCCAAGGTCACCGTGACCTTGACTTTGACCTACTGACATCAAAATCAATAGGGATCATCTACTGGTTAGGACGAACCTGCACACCAGATATGAAGTTCCTCGACATAAGCATTCTTTAGTTATTGAGCGGAAACCATTTTTCAGCTGAAGGTTACCATGACCTTGACCTTTGACCTAGTGACCTCAAAATCAATAGGGGTCATCTGCTTGTGGTGACCAACCTGCACACCAAGTATTAACTTCCATGGCCAAAGCCATTAAGCAAAAACAATTTTTCAGCTCATTGTCACTGTGACCTTTCAGCTCAAGGGCACTGTGACCTTGACTTTAGATGTACTGACTTCAAAATCAATAGGGGTCTTCTACTGGGCATGGCAAACCTTCTTACCAAGTAAAGAGTTTTTCGGCATAAGCTTTCTTTAGTTATTGAGCGGAAACCATTTTTTATCTCACACGGTCACCATGACCTTGACCTTTGACCTTCTGACATCAAAATCAATAGCGGTCATCTACTGGTCATGACCAACATACATACTAAGTATAAAGTTCCTACGCCCAAGCGTTCTTCAGTTATTGAGCGGAAACATGTGTGATGGACGTGACCTTGACCACTGTGACCTTGACCTTTGACCTAGTGATCTCAAAATCAATAGAGGTCATTTGCTGGTAGTGACCAACCTGCACACCAAGTATGAAGTTCCTTGGCCGAAGCGACAACAATTTTTCAGCTCATTGTCACTGTGACCTTTCAGTTCAAGGTCACTGTGACCTTGACCTTAGACGTACTGACCTCAAAATCAATAGGGGTCGTCTACTGGGCATGGCCAACCTGCATACCAAGTATGGAGTTCCTCGGCCCAAGTGTTCTTCAGTTATTGAGCGGAAACCACGTCTTACCTTGACCTTTGACTTTCTGACATCAAAACCAATAGGGGTCAGCTACTGGTCATGACCAACCTGCATACCAAGTATGAAGTTTCTACGCCCAAGCGTTCTTCAGTTATTGACTGGAAACAAGTGTGACAGACGGAAGGACGGAGGGACGGAAGAACGGAAGGACGGAACGGACAAAAACAATATGTCACCCCCATGTATGGGGGAGACATAATGAAAACCTTTAAACGTTTAAAACATTGAGAAAATGGTTAAATTGCTGAAGACATGAACTTTCTCATTTTTAATAATAATTAGAATAAGAATTTCACAGATTTTAAAATTTATCCTCATATGTTTAAAAGGTAGACCACACTTGAAACAGCATATCATCTAAGTTGTTTATTTAAATCATTGATGCGTACAATATATGTATGGCGCAAGAAAAATGCCTGTTGCGAGTCCCATTACTATTTAAAAGGTGGCAAGTATGAAATTAATTGTGTGCGAAAGCCCCGATTTGCTTTATTTCTAAAATTATTGCGCGGGTGTATCAGCACCAGTGCATATATTGGTTGTGGAAAAACTATCACTGGTGCAATGAGCTTGCACATGCGCCTTGTTAATCATCTTGATCGCACATGCGCCGTATTTTACCGTCAGCTCTCGGATATTTCCATAGCAGTTCGTCACTAGACTGGTTCTCGTTCGAGTTTGCAATAGAATATTAAGATTTGTGAACCAGTCTATGTATATGCGAGTAGTTTTTTTATAATTAAAATGTAAATTAAAACCATATTTTTTTAATAGCACCCACCGCTGCCACTATTTGTAACGTGTACCGGCGTTAAGCCATCGCGGGTCACCCATCCAGGCACTAACCGCGATGAACGTTGCTTAATTTTACACAAAGGTCAACCACTCTACCAACGTCGCTATAAACGTCGGCTTCCACAACAAGGCTGTAGAAGTGATATTTATACAAGGGATGGCAACGAATACCAAAATTAGTATTCGAATATTCGATCACAAGATATTCGAATATTCGACCCATTTGCGCATGCTTACCAAACAAAGACTTGCTTAATTCTTTATTTGTCCAGTGTACTCGCATTTGTCGTTTCCGTTACACCGATGAATTCGTATGAAAAGAATGTTCGTGAAAAATACATTGGTAAAGTGCGCAGATTTTAATTTATTGATCCCATTCTTAATGTATTGTTCGAAACATTTAGCTCTGATTACCCAGTTTACAACTGAGATTTTATCTTTCTCTTGCTGAATATAACTAAACTATTGTTAAAATGCTGTTGTAAATGACATATTGATGTTTGTTTCTTCTGCTCGGTAGTTACAGAAGGGTTATCCATGTATCTAGATGGATGTTTGTTTCGTAGATGATTGCGGAGGTTGGTTTTTGTTTACTGGTAGGACAGCTCAGCCTCACACAGAGTACATGTAGCTATTTTCTCAGATCGGCGAAATACTTCCAAACTACATACGGCGTAATAGGCATTGTTGAAATAAAATTTTACGTACTAATGTCAAGATATTTCAAAACTGATGTTGCAATGCAGATCGAATTTTGGAAAAAAGGTTTTATTTCACAGTTTGATACTTGAACAAACAATTAATGAACTTCAAACACGTGCTACATATCTGCATGTTTGCAATTACCAATCAAGGCTTCTTTTATTATACACAATTTGAAATACACGGCTACTTAATTAATAACAATTTGTTTATCAGAACTATTGACGAAATCGGATAATAACACCTCAAATATTGTCTGATTGATGCCTCATTCTAAAAAGCGATAACTACATAGAGTAAACGGTGAAGTTGCGGTGTTTTTGGAACGAAAACATCGGTATTGTATCGATCACACTTATAGCCTAAAGCAGGGATTATCAGTTTGACATGTTATACACTATATTGACCCTTTATAAACAACGGGTAAAATAGACGATCGGTAACCATTTACCTACAGTTTATGAAAAAAATAAACAAGCAAAAATTATTTTTTATTTTTTAGTGTTGAAAATCCTGATTTCATCGAATATTCGAACCATGATATAGTATTCGAATATTCGAATATTCGTTGCCATCCCTAATTTATACATATACCTTTACCCCGTTCCCGTTACATTAGGAAAATGGGAATATTTTCATAAATGCGAAGTTATTGTGCTAAATTTTGCGATTTTAAGAATATATTAAAGGGGAAAAATGACGCGCATGCGCAGACAAATGTTTACAATAATTTTGGGAGATCGAGGTCAACACGTTGGGAAAAGGTATTATGTGTCATAACTTAGTGTTTTTAAACAAATGCAATTGTAATATGTTCAAGACATTTAAATTTGTTTTTTTCCAATAACAACTCGTCCTCTCATTTGAATACATAAACTGATGACGTCATAGTTTTGGTATATTTCGGGGACAATCAAGTATGTAAGCGAGTGCCCAATTAGTCTTTGTCATTTGTATTTCCCTTTTCGGTTTTATCACGGTGGCAGTACTGGTATCTTTAATATTACCAGTACCACCATGAGCGATTGATTGATTGTTTGGTGTTTTACGCCACTTTAAAAATTATTTAGTTAGATCACGGCGTTTCATTGGTAAGTTACCAGTACTACTTGTTCATTTATCCTGACATCAGCCAGTTAGTCGTAATGCTAACCCCACAAACCTGAGCGCCAAGGAGGGCAGTCAATTACACCCATTTTTAAAGTATTTGGTATGACCCGGCAGGGGATCAAACCCGCAACCTCCTGCAGTCAAGGCGAACGATCTACCACTACACAACCCAGGCGGTTGGTCTACCATGAGGGAAAATAAGTTCAATATGAGCGAGTACTGCCTTTGGGATTTGTTCACACAAACGGCACAGGTTCTGGTTAAGTCCTCAGGAAGCTGACATTGAGCGTGATAACTTCTTTCATAATCTATGTAAAATAAATAGTTAGCTAAATATTGCAATACGTCTACGGTCTAAGTATACAACAACCAGTATTCACAGACAGTAACCCATCGATGATACTAAATACACTCCACGTTGCTTCGTTAATCCTTTTCTATATACAGACACATTCGAATTTGATGTCTCTGCAGCAGACGACTTTTAAAAACAAATGTTTCAACTATATATTCAATAATTATACTATACTAACGGGAAAGGGGTGTGATATATTGAACCCTTTCGTGAACTGGTTAATGCCAGTTCAAGTAAGGGTTAAATCTATCTATAGACCGCGCCTCCCCACACGAACCTTGCCATGTTCTAAACGACAGTAATTGTCATGTAGAATCACGTACCCAATTAATTAGTGTCAACAGTGTAGACTACTCGCAATTAAACCCTAGTTGACCCTAATTAAGGTGGGGACTCTAATACACGATGTCTGGCTCCGAATGCAGTATAAATACAGGACGCCCCTGTATTTAGAGCTGCTCGGTTACAACCACGATTTAGACCTGTTTTAGGAACTGTACGAATAAAACATAGAAACTTATATTGTCTTAGTGATCAGTTATTATACCACACAGATACTTTTTGGCGCACGTGATCAGGACGAACAACAGAAGTACTAACCACAATACGGCTCAGCAACGAATAGTAAGTGAATATTTTAGTCTATTTTTCCTTTTGTATTAGTCAACCAACATGGATAATGACGGAAATGGAGATGATTTCAGAGTACTTTTTAAAAACATTTCGGAACAATTAGTAAACTTAGGATTACACGGCGCGACGGATTTCGTTCCTATTTTTGACGGAGAACATTCAAAATTCAAAAATTGGGTTAAAGCGATAGAGAAATGCGCGTTAGTAAATAATCTCCCTGACCATAAAAAGAAACTTGTCGCGTATAGGTTTAGTACGGGGACGGTCTCCGATTTTATACTCCGAAACATTCAGGAGGCTCCACAAGCAGAGTGGACACAGCTAAAAACCGCCTTAGCCGACCGTTTTAGCGTTATTACTGACGCACACATTCATTTCTCACGTCTTCGAAATATACGACAAAACGGTACTGAAAGCATACAAGATTTCGCTGAACGCATCCTTGTTTTGGCTCAAGACGCATACTCAGGCTTCGACACAGCAGAACATTTAGTAAATCATCAGACAGTAGGTTTTTTTGTTGACGGACTAGCGGACGAAGGAATTCGCCAAAAACTGACTAGGGAAAACCCGACCTCTTTCCAAAACGCAGTATCGTCCGCGATAAATGAATTCAATGTAAGAATTAGATTTAAATTACGATCTCAAGAGATAAGACAAACTCCCCAACCTACACAATCCCGCGATACGCAAGATTTTCTAAATTCTGAACAACCTATGGAGGTAGAGGCAGTTAGACGAAGTAGTGTTTGTACTTTTTGTAATCGAAGGGGACATGTTAGCAATAATTGCCGTAAACGTTTAGGCCACATCAATACAATTAAAACCGAGTTACACGGCCAACAATTACATAATGATAGACAGCGACAGCCTAGGGGGCCTAGCTGGGGCCCTAGCCATCAATTTCAAAACAATAGGCAACGTCAGTCCAGTGGACCAAATTGGGGTTCAGGACAATATTATGAGAAAAGGGGAGATTCCAGACCCCCGATACGCTGTTTCTTTTGTGGGATACTGGGTCATCGCCAACCCGAATGTAGACAATATTTACGGTTAAGAACGAACCCAGATAACGGTTATCACAACCAAAAAAACTCCCAAACTTCGGCTGTAAACGGGACAACAGACCGAAGAAATTAGATTCTATTCAATTCAACACTCATTTGGAGGAGAACGATATTCCCAATAGTTGCTTAATCAATTTGCAAAATATTACTCTAAGATCCTTAATCGATACTGGGGCTTCTTTTTCACTAATACATAAACGCATTTTTAAAACTCTCAAACCGCAAGTAGATTTAAACAAGACTGGAATAAAACTAAGCTCTGCATCAGGCGACGAAATCAAAGTTTTAGGCACGGCACATTTAGACATGAAGATAAATAAATTAAAAATTAGCCATACTTTCATCGTCGCAGATAATTTATCGCGCAATTGCATTCTTGGCAAGGATTTCTTAGCCAAAAACAGTTGTAGGATATATTTCGATCTAAATTGTATTAGAATAAAGGACCAATATGTGCCTTTACAAAATGATGCCTGTATAGCCTCCTTGGTACGTCTGTGTAAAACGATAACTCTTAAACCCCAAACTACATATAGACTCCCTTCTAAACTAAAACAAAACCCCTCTATTTCAAACAATTCTGTATACGAAGTTACCACAATAGACAAGGGATTTCTAACAGACGAACCTTTTATAAAATTGACACCAAGTCTGTCTACCGTAACTCAAAAACGTCGCATCCCAGTAGTTCTTACAAATTTCTCAAATAAAACGATCAAGATAAAACGAGGTTGCGTCCTCGGACGGATTAAACCCCTCAATAAAGAAACATCGGTAAAAAGCTTGACAACTGACCAATCCGAGCGTCCAGCTCTGCATATCTGCTCAGTTAATAGCAACGTCACCGATGGAACTTTAACCAATACACAATCTCCCCGAGAACGGGTTAACGTCCCTTTAAACAAAAGTAGGGAAGTAGGAGAATTAATAGATAATTATACTGACATATTTTCAAAAGACGAGTTTGATTTGGGTAAATACCCCCACGAAAAAATAGCCTTACATACAAAAGAAGACACTCCCATAAGGTCCAGACCATATCGTGTCCCATTTCTAGAACGGGACATTTTAAAGAAAAAAATCGGCGATTTATTAGATGCAAAAATTATACGCCCATCCCATAGTGAATATAGCCAGCCATGCATACTAGTAGACAAAAAAGACGGCTCTAAAAGACTCGTCATTGATTTCCGCCGTTTAAATTCCATAGTTAAGTGCACAAGCTACTCACTCCCAAGAACGGACGACATATTAGCGTCTTTAAACGGAACCAAATTTTTCACGACTTTAGACCTATCAAACTCATATCACCAAATCGAACTTATGGAGGCCGACAAGGGAAAGACCGCCTTCACTACACCCTTTGGCTTATATGAGTTCAACAGGTTACCTTTCGGCATAAATTTAGCAGGTGGCCGCTTCCAGAGTATATTAAACAAAGTGCTACAAGGGTGCGAAAGTTATGCGGTCGCATATTTAGATGATATTCTGATCTATAGTAGAAACGAAGTCGACCACCTCCATCACATTGAGGAGATTTTCCGAAGGTTAAGAGATAACTGTCTAAAGTTAAAAGCAAAGAAATGCACCTTTTTTAAAGATTCCATTATATACCTAGGTCATGAAATTAGCGTAAACGGCATTTCACCTGACCACCAAAAAATAAAGGCCCTTAGAAACATCAAAATCCCAAAATGCGTAAAAGACGTAAGGTCATTTTTAGGTTTCACTGGTTATTACAGAAGATTTATAAAAAATTACGCAGAAGTAGCAATCCCTTTAACTCAATTAACGCACAAACACGTGAAATTCCAATGGACACAGGAATGCACTAATAGTTTTCAGGAAATCATAAAAAGATTAGAACAAATGCCCATTTTATCTCACCCAGATATTTCTAAAGAATATGTCTTATACTGCGACGCTTCAGATCAGTCAGTCGGAGCAGTTTTAACTCAAAATACTTCTAATTTAGAAAACGGTGAAAAACCTTTGTACTTCCTCAGTCACGCGCTCTCGAGGACTCAAAAGAAATACAGCACTATAATGAAGGAGACATTCGCAATCGATTATGCACTAAAGAAACTAAATTGTTACCTTCAGGGAGCTAAGTTCACTATCAAAACAGACCATAAACCATTAGTACACCTTTTGACGACAAATTTCGACAATAAACTATTACAACGTTATGCTTTAAATATTTCCTGTTATGATTGCAAGATCGAGTACATACCCGGAAACAAAAACATAGCCGCTGATTTCTTGTCACGAGAAATTTCACATACATCTGACAACCCCCTTTCGGACAACCCCCATACTATAAACGTAATAAATAACGCGGATTTAAATGCGAAACAAATAGCCGAGGCTTCTAAAGAACCTTCACCTTTAGAAAATTCGGGAATCACAGAGTTATCAAAATTAAACTTAAGTCAAGAACAAGACCTTGACGAAGATATTTCAAAATTAAAGGGCCGCGTAAGGACAAATGCCTTAACAGGGAATGAAAATAGAAGATTCATTATAATCGACGATATTCTCTATTTCATCACTAACCCTGATAACGATATCATCACCCGCATGTACATTCCTAAACACCTAAGAAACCTAGTCCTACAGGCTCGACATGAAATTGGTCACCCAGGGATAAGCAGGATGTACGATATTATCAAAAAAGATTTTTATTCAAGGATATAAATTCCTATGTGGGAACATGCGTCCCGTGTCAAACGGTAAATCTGAAACAGATTAAAACGCCCTTGGGCGACGTCAGTATTCCACCATACCCATTTGCGGAAGTTAGCATAGATTGTCAAGGCCCCTTCAGCCGAATCAGCCCTTGGAAATAAGTACTTAGTCGTTTTTCTCTGCGAGCTTACAGCTTTCCCCGAAGTTATCCCGACAAAGGACATAACTGCAGAGACGATAGTAAACGCATTCTTTGAAAATATCTTTTGGCGATACGGTTGCCCTTTAAAGGTAAAAACCGATAATGGCCCGTGTTTTATTGCAAAAATGTTCCAGGAGACAATGGCAGAGTTACACATAAATCACACTAGAACAACGATTTATTGCCCGGCGAGTAATGGTCGCAATGAAAGGTCACATGCAACTCTAAATTCCATCCTAACTAAACTAATACCAAAAAATCGAGATTTATGGGACGTCATGGTTGGGCCCGCTTTGGGCGGATTACGTTTTAACATATCTGAAAGCATGAAACAAAGCCCGTTTTTCCTACTTTACGGAAGAGACGCGATCCTACCTATAGATAACCTATTGGGTCGTAGACTAAAATACTATGGCACCGATTTCCACAAGGAAATGTTAGAACGCAACCATCAAATTTACAGGGACGTTTATAAATCAATTACTAAGTCACGGTCGACCCGAAATACATACGCAAATAAAAGCAGACACGAGGTCGATATACAAATAAACGACGCAGTTTACATAAAAAACCATGTCCGTAAAGGTAAACTGGCCCCACATTGGAAACCATACTTCAGAGTCATACAGATTAAAGGCCCAAAAACCCTAGTAGTTAAAAACCAGCTAGACAATCAACTTATTACAATTAGCAAGGACGATGTTAGACTTGCAAATCTAAATGAATGGGATATCCCCGTTACAAAAGAGTTGGACCCTAGTCCAATCAGAAATTGTCGATACGTACTTCCACAACTAACGAGTAATTCAGAAGTAACTGATGCAACCCAAATTCATAATAGACCCCGTAACCAAGCAAAAAAACTACTGTCACGAAGTCAAAGGGATAAGTTATCGTCAAGAAGCGAATTTTCCCATGGCGAGGTTTCGCTCGGTGATATTTCGCGAGACGAAGATTCAGAAGACAATCTAACATTATTCCAACTACAATCAAAGCTTAGGAGACAAAAATACGACAGAGAGCACTGTGCTACAACGGACAATTACTCGTTACAGTCAGAGTCTGTTTTAGAAAAGGGAAATAAGTCCCAATATGACACTTTCGAGAGTTCAATGGAAGTAGAATAAAATTCGAATTCAATGGAAGTAGAATAAAGTAGAATTATTAAAAGAATAATTAAGAGGTTGTTTAGAACCCTCGGAATTTTGAATTGAAAATAGAATATTAAATGTCCTGTAAAACCTTTTACAACAGTGGTATTAGTAAATACGCAAGAAAGTGTTAAGTAGAATATACAATAAATACAATGTCCTGTTAATTACAGCATTTACACTTGTGAGTATAAGGAAGTTACCTGCCTGATTAGATAACAGGTAAAACAAAGTCCATGTTAGTATAACAGGTAAAACAAAGTCCATGTTAGTTAACGCGTTTAGCACAAAATTCACTAACAAAGGGTGTTAACCCAATTACGACGTGGTTTAAAAGAAGATAAACACGTTACCCAAATATGAATGTTTAAAAAGGAAAATAAAACACATGTTTGTCCAAGTCGGACCCTGACGGTCGTTATGACGTTAAATGTACATTAAAAAAGTCGCGCAACCCTGTAAAAATAGCTCCCACCCCTGATTGGATAATTACCCTACGAAAAAAAGCGATAATTACTACCCATATCATACTTGTAAATATTCCCCACCCCTGATTGGATAATTACCCTAAGATAAAGAGCGATCATTACCGCCCATATCACGCTTGTATATATTTCCCGTCCCTGATTGGTTAATATGTTTAGATAAAGATCTATTGATACCTATTCCTGATTGAATAATGGGTTTAGATAAATATCTATTGTTATCCACATGACGTATTACGTATACGACCTTACATTTCAATTAAGCGGATGTCCGCAAGTTTTATCACTTGTCAGTTAGGTCTGCCATTCCCACCTATTCATAGTTCTGATTACGTCAGAAACAACCCGAGGCAGACTCCTAACGGACATCTTATTTATATCTTTACAGGTGAAGGATGCACCTACGTATTCCCTTTATCCTTGTCGCCTGTACAGCTTTAGTTTTTCCCCGAACAGATAGTTCTGAGGTCACTTTCAAAAACCACATAATGTTTAGAAATTTAAGAGAAATTTCGACCTCCAAATCACACTGGAAAGTCGCCCTGCTCATAGATTTGCACGCCTTCCCGGTTTTCCTGTCAGACCTAGAGTTAGAATGTGAGAAGTTGTATTTACTTGCAGATAGGACGGTACAACATTTACAAACTGAGACAGTACCGAACTCGCTACCATTAATCCGAACCTTACAGGAAATACAATCCCATTCCTTAAGCTCTAAATCAGAAAAGAATAACATAGCAAATGATTACCAGAGTTTGATTAAACTCATTCGCAATAGAGACAAACGGTCACTATTACCACTAGGGGGCGTTTTTAAATTCCTCTTTGGAGTAGCAGATAATAACGATATTATAGGAATAAAGCACAATATCGCGACTTTGGCCGGTTCACACAAGAAAATAGTTCACATACTAGACCATAGCCTTTCAATATTAAATATAACCCGTCATGACGTATCCCAAAATAGAGATTCCATAAACGAACTCATGATAGCGCTACGTACGATTCGAGACGAAATCGCTAAGCAGGTAAACAAAATCGAAAAACAACTTATACAAATCTCAGCCTTCCAAGAAATTATATCTGCAATACACATGATGTTCATAGAAATTAAGGACCTTTTAAATCGCGCCCGCGTGCACGTCCAAGATTTCAAACTAAAACTAGACTTACTGTCTTTTGAAAGATTGACCCCGTCGATTTTAGACCCTGCACAACTATTTAGCCTCTTAAATGAAATAAGAGACCAAATACCAGCAAATTTCATGATGACCCAAAAACCGACAGACGACTTATGGCTGCTGTACAAATCTTTGAAGGTCACAACGATAACGAGCAACGACTTCCTATCCGTAATTTTGACTATCCCATTGAAACCAGTAGGCAGTGCATATAAGCTAATTCAAGCATATCCGATTGAAATTCCTCTATTAAATACAACCTTTCGGGTGGAAAAGAACGAAAGTACTAAACCACTGACGGCCTCAATCAAAATCGAATCTAACTACTTCATGGTAAACGAGAAAAATACACATTTTGCACTGTTATCTGATATTCAAGCAAAAGACTGTTTACGCCAAGTTTTGCCTTTTTGCCCGCTCAATAAAGGGTTAAAGTCAACGTATAGAACCGATATCTGCGTGTTGAAATCTTATCTAGACAATTCAGGTAAAAACATTCCAAATTGCGAAAGGATTGTAAAGTCAGTATCTACACTACCCCAAGCACAGGCCATCAATCAAGAAAAATGGCTAATAATAGCCACGGAACAGACGCACTTTACGGTCAAATGTATCAATGGGACTGTCACGTATCTGACTGTTCACCCCCCCGTAGCGGTTATAAAAATTGCCCCGCTATGCGAAGCCTTCAGCAAGGACATAACGCTCCCTTTATATTACGAACACCAAAGCTCGACGAACTTAAGAAATAATTACTTAGATTTCCCAGCACAAGTTTTTAATATAACGAGGTTATCCATTTGGAAACCTTTTAAAACAAATTTCTCGACGTTCGAACGGGTAAAGATACCAACTAAACTAAACCGCATGCGAAACATGCCTATGGACGAATTAATACAACAAATTCACGAAATTGAGCTTTCATCATCCGAAATAGACGAACCTTTTTACACAAAAATCTGGTTTAAAGCAATTCTCACCGCCGCGGCCGTAATCCTATGTTTAACCTTGTTCGCAATTGCCTATAAAGCTAGAAGTAAATGTATAATTCCAAAAGGTTGACTAGAATTAAAGGAATAAACGTCAAATATTCCCAAGCTAACGCTGTAGATATGCCTATCGATGAAAAAGATACGGTCGAGGTGCTTGCGCTAAGGAAGGAGAAGGGTAACCAACCAATCCAATTCCTTTACCCGACACTACCAAACATAAAAGGGTAAACGGAGACACATAAATCGTCGTCAAGCCACGTAACAAAGGAAATTAATTAATGGACCTTCTCTGTCAAATGTCAAAACAACCAAACTCGGAGATAAATACGGAAATGTCCGAACAATCTAGCCATTCGCCTCTAGATACCATTGACCTCTAGATACCATGGACTCCAACAAGAAACTCATTAGCATGGTTTGCAATTTGGAGCGTACCGTCCGAGATGGGTCTCGCCCATCGGGGAAGTTACTACGTCTAATAGGAGCCATTGCCGGCGAGCTGGTACAGCAGTCTGCAACCCTTACGCCCTACCCAGTTAAGGCCCCGACTTCAGCCAAAGATTGGGTAGAGCTAGCGATGGACGAATGAGCTTCCACCGTGAACCGCCTACAAGACTCCGGACCATAGACGAACGCACACCAACGAACCACCCTACGCTGCCCTACGATACCATCAATTGATCAACCTGGATACCACTCTACGCGGACACCAACCGTTCACCACTCACGCCAGGGGAGCCAACAGAGGACCATTCAGATGTTTTGACTTTTTTATTTTAATCGTTATATAATTCAATACCAGTGTTCAGATATTTTGACTTTTTATTTCTCATTATCTAATTCAATACCAGTGTTCTAAAGGTTGTTATTTATCATTATTAAGTAAATACCAGTGTGTTAAAAATTCCCTTAAGGATGTTATTCAGTTATCGTGCATTGTTTCACACAAATGTCCTACACATTAGGCGTTTGTAGTTCTTATTGGAGTTATTACGTCACCAATCCGCAAACTGCCGCATACTGGGAGCATAGCATTTCGTTATGTCCCCATAGTTGTATGCGACGGTATTCGGGTGTTTTATCTGGTGACATTACATCACCATTATTGTATGCATGTATATTCAGATGATATATTTTTCGACATTTTTGTATACGATCGCATACTGGGGGTATATACGTTGATCAGTTATTACCCTTATAGTTTTACGCGATGGTATACAAGTGTTTTAAAATTATTTGGTAATTTGCCTAATTATCAGTCTTCACAAAAAAAATCTACCCATAAATCAAATGTTTACATAACTACATGTATTTTTATTTCTCGCCCCGGGTCTTCATCCCAAGTCCATTGACATGTGGAGGTGTGATATATTGAACCCTTTCGTGAACTGGTTAATGCCAGTTCAAGTAAGGGTTAAATCTATCTATAGACCGCGCCTCCCCACATGAACCTTGCCATGTTCTAAACGACAGTAATTGTCATGTAGAATCAATGTGTTTTTGGAACGAAAACATCGGTATTGTATCGATCACACTTATAGCCTAAAGCAGGGATTATCAGTTTGACATGTTATACACTATATTGACCCTTTATAAACAACGGGTAAAATAGACGATCGGTAACCATTTACCTACAGTTTATGAAAAAAATAAACAAGCAAAAATTATTTTTTATTTTTTAGTGTTGAAAATCCTGATTTCATCGAATATTCGAACCATGATATAGTATTCGAATATTCGAATATTCGTTGCCATCCCTAATTTATACATATACCTTTACCCCGTTCCCGTTACATTAGGAAAATGGGAATATTTTCATAAATGCGAAGTTATTGTGCTAAATTTTGCGATTTTAAGAATATATTAAAGGGGAAAAATGACGCGCATGCGCAGACAAATGTTTACAATAATTTTGGGAGATCGAGGTCAACACGTTGGGAAAAGGTATTATGTGTCATAACTTAGTGTTTTTAAACAAATGCAATTGTAATATGTTCAAGACATTTAAATTTGTTTTTTTCCAATAACAACTCGTCCTCTCATTTGAATACATAAACTGATGACGTCATAGTTTTGGTATATTTCGGGGACAATCAAGTATGTAAGCGAGTGCCCAATTAGTCTTTGTCATTTGTATTTCCCTTTTCGGTTTTATCACGGTGGCAGTACTGGTATCTTTAATATTACCAGTACCACCATGAGCGATTGATTGATTGTTTGGTGTTTTACGCCACTTTAAAAATTATTTAGTTAGATCACGGCGTTTCATTGGTAAGTTACCAGTACTACTTGTTCATTTATCCTGACATCAGCCAGTTAGTCGTAATGCTAACCCCACAAACCTGAGCGCCAAGGAGGGCAGTCAATTACACCCATTTTTAAAGTATTTGGTATGACCCGGCAGGGGATCAAACCCGCAACCTCCTGCAGTCAAGGCGAACGATCTACCACTACACAACCCAGGCGGTTGGTCTACCATGAGGGAAAATAAGTTCAATATGAGCGAGTACTGCCTTTGGGATTTGTTCACACAAACGGCACAGGTTCTGGTTAAGTCCTCAGGAAGCTGACATTGAGCGTGATAACTTCTTTCATAATCTATGTAAAATAAATAGTTAGCTAAATATTGCAATACGTCTACGGTCTAAGTATACAACAACCAGTATTCACAGACAGTAACCCATCGATGATACTAAATACACTCCACGTTGCTTCGTTAATCCTTTTCTATATACAGACACATTCGAATTTGATGTCTCTGCAGCAGACGACTTTTAAAAACAAATGTTTCAACTATATATTCAATAATTATACTATACTAACGGGAAAGGGGTGTGATATATTGAACCCTTTCGTGAACTGGTTAATGCCAGTTCAAGTAAGGGTTAAATCTATCTATAGACCGCGCCTCCCCACACGAACCTTGCCATGTTCTAAACGACAGTAATTGTCATGTAGAATCACGTACCCAATTAATTAGTGTCAACAGTGTAGACTACTCGCAATTAAACCCTAGTTGACCCTAATTAAGGTGGGGACTCTAATACACGATGTCTGGCTCCGAATGCAGTATAAATACAGGACGCCCCTGTATTTAGAGCTGCTCGGTTACAACCACGATTTAGACCTGTTTTAGGAACTGTACGAATAAAACATAGAAACTTATATTGTCTTAGTGATCAGTTATTATACCACAGGGGTATAGGTATAAAAACCACTTCTACAGCCTTGCTATTGCCTTGTTATTATATAGCGACGTTGGTATCTGAGTTGTTGACTGTTTCACGAAGTTAAGCAACGAACAGTGCGGTTAGTGCCTGGATGGATGATGGCTTTGGGTGCGGGTGGACGAATCTTAATCGTCACGATCACTTAAAAACAATTCTGAGTGTCCCTTAGCATGTGGCTTGGCTTGAGTTAACCCCCCCCCCCCCTCCAAACAACGACAAAACGGCTTCCCTGCTTCCGGTAGATCGCACTGGAACTGAGCTTTATCCATATGCTTTTCTGGAATCGCCATCACCACCTTTCTATAACAATGGTAGCCAGTAAATATGAAGCAATTACCAAGTCAGCACTTTATTAAAACAAGTAGATTTTTTTTTCTGCCGGGTATGAAGACATGCTACACACAAGTTCAAATTACCAAATATATGCATAGCAATGAGTGTATGACAATGAGTTTATATATTCAGTATAAATATGTATAGGATGCACATAAACTGTTTTATTTGATAATTTTAAGTAGTTTGACCTTGTCTGAAAGTGAAAGCAGAGTATGCGAAAAACCAGTTTTGGCCCAGCCCGGTTGGGTTCGAAATGACGGTTACCATCTTCGAGGGATGAATTATTTCTTGCATAATAAATTACACCCCATTTGTTTTGCAATAATTCAAAGCTAAGAGGTAACTCTGTTCACTGATAAAGGTTGTCGTACCACAACTTGTTGCCCAGTTTACTTGGAAACAAAGAAGGAATTGAATTGGTGAATTTAGAATATGACCTAAAAGCCCCTTTTCTAATCATTACGTTGGAAACATGGGTTTTCGTCTGACCAACTTTCCAACAGACTGGCAGTATGTTCATAGACGATAAGAAAGGTGAAATTGCCTTAATGGCAATAAGGGCAGTCCCAGATCAGAATGTGCGGAAACGCAGCAAGCTGACAGTCTGGTATATTATTCCATAAACTCTCAAAAGTTCGTTTTCTCGTGACACTGTCTTATTATTGATGGGTAGCAGAATTCCTGCCCTGGTCTCCGGCTCTTGTAAAAAAGGTGTCAGTCAAAAAGATATAGTTTCTACATAAAGGTACAGTATCCCTTTCACACATGGTTACGCTTCTTGACGTCCAGACGACTTTAGAAAAAAAATGGGACAAAAAGGAGAAATTGCCCATGATGAGCAATTTCTGTTTTTGCCACAATGTTTTCAACTCTTTTCAATTATATACTTTCGTATATAAGAATTTGTCATATCTTTTGCCCAGGTGTGTTCAAACTCGTCTGCTGCATACTTGTTTAATGTTGGAGAGGATAAAACTACTTCCGCATGACATAATTGGGACGTAGATAAGAGGGATAAGCACCTGTTATCTGGTTAAAATATCACATGGTGACATAAAATTGTCCAAATGTTCAGAAAATAAAACTTTGAAGTCACATTTGGCAAATACACACAACATACATATTCTGACAGTTTAAAATGTCAACTAAAGTAAGAGATACAATGAACAACTGGAATGTCTTTGTATTTTGAATAATGACTGGTTTAAAAGACACAGATAGTGTGATTCTGAATTATATTAATTTTGTTCCAAAAATTAACAGACTGACATTATTCATAAGGATAAAATATTATCAAAACGTCTAGTATATCAAAACATGTGTATCTACTGCAATAGAAGAATGTTTCGACTTCCAGAAAATATCTTAGTTATTTTCATATCTTAAATGGTTTTTGAGTTTTACTTGCTACAAATGTTGGGACGGGTGATAGTATACACCTTACTTATTTATCCCTTTTATCTACGTCCCTAGCCAGGTATTTAATTCGTTTCGTTTGCTAAAAGTATTGGTTTTCTACAATGAATACCATTCATCCACCCTAGGTTAGTAATTTACCATTTAAACTGTCGATCAGACAAACAAGTACTCTTAGAACGAATGCACATGAATGCAATTCTTACTAAACTAACAATGATCTTCTATTCAGCTCTACAGATTAAAACATGTTAATTAGACAGATGTGTAACCAGGGATTACTAATACGTATATATGTCAGTTCTCTTGGTCAATTAACGTGTGTTCTACAAATAGACATTTATGCAACATGATTACTAAAAAATATTATATTTAATTGTTTACCTCTGTACATGATTGAGTCTGCCATTGTATTGAATGCCAGCAGGAATAGCAAAATCTAATTTAATGGTAGCAACGAGCGTTAAAATAATGCCAAGGACCCTGATTAATACCACTATTGACCCGAGCCAATATATATATTCATACGCGACAAAAATAATTTCTCTTAAAGTAGTTGATCCGATTACCATATCAGCCAGTGAATGAGAAAATGTACAAGTTGGCATTTCTGAGTGATTGATTGATTGGTGAGGTTAAACGTCGTTTACAACAATGTTTCAGTCATATTATCATAACCTCCTCGTGACATTTCTGAACAGTGTAGGTTGGGATCACATTGTCAACCTGCTCAGTCTTATCAGAATCTACACAAGTTGACACCGAACATTCTCGCAAGCGTGTGTAAGTAATACGTGAACAGTGTAGGTTAAGATCACAGTGTCAACCTTATCATAATCTACACAAGTTGACACCGAACATTCTCACAAGCTTGTGTAAATAATCCGTGAACAGTGTAGATATTGATCAGATTGCGTTGATGCACGGGCTTATCCGGATACAGATTGTTTACAAATATCAAACTTGTACCTTTTTCATTATAAGTACTTGACAATGTAGTTTATTTCAGTGCATTTCTTCACCAACTTAGGAAACACGTAGATATATAGATCTAAATTCATTTAATGTAATGAGTATTTTTAGCGGAAAGAGCACCTGCGGGTACCTGACGACAGTTTGCAACCTGCTGTCTGTAACAAGGGTCTATCAAGTAACTGAATGGTCCGGTGGTCGAGTGATTAACATGCTGGACTGGTAATCCAGAAGTCCTGGGTTTAAATTCGGTTCGGTTTCTGGAAGTTGTTGAGTTGCTTTAAAGTTTTAAGTGTCCCCCTATCAACTAGACTAGTAGAGGTCAAGCACTTGTCCTTGTCATGAAAAATGGCCTCGCGTTGATCGGTGCTTTACACATTGCGGGGCACGTTTAAGAACCAAGGGGTCTTTTCGGAAAGAGCTCGGGTATCACAACGGGACTCCTTTGTATATTACGCTGTCTCTTGAAATTAACTGCACCTGTCCGATCACAGTGGCGAATGATTGATGCCCCCCCCCCCCCCCCCCCCCCCACACACGCACACACACAAACACACAGACACAGTTGGCTGACATTTAAGTTTATAGGGCACACATTTATTGATTGAACTTTAAAATGTTTGGTAAAATAAAACAACGACCGTGCATATTAAATAACATGGTAGCAAATGTGTTTGATCGAGCATGTATCAATATTACAAGTACATGATATTAAATGATTGTACTTTTTGTTCTGAAATATTGTTTGACCTCATTGAAACATGAATCACGTCATTCAAAATGCTGTAACCATACACTCAACAAAACGATGAAACATTCAAGATATATTAAAGAAATATATGCCATCGTATTATAGTTATGTCAAATACTCAAACATCGAATTAAAACATAGATAAAGGCAGGGTCTTTCAAATATTTAAAAGACCCTGATAAAGGTGAAGGAGTTGAAAAAGTCGAAACAGATTAACTCTTAATTGGAGAAGAGTCTAATAGCGCGTCTGTCCGCCCTGACTATAAATAACTACTCGGCACGCCTCGGCATTGACGTGACGTAACGTTGAACATAATTCTGCATCAGGTTTCGCATATTGTATCCCATTCGTCGCGCAACCTGCAAATGATATGGACAGCAATTAATTTACTTTCAGGAATTTGAGATCTAACCTCAGATTGGCAGACACCGGCGTTGACGAGACCAACAGCTATTTAGCGTTGCTCAATTGACAATTGCCCCATTATGTGGTGGTTTTTTTTTCGATGTGGGTACTAGTTCTATTAGACATTACAAATGACGACGATCTAAACAAATTCGTAACCAAACCACCATTTTCCAGTGCATTTTTTTTTTTTTTTTTTCTTATCGATTCATCGATTTAATCTGACCAGGGACACTATATTAAAATAATATAGTGTCCCTGATCTGACCGAACAATTCTGAGTAAAACTGCCCAAAATACTAATATTCGAAAATTCGTATTAATAATTATGATAAATAAAAAAGTAATACTGAATCAAAATGTGCACAGTTATAGGTTTTATTTAGTATAGTAGGACGTTATTCACACACCATTCCTGAAATTGTTTTGGTAAAAATTGTTTGCTTTTTCACTATTAAAAACATTTTGACATGTAAATTTGTCGGTGTCACTAAACAGAGTCTGGTAGAGTCTGGTAGAGTCCGGTAGAGTCTGGTCGTCAAATATCCCATTATATCACTGTTTTGTTGTGTTTTTGTATTGAAATGAATGAAATAACGTGTTATTGTATCATATAAATAAAAATAAAAATGTATTTGCCTATTTCAGTTAATTTTCGAGTGAATATATAAATATTATATGCGTGAACACGGACACTGGTAGAGTCTGGTCATTATTAAGCAATAAATACAAAGTTTTATCCGATTTATATTATTTCATTTGATAATCGGGAAAATAGAGAAAGATTGAGGATTGTTAACGATAACATTATGTTTCGTAAATCAAAATGGCTTACGTGAAATTTCTGTTCATAATGCGGCAATATCGCACATCCTGAACGAGTAATACACTAATATCTCTCTCTAGTATGCGTCAACCAATTGATTAGGTGTGATCAACAGATTAGTGTTATAATTATATTATAACAATACCAAGATTTTAAATGTATGAAAACTACTAGATTGGAATAATTTTATGTTTTATATGTCATTAGCGTTAATTAAACCAAATACTTAGAGAGCTATATACTTACTTAAACGTTATTCATATGAAATTAAAGAGAGTGTGTAGTTACTACAATCCGCAAAAAATAGAATCAAACTAAACCATATTTGCATTTTTTTTTTTATAAATATGCAAAAATATTTTAACTTGAAAAATAAATATATATCCTGATATAGTTCATAAAATGCATTTTGCGAAATATTGTATCCAGGCCACACCACGTGGAGGAACTCTCTCATGGCCCAAAATGTAATGTTTGAATCTTAATTATATCATTTTGGGAATTTTTTTCCGTTTTCCATTTTAGGTTACCAAAATAGAGCCCGCGTACCTGACGAGGACTCGGGCCGTAAATGACTCTACACAGAGCTCCATTTTTTGGATTTTTTATTCTATGATTTTGGTTCTATGTACATTCTTTTGATAGAGATTCAAAGCACGGCTGAGCAGCAGCACCCAGCTACCTGTCGTGTCTGCACCACTGTTGAGCGTGCTAGCTTAGGGTGCTCGCAGCACTTGTTTAGCATGTAGACATTGCCGACATGTAAACCCGGGGCCAACATTACCCGCGAAACCTATAAGTCAATATAAAGCCCTTTGCCTGCCAGCCCGCTATTAAATCGAGTGATACGCAAAGGACAAACCATGAATTATTCCTTAACACATTTGTCTCAACCCGCATCTCTAACAGATGTATGCCGGTTTATTTTGTATCCTCAAGATGTAGGTGTGTTTGATTCAATTCGTTTCTAATTGGTGACGTGATCTCATTTTAGGTTAACAAAAAAGACCCTACACAGAGCTCTATTTTTTGGAATTTTTATTCATTGTTTTTGGTTTAAATTTTTCGCTTCTTTATGTCTGCTTCCTGGTGACATAACCAGTACTCAAATTTAAACCTTGTCCTAGCGTTAACATTTTAGACAGATATAAAGAAATTATTGTTGAAAATGTCGACATACAGGTATTAGCGAATGATTGATTAAAACTATATTGTTGTTGGTTTGCAACTAAAATATGCAGTCCTTTTTACATGAATGTGTTTTAATATAATCTGTGTTTTTTATTTTCAATTGTGTATGTTTTGCAATTTTTCAGGCGTTTGCGCGTGCCGAGTTTTCGTGCAATTCTCGTAATGGAGGGTAATGTTAGTTGCTTATCTGTTGATGTGATGTTTGAAATGTAATGCGACTTTAAGTTCAATAAATTCATAAATCGCCTGGATCTGGTCAGGACTTAACTGTGTCCATGTAGCATGAGAAACATGTAGCACCGACGCTTGTGTCGCCAAACAATATTTACCCGAGTCGTGCAATGCGCCTCTCACATCAAGAGATTGACACTGTTCAAGTTCTTGTAACTTTTCTATCATGTCGGGCATTTTCTGGACTACCCAGTTTGTCGTCCTTTTGATAACATGGTTATCATTTGCATTATTAAACCATTGTTGTGGTAGCCAGGGATGTTTGAGTTTGGGGAGAAACATATGCTTCTCCAAATTGGTAAGTATCCGTTGTAAATATGTCAAATTTTGTTTTTTTGGATACTTCTTGGTCCATTTCTGTGAATGACGTTGCAGTTTCAGCACTTAAGATACCATTAGGACCGAAGAGTTTACAAATAATGCGGTTAACTTCAGGTTGAGGACTTACTGAGTTTATTTACCGCATTATCCTTCAAATGTTTCGCGCAAAGAACTAGTGTGGCTTGTGGGAAACATATGTCAATGGCTTTACAAGTCGAAAACTCTTTGTCGGAACAATTGTTTTATTTACTCTGGTCGATGTCACTCAATTTATCCTGCAATTTCATATGAATTACTTTTAAGTAAGTATATAGCTCTCTAAGCATTTGGTTTAATTAATGTTAATGACATTTAAAACATAAATTATTCCAATCTAGTATTTTTCATACATTTAAAATCTTGGTAATTATAACACTAATCTGTTGATCACACC
Source organism: Serripes groenlandicus (assembly GCA_031761405.1). Classification (NCBI taxonomy): domain Eukaryota; kingdom Metazoa; phylum Mollusca; class Bivalvia; order Cardiida; family Cardiidae; genus Serripes; species Serripes groenlandicus. The sequence continues at coordinate 98,450,643 of JASEVX010000003.1, forward strand.
TAATCAATTAGTTGGCCCATAATAGAGAGAGAATTTAGTGTATTACTCGTTCAGGATGTACGATAGGGCCGCATTATAAACAGAAATTTCACGTCAGCCATTTTGATTTACGAAACACAATGTTATCGTTAAAAATCCTCAATCTTCCACTATTTTCCCGATTATCAGCTGAAATAATATAAGAAATAAATATATAATATGACACATATAAATAAAATTAAACTTTTTATAACTTAAAAATCGGATAAAACATTGTATTTATTGCTTAATAATGACCAGACTCTACCAGTGTCCGTGTTCACGCTTATAATATTTCTATATTCACTCGAAAATGAACTAAAATAGGCAAATACCTTTTTATTTTTATTTATATGATACAATAGCACTTTATTTAATTCATTTCAATACAAAAACACAACAAAACAGTGATATAGTGGGATATTTGACGACCAGACTCTACCAGACTCTACTGGACTCTACCAGACTCTGTTTAGTGATACCCTAAATTTGCTATTGTTTTGCCGTCTTTAAAGTTTTAATTGGTATATGATGAAATGAAAAGTATGTTGCAGAATCGATACACGCTTTGGAGCGTTGGAAAATTTACATGTCTCTCGACATTCTGTCAATTTGTCCACGCAGATGAAGAAAAAGAAGACGATATACCTTTAAGGTGAGCAACCGTTTTCCAAAAATCTATTATTAGAAATGGGAATTTTGATTTTATACTTTCGCTTTAATAAATTGTTTTTTTTTAATACAAATACAAAACTATTTGTTATTAAAGTTTGTACCGTGATTATATGTATCGATTTGAGCAACTGATGTAAATATGAACAACTATTTCTATACGTATTGAGGCTGAATCAAAGAAATTCTAAATAGGCGGATGTCAGCTATTAATAGATTTTCGTGGAAAAACACATGCAAAATAATTATTTGTGGGTAAAAGGGTTTAAAAAAAATTCAATCTAAATCGGTATATGATCTGTTAAAACTTTTAATTGTGATAATTGAAAATAAAATCATCGTGAGCATTGCATTTCTGTCAGAGGAAAGATAGCATTTGTGCATAAAAAGAAAAACATGTTCGGCTGGGTTAACTTGTTCACACACCTCCTCTGTGTTAATTAATGAAGCTGTAATTTGATTGGTGGATTGGCAATCCTAGCTGCGGCACTGTTTCATACACGAAGGACTACTTTAATGTTGAAGAAGGTAGAATATGTCTGTTAGAATGAAACAGGAACAAACGAAACGTGCGACAGCCAGAGGTGAAACCAGTGACATTTAAGACATTATATACATATTATTAAATATTTAGGTATGTGTTGCACTATTGCAATGTACTTTATATGTCTCGTTGCATTAACTAATTCTTGTCTTGTAGATACTAACTTTCACTTTCGATGTAGTGTGTAGGGTTGTCAGAGGTAAGTCGACAGGATAGTTTATTAATGTTAGGCCAGGTTTCTGTACACATGATCTTAACCCTTTCCCTCATACGACAATTCTGCAGCAGACGACTTTGAACATACTTTGTCAAAAAATAGAATATCTCTATAATTGAATGGATATTAAACCTATGACTAAAAGTGGAAAACATAGTGGCCAATGGAGAAATTGCTCGTTTTGAGCAATTTCTTCTTTTGTCACTATGTTTTCAAAAGGCCGTCTGCTGCAGAGGCTTCAGAAAGCTTATATATGAGGGAAAGGGGGTATGATATTAACCTGGACCGGGACCTGTTGCTATTAGCACAGGGACGTGCTCCTCTAAAAACAAGAAGAATTTTGATGCAAAGCATCAAAGACACCGCACATGATTTTGAAGCATGACTTAAAGGAAGCAGATGCAGTTCAGTACATTTAAATAACCTGTGCAAGCAGACAGGATGTAAATATTTCGAACAAGAAGGCTAAATGTCCCTTTATTTCAAACAAGAAGGCCAATATGTGCCTATATTGCTACCATAGCCTATATAAAAAGGTTACCAAGAGCAGAAAGGGTCAATATTGACGTAGGGATTAAACGTTTTACATGCTATGATCTATATGTGATATTCAGCATGTGAAGTTTAGTCGTGAAATGACAAATATAGTCCTGAAACCATTTGGTTTACGGTTTGCTTAACATAGTCAAGTATAGTCAACATATAGCAAGAATTATTAAGTCTGTTTTGTTTGTTTGTAATGTCACTTTAATCGTTTTGAACATGCCAGAAGAAAACTGAAAAATAAACAAAAGAAAATGGTCAAGTCAGTTCCCCAAGTGCAAAGAGCGACCAGTTGGTACGAATCGTTCATCTCGAACGAAACATGAAAAACCAAGTATGAATCCAATGAATTTTTGAAATTGTGAAAACAGCAAAGTATTTATAGCGGAAGGAACAGAGACAACTTAACAACTCTATGGGAACCGATGACATCTTGTCGTCTATTCAATAAGAATGATCAAAATGACATGCTGCATTTACAAATAATAGAACGGGTCACATTACGGCCATGCGTATTGCATAGTTTCTCAGATTTATACTGTAATATATAGTAATTAATTTTTTTAAAGATTACCCATTTATTTAAAAATCTCAATATCGTAAATGGGCAAAAACATCGCCAGTACTTCTTTCTGAGCTTTGATGAATCAGGTCGTAAACCAAACTATAAAGAAAACATAGCCTAGGAAGTTAGGGGAAAGCTATTAAATACCCATTACATGTGTCTAAAGTTTTGTAATAATGGTAGAAGACATACGTATTTCGTATCTTGCTGTTTCTTAAATCATTTTATACAATTTATTTATTCATAAAGGTTGTTTTTTTCAAACATATAACAGAGTTTTTCTTAACAATAATAATGTTGGTTGCTCCCTTTTCGATTACATCACCCCATGGTACAACATTAAAACCTATCCCATGCTCACACACTCGGACGCCGCGCTTCCATGCGGCGTCAATAAATATCATTTATATATAGGGTCATATTTATTTTTAGAAGAGCACGTCCCTGTGGTTACAAATACAAATATCTTCTATACCGGTCATCAAACGTTTTTACTTCTTACTTGGTATACTTGTTCTAATGACAATCCAGACGACTGCAGCAAGTCACATAACTCTGTCAACCATATGTGTGGAGTTATGCCCCTTTTTGTGCTTAGATTTTATCACAAAAACATAACCTAAGCTATTACTTTGCCATTTCTAAATATTTCTTCATCACACTTTTAAATTATTTTGTTTATGACAACAGGGTTGTGATGCAACCAAAATCTGTGAGTCAAGCTCACATTTTATAAAGTTATGCCCCTTGTTTTACTTGCCATCTGCGTTGGTTAAAGTAATTTTACAAATACCAATATCTTCAAAATTACACAATAATACAATATACTTGTTCTTAGACAAAAAACATACTGACATGCTTTCGAATAGTCTAGCATATTGTCATGAGACAGCTCTTGTTGTTTGTTTCAGATTTTATGAAGACAACTGCAATTATATACTTCAGACCTTATGTAATAAAAATAGTAAAGTAAACTATGCTTTATAGAACTTGGGTGAAAGGGAACAAGAAAAGGAATACTCACATACTAATATTTTTTTTAATTTAGATCTTCTGTAGCTGTTCAGTTTAATAATTTTCTTCTCTTTAAATATGTATAAATCGCTTGGTATATTTAAAAAGTCGTTGGCTGTAAGTAAAGTATTTCGTGATTGTACAATTCACAACGCGAGGCTTTTTCCCAAAACATTGTTTTCTATTTGATTTTCGGCATTTTACTACACACCAGTAATTTACCAATACACAACGTACATGACAAATGTCTGACAAAAATACATAGATGTAAGTATGCAAAGGAATTAAAAATCAAAACCGAATGTCCTATATTCCGCATGATTAATTAATAACACAGTTAAAAGCATTTTGGCAAAAGGAGGAAATCAGGTTATAAACAAATAATTAATTATCCCTAACTTTAATTAACCATTTCTCACCTGAAGACGCTTTTTTAGCTCATCTGCAGCAGACGACTTTTGTTTACATGAAAAAATTAGAAACTGCTCATCATGATAGAGCAAATTCTACTATTGGCATTATGTTTTCAATTCTGATTCTGTTCAATTATTAGAATAAGTGGTTTCTGATTGAATATGATCTAACATATTATATCTAACTGATAGCAAAACAATGTCTTATTGGTTTCACACTTACCAAACTCAAATTATCAGGTTTAATAGTTTTGAAAAAAAGAATGGTATTGTATTTCTTCCTCATTATGGGATTATACATCTTTATTACAAATGATAGCGGAAACCAACCACCACTACATCTTACAAGTCAACCGATCCAGGCAATTGTCGCAGGCTGCGGTAAACTATTCACTACTAGGTCATGGCAGGTCCCGGCAAATATCATACCCCATCTTAAAGGTTTTTCTGACACTGACAGGCTTGTACATCTAGGATTACCAAAACTTCTATTTCTCAATATATCGACGTTGCATATTGCATAGGATGTGAACAGTCAAAATATAAAATCGCATTCCAAGTACAGAAACCTGGACTACAACACGTCAATATAGAAGCCCTAGTCAAAGTGGAAGGCAGTCCATAGGCAGGTTTTTAACCTACACAGTTAATGTTATTAGGCAGTTCTGTAGCAGTTCTGAAACAGTTGTTATTGCAGATCTAGCATTAAACAACTGCAAGCTTGCTAGCAAAACTGTTTTTTAAACCTTCCCAGTTCACAGGCAATACCTAAGCAGTTCACAGGTAGTCCTTAAGCAGTACCTTAGCAAATTTGTGCAGTTCCTTAGCTGTTATTTTGGAGAAGTATGTAACCAAAATGCCTATATGCAAATTAAACTGCCATACTGATATTGGTATTGCTAAATACACGCTTTCTGTCACACACACACATATATATATATATATGTATATTCACTTCATGTTTATAAACAATTAAAATCTCAATGTCAATCTGTGCAGATTATGTAGAGAAAATATTCTGGTTCATTGAAACATAGTTGAACCATAATTCTATAAATATATTGTTTATGAAGATCGACATGGTGCTTCTGCCATATGTGGAAATATGATACTTTAATAAATCACCAACACAAAAGTATTTTTTTAAGCACAATACAATTTGATAATTAATAAACAATGTAATATTTAAGACAAATACCAAATGTGCCCATCCAGTTGTCCAAAAGAAATTACAAAAATCATCTCTGTGTCCTTGAGACACAACATATTTGGGGTATCACTAAACAGAGTCTGGTAGAGTCTGGTAGAGTCTGGTCGTCAAATATCCCATTATATCACTGTTTTGTTGTGTTTTTGTATTAAAATGAATAAAAGAAAATGCTATTGTATCATATAAATAAAAAAATAAAAGGTATTTGCCTATTTTAGTTCATTTTCGAGTGAATATAGAAATATTATATGCGTGATCACGGACACTGGTAGAGTCTGGTCATTATTAAGCAATAAATACAAAGTTTTATACGATTTTTAAGTTATAAAAAGTTTAATTTGATTTATATGTGTCATATTATATATTTATTTCTTATATTATTTCAGCTGATAATCGGGAAAATAGTGGAAGATTGAGGATTTTTAACGATAACATTGTGTTTTCGTAAATCAAAATGGCTGACGTGAAATTTCTGTTTATAATGCAGCCCTATCGTACATCCTGTACAAGTAATACACTAAATTCTCTCTCTATTATGGGCCAACTAATTGATTAGGTGTGATCAACAGATTAGTGTTATAATTACCAAGATTTTAAATGTATGAAAACTACTAGATTGGAATAATTTTATGTTTTATATGTCATAAACATTAATTAAACCAAATGCTTAGAGAGCTATATACTTACTTAAAAGTAATTCGTATGAAATTGCAGTATAAATTGAGTGACATCGACCAGAGTAAATTAATATTTTGTTCCTACGAAGAGTTTTCGACTTGTAAAGCCATTGATATATGTTTCCCACAAGCCACAAGAGTTCTTTGCGCGAAACATTTGAAGGATAATGCGGTAAATAAACTCAGTAAGTGTCTTCCTCAACCTGAGGTTAACCGCATTATTTGTAAACTCTTCGGTCCTAATGGTATCTTAAGTGCTGAAACTGCAACCTCATTCACAGAAATGGACCAAGAAATATCCAATACACATTAAAATTTGACATATTTACAACGGATTCTTACCAATTTGGAGAAGCATATGTTTCTCCCCAAACTCAAACATTCCTGGCTACCACAACAATGGTTTAATAATGCAAATGAGTCGTACAACCATGCTATCAAAAGGACGACAAACTGGGTAGTCCAGAAATGAATAAAAACCTTAAAAAATGGAGCTCTGTGTAGGGTCTTTTTTGTTAACCTAAAATGAGATCACGTCACCAATTAGAAACAAATTGAATCAAACACACCTAAATCTTGAGGATACAAAAGAAACCGGCATACATCTGTTAGAGATTCTGGTTGAGACAAATGTGTTAAGGGACAATTCCTGGTTTGTCCTTTGCGTATCACTCGATTTAATAGCGAGCTGGCAGGGGAAGGGCTCTATATTGACTTATGAGTTTCGTGGGTAATGTTGGCCCCAGGTACACATGTTGCCAACGTCTGCATGCTAAACAAGTGCTGCGAGCACCCTAAGCAAGTACGCACAACAGTGGTGCAGACACGGCCGGTAGCTGGGTGCTGCTTCTCGGCCATGCTTTTGATCTTTATCAAATGAATGTACATAGAACCAAAGTCATAGAATAAAAAAATTAAAAAATGGAGCTCAGTGTAGGGTCATTTACGGCCCGGGTCCTCGTCAGGCGCACAGGCTCAATTTTGGTAACCTAAAATGCGAAAAAAATAGAATAAAATTCCCAAAATGATATAATATAGATCCAACATTAAATTTTGGACCATGAGAGAGTTCCTCCACGTCACCACGTGGTGTGGCCTGAATACAATATTTTGCAAAATGAATTTTATGAACTATATCAGGATATATATATTTATCTTTCAATGCAAATATGGTTTAGTTTGATTCTATTTTTTGCGGAATGTAGTAACTACACACTCTCTTTAATTTCATATGAATTACTTTTAAGTTAGTATATAGCTCTCTAAGTATTTGGTTTAATTAACGTTAATGACATATAAGACATAAAATTATTCGAATCTAGTAGTTTTCATACATTTAAAATCTTGGTATTGTTATAATATAATTATAACTATAATCTGTTGATCACACCTAATCAATTAGTTGACGCATAATAGAGAGAGAATTTAGTGTATTACTTGTACAGGATGTACGATAGGGCCGCATTATAAACAGAAATCTCACGTCAGCCATTATGATTTACGAAACACATTGTTATCGTTAAAAATCCTCAATCTTCCACTATTTTCCCGATTATCAGCTGAAATAATATAAGAAATAAATATATAATATGACACAATGTCATATAAATCAAATTAAACTTTTTATAACTTAAAAATCGTATAAAACTTTGTATTTATTGCTTAATAAATGACCAGACTTTTTGATTTACGAAACACAATGTTATCGTTAAAAATCCTCAATCTTCCACTATTTTCCCGATTATCAGCTGAAATAATATAAGAAATAAATATATAATATGACACATATAAATCAAATTAAACTTTTTATAACTTAAAAATCGTATAAATCTTTGTATGTATTGCTTAATAATGACCAGACTCGACCAGTGTCCGTGTTCAAGCATATAATATTTCTATATCGCCAGGGGGGGCGGGGCTATTTTGCCTTATATGGCTATAGTGAAAACTTAAAAAATCTTCTCCTCCGAAAGTGTCAGGCCGATTTTCAAATAATTTTGTAGAAATGTTCCTTGGGTGACCCTCTATCAGATTCCTTCAAGCCATGTTGATTGGTTGAAAAACATGGCCGCCAGGGGGGCGGGGCTATTTTGCTTTATATGCCTATAGTGCAAACTTAAAAAATCTTCTCCTGCAAAAGTGTCAGGCCGATTTTCAAATAATTTTGTAGATATGTTCCTTGGGTGATCCTCTATCAGACTCCTTCAAGCCATGTTGATTGGTCAAAAAGCATGGCCGCCAGGGAATTTTGTAGAAATGTTCCTTGGGTGACCCTCTATCAGATTCAAGCCATGTTGATTGGTCGAAAAACATGGCCGCCAGGGGGCGGGGCTATTTTGCCTTATATGGCCAAAGTGAAAACTTAAAAAATCTTCTCCTCCGAAAGTGTCGGGCTGACTTTCAAATAATTTTGTAGAAATGTTCCTTGGATGACCCTCTATCAGATTCCTTCAAGCCAAGTTGATTGGTCGAAAAACATGGCCACCAGGGGGGGGGGGGGGGGGGGCGGGGCTATTTTGCCTTTTATGGCTATAGTGAAAACTTAAAAAATCTTCTCCTCCAAAAGTGTCTGGCAGATTTCCAAATAATTTTGTAGAAATGTTCCTAGCGTGACCCTCTATCAGATTCCTTCAAGCCAAGTTGATTGGTCGGAAACTATGACTGCCAGGGGGGGGGGGGGGGGGGGGGGGGCTTAAAACGCTAAAGTGAAAAAAAAAATCAGGTGAGCGATTCCAGGGCCATCATGGCCCTCTTGTTTTATTTTTATTTTTGAGATGAAGTTTCTGGAATGGATGTTTTCGAATGGTACTGCCCATATCTGTCTATTTTGATATTGTCGTTATGAAGTAGAACGATACCAACACAACACGTTTTCCATTTTTTGCTTTTTTTGTATGTTTTTTTTTTTTTTTTTTATTTTTTTTTTTTTTGGTTTTCTTAATTATTTTTCTTTTGAAAGTGACTAATTAGGCCCATGGGGCCGGGTGTTATTTATTACATTTTGTACCATTGTTTTGTTGTTGTATATACACATGTCACTATAATAAAATATTTACTTACTTACTTACTTATATGATACAATAGCACTTTATTTTATTCATTTCAATACAAAAACACAACAAAACAGTGATATAATGGGATGTTTGACGACCAGACTCTACCGGACTCTACCAGACTCTACCAGACTCAGTTTAGTGACACCGCATATTTGTAGACCTTTCTTACCTCTTTAAGTCTTTTTGAAGAGTTCATGTGTTTTTTATGCTGGAGTTATTGAAAACTGATAAGGATATGGACTTATTCATTCAAAACTGTTAAGACATTGTGGTACTGTTAGGTCGAATGTAATTGCTATTAAGAACTGCTAAAGATCTCCAGAAAATCAGATTGGACTGCCAAGGTTAAATATTTAGCAGTTCTTAAGCAGTTCTTAAACAGTTTTGAAACAGTTCATTAGCAGTTTCTTTTTGCATCAAGCAGTTATGAAAACTTAATTAAAATGTGACTGCTAAGCCTTGCTTAAAAACTGCCAATAAAGGATGAAACTGCTTATGGACTGCTAATGAACTGCTCAGTTTGTCTAGAGAGAGTAAGAACAGACATTATAAGTAGTATAGGCGTCTCTTTAGGTGTAAACAAAGATGACGTAATCGGCGGCCATTTTGTTGACCTAGTTTCTATTTATAGTATCTCATTTGCATATAAGGATTGACACGAGTGAGGACGCCATTTTGTAGTTATACAATGACTGCGCATGTCCATTTTGAATGATAGTTCTATATGAAGAATGACATCATGGGTCTATATTTAGAAAGTGTTGGAGCTGGCGGAGAAATTCGACCTACTCTTTGCTACATTGTTTTGTGGGAATCCATACGACACGATATATCCCTTTAGTATAGTCGGCACATAGTCAAACATGTATGGCAATAAATGTAACGTCTTACCTCGAGAACGTCCAGAGTTCAAATGACAGAGGTCCCGATCTATTTATAGTATCTCATTTGCATATAAGGATTGACACGAGTGAGGACTCCATTTTGTAGTTATACAAGGACTGCGCATGTCCATTTTGAATGATAGTTCTATATTTAGAATGACATCATGGGTCTATATTTAGAAAGTGTTGGAGCTGGCGGAGAAATTCGACCTACTCTTTGCTACATTGTTTTGTGGGAATCCATACGACACGATATATCCCTTTAGTATAGTCGGCACATAGTCAAACATGTATGGCAATAAATGTAACGTCTTACCTCGAGAGCGTCCACAGTTCAAACAAAATTTAAACCCAAAAAATAAAGATATATCATTCGAAAGATGTCGTCGCGCTCTTTTCAAATCTGAAAAAAATATGGTCCTAGGACTATTCATTCTCTAGTTATCTCAGTTTAATTTTTTATTTCAAAGCGTGACTGATAAGCCAATTTGACCCACACATCTTAAAATGATGATTTCTTCCTTATTTCTTGACCGATTGTAGACGTGTTTGGATTCGTTAAAAAGGGCTCCGTAAACTCTATCAATTGAAGAGGTCAAACCGGAAGTGACGTTATTAATTAATTTGATAAGTTTTTTGGCCAAACCTGAATATTGACAAAGTTTCGAACTCATAACCCTCATCGTATTGCTCCCAGGTGTGTTAGCATTAACCCATTATCAGAGTCACCAGATTGTGTTCATTTGGTGACGGAAGAACGGACAAAGACCTTTTTAAATTCTAAACACGATATATCCCTTTTGTATGTCATATAGTCGAGTCGAAGCACGCAGTCAAACATATATAAATTTAACGTCTTACCTCTAGAACGTCCAGATCTCAAATGACCGATGCGCATGTCCCAATCTATTTTTAGATTCGATATTTCACCATCGCGATCGGATATTTCATCAGACCAGGTGTGAGAACAATATAGCATTATAATGTCAAAGAAAACGTGGACAATGGATGAATAGACTGCTTTAAACCAAACGGCGCCACAGTGTCTGAAGAACACCTGCACGTTAACACTTGCCCGAGAATAACCCTTTACACTGCTGTTCAAAAGTTTATCCTTCATGATGAAAGTTATTATTATGTTTGAATTTGCACTTGAAAAGTGTCAGTGAAGTTATTCACGACTTTACCAAATTGATCATATTTCAAATATAGAGGGAAAAGGAGCCCATTAAAAGCGTCAAATCAGTTTTTGCTAATTTGTATCACTATTTACGCTTTAACTTCTTCTCTTTACGCTACCAAATGATAGAGGACACCAAAAGCTTTCATTTAAACCAAAGTTTGTCGCTATAATTGTTTACCGTTTTCGAGTTATGTAATATGAGAGATTTTTAAACCCCCAAAATGAACTTGCCCCTATCCTCAAGTTTGATATACCATTGGAAAGATCTCGTTGCCCCCTTTTCATAAATAAAAATTATGGTCCTACGACTATTAGTTCTCTAGTTACCGTCGTTTTAAATATGTGTTTGTTTCAAAGTGCGTCAAAAGTCTTCTCAATGCGTAAATGCCGATAACTCCTTTATTTCTTGTCCGAATGTAGTCGTGTTTGGACTCGTTGAAAAGGGTTTCGTAAACTCTATCGATTGAGATGATCAAACCGAAAGTTTGGTCTGTCTGTAAACCGGAAGTGACGTCATTATATATTACAATGGTCATATCTTCCTTAGTTCTGAACCGATGTTTACAATTTGTATATCAATCGAAAGCTCTTATCGATATATGAGTATATTCGAATTTGAAAGATATCCGATCAATGTTTTCATGACATTGTAAGCAGCGCAAGGGGTAAAAGAAAAACAAAGACATGAATACAATTTCTACAATTTTATTATATAATCAAGTATTGTAGTTCGCAGAATCAAAATAACTAACACTATTTATTGAACACAGTATTTACAAATCACGATTCATTACAGTATGAAAATCATTGTCAATTCGTCTCATACTCCATCCATGACGTCTATGAATAACTGTCCACCGTTCCGTTATCTTGTAAACGTGGTTAATTTAGGGCTCCACCAGGCATTTTCTTTCCGTTAATTTAGTTACGTAATCCCGGTGGTCCGTGCATTCGATGCACATTTCTCGCATTTTCAATCCTGATATGTTGTCTTTTTCTGGCTACCTCTGACTTGGCTAGTTCGACAGCGTGAGACATGGGTGTCACAAAGTTAATGGTAGGTTCTTTCACCACCCCACCCATTTGTATTTTTTCCACCACGTATTGTCCTTTATGATTAGGTTTCAGTTTCCCTTCAGCCATCCGCTGAAAATGTCGTGTCCACATTTCTACTTTGTCCATCGTCGACGGTAGTAAAGTACACAGCGAGTGATAGTAATATTCTTATCTATTAGCTGTAACTTTCCTCCCCCTTATAGCATTTCTTCACCACCACTGTCGTCGCTACCGTCGTCGCTAACGTCGTCGTTCTCAGACTTCACTATACCTTCTATTAGATAACGGTGTTTCTGAACGGCCGACTGTATGGCCTGTTCTAGTATCATTCCCTCGGACATGAGTTCGTGCACATCTTCCATAACACGTTGGTGAATGACTCCGTGTTCTAATTGGAATGTGTGGAGAAGCAGTTGTCTATACATACGTAAGACATGTGTTGTATCTTCCGCTACTATTTTTGAGTCTGCCTTTTTCTTGGCCTCGTCATTGGACATTCCATTTCGCTCATATTTTTCCACTTTCTGTCTCCAAGATTTTTCATTATTGTTCGAAGCTTTACGGTATGTGACTCCAAACACTTTGTGTTCTTCGCTGACTTTATCTTTTACATCTTCTTCGCTCTGGTCATAGGATATCCACCGTTTTAATGGAGGCGTTTCCGCGTGATCTTCTGAGGCAGAACGCTTATTACACCATCGTTTGACGTGATTTTGTATAGAATGAACGTCACCAAACACGATACTGCAATCGTCGCAAACGGGCATGTCTAGACTTGTTTTAGACTCGAGGCTGGAATCACTCTCTATGTACTCTACCGGGGTATCCCTTATAGGAATGTTTAGATTTGGTTCTCTTATAATAGAGGACGGTTCAGACGGATTATTGTGAATCGGATCTTTTAAACGATAAGCTTCTGGAGTGTCTGGTTTCAAATCGACAAGAAGGTAACCGTACGGTTGTTTCGTAGCTTCTTGAAAACGACTCATTAAATAACCCGCCTTTCCAGGATACATTTGTCGCGCTAAGGTCATTACAGGTTGTTGGTCGATTGGATTTTTGAATAAGACTAAATAATGGCAATTTCTTCTCTGAGTTGGATCTTTACTAAAGTATAGATTTTGATTCAGTGCCATGATTGAGAGATTTATATGGTGTGACCCCTCCGTAAATAGGTCCGTAATCCTCGGGTCTTTGTTGGTCGTTGACATGAGATCGTCCAAAATAATAAGATTGGTCATATTGGGGTTTAAATAAGCGTCATCCTCTAGGTTGTGAGGAATTCCCTGTATAAATTCTACCCTGGGATACACGGTTCTTTTTAAGTCGTCGTATAACGGCTGCCATCTTTTGTAGAGCCATATTATTCGTTGTGGAGCTGGTTGTATCTTGTCAGATTTAAGTATCTTGGTAACAAAGAAGGTCTTCCCACAGGAGGTGGGTCCACTGACCATACACGTGAATGGATGTTTGAATACAAAGTTACTGTTTTGAGATGTTTTAAAACTTTTAAGGTACAACTTGTCTGTATTTTCTAATTTATTATTAATATCAGAAGAAACAGTGAAGCCCATTTCTGTAGCTCTTTGTGTTGTTGTGCTCAAAGAAAACGGTTTACTGTCCGACGAAGCGTGCCTTCGCTGCATATGACGCATTCGACTATATAGACTAGCAAATGTATCAGCACATTGAGAGCACGTTATTGAATCCATTGTTAGTATTTTTCTTGATGGTGTTCTTCCCTTATAATCTTCTCTCGAACTCTTAACCCGGGGTTTGGTGCACCGATGCACCGGTGCCCCTGGAGCTTGGTTCGCCGGTGCACCGGATAGTGGTGCACCGTGAGCTTGGTGCACCGTGAGCTTGGTGCACCGGTGCACCAAGCTCCCGGTGAACCAATATCCGGTTGGTGCACCGGTGCACCGGGTATTGGTTATTGGTGCACCGGAAGCTTGGTGCATCACTATCCGGTGCACCGGTGCACCGGTGCACCAAGCTCACGGTGCACCACTATCCGGTGCACCGGTGAACCAAGCTCCAGGGGCACCGGTGCATTGGTGCACCAAACCCCGGGTTAAGAGTTCGAGAGAAGATTATAACCGTCTGAACCGTCCTCTATTATAAGAGAACCAAATCTAAACATTCCTATAAGGGATACCCCGGTAGAGTACATAGAGAGTGATTCCAGCCTCGAGTCTAAAACAAGTCTAGACATGCCCGTTTGCGACGATTGCGGTATCGTGTTTGGTGACGTTCATTCTTTACAAAATCACGTCAAACGATGGTGTAATAAGCGTTCTGCCTCAGAAGATCACGCGGAAACGCCTCCATTAAAACGGTGGATATCCTATGACCAGAGCGAAGAAGATGTAAAAGATAAAGTCAGCGAAGAACACAAAGTGTTTGGAGTCATGTACCGTAAAGCTTTGAACAATAATGAAAAATCTTGGAGACAGAAAGTGGAAAAATATGAGCGAAATGGAATGTCCAATGACGAGGCCAAGAAAAAGGCAGACTCAAAAATAGTAGCGGAAGATACAACACATGTCTTACGTATGTATAGACAACTGCTTCTCCACACATTCCAATTAGAACACGGAGTCATTCACCAACGTGTTATGGAAGATGTGCACGAACTCATGTCCGAGGGAATGATACTAGAACAGGCCATACAGTCGGCCGTTCAGAAACACCGTTATCTAATAGAAGGTATAGTGAAGTCTGAGAACGACGACGTTAGCGACGACGGTAGCGACGACAGTGGTGGTGAAGAAATGCTATAAGGGGGAGGAAAGTTACAGCTAATAGATAAGAATATTACTATCACTCGCTGTGTACTTTACTACCGTCGACGATGGACAAAGTAGAAATGTGGACACGACATTTTCAGCGGATGGCTGAAGGGAAACTGAAACCTAATCATAAAGGACAATACGTGGTGGAAAAAATACAAATGGGTGGGGTGGTGAAAGAACCTACCATTAACTTTGTGACACCCATGGCTCACGCTGTCGAACTAGCCAAGACAGAGGTAGCCAGAAAAAGACAACATATCAGGATTGAAAATGCGAGAAATGTGCATCGAATGCACGGACCACCGGGATTACGTGACTAAATTAACGGAAAGAAAATGCCTGGTGGAGCCCTAAATTAACCACGTTTACAAGATAACGGAACGGTGGACAGTTATTCATAGACGTCATGGATGGAGTATGAGACGAATTGACAATGATTTTCATACTGTAATGAATCGTGATTTGTAAATACTGTGTTCAATAAATAGTGTTAGTTATTTTGATTCTGCGAACTACAATACTTGATTATATAATAAAATTGTAGAAATTGTATTCATGTCTTTGTTTTTCTTTTACCCCTTGCGCTGCTTACAATGTCACGAAAACATTGATCGGATATCTTTCAAATTCGAATATACTCATATATCGATAAGAGCTTTCGATTGATATACAAATTGTTGATAACTGTTTATTCAACTACTATAATGTTAGTGTTATGCATAACTGCACTATGGATATCCGGCGACATTGATGCATTGCATCAACTTTCTCTTGTTTCTCCA
Source organism: Serripes groenlandicus (assembly GCA_031761405.1). NCBI lineage: Eukaryota > Metazoa > Mollusca > Bivalvia > Cardiida > Cardiidae > Serripes > Serripes groenlandicus. The sequence goes on from JASEVX010000003.1 coordinate 98,466,272, forward strand.
TTTATCACATTGTTTTTAAAAGTTGACGGCTGCATATGCATCAGAATGTGTCTACAAGTAGGAAAGGATTAAAAGGAAAGCATTCTATAAATAGCAATATAACAGTCGGTACAATTTGGCTGCTGGTTTTTTTTTAAAATGTATCGTTTTGTTTACAGAGTGACAAAGTCTCCTATGCCCTATCAGAGTACTGCAATTAATACCGTACAAGAGAAAGTTGATGCAATGCATCAATGTCGCCGGATATCCATAGTGCAGTTATGCATAACACTAACATTATAGTAGTTGAATAAATAGTTATCAACTGAGGGGCATATTGGAACATCAGGGGTGGGGTCAAGTGAAAATGTATCATAACTTACATTGTTTTGTCAACGAAGTGAATGATAATTGAAGCCTTTCATTGTTTATGATCAATCTCCATTCCAAAGTAGGTTGACTAGACACACAACCAACTAATTATTGATCATAAACAGTAATGGAAATGAGAAATCTTGCCAATCATTAGTCTTAGTATGTATACAGTGCTTTCATTAAGGAATAATCATAAGATTTGTGAATTCCACATACACTTTTCAAGATGTTTGTCAGAATATTTGAATTTTATTATTTTTCAATAAAACCACAAAACAGACAATTTAGGATTTGCATGCAATAGCACATCATTTTACCTTTCCTCTATTAAAGTCAACAGTGGACACCTTTGCAACAATATACTTTTAAAACAATGAGTTAAGGGTTAAATCGCTGAGTTTTCTCTTTTTCTCAAAATGATATTAGCTTGGCATCCTAATTATATCATACTTTAACAAATGTTGAAATGCAGTCCAATATTTATAAATTAGACCACATTCGAAATATAATATCAACTAAACAGTTAAATCTCATTGAAATTGTTGTATAATTTAAACTTAATTTCGAACATAAACTGAGCCCTACAACATGTTAATTTATTTTAATTCTTTCCTTCCTTTTTTATAATGAAAATAACAAAACTACTCATGTTTTAAAATTATATTATGATGAGCGCCCTTGTGTCAATGATCCATAACAATATGCAGATCGGAAGCAATATGCCTTTAGGGAATTAAATGACACATTTAAAATTGTCAAGGACGAAATAATTTTGTATGAAAGACCCGATTCTTTCTTATTCGCAGAGGTGTCGTTCTTGAAACTCTCTTTATAGGCAGAGAGTGTTCGTTCAAAGTAATTTTTCTATTAAAACTAGTTTTTATCCCGGTTTGTTCTTTTCTTCATTTGTTTCGAACCAAATAAACATTTTAAATCACCTACGATTTACTATTTGTAAGTGAGTGTAAAGAGACGGCTCTCTGCAAAGGAGATTGATCTACGCAGTTGGTATTCGCGAGTCACGCTTCAAGCAGGTGCGCGTATGTAAACAAATTAGACTGCGACGTAAAGGTTTGTAGTTATCGCCTTTTGAGTACATGTAGTATATAGTGTAAAAATAAAGTATACCAGTCTAGCTAATAGGGACTGTTTTATCTTCGTAAATAAAACAACAAAACATAAATGCGAGTCAAAATAAAGAAACTGAAAATACCTAAAACATCGGAATATTTATTTCATTTTAGATGTGTCATTACTTAGTGTTTTTAAACAAACACAATTGTAATATGTTCAAGACATCTAAATGTGTTTCTTTCTAATAATAATCCCTCCTCCCATGTGATTTCCGAAAACCTATTAAAAATAGAAGTCTCGGGCTTCTGCCCGGCGACTAATGACACTACCAGAATTAATATGCTAACAAGCTAGTGTAAGTAATATGTGAACAGTGTACATTTTGATCAGACTGTGTAGATGCACAGTCTAATCTAAATCTTTAATACTGTTCTCAAAAGCCAACCTGTACATTTTGTCATGTACAGGCTCATATCATGTATAAAACATGTACAATTAAATGTGTGGCACTCAGAAACATCATATATTTTTAAAAGTTAATGAATAGGTTATGGAATTTCAATCTGCCTAAACTGAACACAAATAGAAAGTGAGGAAGCATGGAGTTAATGGTTTAAGCATTTACATGTATCCTGATAATATTTATTAATAATTTCTGACTGTGTACTAAACTAGAGTTATAGCATGTTTTATAGGACATGTGAAACAAGTTTAGATCCAGATCACATATGTGTTTTCTGATCATGATCTGTATTGGTTGCTAATATATATATTTTTTCTTTTTCAATTGAACAATAAAGATCCTTATTCGGATGAACGGACTAGTTGCAGTAATTCAGAGCCAGATGAGCCTATACTCACTTGTGTATGACATACATAGTATGCTCACTTTGTGAACAGAAATAATATGATAAATGTTTAAGCCAAAAGTTCAGATACTGAGCAGATTGCACATTTAGTTATGTCCATGCAGAACGTTATTTAAATCCAGGGGTTGTGATTTCGAATCCCAGCTCGGCCAACATTCTTTCCGACGTTTGACAAAAGTCACTGTGACCTGCGTCATTCGTCTTTCACCAATGGGCTGTTTAACAGCCTATGTGGAATAGTAGCCAGTTGCTTGGCAAGTATGTTGTGTGGTGTACTGGTGTGGGAAAACCAGGAAGCGCATGAGTATGGGAACTGGTCGCCGTGATATGACTGAAAAATTGTTGAAAACGGCGTTAAACCCCAATCAATCCAAGAGGTAGGGAGGACCGGCAGATCAAGTGAGTAAGCTGATGCCATTTTATACTACAACAAAGCTGACGTTGGGCTTTCTAGTATGAACAAAGATATGAAGGAATATTGTCCTAATAATGTTACATATTGAATGGGATTTCAATAATTTGGCTATGAAGTAGAATGTCTCACTTCACATAGTTAGAAAACATTTAAACCTTTCCCTCATTTAGACGCTCCCTGACGACTTTTGAAAACATTGTAACAAAAGATGAAACTGTTCATTATGAGTTATTTCTCCTTTTGCCACAATGTTTTAGCTTTCTTCAGTAATTAAACAAAACTAATTGTAGAACGGGAAGGGTTAAAGAGAATATTTGATTATTTAGTATTTTAAGCTTAGTTAAACAGAAACTGTGTTGATTTTGGTGTAAGATTGAATTTAATTTCACCCAGTGATCTCAGAAACCTAGACTATATGTTCACCTTCAAGTAGCTGCTAGTGAAAAAATAGCCTAAGTGTCTTTGATCATGATTGAACACATTCAATCTTGCACTGGAATAAAAAAAATATATATTCTCATGCTTAAATTCAATTTAAATATCAAGATGATGTGTATTAAAATAATGTGACACCATCATCATCTTTATGTCATTAAACAATTGGATCAGGCATAGCAATGTTGAGTATTTTTTAAACACACATGAGATCCAACATCAAAAGCAGTGAAATTGTTATAAAATAAATTGATTGAAAAATACTATCATAATAATAATAAGACAGCTACTTAATTTAAAAATTTGAAACTCTTTCAATGATGCCAGTAATAATATTTTCAAAATTAATTTTGTCCAGATTTTTTTCCAAATTAGTCTGCTGTAGATTTCTTGTTTGTGTTTCTTAACCCTTTCCCTTATATAGACGCTTTCTGGTGCCTCTGCAGCAGACGGCTTTTTTTAAAACATAGTGACAAAAGAAGCTTTTTCTCCGGATTTTTCGGAGGTTCCTTTACATAACTGTGGTCTGGTGTCACAACATATTAATAATTCATCACAAAGATGAAATGTCAAAGTAAACCACAAAGTACATTATAATTTAATGCAAACAAACTTTGTTTTATAAAGTATCCGAAATAATTCAACTGTCCGAACACCACTCGTTTTCTAGTTTGTCAAAAACCAACGTCACATCTTCTTACAAAGAGCAATCATCACCCGTAAATATTTATTATAAGTCTATTATATTAATGACTAAGGGTATAAAACGATTTTATCCAGATGGTCATCTTATTAAGATAATTACATTCAAATTGTACATCGGAGGTGTATATCATAGCAGGCCGCCATTCATTCGGTTGTGCCAGACTTACTATCATAGGAAGTCGGGAACCAGACTAACCAAACCTTAGTATTTTATCACAGATGACTTTGAAGATGTCTGATAATGCAAAAATATGAAAAATCTTAAATCGAAGTACTGAAAGTAAATTGCGATATTTTCAGAGGGTATGGTAAAAATGAAGACATGTACATGAATTTAAATGAGCAGACGACTTATAAAACTTTTGGGCAAAAATACGGAAAAACCTTAAGAAATTGCTTGTGGCCGAGTTGTTAGGGTGTTGGGTATATGGAACCAGGAGTCAAGTTAGAATTTCCAAAAATAGCTTTAAGTCAATATCTCTAAAAAAAAAAAAAAAAATTAAGGCAACTTTTATAAGCATTATATGTACAGTGAAACCTTGGTATAAAGACCACTCATGGGAAGAACCTGGTCTTTGTTCACATGTTGTCTTTAATTACAGGGTCATTTGTGCAGAAAGTGAGTTATTTTGAAACTAAAATTGTGGTTTATATAGACAAGGAATTGCTATTCAAAGGTGTTCTTCAGCACAGGATTGACTGTGTTTCTAAACAAACAGTTATTATTTTGCACAAACCACCATGTTATTGGGACAGTTTGAAGCGACAAACATAATAAAGGGGCTTCCTATCTACCTCAAAACAAAATCTTCATTTATTAATCCTTTTCTTCATGCTGACAGTTTAATGCATCTGCAGCAGACGTCTTGTTTAACAGTTTGGCAAAATGAGAAATTGCTCATAATGATTAATTTCTCTTTCAGCATTATTGATTTTTAATCTTTTCAATAACATTTCTTCCATTTATTTATACTTTCACTTTTAGAAATTATCCATATTTTTTGCAAAGATGTCTTCAAAGTCATCTTCTGCATATTTGTTCTGTATGGGAAGGGGTAAAAGCATGCAGGTTGTTTACTTAATTAACCCTTTCCAACATACAACAAATCTGCAGCAGATGACTTCGAAAACATAATGACAAAAACCGGAAAAATCTCCATTAAAAATTGCTTTATTGTTAAATAAAGTTGAAAACATTTTGGCAAAAGGAGAAATTGCAATTTTTAGCTCTACTGGCCAAAGGCCAGAAGGACTGATGTTGTGGCGATTTGTCCGTTGTGCGTGCGTGCGTCCATCCGTCTGTGAACAATTTCTTGTTAACACGATACAGTCTTCACTTTTGATTGTATCTCAACCAAACTTATACAGTAGTTAGATATCCATGAGAGCTCGGTTCCTTTCGAAAACCAGCCAGATCTGCCCATGCATGACTGAATTATGGCCCTTGAAATGGTCAAAATTGCTATGAAAGAGCTTGCATTTGTTAACACGATACAGTCTTCATATTTGATTGTATCTCAACCAAACTTATACAGTAGTTAGATATCCATGAGAGCTTGGTTCCTTTCGAAAACCAGCCACAGATCCGCCCATGCATGACTGGATTATGACCCTTGAAATGGTCAAAATTGCTATTATAGAGCTTGTTAACACGATAGTCTTTATTAGCTCGACTTTTGAAAAAAAACGAGAGCTATTGTCATGACCCTTGCGTCGGCGGCGGCGGCGTGGTCGTCCGGTTAAGGTTTTTTGTTTAGCTTCTTTTTTTTTTTCTGTTTTCTTCCTATCAGTCGAGCGTCTGTGCCGTACGCGGTGCTCTTGTTTTTAGCTATACTGGCCAAAGGCCAGAAGGGCTTATGTTGTGGCGATTTGTCCGTCTTCCGTGCGTTGCGTCCGTCCGTCCGTAAACAATTTCTTGTTAACATGATACAGTCTTCACTTTTGATTGTATCTCAACCAAACTTATACAGTAGTTAGATATCTATGAGAGCTCGGTTCCTTTCAAAAACCAGCAAGATCCGCCCATGCATGACTGGATTATGACCCTTGAAATGGTCAAAATTGCTATTATAGAGCTTGTTAACACGATAGTCTTTATTAGCTCGACTTTTGAAAAAAAACGAGAGCTATTATCATGACCCTTGCGTCGGCGGCGGCGGCGTGGTCGTCCGGTTAAGGTTTTTTGTTTAGCTTCTTTTTTTTTTTCTGTTTTCTTCCTATCAGTCGAGCGTCTGTGCCGTACGCGGTGCTCTTGTTTTTAGCTATACTGGCCAAAGGCCAGAAGGGCTTATGTTGTGGCGATTTGTCCGTCTTCCGTGCGTTGCGTCCGTCCGTCCGTAAACAATTTCTTGTTAACATGATACAGTCTTCACTTTTGATTGTATCTCAACCAAACTTATACAGTAGTTAGATATACATGAGAGCTCGGTTCCTATCGAAAACCAGCCAGATCTGCCCATGCATGACTGGATTATGGCCCTTGAAATGGTCAAAATTGCTATACTGGGAGCTTGTTAACCCTTTCCCTCATATAGACGCTTTCTGACGCCTCTGCATCAGACGGCTTTTTGAAAACATAGTGACAAAAGGAGAAATTGCACAAAACGTGCAATTTCTTCTTTTTCCACAATGTTTTCCACTTTTTGTCATAGGTTATCCATTCAATTAAGGAGATTTTCTATTTTTTGACAAAATACGTTCAAAGTCGTCTGCTGCAGAATTGTTGTATGAGGGAAAGGGTTACACGATACAGTCTTTATTTTAAGCTCTACTGGCCAAAGGCCAGAAGGGCTTATGTCGTGGCGATTTGTCCGTCGTCCGTGCGTGAGTGCGTGCGTGCGTGCGTCCGTCCGTAAACAATTTCTTCTTAACACGATACAGTCTTCACTTTTGATTGTATCTCAACCAAACTTATACAGTAGTTAGACATCCATGAGAGCTCGGTTCCTTTTGAAAACCAGCCATATCCGCCCATGCATGACTGGATTATGGCCCTTGAAATGGTCAAAATTGCTATAAAAGAGCTTGTTAACACGATAGTCTTCACGTTTGATTGTATCTGAACCAAACTTATATAGTAGTTAGATATCCATGAGAGCTCGGTTCCTTTCGAAAACCAGCCAGATCTGCCTATGCATGACTGGATTATGGCCCTTGAAATGGTCAAAATTGCTATAAAAGAGCTTGTTAACATGATACAGTCTTCACTTTTCATTGTATCTCAACCAAACCTATACAGTAGTAAGATATCCATGAGAGCTCGGTTCCTTTCGTAAACCAGCCAGATCCGCCCATGCAAGACTGGATTATGGCCCTTGAAATTGTCCAAATTGCTATATTTGAGCATGTGAACACAATAGAGGCTCCATTTACTATCTGATCTTCACCAAACTTAGATAGTAGTTAAATATTGATGAGAGCTTGGTTCCTTTTTAAAACCAGCTATATCCGCCCATGCAAGACTGGATTATGGCCCATGAAATTGTAATAATTGCTATAATACAGCTTGTGAACACAAAAGAGCCTCCATTTACTATCCGATCTTCACCATACATACATGCTCTGGATTGAAAATGACCAAAGAACCATACCAGTAGAGCATAGGCCCTCGTGGGCCTCTTGTTTATTGTATCTCAATCAAACTTATACAGTAGTTAGATATCCATGAGAGTTTGGTTCATTTCTAAAAAGCGGCCAGATCTACCCATGCATGGCTGGATTATGGCCCTTGAAATTGTCAAAATTGCTATAATACAACTTGTGAACACAATAGAGCTTCCATTTACTATCTGATCTTCACCAAACTTAGATGGTATTTGAATATTGATGACATATTGGTTCCTTTTGAAACAAGCCAGATCAATGCCAGTAGAGCATAGGCCCTCATGGGCCTCTTGTTTATTGTATCTCAACCAAACTTATACAGTAGTTAGATATCTATGAGAGCTCGGTTCCTTTCGAAAACCAGCCAGATCCGCCTATGTATGACTGGATTATGGCCCTTGAAATGGTCAAAATTGCTATAAAAGAGCTTGTTAACACGATAGAGGCTCCATTTACTATCTGATCTTCACCAAACTTAGATAGTAGTTAAATACTGATTAGAGCTTGGTTCCTTTTGAAAATCTGCCATATCCGCCAATGCAAGACTGGATTATGGCCCATGAAATTTTAAAAATTATTATAATACAGCTTGTGAAAACAAAAGAGCCTCCATTTACTATCCGATCTTCACCATACATACATGCTCTGGATTGAAAATGACCAAAGAACCATACCAGTAGAGCATAGGCCCTCGTGGGCCTCTTGTTTATTGTATCTCAACCAAACTTATACAGTAGTTAGATATCCATGAGAGCTTGATTCCTTTCGAAAAACAAGCCAGATCCGCCCCATGCATGACTGAATTATGGCCCATGAAATTTTCAAAATTGCTATAATAGGGCTTGTTAACATGATACAGTCCTTACTTTTGATTGTATCTCAATCAAACTTATACAGTAGCTAGATATCCATGAGAGCTCGGTTCTTTTCGAAAACCAGCCAGATCCGCCCATGCATGACTGGATTATGGCCCTTGAAATGGTCAAAATTGCTATAAAAGAGCTTGTTAACACGATACAGTCTTCACTTTTGATTGTATCTCAACTAAACTTATACAGTAGTTAGATATCTATGAGAGCTCAGTTCCTTTTGAAAACCAGTTAGATCCGCCCATGCAAGACTGGATTATGGCCCTTGAAATGGTCAAAATTGCTATGAAAGAGCTTGTTAACACGATACAGTCTTCACGTTTGATTGTATCTCAACCAAACTTATACAGTAGTAAGATATCCATGAGAGCTCGGTTCCTTTCCTAAACCAGCCAGATCCGCCCATGCAAGACTGGATTATGGCCCTTGAAATTGTCCAAATTGCTATAATTGAGCATGTGAACACAATAGAGGCTCCATTTACTATCTGATCTTCACCAAACTTAGATAACCAGCTAGATCCGCCCATGCAAGACTGAATTATGGCCCATGAAATTGTAAAAATTGCTATAATACAGCTTGTGAACACAAAAGAGCCTCCATTTACTATCCGATCTTCACCATACATACATGCTCTGGATTGAAAATGACCAAAGAACCATACCAGTAGAGCATAGGCCCTCATGGGCCTCTTGTTTATTGTATCTCAATCAAACTTATACAGTAGTTAGATATCCATGAGAGTTTGGTTCATTTCTAAAAAGCGGCCAGATCTACCCATGCATGGCTGGATTATGGCCCTTGAAATTGTCAAAATTGCTATAATACAGCTTGTGAACACAATAGAGCTTCCATTTACTATCTGATCCTCACCAAACTTAGATGGTATTTGAATATTGATGACATATTGGTTCCTTTTGAAACAAGCCAGATCAATGCCAGTAGAGCATAGGCCCTCATGGGCCTCTTGTTTATTGTATCTCAACCAAACTTATACAGTAGTTAGATATCCATGAGAGCTCGGTTCCTTTCGAAAACCAGCCCATGGATCCGCCCATGTATGACTGGATTATGGCCCTTGAAATGGTCAAAATTGCTATAAAAGAGCTTGTTAACACGATAGAGGCTCCATTTACTATCTGATATTCACCAAACTTAGATAGTAGTTAGATACTGATTAGAGCTTGGTTCCTTTTGAAAACCTGCCAGATCCGCCAATGCAAGACTGGATTATGGCCCATGAAATTGTAAAAATTACTATAATACAGCTTGTGAAAACAAAAGAGCCTCCATTTACTATCCGATCTTCACCATACATACATGCTCTGGATTGAAAATGACAAAAGAACCATACCAGTAGAGCATAGGCCCTCGTAGGCCTCTTGTTTATTGTATCTCAACCAAACTTATACAGTAGTTAGATATCCATGAGAGCTTGATTCCTTTCGAAAAACAAGCCAGATTCGCCCCATGCATGACTGAATTATGGCCCATGAAATTGTCAAAATTGCTATAATAGGGCTTGTTAACATGATACAGTCCTTACTTTTGATTGTATCTCAATCAAACTTATACAGTAGCTAGATAGCCATGAGAGCTCGGTTCCTTTCGAAAACCAGCCAGATCCGCCATGCATGACTAGATAATTAATGGCCCTTGAAATGGTCAAAATTGCTATAAAAGAGCTTGTTAACACGATACAGTCTTCACTTTTGATTGTATCTCAAGCAAACTTATACAGTAGTTAGATATCCATGAGAGCTCGGTTCCTTTCGAAATCCAGCCACAGATCCGCCCATGCATGACTGGATTATGGCCCTTGAAATGGTCAAAATTGCTATGAAAGAGCTTGTTAACACGATACAGTCTTCATATTTGATTGTATCTCAACCAAACTTATACAGTAGTTAGATATCCATGAGAGCTTGGTTCCTTTCGAAAACCAGCCACAGATCCGCCCATGCAAGACTGGATTATGGCCCTTGAAATTGTCCAAATTGCTATATTTGAGCATGTGAACACAATAGAGGCTCCATTTACTATCTGATCTTCACCAAACTTAGATAGTAGTTAAATATTGATGAGAGCTTGGTTCCTTTTGAAAACCAGCTAGATCCGCCCATGCAAGACTGGATTATGGCCCATGAAATTGTAAAAATTGCTATAATACAGCTTGTGAACACAAAAGAGCCTCCATTTACTATCCGATCTTCACCATACATACATGCTCTGGATTGAAAATGACCAAAGAACCATACCAGTAGAGCATAGGCCCTCATGGGCCTCTTGTTTATTGTATCTCAACCAAACTTATACAGTAGTTAGATATCCATGAGAGCTTAATTCCTTTCGAAAACAAGCCAGATCCGCCCCATGCATGACTGAATTATGGCCCTTGAAATTGTCAAAATTGCTATAAAAGGACTTGTTAACATGATACAGTCCTTTTTTTTAGCTCTACTGGCCAAAGGCCAGAAGGGCTTATGTCGTGGTGATGTGTCCGTCGTCCGTGCGTGCGTGCGTGCGTCCGTCCGTCCGTCCGTAAACAATTTCTTGTTAACACGATACAGTCTTCACTTTTAATTGCATCTCAACCAAACTTATACAGTAGTTAGATATTTATGAGAGCTCGGTTCCTTTTGAAAACCAGCCAGATCCGCCCATGCATGACTGGATTATGGCCCTTGAAAGGGTCAAAATTGCTATAAAAGAGCTTGTTAACACGATACAGTCTTCATGTTTGATTGTATCTCAACCAAACTTATACAGTAGTTAGATATCTATGAGAGCTCGGTTCCTTTCGAAAACCAGCCAGATCCGCCTATGCATGACTGGATTATGGCCCTTGAAATGGTCAAAATTGCTATAAAAGAGCTTGTTAACACGATACAGTCTTCACTTTTAATTGTATCTCAACCAAACTTATACAGTAGTTAGATATTTATGAGAGCTCGGTTCCTTTCGAAAACCAGCCAGATCCGCCCATGCATGACTGGATTATGGCCCTTGAAATGGTCAAAATTGCTAAAATTGAGCATGTGAACACAATAGAGGCTCCATTTACTATCTGATCTTCACCAAACTTAGATAACCAGCTAGATCCGCCCATGCAAGACTGAATTATGGCCCATGAAATTGTAAAAATTGCTATAATACAGCTTGTGAACACAAAAAATTTACTATCCGATCTTCACCATACATACATGCTCTGGATTGAAAATGACCAAAGAACCATACCAGTAGAGCATAGGCCCTCATGGGCCTCTTGTTTATTGTATCTCAATCAAACTTATACAGTAGTTAGATATCCATGAGAGTTTGGTTCATTTCTAAAAAGCGGCCAGATCTACCCATGCATGGCTGGATTATGGCCCTTGAAATTGTCAAAATTGCTATAATACAGCTTGTGAACACAATATAGCTTCCATTTACTATCTGATCTTCACCAAACTTAGATAGTATTTGAATATTGATGACATATTGGTTCCTTTTGAAACAAGCCAGATCAATGCCAGTAGAGCATAGGCCCTCATGGGCCTCTTGTTTCAAAAGTCGTCTCCTGCTATTGCGTCAAAAAGCGTCTGCAGGTGGGAAAGGGTTAAATTTGAACACTTATATTAATCTAAATGTCCTGTTTTAATGGCAAGACATATATATTGATCTTTCCCTGTAAGATTAAATCTATGCCACAACAATAAACAATTTGACCCATCTGCAGCAGATAACTTTTTAGATCACCTAGAGCCAAAGGCTCAAGGTGAGCTATTCTGATCACTTTTTGTCCGTCCGGCGTCGTCCGGCGTCTGTCGTTAACATTTAGACATTTAGATCATCTTAACCTTAACCACTTGACCAATTTTAACAAAACTTCACAGGAATGTTCCTTTTGTGAACCTTTTTCAAAATTGTTCAAAGATTTAAATTCTATAGAGAACTTTGGTTGCTGCGGCAACAGAAAAGGGGAAAATTGCCAAATCTTAAAAAATCTTCTTGTCCAAAAGTACTGTCCCGATTTGAAAATTATTTTGCACAAATGTTCCTTGGGGTACCCTCTACCAAGATTGTTCAAATATTTCCGATCCGTTGAAAAACATGGCCGCCAGGGGGCGGAGCTTATTTTCCTTATATGTGCATTGTTAAAACTTTAAAAATCTTCTTGTCCAAAAGTGCTGGCCCGATTTGAAAATTATTTTGCACAAATGTACATTGTCGCACCCTTTACTAAGATTGTTCAAATATTTCCGATCGGTTGAAAAACATGGCCACCAGGGGGCAGAGCCTGTTTTCCTTATATGTGCATTGTTAAAATTTTAAAAGTCTTCTTGTCAAAAAGTACTGACCCGATTTGAAAATTATTTTGCACAAATGTTCCTTGGGGCACCCTTTACCAAGATTGTTAAAATATTTTCGATCCGTTGAAAAACATGGCCGCCAGTGGGCGGAGCTTGTTTTCCTTATATGTGCATTGTTAAAACTTAAAATATCTTCTTGTCCAAAAGTACTGGCCCGATTTGAAAAATATTTTCCACAAATGTTCATTGGGGCACCCTTTACCAAGATTGTTCAAGTAATTCCGATCGGTTGAAAAACATGGCCGCCAGGGGGCGAAGCTTGTTTTCCTTATATGTGCATTGTTAAAACTTTAAAAATCTTCTTGTCCAAAAGTACTGGCTCCATTTGAAAATAATTTTGCACAAATGTTCCTTGGGGCACCCTTTACCAAGATTGTTCAAATATTTTTGACCCGTTGAAAAACATGGCCGCCAGGGGGCGGAGCTTGTTTTCCTTATATGTGCATTGTTAAAACTTTAAAAATCTTCTTGTCCAAAAGTACTGGCCCAATTTGAAAATTATTTTGCACAAATGTTCCTTAGGGCACCCTTCACAAAGATTGTTTAAATATTTCTGATCCGTTGAAAAACATGGCCGCCAGGGGGCGGAGCTAGTTTTCCTTATATGTGCATTGTTAAAACTTTAAAAATCTTCTTGTCAAAAAGTACTGGCCCGATTTAAAAATTATTTTGCACAAATGTTCCTTAGTGCACCTTTTACCAAGATTGTACAAATATTTTTGATCCGTTGAAAAACATGGCCGCCAGGGGCGGAGCTTGTTTTCCTTATATGTGCATTGTTAAAACTTTAAAAATCTTCTTGTCCAAAAGTACTGGCTCGATTTGAAAATAATTTTGCACAAATGTTCCTTGGGGCACCCTTTACCAAGATTAATCAAATATTTTTGATCCGTTGAAAAACATGGCCGCCAGGGGGCGGAGCTTGTTTTCCTTATATGTGCATTGTTAAAACTTTAAAAATCTTCTTGTCCAAAAGTACTGGCCCAATTTGAAAATTATTATGCACAAATGTTCCTTAGGACACCCTTCACCAAGATTGTTTAAATATTTCTGATCCGTTGAAAACATGGCCGCCAGGGGGCGGAGCTAGTTTTCCTTATATGTGCATTGTTAAAACTTTAAAAATCTTCTTGTCCAAAAGTACTGGCCCGATTTAAAAATTATTTTGCACAAATGTTCCTTAGGGCACCCTTTACCAAGATTGTACAAATATTTTTGATCCGTTGAAAAACATGGCCGCCAGGGGCGGAGCTTGTTTTCCTTATATGTGCATTGTTAAAACTTTAAAAATCTTCTTGTCCAAGAGTACTGGCTCGATTAAAAAAATTATTTTGCACAAATGTTCCTTGTGACACCCTTTACCAAGATTGTTCAAATATTTTTGATCCGTTAAAAAACATGCCCGCCAGGGGGGCGGGCGAACTTGTTTTCCTTATCTGTGCATTGTTAAAACTTTAAAAATCTTCTTGTCCAAAAGTACTGGCCCTATTTAAAAATTATTTTGCACAAATGTTCCTTGGGGTACCCTTTACCAAGATTGTTCAAATATTTTTGATCCGTTAAAAAACGTGGCCACCAGAGGGCGGAGCTTGTTTTCCTTACGTGTGCATTGTTAAAACTTTAAAAATCTTCTTGTCCAAAAGTATTGGCCTAAAAAGAGTAAAACTTTGAAAACTATTGAAGTTCTATTAAATCAGGTGAGCGATATAGGGCCATCATGGCCGTCTTGTTTTAAGTTCTTGTCTGATATTAAGGAAATTGAATATAAATCCTACTTCAGTGATCCTCTACATTTAATTTGTTCAAGCTGTTTTGATTAGTTACAAAATCATAGCAACCTCGCATCATCACAAAAGGGGTAAATTGAACTTTTAGCTACAAATGACAACTCAGCCATTCCACTTGACCAATTTCAACGTTACTTTACAGGAATGTTCCTTTGATGGTCCTCTTTCAAAATTATTCAAGTACTTGCATTCTGTGTAGAACCTTTGTTGCTGCAGCATCAGAAATTGAGAAAGCTTTAGATTTCAAGATAAAAATGACTTTTACTGATAAACTATTTCTTTAACTGAGTGTCCACTCCTTGCAGTTTCATGTGAACTCCTGATCAAATTTTCACAGATATTTGCAGTTAAATATTTGCTTCTAATTAACTATCATTAAGGTGATCGATTTAGGGTCATCTTGGCCCTCTTGTTTAAATATTGTGGCAAAAGGAGAAAATGCTCATTTTACATTAATTTTTTTGTCCTGACATTTTCACACTTATTACCAATTTCCACAGGCTTCAAATGTGTACCGTGTAAAAGCTTTTATGTTTATAAAGATTCTGCTATAGTTATATTTCAAATCTTTCATCTCAGTAAAATGAATCTAAAAGCAGAATGCAATGTAATGAGTGTAACATTTAAAAGTTACTTTGCTTTTTTTACAGTGAAGGAGACAATTTTTATCCAGCAGAAAGCGCTTATACACAAAGAACTACTGTCACAAAGGAAAGCAAAGGAAACAAAAGAAAGATTGCAGAAGACAATGATGAAGATGCTAACACTGAGACAAAAGAAGCTATAAAAGAAAGCCCAAACATCAGGTTAAAGAAACTAATGAATAACAATCTCCTGACTAATTTTGTAACTGACTGGAAAATACAAGTTTGAAAGTTTCCCCCATGCAGACTTATGTAGCATTTGTCTGCATACAGAGCAATATCTCCATCTGAAACAATTAGTTTATCTCTCTATATATATTGTTATATTATACATTTACCTTCATTTGTAGATATTTTGGATATATTTGTGCCAAGATGTATTCAAAAGTTATATGTGAAGGTTTGTTGTTCGCGGGAAAGGGTTAAGATGAATTTGATTTGTTTAATATCAATTCTCATGCAACTTCTTACAACTTATATGAATTAACTCTTTCTCACATACAACAAATCTGCAGCAAACTACTTGGAATAATTCAGTCAAAAATATGGAAATTATCTCTGAATGAAAAGTCTATTATTGAATTATAAAAGACATAATGGCAAAAGGAAAAATTGCTCATTTCAATGTTTTCAAAAGTTCTATGTGGAAGGTTTGTTGTTTGCGGGAAAGGGTTAAGATGTATTTTATTTGTTTAATATCAATGCTCATGCAACTTCTTACAACTTATATGAATTAACTCTTTCTCACGTACAACAAATCTGCAGTACACAAACTAATGCAGTCAAAATTATGGAAATTATCTCTGAATGAAAAGTCTATTATTGTATAAAGATGAAAACATAATGGCAAAAGGAAAAATTGCTCATTTCAATGTTTTCAAAAGTCGTATGCTGCAGAGACGTCAGAAAGGGTGATTCACGCTCAATGTCTGCATCTTGGATACTCTACCAGTAATAACACCTAATGTCAAAAGTTTACCCAACTATTCTAGGAATCAAACTTAACCTCCCTTTCCCACATACAACAAATCTGCAGCAGACCACTTGGAAAATGTCTAGACAAAAATATACAAAATCTCTATAATTGAAAGTATTTATATTGAATAGAGCTGAACGCACTGTGGCAAAAGGAGAAATTGCTTATCATGAGCAATTTCTCCTTTTGCCACAGTGTTTTGAAAAGTCGTCTGCTGCAGAGGCGTCAGAAAGCGTCTGTAAATATCTTCGGATCACAATGACCTAGCTCTTTCTCTGAGCCACTGTCTCCCACAAGTCACACTTTGCCGCTGTAAGTGGGAAAAGGTTAAAGTTTTTTTAGGTCAAAGAATCCAAGGTTATCTTTCCAGGTGTTTAACCCTCCCTTTCCCTCATACAACAAATCTGCAGCAGACGACTTTCAAAATATCATGGCAAAACTTATCCATAATTTAAAGTACATTAATTAAATAAAGATGAAAACATTGTGGCGAATGGGGAAATTGCTCATTATTTTGCCATTTGCCTCATTGTTTTCAAAAGTGGTCATCTGCTGATGCGTCAGAAATTCAGAACATTTAAATGTGGGAAAGGGTTAAATTCATTCAGCCAATGATAGGATACTTATTTGGCAAGTTTGTCCAGGTTTCAAAACTTAATCACATTAGCATGAAAGATGATAAGTCATTGTTTGTCCTCGGATGCACCGAAGTAATAATTTATGATTACTTTAATTAATCCTTTTCCACATACAGCAAATCTGCATCAGACGACTTTGAAGACATTAAGTCAAAAATATGGAAACTCTCTCTATAAAATTTATTAAATTGTTGCTCTGTCATTTAAAGTATGAATGAAAGAGCAACAATTGAATAAAGTTGAAAACATTGTGACAAAGGGAGAAATGCTTGTTTTGAGCAATTTCTCCTTTAGTCAATTTTTTTTCAATAGTCTTCTGCTGCAGTGGCGTCAGAAAGCGTTCCGTATGTGGGAAAGTGTTAATATAATATAACTGTAATCCTTACAATGGCTAACTGATCTTAACCATTAACGATACAGAAAACATGTATTTAAAGTATTTGCAGCAGACGCCCTTGTGGACCTTGTGGTACTTTTCTTTTTGATAAAATATGCCTATTTAGCTATTTTTAAGACTGATGTATTTTACAAGTCTGCTGCTTACACTTTTTCCCACATGTATACAACAAATCTGCAGCAGACGACTTTGAAACTATCTAGACAAAAATAAGAATATTCTCTATAAATGAAAGTATAATAATTGAATAAAGTTGAAAACATCGTGGCAAAAAGAGAAATTGCTTATTTTTAGCAAATTTCACCTTTTGTCACAATGTTTTCAAAAGTTGTCTGCTGCAGATTTGTCAAAAAGCGTGTGTATGAGGGAAAGGGTTCCCTTCTGAATAAAGAAATATATATTATCATCTGCAAACTTAGGGAGCTGTAATATTAAAATACAGTTGAAATTATTGTGAGATATGGCAAAATTGTTCCTCATGAGTGTTTCATGTATTCAAGTAGCCTGCTTCAGACGAATGAAAAAGTTGTCTATGTCAGGGAATTGGCTAAGATTAAAATGTAACTTCTTCTCCCACAAAATGTGCATCATAAACATAAAATAGTTGTGTTTTTTTAAAACATTGTGAAAAAGGACTGCTCCTAGTAGGCAAATATTCCTCAAACTATTTATTTTATTTTCAGACCAAAATGGTTCTTGGTGGCTGTTTGTGTTGTTGCTGTTGCTGTGTTATATTTTCGAACGGCAAGCCGAAGTGAGCTTGAATTGTTGGGGGCAAAGCTGGACGAAATGAAGATATCCCATGGTAAAGACTTTTCAGAAGATATTGAGGCATTAGATGATAGATGTAACCTTCTAGAGAGACAGATTAACAAGGATACTGCCGATATTGATCGCTTAAAAATCAAGGTGGATAAATTATCTGGACAGGTTGAACAATTATCTGGAAAGGTTGGACGTTTAATTGATGAATTAAATATTCACAAGCATCAATTTCTTAACAGCGAAATCCAAACATTGTCAAATAAGTTAGTTGATTCAGAGCACAATCGTAGGAAGGATTTAGGAAATATATTAGATGAGGAATCCAGAAAGGTGAAAAATCAGCTTGACCAGATTGATACAAAAGTAAAGGCAACAGGTATTTTCATCCATTTTAGTTTTAACCAATTACTTGACATATGTCCCCTTATAACCTTTTCCCACTTTTAGATGCATTTTAACGCATCTGCAGGGGACAACTTTTGAAAACATAGCGGGGAAAAAGGAGAAATTGCCCATAACTCAATTTTTTTTCAACATTTTTCAAATGAAACTTGGTACACACGTTCCTAGGAACAATACGCATGTCTATACCAAGTCGCATAACATTTGCTCAAATAATTATTCAGTAATGCTCCTTTTTTTACTTAGAAAAAACAGACAAGCGTTGACGTTCGCTCCATGGGACTCACAATTTCGCCTATAAGTTTTCAAAGTTTTCTGCTGCAGAATTGCTGAATGTGGGAAAGGGTTAAAATATCTTTGCACAAAGGTCAGGCACAGCACAATAATGTTGATTGATACTTACTGAGACTCAGTTTTGTTGTAGGAAAATCTTTCTTTACAAGTCAAGCGTGATTTGTCCTTTATATACCCCATAACTACTTATTGGAATACAATTTACCAAGTATCCTTGGCTAGCGAAGTTGACAATAACATTTTACTATAAAGCATTGTACAAGTGTTTCGAAGATTCTTTTTGTAAATAAGCAGTATATTATATAATCAGAGTTCTAATTAACTCTTTCCGGTTTCCCACATAAAACAAATCTGCAGCAGACATAGTTAAAAAAAATATCTATGTAAAAATATGGTAACTCTCTGTAATTGAAAGTATGATTATTGATTAGTGATGAAAACATCGTGGCAAAAGTTGAAATTGCTCTTGATGAACTATTTTCTCCTTTTGGCACAGTGTTTTCATAAATGTTTACATGTCTCAAAATGTATCTGTATGAGCAACTTTCCCATGTTAGAACAAATATGCAGCTGATGATTTTGAGGCAAAAACATAAAAACTCTCTGTAATTTACTTTTAATTAAAATAACTAAAATTATTGTGGCAAAAGAAGAAATTGCTCATTATGATTAATTTCTCCTTTTGCCAAAATGATCTAGGAAGTCTCTCTGCTTCATATACGTCTGAATGCGTCTACGAGTAAGAAAAGGTAAATTTTCAGAAACAAAACAAATAGCATTAAAAGCTTCATCTTTTCCGGTGTACAATTTTCTATGCTATACCACATTAACATGGGAACTATTTTTCAATGCATCACATATATATCGCAGATTAGATATGCATGCTTTCAGTATTGTCATCAAAAAAATAGTCAGAAGTCTAAAATCAAGTTAACAAGTTTATCCAAAGAGTTAAGATTGCAATTTCCACTGATAGTTACATA
Source organism: Serripes groenlandicus (assembly GCA_031761405.1). NCBI lineage: Eukaryota > Metazoa > Mollusca > Bivalvia > Cardiida > Cardiidae > Serripes > Serripes groenlandicus. The sequence continues at coordinate 98,485,834 of JASEVX010000003.1, forward strand.
TCATGTTTTCAAAAGTCATCTGCTGCAAATGCGTCAAAATGCATCAAAGAAAATCTGTGCATGTAAATGTTTATATTTTTTGCATTTCATTACAGACAGAGACGTTACAGACCTGCGTGTAACTCTGGAAACATTTAGAGAACATGTTGAAAAACATGATGCTCGGATCAAAGAAGCGGAATTAAAATTAGATGATAATGTTCAAATGATAGAAGCAAAGGCCATTCAATTAAATGAAAGAATGAGTATCTCATCAGCTGACTTGGAGAAATTTGATTATAAAATGCAGAAGATGAAGGCTACAGTATCAAGTAATAAGAAGGACATTGATACAGCTTTTGATAACCTTTTCAATAAAAGTAAGACCTTAGCCAATGTTCTATTTTCTTTCTCACTTGATATGACATTTTACAAGAATGTAATCTGCTTTGAAAATACCTGAGATGAAAATGCAGCTTCATGCACATTTTATGCATAATAATGAAGCCTATTAATGATGAAAGCATTGTGTGCATACATGTGGTAGAAATTGTTTGTTTTGAGCTTTTTAGCTCTACTGGCCAAAGGTCAGAAGGGCTTATGTCGTGGCGATTCGTCCGTCAACCGTGCGTCCGTCCGTAAACAATTTCTTGTTAACACGATACAGTCTTCACTTTTGATTGTATCTCAACTAAACTTATACAGTAGTTAGATATCCATGAGAGCTCGATTCCTTTCGAAAACCAGATCCGCCCATGCAAGACTGGATTATGGCCCTTGAAATTGTTCAAATTGCTATAATTGAGCATGTGAATACAATAGAGGCTCTATTTACTATCTGATCTTCACCAAACTTAGATAGTAGTTAAATATTGATGTGAGCTTGGTTCCTTTTGAAAACCAGCCAGATCCGGCAAGACTGGATTATGGCCCATGAAATTGTAAAAATTGCTATAATACAGCTTGTGAACACAAAAAAGCCTCCATTTACTATCCGATCTTCACCATACATACATGCTCTGGATTGAAAATGACCAAAGAACCATACCAGTAGAGCATAGGCCCTCGTGGGCCTCTTGTTCTTCATTTCCTACAATGTTTTCAAAGTCATGATTAGCCTTCTCTCTTGGAGTTGTCATCTGTATCAGGATAGAGACTTTTCCTGACAAGCGATGTATTTTACTCATCTTCCGAAATCAGAAATCTAATATAGATATATTGGAAGGGTGTAGAACCTGCATCTGCACACAATAAAGTAGTAATTCATCTAGGGAGCTTTCTTCTTTCATTTCAGTCTTTCAATAGTGTATACTGTTGAGAGTACAGAAATTAGATTCTTTAAAGGTTAGTTTTCAACCTGCCCCACCTACAGATTCATGTTGTCACCATGTTTTCAATGACTTTCTGTAATTATACTTTCATTTATTGAAAAATTCTAAAATTGTTCATAGATGTTTTCAAAATTGTCTGATGTTGATTTGTTGTATGTTGGCAAGGTCTAATTCTTTGTTTCGTATATTGTTTTTCAGATGTTGCTGTGATTGTAATTATATTTATTCTTGCCATGAACTTTGGACTGATTGTTGCTGTTTACATTTTATGTCAAGGGGGTACACCTAGAGTCGGGAGCCGACAACCACATGGTCCCAATGGAGAGTATGTAAGTGGCCCAACTATAAACCCTTACCCTCATACAATAAAGCTGCAGCATACGACTTTAAAAACATCTAGTCAAAACACAAAAACTCACAATAAATGCAAGAATAATTATTAATGAATAAAGTTGAAAAGATTGTCAAATGGAGAAATTGCCCATTTTGAGCAATTTCTCCTTTTGCAAGAATGTTTTCAAAATTTATTTTGCTGCAGAGGTTTCAGAAAGCATCTGTATGTGGGAAAGGGTTATAAGAAGGAAATTCTCAGAATCAGTAAAATTTCCTTTCTCTTCAATGTTTTCCATACTATTTTAGATACTGTCATTTGACCAGATTTCTGCTCATTCTTTAGTTCAACACAATATGAAATAGTGATTAATTTGAATTGTCGTTTAATTGTTTATTTCCATTTTCCCTCTTACAGACAAATTTTGATACCTCTTGAAGGTAAACTCAAAAACATTGTAAGAAAAGGAGAAATTACTTGTAAAGAACTTGTAATTTGTCTGCATTATAGACGTAAAAAGTGTTCTGTATGCAGCCTTTAACTTTTCTTTTTTTCAGTACAATCCTGTCCTAGATCAAATCCCAGTTGCACCTAAGTTAAAAAAAGCAATTGGTGTAATCAGTTTTACAAGAGAGTATCAACGAGGTCACAAGCATCTTATTTGTTCCGTGACAGACATGGTGGGAGGAGGACACAACATTGACGTCGAGTATCATGTGATCTTAAGAGACCAGGATATTACAGATATTCCTCGCTGTAGTCTCATCGTCATTTGTGTGGAATATTCAGACAGGTAAGGCCCTCTACTTTCCATAAGCTGTTCAAAGGATGCTCCAGTGACAGGTCAAGGGGTCGTGAGTTTGAATCCCAGCTCGGCCATTATTCTTTCCGACGTTTGACAAAAGTCTCTGTGACAAGCATCCTTCGTCTTTCCCCAATGGGCAAACAAACAATCTGGAAAGCAGCCAGTTGCTTGGAAAGTATGTTATATGAGTACAGGTCTGAGAAAGCTAGGAAACACATCAGTAGGTGAACTGGCCGCTCTGATTTGACTATAAAATTGTTGAAAACCGCGTTAAGCCCAAATCAATCAATCCAGTGACAGGATATTCTCACTACTGTAACTTCTCGATATATTGTACCCTCGGGTATTTTATGTACATTTATGTCTCTGATTCTTCAAAATGTGGACGTACAGTGCTGTCAGACAGGCTCTGGTGAAACTGTTTGTAAGTTTTTAATTTGATTGTTAATATCAATATCTCCAATGGTCGGTTGTCGCATGGCTTTGCTAAATTTATAAAATCCCAAACCTGAAATGTGAATGCACTAGGACATACTGTAACCTTAACCCTTTCCCACATACAGCAATTCTGCAGCAGACAACTTTGAAAATGTCTAATAAAAAATATGGAAAATCTCTATAATTGTAGGTGTAATTACTAAAAAGTTGAAAACATCGTGGCAAAAGGAGAAATTGCTAGTTTGAGCAATTTGTTTTTTTGTCACAATGTTTTCAAAATACATCTATAGGTGGGAAAGGGTTAACCCTTTCACAACAGACACATTTTGAGACATCTACAGCAGACAATTTTTAAAAACGTTGATGCAAACAGAAGAGTTGCTGGCAATTAATGAGCAATTTATTATTTTGCAACAATTATTGTTTATTGTAGATTTGTTATATTTGTGAAAGGGTTGATAATATTTCAGTCAAAAAGTTTTATATGGACAGAGGAAATGTTTGATTTTGTTAATAGATGAAAACTTTGTGAGAAAAGGAAAGATGGTTGGTTTTGAGCAATTTCTGTTTGTCAAACATTTTTTTTTATTGTATGGTGCTTTACGCCACTTTCAACACATTTTGAGTGATATCACGTGTTTCTTGGATAGGTGACCAGTACTACTCGTCCATTTATCTTGACACCAGTCAGTAAAGCCATTACTACAATTCAAAGAATTTGGTAGGACCGGGCCAAGGGTCGAATCCGTGAACTCCCGCACCCAAGGCGAACGTTCTAGCACTACAGTGTCCATTGTTTTCTAAATTTGTCTGCTGCATAAGGAATCGGAAGCTGTCTTTGTCATTTAAAGGGTCTTGAAATGTGATACAGATGACTTTGAATGCCTTCGCAGCAAAATGACATTTGAAATGATCGCTGGAAGCAGAGAAATTGCTGCTAAAAATACACAATTATTTCTCCTTTTTACGCAATGTTATAAACTCTGTATCAAAATAATTCCTACAATTTACCATGTATTCCATTTTGCCCCTTTCTTTTGTTTAAACCAAAATAGTTTAAAATAGGATATTACATTAATCACAAAGTCAGTCCATAGTTCATCATTATGAGGAAACCAAATGTAAATGTTTACATGAAATGCTTTGTTTGATGTTTGACTTCAGAGATGTGATTATCGAGGAGAGTGGTCTGGGCGATTGTAACAAAACAACACTGGCAGCGGCGCAGAAAATAGGAGGTTAGGCAATATATTTGTGTACTGATTATCCAATGATATACTAGTATAACCCTTTCTCACATTCAACAAATATGCAGGAGAATCAAGCAGAATCTCTAGAAATGAAAGCATAATTAATGAATAAATATGAAAACATTGTCGCCAAAGGAAAAACTGCATATTATTAATTTCTCCTTTTGCCATTATGTTTTCAAAAGTTACCTGTTAAGATTCTTGAAAATGTTTAGATTCGTCTGCAAAGGAATGTATTAAAGAAATCGTAAAAATTACCCCCAACTCTTTTTACCACTTGCAGACGCATTTTGACGCAATAGCAGCAGACGGCTTTGGAAAACATTGTGGCCAAAGGTGAAATTGCTCATGTTGAGCAATATCTCCTTTGGCCACAATGTTTTCAACTTTATTTAACAATAAAGCTATAGATCTTTTTTTGGAGATTTTTCAGGTTTTTGTCACTATGTTTTCAAAGTCGTCTGCTTCAGATTTGTTGTATGTGGGAAAGGGTTAAGTTTGTTATACAGGTGAACTCATTATTGGAAGAGAGGAAAAATTGCTCACATTGAAGTAAGGAGAAATTGCTCTCTCCCCTTGCAGCAATGTGTTCAATAGTCGTCTGCTGTAGAGGCATCAGAAAGCCTTTATATGTTGGAAAGGGTTAAGGATGTACTGAACTGAGGTTTTAAAATTTAAAAAAAAATCTTCTTATTTTGTTGTCAATTAAAACCTGTTTAGTTATTATACCTTTTTATAATTCTTCAAAATTTAAAAAAAAGTGGATAAAATTTGCTTGAGATAAAGGGCCTATTTTTTTCATGAGCCTTCAATTTTTTCGTGAGACGCTGTCCAGTTGCTGTGTTTGATTAAGAACTAAAACTGGGCAAAAAGAACATATTAAAGTCCATGTATATAAATTTTAATCTAGAACTTGTATAGTATCATATTGTTTTGAAAAAAAGTAGAAAATATTGGAAAACTTTTTTGACATTTGAAGATATGTTTGAAAAATTAATAAATATATATTCATATTTTAACATTTTTTAGCCATTCAAAGAAGAAAAACTGAAAATATTGCCCAATGACATATACTTTTCTTATTAAAATCTGATAAATGATAGTAATTGAAATATTTTAGAGAAGTTTCAGAAAAAGTTAAATATTACAAATATGTTTTTTCCTTATTTCAAAATTTTGAAATTGTCTATTCTTAAATCTGACAAATATGGATTTTCATTAGTGTCAAATACAGTAGTGTCTATTTTTTAGCTTTAACTACAATGTATTGCATGAACTTCCAAAGATATGTATAAAATACCTTCAGAATGAGATTAAAACCACAAGAAGATAAACAATTAGCATATCATCTTTCAAATATCGGCAATTTGCGTGAATTTTTTTTTTTTCATGGGCTGAAATAGCAAAAAAAAGCTCATCATAAGGCTTTTATAAATTGATCTAGCAAAGAAAAAAGCCCACTACCATACTGTTTTTTTTGTTTTTTTAGATTTTAACATATATCCAACTTTCAAAAAACTAATATTACAACAAAAGTTAAATATTATGAAAAATCCACTTTTGTCGTCAATTTGAAAGTGACGTCATTAAAGATGTCATACAGCATGGGACGGCGAGATATAGTTTTATTCCGCTGTTAAATCACAGTACGTGTATCTCGCCGAGCCTTGGTAGCTCAGTAGGTATTGACGCGGGCTGTTAATACAGGGGTTGTGAGTTCGAATCCCAGCTCGGCCAACATTCTTTCCAAATGTTAACAAAATTCACTGTGACAAGCGTCATTTGTCTTTCACCAATGGGCTAACATTATATGTGGAAAAGCAGCCAGTTGCTGGGAAAGTATATTGTGTGGGTTACTGGTGCGAGAAAGCTAGGAAACACATGGGTAGGTAAACTGGCCGCCGTGATATCACTGAATTTTTTTAAAAATCGGCGTTAAGCCCTAATCAATAAACAAATCACAGTTGTTCACTACTTACATGCAGAATTAAACTTAATTCAAGTTATGTTATCTGAAGAAAACAATGACAAATTTCCAATGAAAATTGATCTTCCAACCTTTCCCACATACAGACGCTTTCTGACGCCTCTGCAGCAGACGACAATGTGGCAAAAGGAGTAATTGCTCATACTGCTCAATTTCTCTTTTTGCCTCAGTGTTTCCTACTTTATTCAATAAGTGTTCTTTCATTTATAGAATTTCCTTATTTCTGTCTAGATGTTGTTAAAGTCATCTGCTGCAGATTTGTTGTATGTCGGAAAGGGTTAGTGCAATCAAATAAGTATTTGGGGATAACGAGTAATTGTTTATCATGATTAATTGAAGTGTGCTCTGTGAGAATTTATCATAGGCTATTTCTGACAAGTGTAGACCTAGATCAAGCTATACATCCTTATTGTTGATCGGATTCTAGTAACAGTTGGTTGCTGTTGATAAGATAACTAACCCGGCGCCTACCAAGAGGACAAAGTTAGTCCTTGATTATTCAGTTTTAGAAATGAATGTGAAGTTTTATATATCAAATTGTGCTTTACAAATCGTAGATAAATATGGTATGAATTATTTGGTCAATTATTTAACAGTATTTAAAATACAGCGTCATAACCAATACAAAACATGATACAAACGTTGTGTAAGATGTAACAGTCGGAAGCACATTTTTCTATATTCACACCTATGATTTATAAACTTCGCGTGCTTTATCCGCGAGGAAAAAACATTGCACGAGTTTCCGGGCATACGGTGATTCAACATCCTTACCGAAAATAGAAATAGGCTTAACGTTTTTTTGGAAAATTTAGTAAAATATTTCTGAAAAAACATGTAAGATTTGAAAAAAAAGACGTCTGAAAATAAACATGGCAGAGATCGCATGTATATTTTTAATATCAAATTCACTTCAACCGGGTTGGAATCTTTACTACACAATATTATTTTCTTTCATTAATGTATACTGAATTATACAGAAATTTATTCATAGTTTTCTTGAAAATAACGAAAATGTGTGGAGAAAAATTGTCACGTTTTGTCAAAAGACGTTGTTTAATTATGAATGCGAAAAATCGGTGCACCGAAATTTAATGATATAGTCAAACGAAAACCTTATAATTTAGATTTTATAATATTATATGTCTATAGTTTCGATGCAATACATTTAAGATGTGACAAGCAACAAATAATAACTGACGCCTGTGCAGAAGACAACATTTGATAAACATTTGATAAACAGCGTGGTTTTTGCCTAGATATGTGAATCGTCGTCTGCCGCAGATTTATTGTATGTGGGAAAGGGTTAACACTCCCCCACATATGATAAATCTTCAGCAGACAAATTTGAAAGTGTTAAGGAAGAAATATGTAAAATTCCAATAAATGAAAGTATTTATTGAAAATAGGTGAATATAATGTCGCAAAAGTAGAAAATGCTGATGCCTATTGCAACATTGTTTTCAAATGTCATTTTGAATTTGAAAACATTGAGGCGAAATTTGGAAAATCTCTATAAATGAAAGTATAATTATTAAATAGAATTGAAAACATTGTGTTCGTCTGCATGTTTTTTGTTTTTATTTCAAATTCCCCCACAGAAACCCAGATGTATTTTCACACGATGACTTATTCTATTTCAGCAATACCGGTTATAGTTTATTGCAAAGACCTAAGTTCTCAAAGGCTACAACCAGACAAACTCTTCAATGAGAGAATCCGATGTGCAACTCATCAGAAAGAACTGATCCCTTTAAGTGTTAATAACAGATTCTTTAGTGTATATGATGACTTTTCTAAGAACCAAAACACTGCCTTTCAGAACCTTATAACAGATCATGTTTTATAATCAAAGTGCCGAAGGTACTGTAATGGCGATTGTCTACAAAATCATGCAAAGTGTACCTCGATGTAGGCCTTGCAATTTGAAACAACATAACTATTTTGCCCATTTGTGGAAAACGAATTTTGTAAATCATCGAAGAGAATGAATGGTCAAGCCGGGATTCGACATTACGACCCCCTAAACCCAATGGAATGCCATCGTCGTTACCGACTGAGCTATCGCGGCTCGGCAGGTGACATTTTAGAAAAACATTTTAGAACACCCTAGAAACTGCTATCCAGTCTTTCTGATGATTGACAAAAGTCAGTGTGACTAGTGTCATTTGTCTTTCACCAATCGGCTAAAATAGTCTATATGGGAAGGTAGCTAGTTGTCTGGGAGTTTTAGAGTATTCGTGCGAGAAGGCCTGGTAACACTCGTTAAGTGAACTTTTTGCCGTGATATGACTGAAATATCGTTGAAAACGACCGTAAACCCCAATCAATTAATCAATCTTAAGGCCTACCATAAAAGTCGAGAGATTCACAATCCTAAATAAAACAGACGACGAAAGGTTTACATTTTGAGTCTTAAACATTGAATTGTAAAATCGACATTGAGCTAGAAGTTGAATCTTGCTCCGGCGCAAGGTCTCAAGATATCTTCATCAGTGTGTGTCATATTGCGTTGGTATTCGATCTAGAATTATAAATTGATATTTGACGTTAAACGGATGACGTCACTTAAGTGTTACAATAATTTTTCAAAGTATACTGAAGTGATAACGAAACACATTAACATATTTTTATTGATTCAAACTATAAAGGCATACATCTACATTTTTTACTTGAGTATAAATAACTTTTCCTTTTGAGTGAACTTAAAAAAAATTGAATCTTATTTCTCAGTATCTAATACGTCCCAGGTATCTGGTATCGCACCGCTGTTACAGCTCTAAATCATCTGTGCATGGAGTTCATTAGTGTATTGGTCCCCTTCATTGAAATATTTTCCCATTCTGCCAACATGGCTATTATTGAATGACCAACAGTAGCGAGGGTACTCTGGCGAAGCATTTTTCACGTACCGTTGAAAAAGAATGAACGTGGACTCTTCCGTGAAAAAGACACTGTCCATGCCTCCTTGTTAATCGTCTTCGAGCATGTGCCGACACCGAAGTCATGCGCCACATTTCTCGTGTAGACAAGCAATCCTATGGAAAATCTCCCTAAATGAAAACATAACTATTGAATAGAGTTGAAAACATTGTGTCAAATGGAGAAATTGCTTGCTTTGAGCAATTTCTTCTTTCGTCACAAAGTTTTCCAAAAGTCGTCTGCTACAGAGGCATCAGAAAGCATCTATATGTGGAAAATGGTTAATATTTCAATCTGAAGTACTGAATACAAAAGTCATTAGCTAGTTTGAAGCACAATAGTACATGTATTGCTTTTTATGTTTTTATTTGTTTTGAGTTTTTATGCCATTTTCAACAGCTAATTTCATATTACAACTGATAGGAAAATGATATTGGTTCCTAACCGTATATTTATATCTAGATAAAAATATATAAGGTATGAAAACCAATACCACCCCACCTGCTGGAGCTCAAGAGTTGCATTGACTCCAATCAATCGGACCCATTTAGCCGACTCTTACAGTTTAAGCAAGGGTCAGACTGTGACTGTCATTCTTATTGATTGCCCCCAGCCACAGGGGAAGTGCTTTTTTGTAAATATGTATATTTTGTAACCTGTCAAAATATCACATCTATGGAGTGAAACTGTCTTTAGAATGACATTTAACCCTTTTCCACTTACAACATATCGGCATCAGACTACTTGAAAACAACTAGGATAGAATATGGAAAATCTATATAAATGAATGTAGAAGTACAGTGTTGAAATCATTGTAGCAAAAAGAGAAATTACTCATCATGAGAAATGTCTTCTTTTGAAACATTGTTTTCTAAATGTTGTTTGCTGTAGAGCTTTAGAATGTTTCTGCAAGTGGAAAATGGTTAATATTTTCCTAAATATGTTTAAGAAATAAATGGAAATCTGGCCAATAGAAATATATGTTTTTTTTTCTTTTAATTCCTTTTAATTTCTATATAATATGACATAGTAAAGTTTTGTTTGGGCTATTTCTCCGCAATTACTGACTTGAATTCAATGAAACTTTATGGAAAGCTTCACTTAAAGAGGATATGGGCATATTATCACCATTCCTGTGTCCTGGCTATACTTCGGTGAGCATACATCGGTTCCAACAATATCGGGTTTAACCCTTTCCAAAATACAACAAATCTGCAGCAGAAGACTTTGAAAACATACTCGCAAAAACATGTAAAAAATCTTTAAATGTATAATTATAAAAAATAGTTGAAAACATTCTGGCAAATTGTGAATTTGCTCAACATGAGCAAATCTTCCATTTGCCAGAATGTTTTCAAACGTTGTCTGCTGCAGAGGCGTCAGAAAGGATCTATACTTGAGTAAAGGGTTAAACTTTTCACCATTACCCTCTGGTTGGTTTTTACAGCAGCATGACTCAAATGAAGATGTGTACATTGTATTGCCAATGTTATTAAAACCAGACCTTAACTCGTCGCTCGTATAAAGATCGGATGTCTGCCCCATATGTATGTCGGCTCAGAGTGACCTTTAAGTCAGTCGATGACAATTGTCCTTTCTAAGCGTTCGGTATAAAACAGGTGAGGTTTATAACTCTTAAATAAAATGAGATAAAAAATCGTGATTTTTGAGTTTTTCGATGGTATAGGAGTGTTAGTTGTATCATGCCATTTCATTAATTACAAAAAAAGCCAGCAAGTGCTCATGAGTATTAGAATTTACATAAAATTAAAGTACATTGATCTGATTTATATTGATTGATTGATTGATTGGTTGGGGTTTAACACATTTTCAACAATTTTTCAGTCATTTCAGCTATAATTAAGGTGCATATATTTCGTTTGCTTAAAGTCTTATTTGCTATAAAAACCCTATGTTGTGTGTCAGTGAGACAATACTTTTTAGTACCGTGCCACAACATAAGGTTGAAAACATTGTGACAAAAGAAGAACTTTCAAGAATTGTGTTCTTTTCTTTTAAGATTTCCCTCATAAGACAAATCTGCAGTAGACAAATAAAAAAAGAAATTCAAGGCAAAGATATGGAAAATCTCTATAAATTCATGCAATGTTAAAATTATGGTGGAAATTTACTTTCTGATGCAGTCTTGTCAAAATATTTCTGCATGTTGTTTGAAAGGGTAAATGATATATAATAACGAGCACAACTCGTTTTGCACGTTTTGAGGTTAGCCTTAATTAGAGGAAATCATAATATTCAGTTTTGAGAAAAAATTGGCTGTACATTTTCTATGGCCAAGCTCGTGAAATTCACAGAAAAAATTCATAGAACAAAGCAGGGAACAATGGCCGACATTTATCCACATCACGTCATATTCAGCTGGTACCCGAGATAACTGGCGCAACTATTTAGTTTATGAAACGGGTATTTCAGTTACTTTCCTTGTTGGTCATTTTATTTCAGGTGTTATCATTCCGTTTCATAGAAAGCTTCTGTAAATCAAGACTGTCATTTTTTGATTAAATCTGATAATTATACCATCTTTACCGAGAGACACATCATGTAAGTACTTGTATGTGATTTCGGAATATAAAGTTTTTTCATTGCAATTATAGATTTATATGCATTTCCTGTATTTTGAGTACAGATCGCTTTGAAATATGCAAGATAATCAATCACTAAGACGCTTATTAAATTGTTGATTATATATATGTGCACAGTGATGGGGTCCGAAAGCATCGATTACAAGATCACGTGGGGTATTGCTATATAAGCTCGGGTTCCTAGTAGATAAGTCAGTCTATGTTCGGCAGTCAGCAATAAAACATCTCCAAGCCTCAATCGACAACGTACAAGTTTGAGAGGTGTATGAGTGGTAACTAGTAGGGATTCCTCAGAATTGAAGGACTCTCTACAACATACCATTGTCATCTTGGGTCATACAGGCCAGTGAATTGTTGATTTATGGTTCCAGACCATACAGTGGTTGCCAACTACCTATTCTGTCTCATTGAAGGTATCAGGCTGATACAGTTTGTATCAGCCATATACAGTGCCAGACAGCTTGTATTGCTTTAAACCCGTTGGTGTACTTCGTCGCAGCAGTACACGTGACAGGAGAAATGGCTCATGATGAGTAATTTCAACTTTTGTCACAATGATTTCCACTCTACTCAATTATCAAACTTTCATTTACATGTAGACACATGACTTTTGAAAACATTGTGGCAAAAGGAGAAATTGCTCCAAATTAGAAATTTCTACTTTTGCCGCAATGTTTTCAAAATTCATGTGTCTACATGTGGAAAGGAGTTAAACGTCCAATCATGAGTTAAACACCTTATCCAATAAAAAGAAAAAGATTGCTTGGTATTTTAATCCCAGTATTTCAGGGACCAATGCCATTCTTAGCAGCCAGGTAGCATGTACTGGTGATATTTGAGATTGAAAGACAAGTTATAGAATAGCAGAAAACCCTAAATGCAATAGCCTTTAATCTGCGGCACTAATAACTTGAAAAGCAGAAACAGAATATATGGACAAATTGTTGTAAAACCCTTCCTTTCAATATAAAATTACGATGTTTTTTAAGAGTGATCTATGAATACCTCTCACTGGAAAAATCAAAAGTATGAGTTAAACACAGAGTTAAAAACATTTCGGTAATAGAAGAAATGACTTGCTTTAAGCATCTTTTTCAGTTAGAAAAATGTTTTCAAAAGTCAACTTGTGCGAGAGGCATTCCAGGTTGTCTATATAAGGGAAACGGTTATAAATACTGCAGTCTTTCAAACCCGAAGGTCCTTACGAGACATCATGGCAAGTTCAGGTTTTCTTTCTGTCAACTGCAAGTTGGCTTTTGTGAACAGAACAGTTCCAGATCAGCCTGTGCATCCACACAAGCTTGTTAGAAAGTTCTGTCAACTTTTGTAGATTCTGATATATGTGTCACTCAGTAACTATTTAAGTCACCTACAGACAACAGTACAGTCATTAACTTATGCCTAGTAAAATTGAGTTGAGTTATAAAACATGAATGCTGGATGTGTTACAACTTTACTTAATTAACCCTTTCTCACATACAGATGCCTCCAGATGCCTCTGCAACGGACAACTTTTGAAAACATTGTAGCAAAAGGAGAAATTGGTCGTAATGTATACAGCATAGTTTTGCATAGATGCTTTTAAAATCGTCTGCTGCAGATCTGTTGTATGTGGGGAAAGGGATAAGATTTTAAGTATATATCATAGCGCTGAGTATGGTTGGTGGAATTCAAACCTGCAGGTCTCTAGATAAGTAGAATATTTTACACTCTCAAATCCTTATATAACCCTCAAACCCTATGTTATGGGTACTCAAAAGAATCGTCTCAGTGAGACGATTCTTATGAGTACCCACAACATAGAATTGAGTCATGAGATATATAGTCGGGAAAAGACCAGTTTACTCCTCCTTATCTAGTACCCTGAGCCTGGATAAGTAACTGACTAGTGGTACTCCAACAGTATATTCCTCTTCTACAATATAATGCGTTGGTTGATGGGATGGATGGCTTGACTGATTCCATGTGGAGTATTGATATACCCCGTATAGACTGCAACAGAACGACTTCTGAAAACATTGTGGCAAAAGAAGAACGAGCAAATTTCTACTTTTCCACCATTTTTTTTAACATTGCATGAATTTATAGAGATTTTCCATAACTTTGCCTGTATTTTATTTTTTATTTGCCTGTTAAATGGTTCTGAACAATTGAAGTCAATGCAACTCTTCACTCCGAGCAGATGGTATGGTATTGGTTTGATACAGTATATATTTTTATCTCGATATAAATATAAGGTTTGGAACCAATATCATTTTTCCTATCAGTTGCAATATGAAACTAGCTGTTGAAAGCGGCATAAAAACTCAAAACAAATAAAAACCAAAACAAGCAATACATGTACTAACTATTGTGGTGCTACAAACTAGCTACTGACTTTTGTCTTCAGTACTTCGTTGTTTTCTGGTGAGTTGCACATCGGATTCTCTCATGGAAGAGTCTGTCTGGTTGTAGCCTTTGAGAACTTAGGTCTTTGCAATACAATATAACCGGTACTGCTGAAATACAATAAATCGTCGTGTGAAAATACATCTGAGTTTGTGAGGGGGAATTGAAAAAAACACACACACAAAAAAAGCAGACGACCACAATGTTTTCAATTCTATTTAATAATTATACTTTCGCTTATAGAGATTTTTCAAATTTCGCCTTAATCTTTTCAATTTCAAAATTGGTTGTTAACTCAACTTAACTCTTTTCCAAAATTTAGACACCGATCGAAGCAACTGAAACAGATGACATTTGAAAACATTGTTGCAACAGGCATCAGTAATTTCTCCTTTTGCGACATTATATTCACCTATTTTCAAGAAATATACTTTGTCCGCTGCAGATATATCCGGGGAAGTGTTAACCCTTTCCCACATACAACACATCTACGGCAGACGACGATTCACATAACTAGGCAAAAACCACGATGTTTATCAAAGGTTGTCAGCTGCAAAGGCGTCAGAAAGCGTCTGTATGCTGGAAAAGGTTTACTCAGCATCAAACATAGTGACCCAAGCTCCACTAAAGTCAATCTCTGGATATAAGTGACAGGTGCAGACAAAGATCATGTCAGTCTATCCATACTATCATATCAAAAGAAACCAACTGTTACTAGAACCCGATCAACAATAAGGACGTTTAGCTTGAACTAGCTTTACACTTGTCAGAAATACCCTATGATTAATTCTCCCAGAGCACATTTCAATTACTCCTGATAAACAAATTCGATTGCCTCAACACTTTCCAACATACAACAAATCTGCAGTAGATGAATTTGACAACATATATTCGGAAATATGGAAACTCTAAGAATGAAAGAACGCTTATTGAATAAAGTTGAAAACATTAAGGCAAAATATGAGAAATTGGTCAGTATGAGCAACTTCTCCTTTTGCCACTTTGTTTTCAAAGGTTGTCTGCAGCAAAGGTGTGAGAAAGCGTCTCTTTTTTGGAAACGTTTAAAGATCAATTTTCATTGGAAATTTGTCATTGTTTTCTTCAGATAACATAACTTGAATTAAGTTTAATTCTGCATGTAAGTAGTGGAATACTGTGATTTGTTGATTGATTAGAGCTTAACGCCGATTTTAAAAAAAATCAGTGATATCACGGCGGCCAGTTTACCTACCCATGTGTTTCCTAGCTTTCTCGCACCAGTAACCCACACAACATAATTTCCAAGCAACCGGCTGCTTTTCCACATAGACTGTTAGTCCATTGGTGAAAGGCAAATGACGCTTGTCACAGTGACTTTTGTTAAACGTTGAAAAGAATGTTGGCCGAGCTGGGATTCGGACTCGCAACCCCTGGATCGACAGCCCGCGTTGCTACCTATTGTGCTACCGAGGCTCGGCGAGATACTGTGATATAACAGTGAGATATGAGATACTGTGATTTAACAGTGAGATACTGTAATAATATAACAGTGAGATACTGTGATTTAACAGTGATATACTGTGAGATACTGTGATATAACAGTGAGATACTGTGATATAACAGTGAGATATGACAGTAAGATACTGAGATATGACAGTGAGATATGAGATGCTGTGATTTAACAGTGATATACTGTGATTTAACAGTGAGATACTGTGATATAACAGTGAGATATGAGATGCTGTGATTTAACAGTGATATACTGTGATTTAACAGTGAGATACTGTGATATAACAGTGAGATACTGAGATAATGTAATAATATAACAGTGAGATACTGTGATTTAACAGTGAGATACTGTGATTTAACAGTGAGATACTGTGATATAACAGTGAGATATGACAGTGAGATACTGTGCTATAACAGTTGAATAAAACTATATCTCATCCCATACTGTATGACATCTTTGTAAATGTCACCTTCAAATTGAGGACACAGAACACGCTTTCCAACATACAAAGGCTTTCTGATGCCTCTTCAGCTAACGACTATTGAAAACATTGTGGCAAAAGGAGAAAGCGTTCAAAGTGAGTAATTTCTCCTTTTGCCACAATGTTTTAAATTTCTTTTAATAATCTTATTTACCTTTAAAAATAATTTCCTTCTTTTTGTCGAGATGTTTTCAAAGTCTTCTGATGCAGATTTGTTATTATGTGGGAAAGGGTTTTAAATAGGATTAAATAAGTGTTAAATATCACATTTATGATTTTGGCATCAAGTAAATATAGTATTTGTTTGTTCCTTTGAATGAACAAGTCAACATTCTCTATCTAGTGTCCCTTTCCTCAATGTGAGCAAATTCTCCTTTTCCAACAATGAGTTCATCTGTGTAACAAACTTAAGGATAATTTTTAAGATTTATTTCATATATTCCTGAAATTTGTTTTTAAAGCTGCTAGCATTTTAGCATTGTCTTAACATTTTCCCGAATCCTTAACAGTAAACTTTTGAAAACATAATGGCAAAAGGAGAAATAAGCAATTTTTCCTTTGGCACCAATGTTTTCATTTCTATTAATTAATTATGCTTTCCTTTGACGAGATTCTCATTGATTTTGCCTGGATGTTTTCAAAGTTGTCACCTGCATATTTGTTGTATACATGTGAAGCCTCCGTAGCAGACGATTCTTGAAAATATTGTGACAAAGTATTTTCAACTTTTTGACAGTAATTCGTTCTTACATAAACAGATATTTTCCGTGTTTTTGCATTATAGTTTAAAGTTGCCTACTGTGTTTGATTTTTTTGTGATTTCAAAGTTTTCACCTGCATATTTGTTGTATATGAAGCCTATGCAGCAGAAGGATTTTAAAAACATTTTGACAAAAGGCAAAAGGATAAATTGCTCATTGCCCGGAACTCTTCTGTTTGCATCGACGTTTTTAAAAAGTGTCTGCTGTAGATGTGTCAAAATGTGTCTGGATTTTGTGAAAGGGTTAACACTTTCCAACCATAAAACGGTTTTTGAAGCATCTGTAGTAGACAACTTTTGAAAACATTTTGACAAAATGAGAAATTGCTCAAAATGAGCATTTTCTCCTTTTGCCACGATGTTATCAATTTTTTTTAGTAATTATACTTACAATTACAGAGATTTTCCATATTTTTTAGTAGACATTTTCAAAGTTGTCTGTTGCATAATTGCTGTATGTGGGAAAGGGTTAATGTTACGTTATGTCCTGGTGTATTCACATTTAAAGGTTAGGATTTTATCAATTTAGCAAAACCATGCGAAAACAGACCTTCAGAGATATTGACATGAATATCATTAACTATCAAATTAAAAACTTACACACAGTCTCACCAGAGCCTGCACTGTCCGTTCGCATTTTGAATAGCCAGAGACATAAATGTACATAAATTATCCAAGGGTACAATATATCAAGACGTTATAGTAGTGAGAATATACTGTCATTGAATTGATTGATTTGGGCTTAACGACGTGTCAACAATTTTTCAGTCAAATCAGGCCATTTCACCTACTAATGCGTTTCCTAGCTTTCTTACACCAGTACTCCACACAACATACTTTCCAAGCAACTGGCTGATTTTCCACATTATTTGTTTGCCCATTGGTCAAAGACGAATGGCACTTGTCACAGTGACTTTTGTCAAACGTCGGAAAGAATAATGGCCGAGCTGGGATTCAATTTTCAACCCCTGGACCTGTCACGGGAGCAACATTTTAACAGCTTATGGGAAGTAGTAGGCCTAACATGTCTGAATATTCCACACAAATGACGATGAGACTACAGCGTAGAATATTTGTAATATCTTCGTCTGTTAAGATCACATGATACTCGACGTCAATGTTGTCTCCTCCTTCCATAATGACTGTCACAGAACGAATAAGATGTCTGTGACCTGGTTGATACTCCCTTATAAAACTGATGACACCAATTTCTTTTTTTTGACGTAGGTGCGACTGGGATTTGATCTAGGACTGGATTGTACTGAAAAAGAAAAGTTAAAGGCTGTGTACAGAACACTGTTTACCATAATAAAAACATTGTGTTCTTTACAAGTAATTTCTCCTTTTCTTACAATAATTTTGAGTTTTTCTTCAAGAGGTATCAAAATTTGTCGGTAAACAGAAATAGAATAGTTCAACGACAATTCAAATATATCACTATTTCATATAATCATTCACCAACTTCATATTGTGTTGAACTAAAAAATGAGCATAAATCTGGTCAAATGATAGTATTTAAGATAGTATTGAAAACATTGAAGGAAAAGGAAATATTACTGATTCTGAGACTTTCCTTCTAATAACCCTTTCCCACATACATATGCTTTCTGACGCCTCTGTAGCCGACGACATTTGAATACATTCTTGTAAATGGAGAAATTGCTCAAGATGAGCAATTTCTCCTTCTGAAACAATCTTTTCAACTTCATTCAATAATAAATGTTCTTTCATTTATAGAGAGTTTCTTTGTTTTGACTAGATGGACCACTTACATACTCTACATTGGGACGATTCTGTCTAACACCATGTGGCTGTCGGCTCCCGAAACTAGGTGTTCGCCCTTGACATAAAATGTAAACAGCAACAATCAGTCCAAAGTTCATGGCAAGAATATGTATAATCACAAAATCTGGAAAAAAAAACGAAATAATGAATTAGACCTTGCTAACAAACAACAAATCTACGCAGACAATTTAGAAATCAACTATACAAAAATATAGAATTTCTCAATAAATGAGTATAATTACAGAAAATAGTTGAAAACATGGTGAAAACAGTCATTATGAGCAATATCTTTTTTTGCAACAATGTTTTCTAAAGTCATCGGCAGCAGATGCTCCAAAATGTATCTGTAGATTGGGAAGGTTGAAAACTAACTTTTACATCAGTTAATTTCTGTACTCTCAACAGCATACAATATTGAAACACTCGGATAAAAGAAGAAAGCTCCCTAGACGAGTGACTTCTTTATCGCGGATGCAAGTTTTTCACTTGTCAGCCTCTGCATTAGACTACTTTTGACAAATGTGTGGCAAATGACAAAATATATATATTGCTCAAAATGAGCAGCTTCAGATATCATCTAAAGTAGACCAAAGGCTCAAACAGAGCAGCTTCAGACATCATCGAAAGTAGAAAAAATTGCTAAAAAAACAGCTGCAGATATTATCGAAAGTAAAACAAATTACACAAAAAGCAGCTGCAGATATCGTCGAAAGTACACAAAATTGCGCAAAAAGCTGCTGCAGCTACAGATATCATCTAAATTATATCAAAGATTCAAAATAAGCAGCTTTAGATCATCTAAAGAACACCAAATGCTCAAAATGAGCAGCTTCAGATATCACCTAAAGAAGACCAAATGCTCAAAATGAATATATTCAGATATCACAGATATCATCTAAAGTAGACAAAAGTCTCAAAATAAGCAGCTTCAGATATCATCTAAAGTAGACCAAAGGCTCAAAATGAGCAGCTTCAGATATCATCTAAAGTAGACCAAAAGCTCAAAATGAGCAGCTTCAGATATCATCTAAAGTAGACCAAAGGCTCAAAATAAGCAGCTGCAGATATCATCTAAAGTAGACCAAAGGCTAAAAATGAGCAGCTTCAGATATATCTAAAGTAGACCAAAGGCTCAAAATGAGCAGCTTCAGATATCATCTAAAGTAGACCAAAGGCTCAAAATAAGTAGCTGCAGATATCATCTAAAGTAGAACAAAGGCTCAAAATGAGCAGCCTCAGATATCATCTAAAGTAGAGCAAATGCTCAAAATGAGCAGCTTCAGATATCATCTAAAGTAGACCAAAGGCTCAAAATGAGCGGCTTCAGATATCATCCAAAGTAGAGCTAAATACTCATGACTGATTCAGACTGTATATGTAGAGCCTCTTAAATGATTCTATCCTCCATGTAAATTGAACCGTTACATGATGAATACATATCGAGGTAAGTAATTTTTGTAAACTGACCTCATTACGCGTGTATCATGTGACAGTTAAATTTATACAAACAGAAGCACAATATCATGCTCATTTTAACTCTTTCCAACATACATCAAATCCATAGCAGAAGGCTTTGAAAATATTTGAATTTTTTGAGGAATTTCTCCTTTTGCCACACTGTTTTTAAAAGGCGTCTGATGCAAAGGCATCAGAAAGCGTCTCTATGTGGGAAGGAGTTAAAACAGTGTCAGTGTTATCGTCCTTTAAAATCGCTCATGTTTTTATATATATGCTAGATTTCTGTTTTCAGAAGATGAGTAAAATAAGTAATAATAAGTAAGGCTTGTCAGAAAAAGCCTCTATCCTGGTACAGATGAAAACTCCAAGAGAAAGACCAGTCATGACTTTCAAATCATTGCTCAAAACAAACAATTTCTACTACAAGTATTCACATAATGCTGTCATCATTAATTGGCTTCATTATTATGCTTTAAATTTGCATGAAATTTGCATCTCAGGTATTTTCAAAGCAGATTACATACTTACAAAGTTCATATCAAGTGAGAAAGAAAATGAAACAGTCAATTTGGTTTAGGTCTTACTTTTATTGAAAAGGTCATCGAAAGCTGTATCAATGTCCTTCTCATTATTTGATACTTTCTCCTTTATCTTCATTATTTTATCATCAAATTCCGTCAAGGTAGTTGATGCGCTTTTCATTCTAACACTTAATTCATTTCTTTTCTTTTTTTATTATTATCATCTACTTTTTTTTCCCACTGCTTTGATTCTATCATCATGTCCTTCAACACTTTCTCTAAATCTTTCCAGAGTTACAAACAGCTTTACATCGTTTGTTTCTGTAATTAAATACACACAAAAAAACCCATTTACATGCACAGATTTTCTTTTATATGCTTTAACATTGGGTTTAACGCTTTCCAACATGAAGATGCATTTTGACGCATCTGCAGCAGATGACTTTTGAAAAAAATGTGGCAAAAGAATAAATTGCTCATAATGAAAACCCTGACTGTAAACATACAGCCTCTGCAATCGTTTTATTCTCCAGGTAAATTAAACCGTTACATGATGAATACATATTAAGGTAAATAACTTTTGTAAACTGACTTCATACGCGTGTATCATCTGACAGTTTAATTTATACAGACAGCTGCACAATATCATGCTCATTCTAACCCTTTCCCACAAACATCAAATCCGCAGCAGAATACTTTGAAAATATCTAGATAAAAATATGGAAAATTATTGAAATGAGTTTAAAAACATTGTTGCAAAATGAGAAATTGCTCATTTAGAGTAATTTCTCATTTTGCCACAATGTTTTTAAAATGTATCTGCTGCAGAGGCATCAGAAAGTGTCTGTATGTCGGTAAGATTTAAAAACATGTCAGTGTTATCATGTTGTCATGCTTTTGAATGTCTCATGCTTCTATCTATACTATTTTTTTTTTCGGAAGATAAGTAAAATACGTCGATTGCCAGGAAAAGCCTCTATCAATGATACAGATGACCATTCCAAAAGAGAAGACTATTCATGACTTTGAAATCATTGTAGGCAATGAAGAAATTGCTCAAAACAGACAATTTCTACTACATGTATTCACACAATGCTTTCATCATTAATTGGCTTCATTATTATGCTTTAAATGTGCATGAAGCTGCATTTTATCTCAGGTATTTTCAAAGCAGATTAAAACTTGTAAAATTTCATATCAAGTGAGAAAGTTAAAAGAACATTGGCTAAGGTCTTAACTTTATTGAAAAAATCAGTCTTTTAATGCTATTTGTTTTGTTTCTGGAAATTAACATTTTCGTACTTGTAGACGCATTCAGACGTACATGAAGCAGAGAGACTTCTGGGGAAATTTTTGGCGAAAGGAGAAATTAATCAAAATGAGCCATTACTTCTGTTGCCACAATGATTTCATTTTTTTAATTAATAGTACTTTCAATTACTAAGAATGTTTATGTTTTGCCTAAATAGTTTCAAAATCATCAGCTGGAGATTTGTTCTATGGTGGGAAAGCTGCTCATGCAGATACATTTTGACACAGGTAACCATTTAGGAAAACCCTGTGCCAAAAGAAGAAAATAGTTCATCATGAGCAATTTCTTCTTTTACCTTGATGTTTTCATCACTAGTCAATAATAATACTTTCATTTACAGAGATTTACCATATTTTTACATAGATATTTATAACTGTGTCTGCTGCAGATTTGTTGTATGTGGGAAACCGGAAAGAGTTAATTAGAATTGATTATATAATTTACTGCTTATTTGCAAAAAGAATCTTCAAGACACTTGTACAATGCTTTATAGTAAATTATTATGGTCAACTTTGCTAGCCTAAGCTACTTGGTAAATCGTATTCCAATAAGTATGTATGGGGTATATAAAGGACAAATCACGCTTGACTTGTGAAGAAAGATTTTCCTACAACAAAACTGAGTCTGAGTAAGTAAAACTCAACATTATTGACCTGTGCCTGACCTTTGTGCAAAGATACTTTAACCATTTCCCACATACAGCAATTCTGCACCAGAAAACTTTGAAAACTTATAGGCGAAAATATGAGCCCCATGGAGCGAACGCCAACGCTTGTCTGTTTTTGCTAAATCTAAAAAGGGGTATTACTGATAATTATTAACGCAACGGTTATGTGAATTGTTATAGACATGCGTATTGTTCATAGGAACGTGTGTAATCATTTTCATGTGGACTTTGGGATTTTTCCACACAAACGGCGCGAGTACTGGTGAAGGCCCAAGGCTTGTTTCGCAATCGATGTAAAATAAATAAGTTTAAACTAAATCATTTTCATTTGAAAAATGTTGAACTGTTTTTGAGTTATGGGCAAGGTTCAACTTTGTGTATGAATTGATAAGTACATGTACCAAGGGTATCACAATAGTCCGACTTTTTTTTCGAAACATAGATAAGTTTATAGTGAAAACATTGTGGCAAAAGGAGAAATTGCTCATTTTGAGCAACTTCTGCTTTTGTCACAATGTTTTAAAAAGTGATCTGCTGCAGATGCATCAGCAAGTGTCTATATCAGGGAAAGGATTAAAATAATTAAAATCCACTTGCGTCTCCATGACAAGGAAACTGTGCATCTTTTATCTCTCCATTTGGCTTTCCCACTTGCTGAAGCATTTCGACACATCTTCTGCAGGCGGCTTTTTAGCAAAATGTTTTCAACAATAATTATATAATTCTATTTTACATTTAAAGAGCTTTCTCGGCATTGATGTTCTAACGGTAGTCTGTTACAGATTTGTTGTAAAGGTTAAAACAAAGGTCAGGATCAGGTCAATATTGACAAGCAATAATAAGTAAACACAATCCACTTCACACTTGAAGAATAAAGTTTCTTTCTAGCAATCTACAAATATCATTGCACTTGATATATGTTGAAAACATTGTGCAGTTGTAGAGCGTCGGCCTCTCATACCAAAGGTCCCTGGTTCAAATTCCAGGAAGCAGACATCACACATGTTTACTATCAGCTGAAAGCTTGTTTCCCAATCAATGTAAAATAAATAAGTGTAACCTAACTGAAATCTTCATCCTCAGCACCAATAAACAGAATTCTTAAATATTGAAAAATCTGATATGTGTATAGAATATACAATCAGATATTCCTCAGAAAATGTGTGTCCACTGAATGATCACAAGATACATTGAGCGCAGCAAGGTCAATGTTAACACAATCTAAATTTGGTCTGAATTTGGTCTGCAACATATCCTCGTCTAAAAAAGCATCTTCACATCAAATTGGGTAATTCTACGAACATAGGGGATATGGCCTGAATAAACTGTTTCTTTAAATTGGTCAGGAGTCAAGGTCATAGTGACCAAATTGTGTAACGACACAATGTTTTCCTAAGATGCATCTTCATTCTGAATTTGATGAATATATTTTTTTAGCCTAGGAGTTATGGCTTGGACAAGCTTTTTCTTAACCCTTTGTCACATACAACAATTTCAATATGATAATTTTTGAGTTGTCTGCTCTGAAGCCATTAACAAACTAAAATATGAAACATGTAGATAATCAGAAGTGTAATTTTGTTAAACAGTTGACAACATTGTTGATAAAGGATATAAATACCAGATTTTAGCAATGCCTCCTATTTACACAATGTTTTCAAAATCAACTGCTGTCAATGTGTTAACACTTTCCTAGATACCGCTAATTTTCAGCAGACGACTTTGATGTTAATGTCTATTCTTGAAAGTCCTATTACTCATTATAGCTGCAATGAGCAATGTCTCCTTTTTACACTTTGTTTTCAAAAGTTTTCCTCTGCAGATGCGTCAAAATGCATTTACGAGTGAGAAAATATTAACCCTTTCCACCATACAGACACTTTCTGACACTGCAGCAGACAACTATTTAAACCATTGTGACAAAAGGAGAAATTGCTCATGATAAGCAATTTCTCCATTTGCCACAATGATTTCAATTATATATTTAATAATTATACTACAAGTATCAATAATGGAGAATTTTTATAGTTTATCTTTGATAATTTGAAAGTCATCTGCTGCAGATGTAAAGCATGTTGGAAGGGGTTAAAGGGAACATATGTGTCAAGTAATTGGTTAAAACTAAAAAAAGATGAACATACCTGTTGTTTTTACTTTTGTATCAATATTGTCAAGCTGATTTTCTAAACCTGTCATTAAATTTTAATCTTAGCTCATTCCCGGACAGAGACAACTGTGTTATGCCTCTGCAGCAGGCTACTTGAATAAATGAAAAACTGCAGAACTCATGAGGAACAATTTTGCCATATTTCACAATCATTTCAATTGTATTTTAATATTACAGCTCCCTACGTTTGCAGATGATAAGATATATTTCTTCATTCAGAAGGTAAACCCTTTCCCTCATACACATGCTGTTTGACAAATATGCAGCAGACGACTTTCGAAAACATTGTGACAAAAGGTGAAATTGCTCAAAATAAGCAGTTTTTCTTTTTGCCACGATGTTTTCAACTCTAATCAATTATTATTATTTCATTCATAGAGAACTGTTCCTTTTTTGTCTAGATTGGTTTAAAGTCATCTGCTGCAGATTTGGTGTATATATGTGGGAAAGAGTCTAAGCATCAGACTTTTTAAATTGTTAAATAGTCACATCTTATCAAAAAGAAAAGTACCACAAGGGCGTCTGCTGCAAAATCTTTGAATAAATGTTTTCTGTATCAGATATCGTTCATGGTTATGATAAGGATTACTGTTATATACTAACCCTTTCCCACATACGGAACGCTTTCTGACGCCTCTGCAGCAGACGACTATTAAAAACATTGTGACCAAAAGGGAAATTGCTCAAAACAAGCAATTCCTCCTTTGATCACAATTCAATAATTGTTCTTTCATGTATAGAGAGAGTTTCCATACTATTGACTACATGTCTTCAAAGTCGTCTGCTGCTTATTTTCTGTATGTGGGAAAGGGTTAATTAAAGTAATCATAAATTATTACTTTTGATGCCTCTCATCTGAGGACAAACAATGACTTATTCCATGCTAATGTGATTAAGTTTAAAAACCTGGACAAACTTGCCAAATAAGTATCCTAGCATTGGCTGAATGAATTTAACCCTTTCCCACATATATACGCATTCTGAAGCATCAGCAGCAGACAATTTTTGAAAACATTGAGGCAAATGGCAAAATTGCTCATAATGAATAATTTCCCACAATGTTTTCAACTCTATTTACTAATTGAACTCTCATTTAAGGATTGTCCTTTCTTACCTTTTCTTGTCAGGAGAATAACTTTCATTGCCCTTTCTTATTGTTTTTTTCTTTATCCGGAGACTAACGTTTGAACTAAAGAACGGAATTTAATAAAATGTCATACAATGGTAGAGCACAAATAGAAGAAGTGCAGTGTACACGAAACATAACTCTATTCTTGCTGCTTACAGAGTTATGCCCTTTCTGACTTTTTTTCTTGTCCAGAAAATAACTTTAAAATATATTAATTAAAGGATGGAATTTAATAAATCTTCATACAATGGTAGAGCATAATGAGAGGGAGGACCGTGTATAAGAACCATAACTATATTCTAGCTGATTACATAGTTATTGTCCTCTCTTTCCTTTTTCTTGTCCAGAGAATAACTTTAAAAATGCATGACGGAATGTAATGAAACTTCATACGCTGGTAGAACACAATGAAGGGAAGTGCAGTAAACAAGAACCATACCGCTTTTCTTTAGCTAATAACAGAGTTATTGCTTTTCTTACGTTTTTGTTGTCCGGAGAATTACTATTTCTATCAGGCCGGCGTTCGGGGGGTATTAATCACATTTAGTGATAGCTCTAGGTAATGTATCATTTACAGTCGTATTGATAATATATACATAATAATTAATTGTTGTTTTCTGTTTCTCTTAAGCGTAGTCTTGAGTAACCTGCCCCTGTCATTACATTATAGGGGTATGCATACACCATTAATGGAAGATTGGAGTTACCTGCTCCTACCATTACATTATAGGGTCAGGCATACACCATTAATCGTAGTCTGAAGTTACTTGTCCCTACCATTACATTATAGACAAGGCATAAACCATCAATGGTAGATTGGAGTTACCTGCTCCTATCATTACATAATAGGGCCAGTTACATTATAAGCAAGGCATACACTATTAATCGTAGTCTGAAGTTACTTGTCCCTACCATTACACTATATGCCCAGGCATAAACCATTTATGGTAGATTGGAATTACCTGCTCCTATCATTAAATAATAGGGCCAGTTACATTATAAGCAAGGCATACACTATTAATCGTAGTCATAAAGCGCACCCACCACCCTTATAAAGACACTTAGATAAATATTTTTGTTCTTTGTTTTATAACGGGTATCTCATTTGCATATTAATGCTATTCATTCCTTAAACAGGGAAATAATTACGGAACGAATAGCATACTTGTGGAGTGCAACCCACAAGATCAAACACAAGAAATAACCCCACAAATACACTTTATCCGTCCGTCATTCATCCATACATATATTCGTCCGTCATTCATCCATACATCTACCCGTCCGTCCTTCATCCATACATCTACCCGTCCATCATTCATCCATATATATACCAGTCCGTTATTCATCCATACATCTACCCGTCCGTCATTCATCCATACATATACCCGTCCGTCATTCATCCATACATATACCAGTCCGTCATTCATCCATACATCTACCCGTCCGTCATTCATCCATACATATATTCTTCCGTCATTCATCCATACATCAACCAGTCCGTCATTCATCCATACATATATTCGTCCGTCATTCATCCATACATTTACCCGTCCGTCATTCATCCATACATCTACCCGTCCGTCATTCATCCATACATCTACCCGTCCATCATTCACCCATACATATACCAGGATGTCTTTCATCCATACATATAGTCGTCCGTCCTGCATTCATACATCTACCCGTCCATCATGCACCCATACGTCTTCCAGGATGTCTTTCATCCTTACATCTACCAGTCCGTCATTCATTATTACATCTACCAGTCCGTCATTCATTCATACATACATCTACCCGTCCGTCATTCATCCATACATCTATCCGTCCGCCATTCACCATACATCTACCAGTCCGTCATTCAACCATACATCTACCAGTCCGTCATTCATCCATACATCTACCAGTCCGTCATTCATTCATACATATACCCGTCCGTCATTCATCCATACATCTACCAGTCCGTCATTCATCCATACATATACCCGTCCGTCATTCATCCATACATCTACCAGTCCGTCATTTAACCATACATCTACCCGTCCGTCATTCATCCATACATCTACCCGTCCGTCATTCATCCATACAGCGTACTCATCAATGATGGCTTGGCAGACTTCAGGGACAAACATTGACATGGTGTTACTAGAAACCCTGAAGTTCCACGTTATGCTGCTGTAACTGTCGATGGATGCCAGATGCCTCATGGTACAGGCACACTTCAGTCCTTGATCAAGTTCTTGCCTCCACCAGGTATCTTGTTTGGTGATGCGGGGTGTGACCCGAGCGAGGAACAGATCCATTGGCAGCCTCATGTAGGACTCTGTTAAGAACGTATAGGACTGCGTTCAGACAATGATAGGACATTTCAGATCATTAAGGATAGTATTCCGACCTTTTGACTTTTTCACTTTTCGTGTCATAGCGCTGTCTGATCTCAAACGTGAGCCATAATCGGCACTGTGTGAACGCCGCAATACGAAGATCATGCCGATAATCCTTATCATCCCTGATCTTAAAAAAGGTTATTAAATCGAGGCATTATCGCCGTCAAAATCCAGCAATGTGGCAAATTAAAGACCACATCTCGATTGTAATGTCATGCTTAGAACTACGTCAAAAGCGCTGCCGACTCGCTGCCACTACGATTACACCCAGACTAATGCCGACTAAGCGGTCGTTTTTACTACGTGTCCTCTACGACATACAGGACCAGATTACGCTGTTACATATGTCTAAAAGACTGTAGGACGATGTCGCTACGCTGGTGCTGACCAGATTACTCTTCTAGTACGCTTCTAGTACGATTGTTGGCGATGTCTATATTAGTCGGGGGTGTTCATGCATTTCTTTAGTTCTTTTCCAACTTCGCAGATGAACGGGCCTGATACTGATTTGATTTAACTGGCTCTGCACCAACAAGAACAGATGCTGGTTGAAATCCAGATGGAAGAGGTAATAGTTGTCAGACAAATGGTTGCGTTTTTAATACGACAACAGAGATATCACCACGATGCTACTACGCTGCGTGTACGATAATGGCGTTCTAATTACGTTCTTAATAAGACTTTGCTCCACCTTTTGTTTACCACGACCCGGCTACGCTTAGTTTTGTAAACAGCTGGTGTAGTGGTTATTTAAGCAAAACAAACATTCTATTTCAAATGAAGATCCGGACGTGAGAAGATGTACACTGTGGCTGTTGTGAGCAGTGTAGATGCAGATCAGCATGTGCTAATACACTTACACTATCTTGAAACTGAAGTATGATTTATAAAATGAGACAAGAATGAACGCTACATTATGATCGTCGAGTTTTGCCAAGTTATATATTCACATTCTTCCTTAGATTAATAGCATGGATGGTGGAGCAGTACTTTTACTGGTGGCGGTTTAAACACGCCATTTAATAATGTATTTAAAAATTAAGTCATGGTGTGTTTGTTTGCAGGATAATGGTTTGTTTAAGGATGTACTGAACTGAAAAGTAGATTTTTTATAATATTTAACCTTTGTTGTAACATTGTTTTTTTTTTTAAGTTGGATGTATGGATAATAAAAAAAAAAAAATGGTATGTTGCTGTGCTTAATGTTATGCTAGATTCATTTATGAAAGCCTTATGCATTTTTTTGCTTTTTCAGCAACTTTTTTTCAAAAGCATATGATACTATACATGTTCTAGATTAAAATTTATATACATGGATTTTAATATATTCTTTTTACCCAGCTATATTATATAATCAAACATGACGTCATGACAGCGCTTGGAAGGCTCGTCATGCGTTTAATCTCTGATCGGGTCATAACAAAGACTTTAACATTGGAAATAATGGATTTCCTTTCTTGGCGCTCAGGAAGCATAACGACTGATTCGCTTGTGTCAGAAAAAAATACAATCTCACAAAAACCAAAGCTAAACTTCGCTTGCTCGTATAAAGATCTAATGACTGCCTCAGTCTAATGACCTTTGGATCAGCTATTTAAATAAATTCTCGCCAACACAATCCTATAAATGGTATAAAAAGGTAAGATAACCAATATAAGTAAACGAGGTAAAGAAGCGGTTATTGTTTAATCGAGCGAGCGTTGGTTGTATCGTAGATTTTATTGGATAGTAAACGAGCATATGAATATATAAGTATTATGGGTAAATTCGAGTCGACCTTGTATGTGGTGTCGTCGGATCAAATATAGTGCAGTGAGGTATTTTGGTCTGATTTTAATGAGATTTGTCTGTCCGTTACCTGACTTGGAAATTTCTACTGAAAATAGAAAGAAACTGTGAAGTTAAATATATACGTTTCAAGAGGAAAATCAAACGTTATATGAAAAGAAGCCATCCCTTATTTCGAAGCAAAAAATCCAAAATGATTGGCTTTAGACGCGTGCATTATTTACCAACAATTGACTTTCTATCACTGTCTTTAACAAGTAATGATATTTAATGAAAGATAAATATCAATAGTAATAATATCAAATACATGTACACTCTTATAGAATATATCAAAATAATCGGCCTAATAGAACCAAATTTGCGAAGCGTGTGAAGCCATACATTTTGGAAACATCTAGAGATAACAGACACATTTCTGACAGCGGCGTTAAACACCATGCAATCAACCAATAAGATTGCTTTGTGTATTACTTTCTCATCATGACTTATGGGAAGGTAATACACGTTGTATTATGAACTAGCGAAGAAGTTTTATTTCTTGGCGATGTATTTTGTATGTTAATTAACCTTGCAACCTGTATATGTTAGTAACGATAATCTGACTGAATTATCTCGAGATCTTCAATGCTTTTTTTAACCCCGTTTCTCATTTTACATCAAATATGCAGAAGGCAACCTTAAAATAGATAAGCAAATATATGGCGAATCTCTAGAAATGAAAGTTAAATAAAAAATTAAATAGAGTTGAATAAATGCTCATCGTCTGCTACAAATGCGTTTGCAAGACGAACGGGTTTAAGAGTCAATGTCAATGTGGAGGCTTTGCCATACAGTCTTTAACAGTCAGGATGGACACACTCACCATTCGTCTTTCATCCAATCCACGAGATAATCCGTTTCGACGATTGCAGGTTTGGTTTTTCCAACATCATCCCCTCTATCCATATTTTGTGTTCGATTGTTGAGTGTTTGACTTGAAATTAATACGATCAAATGACATATATCATTCAATATATCATGAAATTGTCATCACTATAAGACAAATGTTGAACAAAATACTGCTAAATGTATACCTGCACAGTTACATGTTGTGTTAAGTGTATACTGGGCGATGTCTTATTTCCACATACCGTATAAAGGTGAATAACTAATTTCTTGTGACTTTATGCGTTAATATTATATTTTTATTGATGGTGTCTTATAGACCAATCGGATCGGTTGTGGTAACTTTGCATACAACTTGTTATTCATATATTTAAAATTCACGCAGGTCACGATAATAAACGATTTGTATTACCTTCTTTATCTTTCAGACGAGTTTAACGCGTCTGTAGTAGACGACGTTTGACACATTTGGCAAAATGATTTCGACGCTACTGAATATTTATTGTTTCATATTCGGAGCTTTCTGCATATCCTCGCATAATATGATGTTGCAGTAGCGATATTGGTTTTAGTATACAACGAGGGTCGTGGACAATTGATATCTCGCAAGAACGAAGGTCGAGAGAGATGTCAATTTGACTAAACCGAGTAGACAATACAAAGCCATGTCTCAAAACTGCAACGAAGTTTTCCTTTTAATATATACCTAGTATAACTTTCAAGACAGAAAACAGGTTTTTTTTACAAATTACGACATTTCATTAACGATAACACACAATTTTTACACAAGAAATAAAATTATTGTACAATAAAACTGAAACGAGAGGGCGGTGCGACCTACATCGTTCATCTTAGTGAATAGAATTAAATCGAACCCCGACACCTAGCGGCTTTGTTTCTCAACAGATCGGTTTTATCAATTGATTAATTTGAGTTATTGGCAGTTTTAAATGATGCTCAGTCATGTCACGGCTCCCAGTTGTCCTGTGTTTCTTAGTTTTCTCACACCAATATTCCACACAACAGTTTTGTCAAGCAACTGGCTGCATGTTCACATAAACTGTTAGCCCATTGGTGGAAGATGAATGATGCTCAGTCATGTCACGGCTCCCAGTTGTCCTGTGTTTCTTAGTTTTCTCACATCAATATTCCACACAACAGTTTTGTCAAGCAACTGGCTGCATGTTCACATAAACTGTTAGCCCATTGGTGGAAGATGAATGACGCTCGTCGTATTAACTCGTCGCATTAACTTTTGTCAAACGTCGGAATTAATATTTGCCGAGTTGGGGCTCGAACTTACAAGCCCCTGATTGATAGCCCGCGTCGCTATTGGGACCGGTTTCAACGGATCGGAATAATTTGAACGGAAGCATATATGTGCCAAATTATGTTTAAATCAGGCCAGTTCTTTGGACAAAAATATTTTCCATTGGTCAAAGGGAAGTAAATCGGATCGGCTTGTCGGGCAGACAATTTTGTCCAGGGAATTTCAGATGAATATGAGATTGAAGTTGTCTCCCATTGGACAATAATGATTTTGTTGAAAGTGTTGTTTTTTAAGTTGATTAACCTGTGAGTGATTTATAACCAAAATAGTGTTTGCTTTTAGCTATGTTGACACTCTAATAGCCATTTTCAGAACATGCTGTATTTTCTGAAATTGAAAGTAAATTTCAGTGCGGGATAAGGGTCACCTTTAATTTGACCATTTAGCTCTGTCAACAAATAGTGAGCATGTATGTTTGGTTAGCTTTTTAGGCTGTTCTAAGAATGATCTTCAATTTGATACAGGTATATGTGTTCATCCATTGTCTAGTAACGAGCCATAACCCATAATGGTCGCCTATGGAAAATGACTTACTTCCCTTTGACCTTCCGTGTGAAACATTCTAATAGACATCACCTTAGGAACATTCCTATGAAGCTTGGTCAAAACTGGCTCCGTGGTTTAGGACGAGGTATCGTTTAAAGATGGAGATTAACCAAATATTTCCCGTTGCTATGGTAACCTGGGTTTTCCAGGTTACTTAACTATTTTAACATTTGAATAAGTGATCAATTAGCGACAATGAATAAGTAATCGTACATGTATTTCAGTGGTATCATTCGCCGTTTGTTTGGTCAGAAGTTATTCCTGCGGCGGTTAAAAAACAGTGTAAGCCGTGATGAGGCTATGCACATTCACAGCATTGACTGTTCGCCAGTGTATACATCTTTTCGTTGCCTTACTATGCTCATTTGATTTAAACCATTTGTATTGGTTTGCATAATGAACGTCGACAATAATTTATAACAGTCGTAGTCCTCTTTTAGTCTAAAAAACACCAGTTGTGGTTAACGAACTGGAACGCGATTATTTATAGGTCCAGATATGGCGGGAACACTTAGTATACAGCCCTTTACATAGCAATATATCCCATATTATCCAACCAAATCCTATGTGGGTACTCAATTTCCGAGGCTTTTGTTGAACACCCACACAAAAGGGTCAGATAGTAAAACGTGTAAAACGCCCAATATCTAGATGAAAGTTTAATGTTGATATCAATGTATAAATTGATTTTCTAGTGAATTGTTGAGAAACAGTAGACTCGTCTTGGTCAATTTACGGCTTCAAAACCGTTTACACCATTGGTTTATCTGGTCTTACTTTGCAATAAGGCAAGACATGAAGTGAACAAATAAACAGAACAATTGCCAGTTTAGATGTAACAACGAGATGTGTTGCCCTTTGGGAACATCAAACGTGAACAGTTATCGCAAGATGAAGAATACTTTTTCTTGGTGTTTTTGCCTTCAGTCAGCGCTCACGGACCAGGATTGATTGGGGTTTAACGCCATTTTTAACAATTTCTCAGTTATATCACGCAGCCAGTTCACCTACTCATGCATTTCCTGGTTTCCTCACACCAGTACACCACACAACCATCTTCCCAAGCAACTGGCTGCTTTTCCTCATAGACTAAGCCCATTGGTGGAAGACGAATGACGCATGTCGCATTGACTTTTGTCAATCGTCGGAAAGAAAGTTGGCCGAGCCGGGATTCGAACTCACAACCCCTGGATTGACAGCCCGCGTCGCAACCGACTGAGCTACCGGGGCTCTCACGGACCAGGAGGCAATTGATTCTCTTAAGACTAATCACCCTGACAAGGCAGGAGATACAAAACGTTTGAAGTCGAGGTAAGAGAGCGAGGCTCGATAACGGATTTGTGTGTTCGATCTCAGGCACAGCCATACCAAATGCCTTTTAATGGCATTTCTTTGCACTGTGCTTGTAAGAGAACTACTGAAAAGCCGATCTTGGGATAAATGGACTAAAGGTGTAATTTACTCAGGACGCGTTGTTACATAACCGACTTGGGTCGCTATATGAAATTTAAAAGAGATTGGATGCACACATGTTTATTAGATTGTTATTACAGAATATAACATAGCAATAACAGAATATTTAAATCAATAATAAAGTAGCTATCGGTCAATCTTCAAGCCTTCATGAATACAAACAGCATGGCCAATGTCAAACAGAGAGATCCTGAAATTATAAAGGGCCGTTATAAAGATAAGTTTGGAATAATCCGGACACGGTATTGACCGCGTAAACTAATTGTCCAGCCTTGCCTTGAACACGATTCGCTCAAACCGAGTACGTTTCTGTAATTTTTCGACGTCAGTTAACTACATTACAAATTGGTACACGTTTTTCTAAAAATGGAATGGTTATAATTAGAATCAATAACCAAAATAAGTACCAAATTATCGATCGAGTAGTCCCATGTTAGTTAAACGTTTTAAGTCTACGATAAAGGGATACTATCAGGTATATATTCAATATAGACGTACATGGAAGGTTTTGATGACTGATCGTCTTACAAATAAAAAGACACCTGTACATGTAGCCTTGCCTTGTTGACAAATACATGTAGTAGTCTTACCATCCTCCGAGAACAACATCACTGATTATCAATCTTTTGGTGAACGATGCGATTTCGGCACCATCGTCATCTGCATCGTTGCCAGAGAGTGCACGCCTCCTTCGTCGAGACGGACACGTCTGAAGTAAATATCGAGTTGTTGTAGAGAAATCTTATAGACTAAGTTTCGACAAATGTGTAACCATTATTTGTAAAAAATATGGTCAAATAAGCTGTTGGAGGACTGCGCGCTCGACTTGTGCTTGCCAATAAAACACTTTTTTGGTGGTACGTACTTATCAGTCGAAAAAGGGTAATCATTCTTACAAAAACCTTTACTGAATGATGCACTCTTGGGAGGTAATGATGGTAAAAAGGTTTTTGTAAGTGTTTAAGCTATATATATTTTTTTTTTAAAACATTAATTTGGTATGAATAACTAAAATTCTAAATCGAAAAAGGGCCATATTTCTTAAAAATAACTTGACAGAGTTATGTTAAGCTTTAACTCTATAATGGTTTTTGAAAAGAAGTGAGGTGGTACAAAAAACTTAGGTGTGACACCAACGCCGACGAGAGTAGTATAGTTAGGCTTTTCTTCGAAAAGTCGAGCTAAAGATAAAAAGAAATTAATGTTGGTAAATGCAACCGACATTTAGATGGATCGATTCCATCCAACTTGTATTTCAGCTACTTGGATAATTTAACCCCTCTGAAATAAATCACGGATTTACACCCTGGATATCCCAGTCATCATTCAGATACAGTGAAAATAAAACCTTCGGAAATGGGAAAGAATGACCAACCTGCAGCTTTGCATCGCACGATTAGAGTCTTTGCAGCGAATCATCTATTGACATAAGTGTTTAGTCAAGAGTTATACAAATTTACTTCTTATTTAAGGTTCAAGAGTAGATACAGATCTATAAATTAAATCCATGCTTTTTCAATCAAATATGCCAAATGTTACGGAAATTGCTTAAAATGGTTCAGGATTTCTTTTGAAGCAGGCTGTAACAATCGATGAAGTGTCAAGCGATTTACCTTTAAGATGAATTCAAATTCATGTGCAATATCGCAGTGTATTTCTAATTGCAACATCTCTACAGTATAAATTAAACGATTGATAAGT
Source organism: Serripes groenlandicus (assembly GCA_031761405.1). Lineage (NCBI taxonomy): Eukaryota > Metazoa > Mollusca > Bivalvia > Cardiida > Cardiidae > Serripes > Serripes groenlandicus. The sequence continues at coordinate 98,521,744 of JASEVX010000003.1, forward strand.
GATATATTTTTACATGTCAAAATACTAAAGTCTAAGACTTACAAAGTCACAGGTACCAGCGGTGATACAAATTTTGACAGTACACGCTAAATCCACAGTTTCAGCGTCGAAGAACTTGAATGCATGGAATATCATGTCGTAATCAACCTCGTGGGTAGCGCTCGAGTCTATGATAAAATGACCCACCAGATTGAGATCATCGGAGCAGCTGAAAAATACAAGAAAATAAGCAAAACACCATGGAAATGAAATGTTTGAGAGTCTATAGAAACAGACATTGCTCGAATAAGTAGTTATACATTGTATTATGTAAACGAAAGAGAATAAAATAAGTGCATGACTTTCGTGAACATACCCGTCTGTGATGAGAGTCTTACTATTGGTTCCGCTTGTTGCAACACAGGTTAAAGGCTTCATGGTATAGTCACCTGAAATGAGTATATAACTCAGATTACAATAATCATATTAATTATCAATTACAATGATGACTATATTTCTCTATTTAACAGACTGTATCTCAGTCGGTAGCGACGCGGGCTGTCAAATTCAGGGGTTGTGAGTTCGAACCCCAGCTCGGCCAACATTCTTTCCGACGTTTGAGAAGTCATTGTGACAAGCGTTGTTCATCTTCAACCAATGGGCGATCGTCAGTTTGTAGAAAATCAGCCAGTTGCTTGGAAAGAGTGTTGTATGAAGTACTGGTGTGAGAAAGCCAAGAAAGTAGTACGAGTAGGTGAACTGGCCGCAGTGATATGACTGAAAAATTGTTGAGAACCTGGACGCTGATAAGTCTACATTATTAGATGGATGTTCTGAAAACATACATCGAGAGAGTGTCGTAGAATTTACTTCAAATCGTAGAAAAAACATAGAAACTAATCACTTTCTTGAGATGTTTGTGTGTGTGTAAAAGTCCTGTAAAATAAGAATTTTAGGAAATAGTAAATTTATGATGTTTTCAATTATCTTGGTTTGCTAAATAACGGATGACTGCATGGAATTAATTCTATGAGTTGGCGTTGAAAGCTAAGCAATATATATATACAAAGAAATGTAACCATCTTACTTGGTCCATTGATGTTGAAAGTCAGGTCCTGTCCTACTGTGGCCGTAGTAACAGCAATTCCACCAAAATAGAAGTTAGCGGTGATATCATAGAATGGATCCGATGATTCAACAGTGTGGTTAACGCTGGAAACCAAGTACAAGACGATTACGTGAATTCAACAGCATAAGTACAGCATTGTGTTAATATTGAAATTAGCTTAATCTCCATGATCTGATAGGATAATTGAAGAACTTTTAAGTCGTAACAGAGTTTACAGGAGATTAGACCAACTAAATCGCCCCTGCCTGGTAAGATAGCGATATCAAGTTCAGACCACGACTTGGAAGACTTTGAATAATAATGTTTCAGCATTCGTTGATGTTTAATAGATACTAATGACTTAAAGTAATACAAAAGTGAACCATGTGTTATCAAGACATGCACTAGTTTTTCCGAACTGTATATGCAAAAAGCTGTTCTGTAAGAAACTAAGCTTTAACGAATAAAATTAGCGAAATGTAAATACCTCACTGCAGTCAGGTTTCCAAGCAAGGTTACTTTATAGTCATTCAAAGGTGCACACTGGAATGTATACTTGACACCTGCTCCTCCAATAATATCGTCATCACTCAAAGTTCGGTCCGAGAAATAGGCAGTGATATTGTTATGCTGTGTATGAAAGTTAGAGAACGGATTAAATTATCATTTACATTAACACAAAACAAGAACCGCGTACGCGCTTGTGAATGATAAATGTATTGCGTCAAAAAATACCTTGAATGTTCCTATAATAACAACTTAGCAGTCTTGACAGCGACATTCTAAATATATATAATTCCATGTTCAACTGCAGTGGTTGAATAATGTAGCCATATGCATAAGTTTTCGCACTGTATTCATGTATATGCAGAAGTGTTCAAACTAACTGAAACAAGATGGGGTTCGAACTCACAACCCCTGAATTTGACAGCCCGCGTCGCTACCGACTGAGCTACAGTCTGTTAAATAGAGAAATATAGTCATCATTGTAATTGATAATTAATATGATTATTGTAATCTGAGTTATATACTCATTTCAGGTGACTATACCATGAAGCCTTTAACCTGTGTTGCAACAAGCGGAACCAATAGTAAGACTCTCATCACAGACGGGTATGTTCACGAAAGTCATGCACTTCATCCATGACTTGATCACTAGTTTTACAAAGATTCCAAGAGAAGACTGCGTGTGTTTGAGGAGGTAGTACAGTCAACAACGAAGGAATATTCTAAATTATATCGGAGCAGGTGCCAAAAGACATTAAAAGCCAATGAACGACAATACCAAACACCCAAGTATGGCTACGTGCGAATTGTGCTCAGAATGCAAAAAGATATAGCATTCCTATTAAGATGCATGTAGCTTAGATATCTAATGTTCCTGTTCTAAATATCGTATGAAATGCGAAAGCTTACCGTATCACCACACGTAAAGATGACGGTAACACCAGAGTCATCACTGTTTTGTGTACAATTTATGATATTACCACCGGCGTCAGAATAGAAAGCTCTGTAATAAGCGAAGGTAGCGGAATTTGGATTTGTGAATTGAATCGTCTGATTTGGGAAACAAGCTGTAATAAAAATAAATCATTTAAATTGTTTTTATATGTATGCTATATGTACGTTGTACATTATGAAGTAGTTTTATTATTAATAATGACTTATCACAAATTAAGCATGTTTAATGTATTCAAAAGAAATATATATTGAAAAAAAAAAAAAATTGGGCCACAGACCCATATTTAAATTATACACATTTATATCTTGGTTGAATGGTTTTCGTGCAAGAGATATTACCAATACAATAAATAAATGTTCAAATACACAGCTATGTGTTGTAAAAATCACATACCAAGTGTTGCTTAAGTTCTACATGTAAAACGAATCATACAATTTAAGCAGCCGAGCCTCGGTAGCTCAGTCTGTATAATCCTAGAAGTTTCCTGGAGATCATAAATGAAAGACGGGTGGAAATTTAGTTTCAATATGGTTTAAAAACAAGAGGGCCATCATGGCCCTATATCGCTCACCGGATTTGATTTTTTTTCACTTTAGCCCTATAAGCCGCGCTCCCTGGTGGCCATAGTTTACGACCAATCAACATGGCTTGAAGGAATCTGATAGTGGGTCACTTAGGAAACATTCTGAATCTTTATCTTGAAAAAATACTGAGAGGTCGTTGACCTTCTCCAGGAGCGAATGTAAAGGTAGAATTTCTGTTTTCAATATCTGCATCATCCAACAATGTGTCAATTTTGCCAATGTAAAGGACATGTGACAAATAAATGAAGTTTTTATCGTGTTCACAAAGTCAATTATAACAATTTTGCCAATTTTAACGGGCCATAATTCAGTCATTTTTCAAAAGGAATCGAGCTCTCATGTATATCTAGCTACTGTATAAGTTTGGTAAACATCGGAAAATAAATGAAGACTTTATCGTGTTCACAAGAAATTGTAGACAGACGACGGACGACACAAAAGCTCACCTTGTCACTACGCGACAGGTGAGCCAAAAATAGGTAGGTTTTAAGTGTGATATAAATAGGTGACTTTCAAGGGTTTGCCATTGTTAGGTGGCTTTTGTGGATTTGCTATAAACAGTTGGCTTTAATGGGTTTGCCATTTATAGGTAGCTTTCATGGGTTTTCCATAAATAGGTGACTTTCATGGGTTTGTGATAAGCAGGTGATAACGAGGGCTTTAAATTAAGGGTTCGCGAGCTTGGACTTTCAGGTTTCCAATAACTGACAAAAGTCAATGAAATTAACTAGCACTATTTGTCTGCCACCAATAGGCTAAATAGTATATTTATGACAGTAGCCGGTTGCCTGTGATGAATGTTGTGAGGTGAACAGATGCAGGAAAGCAAGGATATATAAGTAAGGTGAACTGGCAGTCGTGATATAACTGGAAATACCGTTCAACTAAATCAATCAATTTGTGGGTTTGTCAAAAGCAGGTAGCTTTCAGCAGCTAACTTTTATAGGGGATTGAATACCCATATAAAAAGTTCAATGGTAAATGAATCATACATTATGCCAACCATATTTGGTTGATTACAATCAATGTCAATTTTTTTTATAACTAACTTCTTTCATTGCCTCACCTTGAACACAGGCGTCCAAATTTCTTATACAGAAGAAAATGGGGAAAAACACACAATACCTCGTTAAAATACTCAAAAAGTCTCTCTATATTGTGCATACGCTATGATAAAAAATTATCGTAATGGTATCTGGGGGAATCCCTCATGTGTTACTATAAATAGCCCCACTATACAGTCCATATAGTATAATAATAATGACAAGATGTGCAATGACATTTTACCCCCTTGCTTGGTTCGGGCAATAATTTCCGCCGAAAAACGTCTAAACTGACCTGGTCTCAGGTAGAGACAGGCTCATAAATTATTTTCCTCATGATCCACCACATCAAAATTTGCAAACCGACCAATATGCCGGCGTTCTTAAGCTTAATGTTCATTATATTTGTAAATTTGCAGATGGAATGACTGCATGCGCTGACGTAACAATTTGCAACATTCCGCAGGGAAAGATTAATCAAACGACAATTTATAAAACTTTCGAAAAAGTATAAATAAATACAGTATTGTTTATGAATAATATTTTTTTCGGAAGAAAAATTATTTAATGCCAACCCCAACAAACATTGCTCAGGTACAATATTCTTTTTAAAGCGTATCACTCGCATTTAATGTTCACTGCGGAACATGACTCTTGTCAGCGCATGGCGGTCAGGCCTTTTGCAAATGTCCACATTTAATGAACATTAAGCTCAAGTACAGCGTTGTTATGGTTGTCTGAAACCTTTTGATGCTATGGATCGCGAGAAAACTCATTCTTCTGCCTATTTCTACAAAATAATATGCCATCCCCGCTTTTTTTCGATTAAAAATCAGGCCTTGTCTTGTTATATATAATACAATAGGGAGTCTATTTATAGTAACATGGTCTTGTTTGGGTTTCCCCGAGTTTTCTCATACAATAACATTACGGTCATATGGACCATATAAATACTATTTGTAGTAGTTTAACCAGGTATTGTGTGTTTTTTTTTTAAATTTTCTCAAAAGAAAACTCGGACGCCTGTGCCTTGAAAGTCGTCTGCTGCATAATTGTTGTATGTTCGAAACAGTTAACACAAATTATCATGTGACATGTAATATGATTAATACAACCATGGTCCAATTCCACAAACCTTACTTAGTGCTAAGTTATAATTAAAAACTTAAAAGCATATTTCATCATTTTTGTTTCCCTAATATTTTGACTAACAATACTTGTTAAAAAATGAAATATTTTGGCCTTTTTTTTTTATAAGTGAAACAATAATATTCTTTTAAGTTTTTAAGTATAAGTAAGGGCTAAGTTTTTTGATGGAAATAATTTGGACCCTGTACATTGTCTTATCTTTTAAGTTTAAGTATAAGTAAGGGCTAAGTTATTTGGTGGAATTGGACCATGTACATTGTCTTATTCTTTTTGGTCGTCACAAATTGTACCCCATTGGTTGAACACGTTGATCATCACTGGACCTTGAATCATTGACAGTCCTCCTGTAGGTTGTATTTGAACATTGGGTGCGGTGCCTGGAATTACATCATGCCATGTCAGAACAATCTGGTACCACTCAGTTAATTTGTATGGAGTTAAACGCCACCTTTAATTTTTTTTAACTTATATCATGTTTTCTGGGGTAAGTTTTCCAAGTCTCCTGGTGCTCATGCTTAACCCTTTCCCTCATACGACAATTCTGCCGCAGACGACTTTGAACACATTTTGTCAAAAAATAGAAAATCTAATTGAATGAATATTCTATGACTAAACGTGGAAAACATTGTGGCAAAAGGAAAAATTGCTCGTTTTGAGCAATTTTTCTTTTGTCACTATGTTTTCAAAAAGCCGTCTGCTGCAGAGGCGTCTATATGAGGGAAAGGGTTAAGTTTTTAAGTATAAGCAAGGGCTAAGTTTTTAGGTGAAATTGGACCATGTACATTGTCTTATCTTTCAAGTTTTTTAGTATAAGTAAGGGCTAAGTTTTTTAGTGGAATTCGACCATGTACATTGTCTGATTTTGTTAACCCTTTCCATCATACGACAATTCTGCAGCAGACGACTTTGAACATATTTTGTCAAAAAATAGAAAATCTCTATAATTGAATGGATAACCTATGACTAAACGTGGAAAACATTGTGGCAAAAGGAGAAATTGCTCGTTTTGAGCAACTTCTTCTTTTGTCACTATGTTTACAAAAAGCCGTCTGCTGCAGAGGCGTCAGAAAGCGTCTATATGAGGGAAAGGCTTAAGTTTTTAAGTATAAGTAAGAGCTAAGTTTTTTGGTGGAATTGGAACAATGTATTCAAAGTTTGTTGCCTCACCTTGAAGACACTGTATAGCAGCATCCTCAGTATGATCACAGTTGTGGGCACCCCATGGTCTATGAACGCAGTCAGCAATGGACGTCTCATTTCCTGTACATTTTAGATCGTCCAGCCATATCGGGCCTGAACCGCCGCCGTATGACGGGAGAACAGTTCCACCTCTGGAAATAAAATAAAAGTCCTTTGATCCTTTCCCACCTGCAGACATATGTTGACGCAAAAGCATCAGACGATTTTTTAAAACATCGGGCCAAAGGTGAAATTGCTTATAATGAGCATTTTCTGCTTTGGCCACAATGTTTTCAACTTTATTTAACAAGTAAGCCATCTAGAGATTTTTCATGTTTTTGTCAAAATATTTTCAAAGTCAAGTGCTGCAGATTTGTTGTATGTGGGAAATGCTTTAACCCTTTTCCACATACAACATATCTGCAGCAGATGACTTTGAAAATGTCTTATATGTGAAAATTCTCCATAAAAGAGAGTCTGATAATTAAAGAGTCAAAAACATAGTGACAACTGGCAAAGTTGCTCATTATGACCAATTTCGTCTTTTTGTCTCAATGTTATTAAAAGTCGTCTGCTGCAGATGTTTCAAAATGCGTCTAAAGGTAGGAAAGGGTTAACTCTTATCACCCTACAGACGCTTTCTGTCAGCAATGCAGCAGCTGACTTTTGAAAACAATGTGGCAAAAGGAGAAATTGCTCACAATGAGCAATTTCTTCTTTTGACACAATGTTTTCAGTTTCATTCAATAGTTGTTCTTTTATGTATATAGAGTTTCCAATGTTGTTTACAAAATGTTTTCAGAGCCTGCTGCTGCAAATGTGTTGTATGTGGAAAAGTGTTTACCCTTTCCATCATATAAATGACATAAGACACCTTGAAAACAATGTAAGAAAAGAAAAAATTGCTTGAAACAAATAATTTGTACTTTTACCTCAAACTTTTCAACTCAGGTTAAATGTTACTTCAACTCCACAACTATAAAGTGTATGTCAGAATTATAATATAAAGAATATTTACAAATATTTACAGACAATTTTAAAAAGTTAAGGCAAAACTGGAGAAAATCTACATAAATTAAAGTAAAAATGATTGTATTATTCAGTTGAAAATGTTGTGGGAAAAGGAACAAGAGGCCCAAGAGGGCCAGTATCGCTCCACTGCAATTAAATAAAAAATTAAAGCTCCAAACAGCCCCACCCCTGGTGGCCATGTCTTTTTATCAATCACAATGGCTTGAAGGAATCTCGTAGAGTGTCACATAAGGAACATATCTGCAAAATTATTTGAAATTCGGCCAAACACTTTCGGAGGAGAAGATTTTTAAAGTTTTCACTAAAGCCAATTTAAGGCTAACAGCCCTGCCCCCTGGCAGCCATATTTAAAGACCTATTAATATAGCTTAGTGGAATCTGATAGAGAGTCACCCAAGGAACATTTCTACAAAATTATTTGAAAATCGGCCAAATACTTTCGTCGGAGAAGATTTTTTAATTTTACAAAATAGCCATATAAGGCAAAACAGCCCTGCTCCCTGGCGGCCATGTTTTTCAACCAATCAACATGGTTTGTAGGAATCTGATAGAGGGTCACCCAAGGAACATTTCTACAAACTTATTTGAAAATAAGATTTTTTAAGTTTTCACTATAGCCATATTAGGCAAAATAGCCCGCATGCTCGCACGCACGCACACACGATGGACAATTCGTCATGACATAAGTTCGACTGGCTTTCAGCCAGCAGAGCTAAAAATCAATCCGTGTGTCACAATATTTTCAAGAAGCGTCTATATGTGGGAAAGGGTTAATTAATCCCAAACAAGTTTCAGTATTATGACGAAAACTTTGTCTCCTTCATCTCTCATGAGGGAAAGGGTTAAAAGTTTTACATCAATGGCATCTTTCATGGTCACCAAGTTTTTTGTCCTTTTCATACACAAATATTATATCTGCTACAGAAGCCTAAAAAGGTGTATCTGCTGCAGAGGCCTCAAAAAGTGTCTGCATCAGTTAATGTATTTAAGACTTATACACATCAGTGGCAGCTTAATTGCATCAAACCCCCCCCCCCCCCCCCCCCCCCCCTCCAAGTAATTTCTCCTTTTTATACAAAACAGTTATCGTTATCTGATGCAGAGGCCTCTAAAGATGCCTGCATCAGGTCAGGGATTAAATACTTACTTTGTGAATCCAAGCATTTTACAAACAACAGAAGCATCTTTCTCGTCCCAATCATGACCACATACAGTCCCCCAGATACTTCGATACATAATTTCAACACGACCCTCACTGCCTGATTTTCCGTCTTGCAACCGAGCGGGTATGGTTGCATCCATGTCTAAAATCAAAATTATCACTGAAAATTCCAAAGGTCCCAGATCCGAATCTTAAGAGGATCAGGTTCTGACTTTTTTTCACACACAATATAGAGAGAACAGGTTTTGTCTTCAGGAATGAGACTTCAAGCTTGTTTCGCAATCAACGTAAAATGAATAACACAGGGTATATATAGCGTGCATGACTACCGGTCATTTTCTTACTAAAAACGTTTACCTTTGTTATTGTAAAACTGTGAAGCAGTTTTTGCTTAATCACTTACATTTAACCATTTACCTGATATGATACTTTTAGACTCATCTATTTTGAAAACTTCCGAATAAAAAAAAATGTAATATCTGAAAAGTTTAAAGGATGGTTTTGATCCGGAATTGAACAAATTATTGGAAAAACAAAAAAAATGCTTGTTTGAGCAATTTCTCCTTTTCCAACAGTCCAAAAGTAGAAAATGTTTATATTGAGCAAATTCTCCTATTGCCACAATATTTTCAAATCTGACCATTTATAATACTATTGGATCCTTTATAGAGATTTTGTACATTTTTGACTTGACGTTTTGTCTGCTGCAGACTTGTTGTATGGAACAACAAGAGGGCCATGATGGCCCTAGATCGCTCACCTTAATTATATAATGTACTGCAATGCAAAACACATCATTATTCTGAATGCAACCTCCACAGTGTTAACAAGATTTTCCTTCATTTGGCCTAATGATATATATTTTTTTACCTGATAGGATCCATATTCCAACATGGACTAGATATCATCAAGACAACATTCTGACAAAGTTTCAACTTGCTTGAAGTAAAAATGCGGCCTCAAGAATTTTTTTTAAGATTTGGCAATTTTCCCCTTTTCTAATGCCGCAGCAACCAAAGTTCTACTTGGAATTAAATTCTTTGAACAACATTGAAAGGGGACCACCTTAGGACCATTTCTGTGAAGTTATTTTGAAATCTGGCCAGTACTTTTGGACAAGAAGATTTTTAAAGTTTTAACAATGCACATATAAGGAAAACAAGCCCCACCCCCTTGCGGCCATGTTTTTCAACGGATCGGAAATATTTGAACAAGCTTGGTAGGGGTGCCCCAAGGAACATTTGTGCAAAATAATTTTTAAATCGGGCCAACACTTATGAACAAGAAGATTTTTTAAGATTTGGTAATTTTCCCCTTTTCTGATGCTGCAGCAACCAAAGTTCTACTTGGAATGAAATTCTTTGAACAACTTTGAAAGGGGACCACCTAAGGACCATTTCTGTGAAATTATTTTGAAATCTGGCCAGTACTTTTGAACAAGAAGATTTTTTAAAGTTTTAACAATGCACATATAAGGAAAACAAGCCCCGCCCCCTTGCAGCCATGTTTTTCAACGGATCGGAAATATTTGAACAATCTTGGTAGAGGGTGCCCTAAGGAACATTTGTGAAAAATAATTTTTCAAATCGGGCCAGCACATTTGGACAAGAAGATTTTTTAAAATTTGGCAATTTTCCCCTTTTCTGATGTAGGTTGTATTTGAACATTGGGTGCGGTGCCTGGAATTACATCATGCCATGTCAGAACAATCTGGTACCACTCAGTTAATTTGTATGGAGTTAAACGCCACCTTTAACAATTTTTAACTTATATCATGTTTTCTGGGGTAAGTTTTCCAAGTCTCCTGGTGCTCATGCTTAACCCTTTCCCTCATACGACAATTCTGCAGCAGACGACTTTGAACACATTTTGTCAAAAATAGAAAATCTAATTGAATGAATAACCTATGACTAAACGTGGAAAACATTGTGGCAAAAGGAAAAATTGCTCGTTTTGAGCAATTTTTCTTTTGTCACTATGTTTCCAAAAAGCCGTCTGCTGCAGAGGCGTCTATATGAAGGAAAGGGTTAAGTTTTTAAGTATAAGCAAGGGCTAAGTTTTTAGGTGAAATTGGACCATGTACATTGTCTTATCTTTCAAGTTTTTTAGTATAAGTAAGGGCTAAGTTTTTTAGTGGAATTCGACCATGTACATTGTCTGATTCTGTTAACCCTTTCCATCATACGACAATTCTGCAGCAGACGACTTTGAACATATTTTGTCAAAAAATAGAAAATCTCTATAATTGAATGGATAACCTATGACTAAACGTGGAAAACATTGTGGCAAAAGGAGAAATTGCTCGTTTTGAGCAACTTCTTCTTTTGTCACTATGTTTACAAAAAGCCGTCTGCTGCAGAGGCGTCAGAAAGCGTCTATATGAGGGAAAGGCTTAAGTTTTTAAGTATAAGTAAGAGCTAAGTTTTTTGGTGGAATTGGAACAATGTATTCAAAGTTTGTTGCCTCACCTTGAAGACACTGTATAGCAGCATCCTCAGTATGATCACAGTTGTGGGCACCCCATGGTCTATGAACGCAGTCAGCAATGGACGTCTCATTTCCTGTACATTTTAGATCGTCCAGCCATATCGGGCCTGAACCGCCGCCGTATGACGGGAGAACAGTTCCACCTCTGGAAATAAAATAAAAGTCCTTTGATCCTTTCCCACCTGCAGACATATGTTGACGCAAAAGCAGCAGACGATTTTTTAAAACATCGGGCCAAAGGTGAAATTGCTTATAATGAGCAATTTCTGCTTTGGCCACAATGTTTTCAACTTTATTTAACAATGAAGCCATCTAGAGATTTTTCATGTTTTTGTCAAAATATTTTCAAAGTCAAGTGCTGCAGATTTGTTGTATGTGGGAAATGCTTTAACCCTTTCCCACATACAACATATTTGCAGCAGATGACTTTGAAAATGTCTTATATGTGAAAATTCTCCATAAAAGAGAGTCTGATAATTAAAGAGTCAAAAACATAGTGACAAATGGCAAAGTTGCTCATTATGACCAATTTCGTCTTTTTGTCTCAATGTTATTAAAAGTCGTCTGCTGCAGATGTTTCAAAATGCGTCTAAAGGTAGGAAAGGGTTAACTCTTATCACCCTACAGACGCTTTCTGTCAGCAATGCAGCAGCTGACTTTTGAAAACAATGTGGCAAAAGGAGAAATTGCTCACAATGAGCAATTTCTTCTTTTGACACAATGTTTTCAGTTTCATTCAATAGTTGTTCTTTTATGTATATAGAGTTTCCAATGTTTTTTACAAAATGTTTTCAGAGCCTGCTGCTGCAAATGTGTTGTATGTGGAAAAGTGTTTACCCTTTCCATCATATAAATGACATAAGACACCTTGAAAACAATGTAAGAAAAGAAAAAATTGCTTGAAACAAATAATTTTTACTTTTACCTCAAACTTTTCAACTCAGGTAAAATGTTACTTCAACACCACAACTATAAAGTGTATGTCAGAATTATAATATAAAGAATATTTACAAATATTTACAGACAATTTTAAAAAGTTAAGGCAAAACTGGAGAAAATCTACATAAATTAAAGTAAAAATGATTGTATTATTCAGTTGAAAATGTTGTGGCAAAAGGAACAAGAGGCCCAAGAGGGCCAGTATCGCTCCACTGCAATTAAATAAAAAATTAAAGCTCCAAACAGCCCCACCCCTGGTGGCCATGTCTTTTTACCAATCACAATGGCTTGAAGGAATCTCGTAGAGTGTCACCTAAGGAACATATCTGCAAAATTATTTGAAAATCGGCCAAACACTTTCGGAGGAGAAGATTTTTAAAGTTTTCACTAAAGCCAATTTAAGGCTAACAGCCCTGCCCCCTGGCAGCCATATTTTAAGACCTATTAATATAGCTTAGTGGAATCTGATAGAGAGTCACCCAAGGAACATTTCTACAAAATTATTTGAAAATCGGCCAAATACTTTCGTCGGAGAAGATTTTTTAAGTTTACAAAATAGCCATATAAGGCAAAACAGCCCTGCTCCCTGGCGGCCATATTTTTCAACCAATCAACATGGTTTGTAGGAATCTGATAGAGGGTCACCCAAGGAACATTTCTACAAACTTATTTGAAAATAAGATTTTTTAGGTTTTCACTATAGCCATATTAGGCAAAATAGCCCGCTTGCTCGCACGCACGCACACACGATGGACAATTCGTCATGACATAAGTTCGACTGGCTTTCAGCCAGCAGAGCTAAAAATCAATCCGTGTGTCACAATATTTTCAAGAAGCGTCTATATGTGGGAAAGGGTTAATTAATCCCAAACAAGTTTCAGTATTATGACGAAAACTTTGTCTCCTTCATCTCTCAAAAATTTACTAACCAATTTCTCAAAATCCCACTACGTTTTTTTCGAAAGCCATCTGCTACAATGTTGGCCTGTATAAGGTGCTTTGCCAAACATTAAAAAAACCCATCAATTACAAAACGTGTTTGCTTGTGGTAAAGTGTTAATTAATCCTGTCCCCCTGTGCAGATGCTTTCTGAAGCCTCTGCACCAGTCTTCTTTTACCAGAGTATTTTCAACTCTATTCAATAATTTAACTCCCATTTATAGGGATATTTTTCACAAATTTGCCCAGACAATTTCAAATTGGTCTGTTGCAGATTTGTTATATGTGGGAAAGAGGGGATAATTGCAACCTACAGTACCTATGATGTCCCAGCATTCTACAAATGACGTCTGCCTCGGCTTGGTCAAACTGGTCGCCACAAATTGTACCCCATTGGTTGAACACGTTGATCATCACTAGACCTTGAAACATTGACAGTCCTCCTGTCAGTTGTATTTGAACATTGGGTGCGGTGCCTGGAATTACATCATGCCATGTCAGAACAATCTGGTACCACTCAGTTAATTTGTATGGAGTTAAACGCCACCTTTAACAATTTTTCACTTATATCATGTTTTCTGGGGTAAGTTTTCCAAGTCTCCTGGTGCTCATGCTTAACCCTTTCCCTCATACGACAAATGGTTTCCACTTTTAGTCATAGGTTATCCATTCAATTATAGAGATTTTCTATTTTGACAAAATATGTTCAAAGTCGTCTGCTGCAGAATTGTCGTATGAGGGAAAGGGTTAAAGAATAATTCATTTCTATCATTGTCCGGAGGTTGAAACAAGCTGCATTTTTCAAACATCAAAGACAATTTTACCTTGACATGCTCCTGTTGTGATATTTGTATCATCAATGGCAATATCTCCTCTATAACTGGACCCTCTCACACCTTCTATGACAATCTGTTATAAAGAAATGTTAGAATAAATAAAGATATCATATAGACATGCTGCAGCTGTGATATTTAAAACATCAATGGCAATATCTCGTCTAATACTGGACCCTCTCACACCTTCTATGACAATCTGTTATAAGGAAATGTTAGAATAAATAAAGATGTCATATAGACATGCTGCAGCTGTGATATTTAAATCATCAATCGTAATATCTCCTCTAATACTGGACCCTCTCACACCTTCTATGACAATCTGTTATAAAGAAATGTTAGAATAAATAAAGATGTCATATAGACATGCTGCAGCTGTGATATTTAAATCATCAATCGTAATATCTCCTCTAAAACTCATTATAAGCAATTTCACCTTTGGCCCGATGTTTTAAAAAGAACTCACAACCCCTGAATTTGACAGCCCGCGTCGCTACCGACTGAGCTACAGTCTGTTAAATAGAGAAATATAGTCATCATTGTAATTGATAATTAATATGATTATTGTAATCTGAGTTATATACTCATCATTTCAGGTGACTATACCATGAAGCCTTTAACCTGTGTTGCAACAAGCGGAACCAATAGTAAGACTCTCATCACAGACGGGTATGTTCACGAAAGTCATGCACTTATTTTATTCTCTTTCGTTTACATAATACAATGTATAACTACTTATTCGAGCAATGTCTGTTTCTATAGACTCTCAAACATTTCATTTCCATGGTGTTTTGCTTATTTTCTTGTATTTTTCAGCTGCTCCGATGATCTCAATCTGGTGGGTCATTTTATCATAGACTCGAGCGCTACCCACGAGGTTGATTACGACATGATATTCCATGCATTCAAGTTCTTCGACGCTGAAACTGTGGATTTAGCGTGTACTGTCAAAATTTGTATCACCGCTGGTACCTGTGACTTTGTAAGTCTTAGACTTTAGTATTTTGACATGTAAAAATATATCACTTATCAATCGTTTAATTTATACTGTAGAGATGTTGCAATTAGAAATACACTGCGAGATTGCACATACATTTGAATTCATCTTAAGAGTAAATCGCTTGACACTTCATCGATTGTTACAGCCTGCTTCAAAGAAAATCCTGAGCCATTTTAAGCAATTTCCGTAACATTTAGCATATTTGATTGAAAAAGCATGGATTTAATTTATAGATCTGTATCTATTCTTGAACCTTAAATAAGAAGTAAATTTGTATAACTCTTGACTAAACACTTATGTCAATAGATGATTCGCTGCAAAGACTCTAATCGTGCGATGCAAAGCTGCAGGTTTGTCATTCTTTCCCATTTCCGAAGGTTTTATTTTCACTGTATCTGAATGATGACTGGGAAATCCAGGGTGTAAATCCGTGATTTATTTCAGAGGGGTTAAATTATCCAAGTAGCTGAAATACAAGTTGGATGGAATCGATACATCTAAATATCGGTTGCATTTACCAACATTAATTTCTTTTTATCTTTAGCTCGACTTTTCGAAGAAAAGGCTAACTATACTACTCTCGTCGGCGTTGGTGTCACACCTAAGGTTTTTGTACCACCCCACTTCTTTTCAAAACCATTATAGAGTTATAGCTTAACATAACTCTGTCAAGTTATTTTTAAGAAATATGGCCCTTTTTCGATTTAGAATTTTAGTTATTCATACCAAATTAATGTTTTAAAAAAAAAAATATATATATATATAGCTTAAACACTTACAAAAATCTTTTTACCATCATTACCTCCCAAGAGTGCATCATTCAGTAAAGGTTTTTGTAAGAATGATTACCCTTTTTCGTCTAATAAAGTACGTACCACCAAAAAAGTGTTTTATTGGCAAGCACAAGTCGAGCGCGCAGTCCTCCAACAGCTTATTTGACCATATTTTTTACAAATAATGGTTACACATTTGTCGAAACTTAGTCTATAAAATTTCTCTACAACAACTCGATATTTACTTCAGACGTGTCCGTCTCGACGAAGGAGGCGTGCACTCTCTGGCAACGATGCAGATGACGATGGTGCCGAAATCGCATCGTTCACCAAAAGATTGATAATCAGTGATGTTGTTCTCGGAGGATCGACTCGCGCTAATGGTAAGACTACTACATGCATTTCTCAACACGGCACGGCTACATGTACGGGATCTTTTTATTTGTCAACAATGGACTCGGAGGAGTGTAAGACGATCAGTCATCAAAACCTTCCATGTATGTCTATATTGAATATATACCTGATAGTATCCCTTTATCGTAGACTTAAAACGTTTAACTAACATGGGACTACTCGATTGATAATTTGGTACTTAATTTGGTTATTGATTCCAATTATAACCATTCCATTTTTAGAAAAACGTGTACCAATTTGTAATGTAGTTAACTGACGTCGAAAAATTACTGAAACGTACTCGGTTTGAGCGAATCGTGTTCAGTTGCTGTGTCGATTGAAGGCAAGGCTGGACAATTAGTTGACGCGGTCAATACCGTGTCCGGATTATTCCAAACTTATCTTTATAACGGCCCTTTATAATTTCAGGATCTCTCTGTTTGACATTGGCCATGCTGTTTGTATTCATGAAGGCTTGAAGATTGACCGATAGCTACTTTATTATTGATTTAAATATTCTGTTATTGCTATGTTATATTCTGTAATAACAATCTAATAAACATGTGTGCAATAACAATTTAATAAACATGTGTGCATCCAATCTCTTTTAAATTTCATATAGCGACCCAAGTCGGTTATGTAACAACGCGTCCTGAGTAAATTACACCTTTAGTCCATTTATCCCAAGATCGGCTTTTCAGTAGTTTTCTTACAAGCACAGTGCAAAGAAATGCCATTAAAAGGCATTTGGTATGGCTGTGCCTGAGATCGAACACACAAATCCGTTATCGAGCCTCGCTCTCTTACCTCGACTTCAAACGTTTTGTATCTCCTGCCTTGTCAGGGTGATTAGTCTTAAGAGAATCAATTGCCTCCTGGTCCGTGAGAGCCCCGGTAGCTCAGTCGGTAGCGACGCGGGCTGTCAATCCAGGGGTTGTGAGTTCGAATCCCGGCTCTGCCAACTTTCTTTCCGACGATTGACAAAAGTCAATGCGACATGCGTCATTCGTCTTCCACCAATGGGCTTAGTCTATGAGGAAAGCAGCCAGTTGCTTGGGAAGATGGTTGTGTGGTGTACTGGTTTGAGAAAACCAGGAAATGCATGAGTAGGTGAACTGGCTGCGTGATATAACTGAGATTGTTAAAAATGGCGTTAAACCCCAATCAATCCTGGTCCGTGAGCGCTGACTGAAGGCAAAAACACCAAGAAAAAGTATTCTTCATCTTGCGATAACTGTTCACGTTTGATGTTCCCAAAGGGCAACACATCTCGTTGTTACATCTAAACTGGCAATTGTTCTGTTTATTTGTTCACTTCATGTCTTGCCTTATTGCAAAGTAAGACCAGATAAACCAATGGTGTAAACGGTTTTGAAGCCGTAAATTGACCAAGACGAGTCGACTGTTTCTCAACAATTCACTAGAAAATCAATTTATACATTGATATCAACATTAAACTTTCATCTAGATATTGGGCGTTTTTACACGTTCTACTATCTGACCCTTTTGTGTGGATGCTCAACAAAAGCCTCGGAAATTGAGTACCCACATAGGATTTGATTGGATAATATGGGATATATTGCTATGTAAAGGGCTGTATACTAAGTGTTCCCGCCATATCTGGACCTATAAATAATCGCGTTCCAGTTCGTTAACCACAACTGGTGTTTTTTAGACTAAAAGAGGACTACGACTGTTATAAATTATTGTCGACGTTCAGTATGCAAACCAATACAAATGGTTTAAATCGAACAATGAGCATAGTAAGGCAAAGAAAAGATGTATACACTGGCGAAAAGTAAATGCCGAGTCTGTGAATGTGCATAGCCTCATCACGGCTTACACTGTTTTTTAACCGCCGCAGGAATAACTTCTGACCAAACAAACAGCGAATTATACCACTATGAAATACATGTACGATTACTTATTCATTGTCCCTAATTGATTACTTATTCAAATGTTAATATAGTTAACTAACCTGGAAAACCCAGGTTACCATAGCAACGGGAAATATTTGGTTAATCTCTATGTTTAAACGATACCTCGTTCTAAACCACGGAGCCAGTTTTGACCAAGCTATTAGAATGTTTCACACGGAAGGTCAAAGGGAAGTAAATCATTTTCCATAGGCGACCATTATGGGTTATGGCTCGTTACTAGACAATGGATGAACACATATACCTGTATCAAATTAAAGATCATTCTTAGAACGGCCTAAAAAGCTAACCAAACGTACATGCTCACCGTTTGTTGACAGAGCTAAATGGTCAAATTAAAGGTGACCCTTATCCCGCACTGAATTTTACTTTCAATTTCAGAAAATACAGCATGTTCTGAAAATGGCTATTAGAGTGTCAACATAGCTAAAAGCAAACACTATTTTGGTTATAAATCCCTCACAGGTTATTCAACTTAAAAAACAACACTTTCAACAAAATCATTATTGTCCAATGGGAGACAACTTCAATCTCATATATTCATCTGAAATTCCCTGGACAAAATTGTCTGCCCGGCAAGCCGATCCGATTTACTTCCCTTTGACCAATGGAAAATATTTTTGTCCAAAGAACTGGCCTGATTTAAACATAATTTGGCACATATATGCTTCCGTTCAAATTATTCCGATCCGTTGAAACCGGTCCAAATAGCGACGCGGGCTATCAATCAGGGGCTTGTAAGTTCGAGCCACAACTCGGCAAATATTAATTCCGACGTTTGACAAAAGTTAATGTGACGAGTTAATACGACGAGCGTCATTCATCTTCCACCAATGGGTTAACAGTTTATGTGAACATGCAGCCAGTTGCTTGACAAAACTGTTGTGTGGAATATTGGTGTGAGAAAACTAAGAAACACAGGACAACTGGGAGCCGTGACATGACTGAGCATCATTTAAAACTGCCAATAACTCAAATTAATCAATTGATAAAACCGATCGGTTGAGAAACAAAGCCGCTAGGTATCGGGGTTCGATTTAATTATATTCACTAAGACGAACGATGTAGGTCGCACCGCCCTCTCGTTTCAGTTTTATTGTACAATAATTTTATTTCTTGTGTAAAAATTGTGTTTTATCGTTAATGAAATGTCGTAATTTGTAAAAAAAACTGTTTTCTGTCTTGAAAGTTATACTAGGTATATATTAAAAGGAAAACTTCGTTGCAGTTTTGAGACATGGCTTTGTATTGTCTACTCGGTTTAGTCAAATTGACATCTCTCTCGACCTTCGTTCTTGCGAGATATCAATTGTCCACGACCCTCGTTGTATACTAAAACCAGTATCGCTACTGCAACATCATATTATGCGAGGATATGCAGAAAGCTCCGAATATGAAACAATAAATATTCAGTAGCGTCGAAATCATTTTGCCATAATGTGTCAATCGTCGTCTACTACAGACGCGTTAAATCTCGTCTGAAAGATAAAGAAGGTACTAAAATCGTTTATTATCGTGACCTGCGTGAATTTTAAATATATGAATAACAAGTTGCATGCAAAGTTACCACAACCGATCCGCTTGGTCTATAAGACACCATCAATAAAAATATAATATTAACGCATAAAGTCACAAGAAATTAGTTATTCACCTTTATAGTTGAAAACGGTATGTGGAAATAAGACATCGCCCAGTATACACTTAACACAACATGTAACTGTGCATGTATACATTTAGCAGTATTTTGTTCAACATTTGTCTTATAGTGATGACAATTTCATGATATATTGAATGATATATGTCATTTGATCGTATTAATTTCAAGTCAAACACTCAACAATCGAACACAAAATATGGATAGAGGGGATGATGTTGGAAAAACCAAACCTGCAATCGTCGAAACCGATTATCTCGTGGATTGGATGAAAGACGAATGGTGAGTGTGTCCACCCTGACTGTTAAGACTGTATGGCAAAGCCTCCACATTGACATTGACTCTTATACCCGTTCGTCTTGCAAACGCATTTGTAGCAGACGATGAGCATTTATCCAACTCGATTTGATTTTTTATTTAACTTTAATTTCTAGAGATTCGCCATATATTTGCTTATCTATTTTAAGTTTGCCTTCTGCATATTTGATGTTAAATGAGAAACGGGGTTAAAAAAAGCATTGAAGATCTCGAGATAATTCAGTCAGATTATCGTTACTTACATATACAGGTTGCAAGGTTAATTAACATACAAAATACATCACCAAGAAATAAAACTTCTTCGCTAGTTCATAATACAACGTGTATTACCTTCCCATAAGTCATGATGAGAAAGTAATACACAAAGCAATCTTATTGGTTGATTGCATGGTGTTTAACGCCGCTGTCAGAAATGTGTCTGTTATCTCTAGGTGTTTCCAAAATGTATGGCTTCACACGCTTCGCAAATTTGGTTCTATTAGGCCGATTATTTTGATATATTCTATAAGAGTGTACATGTATTTGATATTATTACTATTGATATTTATCTTTCATTAAATATCATTACTTGTTAAAGACAGTGATAGAAAGTCAATTGTTGGTAAATAATGCACGCGTTTAAAGCCAATCATTTTGGATTTTTTGCTTCGAAATAAGGGATTGCTTCTTTTCATATAACGTTTGATTTTCCTCTTGAAACGTATATATTTAACTTCACAGTTTCCTTCTATTTTCAGTAGAAATTTCCAAGTCAGGTAACGGACAGACAAATCTCATTAAAATCAGACCAAAATACCTCACTGCACTATATTTGATCCGACGACACCACATACAAGGTCGACTCGAATTTACCCATAATACTTATATATTCATATGCTCGTTTATTATCCAATAAAATCTACGATACAACCAACGCACGCTCGCTCGATTAAACAATCAATAACCGCTTCTTTACCTCGTTTACTTATATTGGTTATCTTACCTTTTTATACCATTTATAGGATTGTGTTGGCGAGAATTTATTTAAATAGCTGATGCAAAGGTCATTAGACTCAGGCAGTCATTAAATCTTTATACGAGCAAGCGAAGTTTAGCTTTGGTTTTTGTGAGATTGTATTTTTTTCTGACACAAGCGCATCAGTCGTTATGCTTCCTGAGCGCCAAGAAAGGAAATCCATTATTTCCAATGTTAAAATATTTGTTATGACCCAATCAGAGATTAAACGCATGACGAGCCTTCCAAGCGCTGTCATGACGTCATGTTTGATTATATAATATAGCTGGGTAAAAAGAATATATTAAAATCCATGTATATAAATTTTAATCTAGAACTTGTATAGTATCATATGCTTTTGAAAAAAAGTTGCTGAAAAAGCAAAAAAATGCATATCATAAGGCTTTCATAAATGAATCTAGCATAACATTAAGCACAGCAACATACCATTTTTTTTTTTTTATTATCCATACATCCAACTTAAAAAAACAAACAATGTTACAACAAAGGTTAAATATTATAAAAAATCTACTTTTCAGTTCAGTACATCCTTAAACAAACCATTATCCTGCAAACACACACACCATGACTTAATTTTTAAATACATTATTAAATGGCGCGTTTTTCCCCCCGTAACCTATTTTTTGACATTCCTGGCCCCGATCTACGTACTGCTACACCACCCATGCTATTAATTTAAAAAAGAATGTGAATATATAACTTGGCAAAACTCGGCGATCATAATGTAGCGTTCATTCTTGTCCCATTTTATAAATTATACTTCTGTTTCAAGATATTGTGTGTGTGTGTTAGCACAGGCTGATCTGGATATATACACTGCTCACAACAGCCACAGTGTACCTCTTCGCACGTCCGGATCTTCATTTGAAATAGAATGTTTGTTTTGCTTAAATAACCACTACACCAGCTGTTTACAAAAATAAGCGTAGCGGGTCGTGGCCAACAAAAGGCGGAGCAAAGTCTTATTAAGAACGTAATGGGAACGCCATTATCGTACTCGCAGCGTAGTAGCATCGTGGTGATATCTCTGTTGTCGTATTAAAAACGCAACCATTTGTCGGACAACTATTACCTCTTCCATCTGGATTTCAACCAGCATCTGTTCTTGTTGGTGCAGAGCCAGTTAAATCAAATCAGCATCAGGCCCGTTCATCTGCGAAGTTGGGAAAGAACAAAAGAAATGCATGAACACCCCCGACTTATATAGACATCGCCAACAATCGTACTAGAAGCGTACTAGAAGCGTACTAGAAGCGTAATCTGGTCAGCACCAGCGTAGCGAAATCGTCCTACAGTCTTTTAGACATATGTAACAGAGTAATCTGGTCATGTATGTCATAGAGGACACGTAGTAGAAACGACCGCTTAGTCGGCATTGGTCTGGGTGTAATCGTAGTGGCAGCGAGTCGGCAGCGCTTTTGACGTAGTTCTAAGCATGACATTACAGTCGATATGTGGTCTTTAATTTGCCACATTGCTGGATTTTGACGGCGATAATGCCTCGATTTAATAACCTTTTCTAAGATCAGGGATGATAAGGATTATCGGCATGATCTTCGTATTGCGGCGTTCACACAGTGCCGATTATGGCTCACGTTTGAGATCAGACAGCGCTATGACACGAAAAGTGAAAAAGTCAAAAGGTCGGAATACTATCCTTAATGATCTGAAATGTCCTATCATTGTCTGAACGCAGTCCTATACGTTCTTAACAGAGTCCTACATGAGGCTGCCAATGGATCTGTACGATAAATTCCACGCTCGGGTCACACCCCGCATCACCAAACAAGATACCTGGTGGAGGCAAGAACTTGATCAAGGACTGAAGTTTGCCTGTACCATGAGGCATCTGGCATCCATCGACAGTTACAGCAGCATAACGTGGAACTTCAGGGTTTCTAGTAACACCATGTCAATGTTTGTCCCTGAAGTCTGCCAAGCCATCATTGATGAGTACGCTGCAGAGGTTATCGCCTGCCCCACCACCCCAGCGGCTCACCATCACTACCAGATTCTTCAGCAGATGAATGAATAGTAGAAATAGAAATATCCTTCCTTTGCTTGGTTGTCTTGCAGCTTTCTTCGTGGCAGGCACAGACTTCTTCTTAGCAGTCATAGTGAAGTAACTTAATCCTTATAAAGATGAAATTATATAATTTAAATGGAGACAATCTGCCAATAACTGACGGCGATGCTCCTTGTAGAAATGCTGTGGATGTAGTGAGAATCCGCCGTCGCACGATTCTTTTATAGGACGGGACTATCTCCTGGATCGGTTTTGTAACGGATGTCTTCCGCCAGCGTCGGTTCACTGTCTGATCACTGTCGGATGGAAACGGCTGAATCGAGACGCTTCCTGAACAATATCTGATTGTTGTTGTGATTATATAAATGTTTCTACACATTTTAATAAAGTTTGAATTTCCAGTCACGAATCATAGGACATTTATTTAATCGGGGATGGTCCTATCAAGGACGACAGTAACAATCCGAAATGTTTTGACTGAGGTTTGAGGTCGCAGAGCTGTGTGAACGGTGAACGGGGTATACGTGTAAGCCGAGCCCCAGATTTCAGTCTGCAGCGACACGGGCTTAATATCAAGGGTTGTGAGTTCTAACCTAATCTTGTCTAATTGGAGAGACTGTTGAGTGGAGTACTGGTGTGATAAAGCCAGGAAACACATGGGTATGTGAACTGGTCGTCGTAATATGACTAAAAAATTGTTGAAAACGGCGTTACGACCCCAATCAATCAATTCATGATGGTTGCCAATCAACACGTCTAGTGAAACGGAGAACTACGACTTCAACTTTCCAAATACAGTAAATGTGCAAACGACTGTTACATTCTACAAGCGTTTATAAACGGTGAACGGTCACGAGAAATACACGACGTGATCGAACCCAGTGTTAATCAACGATTAAACAATATTGAAAACGATCGTATCGTTGGTATAGAGATATCATCCGACCAGTGTCTACCATTGTTTATCTTTAGCATATACATGCCTGCCGATAACGATCAGTCACTATTTCAATACCCGCGGAAGTCAAATCGTTCAAACCATTACACGCGAATTCAGAACGGACGAAATCGAAAGCGTAGTGAGAATCCTCCAAAAGCGTAAATCTCCTTGGATTGACTGTATCCTTAACGAGCATGTTATACATGCAGGTAAACCGATAGTATATATACTAACATTACTGTTCAACTCTATACTAAAGTACGAAAAGTAACCTCAAAAGTGGCAAACACGCGTTCTTATCCCGATCTACAAGGGCAAAGGAAAAAGCAAATCTGACCCTTCTAGCTATCGTCCTGTCTCTCTTTTGCCGTGCTTTAGTAAATTATTTGAGAAACTGTTATTGAATCGAATACAAGCATATTTATCTCTGTGTAAGATTCAATTCCCATGCCCCCAACAAAACGGCTTCCAAAAACAATTAAGTGGTATTACTACGTCGTTCAGCGTCCAAGAAACTGTGTACTACAACGTTGAGCGTCAGAGTGACGTCTATGTCGCCAGTCTTGATCAAAAAGGCGCCTTCGATACAGTCAGACATAAATCCCTAATGCTTAAGCTCGGACGGATGGGACTCGTCGGTAAAATCCTTCGAATCATCCGTGATTCTTATACCGATTTAAATTGCATAATTCGCTACACTAACCAGACGTCCGATACCTTCAACGTGGTGCGCGGGGTACGTCAGGGAGGGGTGATGTCCACATTCCTCTATCTGGTCTACATCAATGCCCTGATAACTGAACTACAAGACAGCAACTTAGGAACAAAGGTATTGTCTACAACGGTTAGCAACCCGTCATTTGCTGATGACATATCATTAACAGCCCCCCCCCCCCCTTAAATTACATGACGGATATCGTGTACAAGTATTGCAAAACATGGTGTAAACATTCCAGCATTATGTCGCGAAAAAGATACACGGGTTCTCTCGAAGAACCAGATCTGACATGGCGGAGTCAATGCTCGGTCTGTATAGGGTCTCAAGCACAATCGATAAGAGGAAATTGATGTTTCTTAATGAAATACTGGAGCTACCAGATTCGTGTATAACGAAAGAAATTTATGTCAAGAAGTACTATATGTACATGTCAGACAAAGGTTCAGTTATTCTTGGTTTCGTCCCAGATGTATGCCATATAGTCAACAAGTATAACCTACACTCAATTCTGAAAACTATTTTCAGACTAATTCACTGCCGTCTAAATGTGCATGGAATTCCACTGTACGTAATGTTGTTCACACCCGTGAACAATTCCTACTAAACGAACGTTTGTCGACTCACCCATATTTCCTGTGTTTGCATACGCTGCAGCCTTGCATTGAACCTTGCATTGTTTAAAAGGTATCAAATGTCAGTACCTTTCGACCTATCATGAGTGCGGTAGCTAAGCTATGGTCACGCCCAACAGTATGTATCAATACTGTCTGCACTATATGTAATCAACCACAACAAGAAGAGATAGTACACAGACTTTCCGATTGCCATGTCATTGTAGGACTGAACCAAAAATTAAAATCTACACTAATCAGAAATTGCAGCAGATCCTTCGCACATGATATATACGCTCTAGATAGCTACTCATTCACGCTTAACACCTTTAATTAATCCATATTATCAATAGATACTTGGGATATCACTCTGATTTACCCCCCCCCCCCCCCCTTAGTTATCATGTCTACATGTACTGTATTTGAGTTTATACATGTTTCGTTCGTTCGTTCGTTCATTTGTTCATTTGTTTGTGTACATTTCTTTTTCTTTTTCATATGTTTGTTTAATGTTTGTAAATTGTACGATATCTCCTACATAGGAGGCAATAAAGAGATTGTATTGTATTGTATTGTATTGTATTGTATTGACTCTTCTATGTTGAAAATTGGACCACTTCATTTATCGTCCAACAGGAACTTAGGTAAAATGTAATGTCTAAGTAGCAAACAATGCAGAGTTCGTTACGACCTGTCTCACCTGAATTTGCATTGTTTGCAAAAGCCTTTAATTGTTTTTGACAGCGAAAGAGTTCAAACATTCCAGGAGAGGATGGAGGTATAATATATGTAACATAAGAATGTTACTTTCATCTTATTTATTGATTGATTGGTTTGGGTTTAACGCTGTTTTCAACAATGTTTCTGTGTAAGATTGAAGCAATGCGACTTTTAAAGAATAAACTGCAGATGACTTTGAGTCATGTCCTGGATACGCACGTACGTTATATATTACGGAATTCCGTTAGAGCCATCTGCATATTCGCCTTTGAATAAAATAATCTGAAACGCGAAAAAACGAAAACGCGAAAGTACGATGACGAAAACGCGAAGCTACGATGACGAAATTGCGAAAGTACGATGACGAAAACGCGAAAACGCGAAAACACGATGATGAAAATGCGATACAATTTCGCGTTTTCTACGGAATTCCGTTAGGGCCATCTGCATATTCGCCTTTGAATAAAATAATCTGAAACGTGAAAACACGAAAACGCGAAAGTACGATGACGAAAATGCGAAACATCGAAACGTCATCGTTCTTTCGCGTTTTCGTCATCGTACTTTCGGGTTTTCGTCATCGTACTTTCGCCTTCCGGTGCGCTTGCGCATACAGGAATTCTCCTTCCACGTGAAAATGTCGGATTCAATTTTCCATTGTATTTTTAATAACAATTGGTGCAAGCTCACCTTATGTCTATACCCATATCCGATTTCAATAAAACAATTATTTCGTTGTAGTCATAGCCTCTCTCAAAATGACTTTGTATGAAGTCGTCCATTTGTTTTGTTTTGTTAATATTATTTTGCGCATGCGTACCGGAAGGCGAAAGTACGATGACGAAAACGCGAAAGTACGATGACGAAAACGCGAAACTACGATGATGAAAACTCGAAAGTACGATGACAAAATCGCGAAAAATCGAAACTACGATAACGAAAACGCGAAAGTACGATGATGAAAACGCGAAATTGTATCGCATTTTCATCATCGTGTTTTCGCGTTTTCGCGTTTTCGTCATCTTACTTTCGCGTTTTCATCATCGTAGTTTCGCGTTTTCGTCATCGTACTTTCGAGATTTCATGTTTTCACGTTTTCGTCATCGTACTTTCGAGTTTTCGTCATCGTGTTTTCGCGTTTTCGTCATCGTACTTTCGTGATTTTGTGTTTTCGCGTTTCAGATTATTTCATTCATAGGCGATGGCCCTAATGGAATTCCGTAGTTTTCATCATTGTACCTTCGCGTTTTCGTAATCGTACTTTCGCGGTTTCGTGTTTTCGTCATCGTAGTTTCGCGTTTTCGCGTTTTCGTCATCGTGTTTTCGCGTTTTCGTCATCGTACTTTCGAGTTTTCGTTTTCGTCATCGTACTTTCGCGTTTTCGTCATCGTACTTTCGCCTTCCGGTGCGCTTGCGCATACAGGAATTCTCCTTCCACGTGAAAATGTCGGATTCAGAGTGTGATTATGAAGGTTATCATTTAATTCAGAGTTCAGGATAATTTTATATTATATTTTAACGGATATTTCATTGTAGGCATAGCCTCTCTCAAAATGACTTTGTATGAAGTCGTCCATTTGTTTTGGTTTGTTAATATTATTTTGCGGATGCGTACCGGAAGGCGAAAGTACGATGACAAAAACGCGAAAGTGCGATGACGAAAACGCGAAACTACGATGATGAAAACTCGAAAGTACGATGACGAAATCGCGAAAGTACGATGACGAAAACGCGTAAAACACGAAATCGCGAAAGTACGATGACGAAAACGCGAAAACTCGAAACTACGATGACGAAAACGCGAAAGTACGATGATGAAAACGCGAAATTGTATCGCATTTTCATCATCGTGTTTTCGCGTTTTCGTCATCGTACTTTCGCGTTTTCATCATCGTAGTTTCGCGTTTTCGTCATCGTACTTTCGAGATTTCGTGTTTTCGCGTTTTCGTCATCG
This sequence comes from Serripes groenlandicus, assembly GCA_031761405.1. NCBI lineage: Eukaryota > Metazoa > Mollusca > Bivalvia > Cardiida > Cardiidae > Serripes > Serripes groenlandicus. The sequence continues at coordinate 98,549,699 of JASEVX010000003.1, forward strand.
TACTTTCGAGTTTTCGTCATCGTGTTTTCGCGTTTTCGTCATCGTACTTTCGTGATTTCGTGTTTTTGCGTTTCAGATTATTTCATTCATAGGCGATGGCCATATACCCTTGTGCTTCCTGAGTTGCGCTCACGCATTACCAACCATAGCGAATCTATGACATATACCAGGGACCGTGTATAATGTCCCTGCATATACGGATACAACTAAACGTTCGAATCCCGTGCCATCTGATATAACGTGTACAATGTTTCGGGATATGTTTTTGAAACCCTGTGGGAGTAACTGGCGAACAGTACATGTACATCTCAAGATCAAAGTGCTCATTATCGCAATTGTCATATGAGCCGTCTCGCGATAAAAATCAACATAATGGACTCTACGTAATGTATCGACCCAGATTAGCCTGCGTATTCCGCGCAGGCTAATCCGGGCCGACACATTCTGTCTCAGGTGGATAGAGGTATAGCTTAATGATTCCTGAAACAGAAAATCCACAGGAGGCCAAAAGTGTATGTCCGGGTTCGCCTGCGCGACATGCTTCGGCTGATCCGGGTCTATACTTGACGCAAAGTCAACAATGTTTGTTTTTCTCGCGGGACGGCTCATACAGCTTGTTTTCTCAGTTTAAGGAGTACAACGCTAAACTAACTAAAAAGCGTTTCACGTGTAAGTTGCCAGAACTACTGATCCATTTATGATCACACCAGCGAGTCAGTCGTAATGCTAACTTTACAACCCTGAGTACCAAGGACGGAGAGTCATTACCACCCACCGTTTAAAGGTATTTTGTATGACTCAGCTAGGGATCGAACCCATGACCTCTCGCACCACTACACCAGCGATGCAGTGAACGCAAGTATTGACATCGGACGGACATCGATTAAACAAACAAAATCTCAAAATGTTGGTTATGACTCCGTTTCAATTCTTAAAATAAAACAATACATTGCTTTTTTTAAAAAGTAACATTCAGGCTAAATGTCACTTTTTAATGAAATTCTTTTAACTATAAAATAAGTTAAGCTGACATATTTCATTTGTCAATATCACCCTCATTTAAGGTGCTGAATTGCAGATTAGAGGTTGTATAGTCAAATTTTTAAAACTGTTCAAAATTTGTCTTGAAATATTAGAATCATAATTCTGAGATAAGAGTTATAATTTTACTTTTGCTAGTACAATACAAATCTAAATATTGATCGTTTATTCTTCATTTTTACACAGAAGCCATACCCAGTAATACAAATTGTGTACAATTTCATTGCCTTTCAATTGACTTTCTTTCAACATTTACTGCCAAAATATTTTTGAACTATTTATTACTTACTTTGTTGTCACTTTTAGCAATATTTGCAGAAGTTTCATCATTTCAAAATTTTGATCTCCATCTGGAGTTCAGCCCCTTTAATATTCGACCCTATGCAAATCCGGATAAGCAAAAGGAGCATGACATGACACAACAATTTTGATTTTTGCTTATTGTGATAGGGTCACTATTGTGGTGACTTGGTGAACACTGGTGAAAAGTGTTCACCTTGTTTAATTGTGCAAAGTATGTCTCTTGTAAAAACACTCTCTGGTCAACCCATGTTTTGTGAGCATTTGAATCCATATGAATCCATATAGAGTGTGTAAATAGAATCCCTCAATTCCACAAATTGAGGGATTCTATTTACACACTCTTATAAACCTTTTCTTACTTTCCGTGTTTACTTGTTAATTAATTTCTATCAAAACTTGATTTTGATACAACGTACTACTTCAACAACCAAAACCAGACTGAAATCATATGGATTCAAATGCTCACAAAACATGGGTTGACCAGAGAGTGTTTTTACAAGAGACATACTTTGCACAATTAAACAAGGTGAACACTTTTCACCAGTGTTCACCAAGTCACCACAATAGTGACCCTATCACACTAATTGAGCGTATTCAGCTTATACTTCTCGGAAACGAATACTTCAGCTATACATGATAAAAACTCGGATAAAACTCGGATAAAAGTATTTTATATCGAAAAGATAGCACACAAAACAATAATGAAAACGGAATCATAGTCATACAAACTACTTTAAAACTATTGTAAGCAATACGACTGATTTAAGGATAAATGGACCATCATTACTGGTAACTTATTCAGGAAAAGCCTAAAGATAACTGAACAATTGCTGAAAGCGGCGTAAATCACCATGCAAACAACAAAAAAAGAGTGCTTTGTGTATAACATTCCCACAATGAGTTGCACGAATGTAATGCACGTTGTATTCTTAAATAGCGAAGAAGTTATAAATCGATCATCCTATTACATTTGATTTAAAAGGACTCCCCACCGATTGACTAGCTAAATAAAGAACTACAGTTTTCTCGCGATACTTCGACGTGTTCCATTGATCGCTTGAATGATACCAATCTCATTCAATCTATAACAAAATATTTCAGGGTACGTATATTCGATCTGACGTTACCGCATAAAAGGCCGTCTCGAATTGACCCATACCTTTAATATTTCAATTAATCGGAACACTCGACAATCACCGTTTCTCTATCCCATCTATTTATATATAACGATTTTATAGGCCACATTTTGATTGTAATAGACAATCATCAGATTTATACCGGCGATTGCTACTGCAGCGAAGTTTCGGTCTGGTTTAAATGAGACTGAATTAAACCATAAGATGAACAACGGGACCCTGAATGACACTGATTCACATATATTCGAACCGCGTTGGTTCAGTCGAAAACAATTATTGCCATTTGTGAAAGAGGTCGCAAGTTATAATGCAAACTTAGTTCGATGAGGTTCATTCAATCCACCATGGACCTGGAAGACTTATGCGAAACAGTAGCCGGTTGCATTGGAAGAATGTTGTGTGGAGTACTGTTGTGAAAAAGCAATAACACACGTGAGCAAACTGCAGAGCTTTAAGTGAAAATGTCGTAAACCAACGTTTACGGATCCGCCAATTAAGTTACAGTTATTACATCCCTGTTACGAACCGTTACAAACTGCGAGCTTCCAAACAACATCGCTGAACATATAAAAACTGGTAGCCGTAACATGACACTACCACTTCTTTAAATCCTTTACCACTTACCAAATTAATTATTTTGATACGTTTACATCTTGAAAATGACGATCGTACATACAGTAAAGCCTGTGCTCAGACCACCTTTGTTAAGTAATTCCCTGTCGATAGCAATCACATTTTTTTTTAATTTCCCAAATAAACATTTTCTGTATAAATGACACTGTAATTAAAGGCCACCTGTGACCAAAGACCATATTGTGTTTTACCCTTGGGTGGTCTTTATACACAGGTTGGACGCAGGTCACGATAATAAACGATTTGTCGTCGTAATATGACTGAATTGTTGAAAACAGTGGCACATGCCAATCAATCAGTTAATGATAGTGTGAGTGTGTTTACGTTTGGGTAACATTGAGCCGTGTCAAGCAAAAAGCAGTCTTGTTGTCTCTGCGGAAAAGTGAAACAGAAATTAAGATTCGCCAGCGCATTCAATTTCCGCCTAGATGATGTAGAGTTTGAATGTAAATACTGACAAAAACTAGGATTACAGCCCTTTATTATATGACAACCAATGAATTTGCTGTTTATCAGAGTGAAATATAAAATCCTTATTCCACACTGTGGAATATGAATAAATGACGTCAAAGAGACTAACATTATGACGTCAAACCGCTGACGTGACGTCATTTTCCTAGTATTCGGTCATGTTATACTACACAAGTTATATATATAGATAATATTATGTCCCTGACGTAAGATATGAACTTTATCTGACGAGGTTGGGAGAATTGATAATTGGCGAGCCTTTGGCGAGACAATTATCCTTTCTCACAGCCGAGTCTGATAAAGTTCATATCTTACGTCAGGGACGTAATATTCTATTTATCTTGCATGTAAAATAAGGGTTTCAGGTAAATCTACATTGATTTTAACTAGTTTTAATAAATAACATACAACATTACAAAAGCCCATTCATGAATGACCTCACCTAAAATAGAATGACGTCACGCGCGTGCATAAATCTGCGCCGAATTACATTGTGTACACACGACATACGGAAGCTAAAGAGTTCCGACCTCAACTCCATATTTCTCGATTATTACTACTTAATTTGTATATCTGGTGTGACGTAATACCTTAAAATGCCAATATTAACTCGAACATATTCTTAGTAGAAGTGTAAGTATTGCGGATTGGCCGTCGCTTCAGTACACATGATAGGTCAACATGTATGTCAACCGCCGTGTTTTGAAAATGAATAGTTGTGTTGGATCTGAAAGTCAATGTATAAAGTTAGTTCAGGCTAAGGAAGTTCAAGTAACACTCAAAGTTTAAATACAGATGACTATATTCAAGACAAGTGTGATGCTCAGGCTTAGTCGTCGTTTAAATTGGAGACATTCATTTTTGGAAAAGGATACCATCACTGTTGTGGGTAGACATGTCGAAGACACGTTACGAAACTTTTAGTTTTAAGAATCATGTAAACACTAGCTGTACGTAAATGATAAGTTATTTAACTAGAAGAAACATTTTCTGGATATCTCGCCTAAACGTAAAATGATTTTCTGTCGGAACTGCTGTATGGAAGAGGAATCCGTGGGTAGATGAGGATCGATGTTCGTGAACCCTTTCTCGTGGTAAAACACAGACTGACGATAGAAATTAAACATTTGTCGTTTAACGTGGAGTCATTTAAGTGCATTAAAATGACTTGTGGAAACATAGATATGCTTCTCATTATAGGACATTACTCGCTTCAGATTGTATTTAAACAAGGTTACCTATGAACTGATCACGTGAGAATAAACAGGTCTATGTATGCGACATTTTCAACGAAGAAAGACAGTTCATCAAGTAAGACTGAACATGCAGATCCCGTGTGATTTATATAACGATATTCTTTTCGATTTGTATTTGCATTGTAAAATGTGTTTAAATGTAATTAAAACAATAATAACTTTATTTCCGATTGTTATTTTATGTTTGTTCATTGCTTTGACTGTTATACTATCAACATAATTGAGCCGTTCCACGATAAAAAACAACATTATGGATTCTGCGTAATGTATCAATCCAGATCAGCCTGCGCAGGCTAATCCGGTCCGACACATTCCGTCTCAGGGGGATAGAGGTATTGAGCAATGATTCCTTAAACAGAAAATCCACAGGAGTCGAAACGTGTCTGACCGGGTTAGCCTGCGCGGCATGCTGAGGCTGATCCGGTTCGATAATTTTCTGGTGGAACGGCTCATTTATATTTCAGAAAAAGTAGTTCCAGCGATTACGTCATTTCTAAAAATAAGTGACTGATAAAGATAAAAGTTTATCATACCAGTAGACATGTAAACAAAAGGTTTATCATACCAGTGTTATACGTCACGTAATCTGCTCATTGCATGATAAAAAGAAATACATAATGGGTATATTATTTGTTTTTCATCAATTTGTCATTAAATAAAAAGAAAATTTGTTTGTTTTGAGTGTATATGGAATATATTTCAACTCGAAGTGATACAATTTAAACATTTTCACTCGCGCTACGCGCTCGTGAAAATATTCAATTGTATCACGTCTCGATGAGATATATTCCATATCCACTCAAAACAAACAGAATCCTCTATTTATGTCACTTGCATACCTCTTTATGTGAGGCTTCGAAAAAAGTACATACAATAAGGCCGCCGTTTGTCTGTCTTGGCTCAGTTGTTTACACACTGTGTCTTTGGGAACCCGGGAATAGTCATGCGCGCACGTGATAAAGGCTTGCTAGCACTCAATAAATCACCGATTGTATCAAGGGCTGGTAAAGTTTTAACCAAAATTGCAATTTCTAAGAAAATCACTTCTACACCTGAAGTCCGTTTTAAAGTTTTAAAAACGTAATCATTAAAATAAGGTTGAGAAAGAGGATCTCTTGTTTACAAAAGTCGTATGTTTCAGAGACGTCAGAAAGCTTCTGCATGTGGGAAAATGTTAAGAAACAACAACAGTGTTGGATTTCCTACAACCGCCCGAAAATATGCAACCTGTTTAACATCAGACCAAAATTCCTCTCTGTACGTATATTGGATCAGACGACACTGCTTAAAAGGTCGTAAAATTACACTATACAATCGGAACACTCGACAAACACCGTTTCTCTATTTCGTTTATCTATATGGGTTATCTCCACTGTTATATTCTTAACGATTTTGATTAAATGGGACAGTTATCAGATCTATATACAAGTAAGCGAAGTAACCTCTGGGTTTAATGAGGTTATTTGTTATTGTTTCTACTTTACGCCGTTTTTTCAACCGTATTTCAGCTATAGCACGGCGACAGTTCACTCATTCATGATCCCTGGGTAAACAGTCCAGTACTAGGCTAGGAAATGTGCATTTCCCAAGGGCACTTCACCATGATAATGAGACTGATACATCATGTGTGAATATTTCGAATTCATTGTCCTTCCATTAAATATTGGTCAACCCTTTCAAATGTTTGCAAAGATACTGTGTCAAAGAAAAATGTGACTTAGGAAAATTGATTAAATGCCAATAAGGCTTGGAGGCCCGTAGTTATCTTTTTGCTAGAGCAGAAATTTAAACGAGCACATGTTTTAAATGTGGCATTTATTGTAAAAGAGAAATATTTTTGTTTGTAAAAATTAAATAAAAGATAAGCTGAAATTATAGGAAAACATTGTGAGCTCATTTTCTTGTGACACAGGTCTGCAACTACAGATATCAAAATGTTCACGAGCACATGAATTGTATTCAAAGTTTCGTGCATTAGAATAAAGGACTATAAAAACAAGACCGACGCCCAAGAAATTATCAGTCAAAGAGAGCAGGCGTTCCAGAAAGGTTAACTAATTGACAGTCGGCAAGAAGTGTTAGAAGATAGCATAAAATGGTAGGTTTTATTTTTGTTTTTGTCGTACCAAATTCTGGCTGTTTAGATTCGTGGTAACTGTCCAAAGCCGTATTCTGCATATGCATCGGAAAGCGTCTAAGTGGTGAACGCTTAACTGATATATCTTGTGCTTTTAAAAAAGAGGCGTAACTGGACAAATTTAGGTCTGAACACCTTCTCAAATACAAAACAACACCTTCTTTGCAACGGCCCAGACGAGCGCTTTATTGTTAGACAGAGCGACCAATATGCGCAAACAGCGCGTGCATATATACATAAATTTACATGTATTACGGTTAACCCAATCCACCAACTTAGGTTATGACATTATATCTTGTACTTAAGTAATTTTCATTTAGCAAGCTTCACATACATGTATCTCCCATCAGAAGGGTCCTGGCCGCCCACGTAAAACCCCTTTTTTTTAAAGAGGAACCGTGCATCCGTGGCATGCGCGAAACAACCAGTGTTTCTCAGAATACCCCTAGGGAAATATGGCTGTCGGAACTCAACCTAGTTTAATGTGTGAAGCAATATAACTTTCAAATAATCGAATAGCATTCTGTGTAAGCAGTCTAACGAGCGAAGTCTAGCGTGGAACTGACAAACACGCCCTATAACTACCTTATATATACTCATACCCGAGCGCACATCCCGTGCAGCACATCCCGTGCAACTACAATACACAATAACCCTTTGTGTGTTTACCGTGTTAAGACAAGCATTCTCTGCTTTACTACGTACCACAGAGAATTTGTAAGTCTGAACACCTTCTCAAATACAAAACAACACCTTCTTTGCAACGGCCCAGACGAGCGCTTGAACGCTACAAATTATAGTGCACTGAATGCTATTCGAATTCTAAAATCAAAGAACAATATTACAATTTTAACTGTTTTGTGACAAATAATTTCTTTTCTACAGAATCTTCAATATACCCATCCTTCGCTATGTCCGTTTTCCAACGCCCGTGACGCTTTAAACAACGATCAGAAACGCCACTGGCGTTAGCTGCAGCAGTAGCGCCACTGGCTCTCAGGGAATGAGTTCCTAGATGCAAATCTGGAGCAACTAATTTCAACCGAGAGACAATACATACTCTAGAACGAGAATAACTCAGCTTTTTGTTCCGTTTTAAAAGAAAGCACTTTGACCCGGATCTACAAGCCGCCCGAAAAAGATATAATTCGGAATCAACAGGCATTCCTGAGCACTGTAAATACCTTTTCAACATTGCAATCGGACAAGCGCTAGTTTCACCTTTTGCGATAAATACTTCTCTACCAGACCTATATACATCTGTTTTACTTTTCTTAACATACAAAACCAAATGATCCGTACTAAATCGTAGATCGCAACATCTTAAATCTACGATTTCGTTAAACCGTAAAAACCCAGCAAATCCTAATACAATCATAGATAAGCCCCGCAAAACGATGATGTCTCGTGACTCTAAATACATACTGCAAAGTTCAATCAAGTTCTGTGTGCTTATAACGTCCTTCTTTACTATGGGTTTGGAATTCAAACGTTTGGCACTTTCAACTAACATTAACACAGTTGAGTTTATCGTTGGATCGGGGTAATCGTTCATTCGATGAAGCCACTTGATAGCGTAAAGAGATGATGAAATCACTTTATCCGATTTTCCTGCATCGATCATTTGTGATAAATACATTGCGACGTGAATGGAGCACGCTGGCCTCGAAGAAATACCTTTTTTCTCACAGAAATCGTCAAACGCTCTGATTTGATAGCAGTATTTGGTCACAGTAGTATCAGCCCTTGCCGACACCATTTGTATAGCCATTGTGTCTATAATCCGATCTTGATCGACAATATGTACATCAGCCTCATCAAATTTACGTTTCAAAGACGCTCTTATGCCAATACCTGTGAAAAAGAATTATTTATCAAACACCATAAAACGTAAATAACATCTTTTCCCTTATTGGTTTTCTTCAAAAACGCAATGTAATGCAACCATGCTGAATGATAAAACATTCTCACCGAACATTCCATTGTTTCCTTTGCCTTTGCACACAGCGCCTGATTTTGGCAATTCAAGTGCACCTTTTACAAAATATTTATATTCGTTTTGCAAATCAGTAATAAACGGCCAAAATGGTGCAGACTGCCATTTTGGAATTATCAAAGTACCTCGAGCATTTTCCGATGCTAATTTCCTCAGACAGCTCATTATATGCTTTGGAGGCGGAACTAACCAATTCAGTTCACCGCGCCAAGTCTGATCAAATGCGTCTATAGCTTCCGTGCCAGGTACCCACCACCTAGAGTTAAACCTCCTACATTTATTATTATAATGTGTTGAAAACCTATCTACATCATGAGGACCCCACATTTTATCCAATTTTCTATAAATATCTTCAGAAATGGACCAATCATCACTAGCCTGACACCTACTCAAATGATCTGCAAGAAGGTTATCACCCCTTGGGATCCAGACAGAGTTAAATGTGATCCTGTTCTGCTCACAAACTGAATTTATCGCTAATGATAAGTTATGGAGCTCATTAACTCTGCTACCAGCGTGTAAAATACGCTCAACATTTTGATTATCTGAAAATATCTTAATATGACGATTTTTCAATATCTTCAAATTACTCATAACAACCCGATGTACAGCTTCTAGCTCCCTCCATGTGGAACTTTTGAGCGACTCATCACTCGTCCATGATCCGAATATTTCGGAATTGGAAAGATGGCTTCCAATATTTAGATCGCTTACCGAACAAACATCCCTATCCTTAATTAACAAACCATTTCTATCATGCATGGGATGAATTTTACATATCTCATGCCAACCACAGTAATTAAGATATCTCTCTTCCGGGAGATAATTTTCACATCCCGGATCTACAAGACAACTCTCTCCCCGGAGTTTTGATCCCCCAATGAATCGACCATCAATATTGATCACATTTTCCGATAAACAATAACAACTCTCTTCCGGGAGTTTTACGAATCCGCCAACACGCGAAATACTAGTATCTATCGATCTATCAAAACCGACTTGCGCACTCGCTTCCGGGAGTCGCCCATCATTAAATATATAACGATCAAAGGAATTACCTCTGTCCACCACTAACTCGCAATTACCGGGAATTTGAGACGCGCGGCTCCCTTGCTCCTTAACAACGGTATTTTCTACCGGTGCGGATTCCGATCCGTCTCCTGACAAACATGCGTTACACATTTCAACAAATCCACCATAACCATGGGAACTTGCGTCAGCAAAAACGTTTGCTTTTACGACCGGATGTTGCCAATACAAACATCCCAAATCATTGAGACGTCTGGCGTTTATACGCCAATAATTCAATTCTCCTATAGCCTCCTTATTCACCTGAACAGGTGACTTCCAACTACAGCGATACATAATCCAAATATACAAGTTTCTAGTATGCAAACTAACGCGTTTACCAAGTACACTCTGCAGTGATATAATTTGACCGATAACCGAAGCTAGTGCCTTTACATGCACGGTTTTGAATTTATCATTCCTCACATCATACAAAACGGAGTCAATTTGAGTCTCCAACCGCTTAATTCTTTCTTCCGTTAACCTCAAAATATTGTCTTCAAAATTAAAAACATGACCCAACCAAATAGCTATCCTTCTCGGCAACCAATCGCATTTATCTTCTGCCAAAAGAAAACCGAATTCAACTAATGAACTCCTGACCAACTTGCTATGTCTTAAAGCAAGATCGAAATCCGTGTGACCACCTATACCGTCATCGAGCAACATAACAATATCAATGCACAACGATCTCCAATATTTCAGTAGCTGTCTGAGTACTTTGGTGAATATGGTCTGAACACCTTCTCAAATACAAAACAACACCTTCTTTGCAACGGCCCAGACGAGCGCTTTATTGTTAGACAGAGCGACCAATATGCGCAAACAGCGCGTGCATATATACATAAATTTACATGTATTACGGTTAACCCAATCCACCAACTTAGGTTATGACATTATATCTTGTACTTAAGTAATTTTCATTTAGCAAGCTTCACATACATGTATCTCCCATCAGAAGGGTCCTGGCCGCCCACGTAAAACCCCTTTTTTTAAAGAGGAACCGTGCATCCGTGGCATGCGCGAAACAACCAGTGTTTCTCAGAATACCCCTAGGGAAATATGGCTGTCGGAACTCAACCTAGTTTAATGTGTGAAGCAATATAACTTTCAAATAATCGAATAGCATTCTGTGTAAGCAGTCTAACGAGCGAAGTCTAGCGTGGAACTGACAAACACGCCCTATAACTACCTTATATATACTCATACCCGAGCGCACATCCCGTGCAGCACATCCCGTGCAACTACAATACACAATAACCCTTTGTGTGTTTACCGTGTTAAGACAAGCATTCTCTGCTTTACTACGTACCACAGAGAATTTGTAAGTCTGAACACCTTCTCAAATACAAAACAACACCTTCTTTGCAACGGCCCAGACGAGCGCTTGAACGCTACAAATTATAGTGCACTGAATGCTATTCGAATTCTAAAATCAAAGAACAATATTACAATTTTAACTGTTTTGTGACAAATAATTTCTTTTCTACAGAATCTTCAATATACCCATCCTTCGCCATGTCCGTTTTCCAACGCCCGTGACGCTTTAAACAACGATCAGAAACGCCACTGGCGTTAGCTGCAGCAGTAGCGCCACTGGCTCTCAGGGAATGAGTTCCTAGATGCAAATCTGGAGCAACTAATTTCAACCGAGAGACAATACATACTCTAGAACGAGAATAACTCAGCTTTTTGTTCCGTTTTAAAAGAAAGCACTTTGACCCGGATCTACAAGCCGCCCGAAAAAGATATAATTCGGAATCAACAGGCATTCCTGAGCACTGTAAATACCTTTTCAACATTGCAATCGGACAAGCGCTAGTTTCACCTTTTGCGATAAATACTTCTCTACCAGACCTATATACCTCTGTTTTACTTTTCTTAACATACAAAACCAAATGATCCGTACTAAATCGTAGATCGCAACATCTTAAATCTACGATTTCGTTAAACCGTAAAAACCCAGCAAATCCTAATACAATCATAGATAAGTCCCGCAAAACGATGATGTCTCGTGACTCTAAATACATACTGCAAAGTTCAATCAAGTTCTGTGTGCTTATAACGTCCTTCTTTACTATGGGTTTGGAATTCAAACGTTTGGCACTTTCAACTAACATTAACACAGTTGAGTTTATCGTTGGATCGGGGTAATCGTTCATTCGATGAAGCCACTTGATAGCGTAAAGAGATGATGAAATCACTTTATCCGATTTTCCTGCATCGATCATTTGTGATAAATACATTGCGACGTGAATGGAGCACGCTGGCCTCGAAGAAATACCTTTTTTCTCACAGAAATCGTCAAACGCTCTGATTTGATAGCAGTATTTGGTCACAGTAGTATCAGCCCTTGCCGACACCATTTGTATAGCCATTGTGTCTATAATCCGATCTTGATCGACAATATGTACATCAGCCTCATCAAATTTACGTTTCAAAGACGCTCTTATGCCAATTCCTGTGAAAAAGAATTATTTATCAAACACCAGAAAACGTAAATAACATCTTTTCCCTTATTGGTTTTCTTCAAAAACGCAATGTAATGCAACCATGCTGAATGATAAAACATTCTCACCGAACATTCCATTGTTTCCTTTGCCTTTGCACACAGCGCCTGATTTTGGCAATTCAAGTGCACCTTTTACAAAATATTTATATTCGTTTTGCAAATCAGTAATAAACGGCCAAAATGGTGCAGACTGCCATTTTGGAATTATCAAAGTACCTCGAGCATTTTCCGATGCTAATTTCCTCAGACAGCTCATTATATGCTTTGGAGGCGGAACTAACCAATTCAGTTCACCGCGCCAAGTCTGATCAAATGCGTCTATAGCTTCCGTGCCAGGTACCCACCACCTAGAGTTAAACCTCCTACATTTATTATTATAATGTGTTGAAAACCTATCTACATCATGAGGACCCCACATTTTATCCAATTTTCTATAAATATCTTCAGAAATGGACCAATCATCACTATCCTGACACCTACTCAAATGATCTGCAAGAAGGTTATCACCCCTTGGGATCCAGACAGAGTTAAATGTGATCCTGTTCTGCTCACAAACTGAATTTATCGCTAATGATAAGTTATGGAGCTCATTAACTCTGCTACCAGCGTGTAAAATACGCTCAACATTTTGATTATCTGAAAATATCTTAATATGACGATTTTTCAATATCTTCAAATTACTCATAACAACCCGATGTACAGCTTCTAGCTCCCTCCATGTGGAACTTTTGAGCGACTCATCACTCGTCCATGATCCGAATATTTCGGAATTGGAAAGATGGCTTCCAATATTTAGATCGCTTACCGAACAAACATCCCTATCCTTAATTAACAAACCATTTCTATCATGCATGGGATGAATTTTACATATCTCATGCCAACCACAGTAATTAAGATATCTCTCTTCCGGGAGATAATTTTCACATCCCGGATCTACAAGACAACTCTCTCCCCGGAGTTTTGATCCCCCAATGAATCGACCATCAATATTGATCACATTTTCCGGTAAACAATAACCACTCTCTTCCGGGAGTTTTACGAATCCGCCAACACGCGAAATACTAGTATCTATCGATCTATCAAAACCGACTTGCGCACTCGCTTCCGGGAGTCGCCCATCATTAAATATATAACGATCAAAGGAATTACCTCTGTCCACCACTAACTCGCAATTACCGGGAATTTGAGACGCGCGGCTCCCTTGCTCCTTAACAACGGTATTTTCTACCGGTGCGGATTCCGATCCGTCTCCTGACAAACATGCGTTACACATTTCAACAAATCCACCATAACCATGGGAACTTGCGTCAGCAAAAACGTTTGCTTTTACGACCGGATGTTGCCAATACAAACATCCCATATCATTGAGACGTCTGGCGTTTATACGCCAATAATTCAATTCTCCTATAGCCTCCTTATTCACCTGAACAGGTGACTTCCAACTACAGCGATACATAATACAAATATACAAGTTTCTAGTATGCAAACTAACGCGTTTACCAAGTACACTCTGCAGTGATATAATTTGACCGATAACCGAAGCTAGTGCCTTTACATGCACGGTTTTGAATTTATCATTCCTCACATCATACAAAACGGAGTCAATTTGAGTCTCCAATCGCTTAATTCTTTCTTCCGTTAACCTCAAAATATTGTCTTCAAAATTAAAAACATGACCCAACCAAATAGCTATCCTTCTCGGCAACCAATCGCATTTATCTTCTGCCAAAAGAAAACCGAATTCAACTAATGAACTCCTGACCAACTTGCTATGTCTTAAAGCAAGATCGAAATCCGTGTGACCACCTATACCGTCATCGAGAAACATAACAATATCAATGCACAACGATCTCCAATATTTCAGTAGCTGTCTGAGTACTTTGGTGAATATGTGTCCGGCTGTAGACAAACCGAAAGGAAGGCAATTAAAAACATAATAACGGTCAATTCCTTCGTCGGACCATGAAAACCCCAAATACGTTCTGTGGCATGAACAAATATCAATGTGATGATAAGCGCTTTTCAAATCGAATGTAAATACATAACTGAAAGGCTGAAAAATCGATTTTGCAACTTTAACGTCCTCAAATTTGACCTTAAACAAGTGTAAGCATGGATTAATATGTCTACAGTCAAGAACTAATCTAGGCTTGCCAGACCTACCGTATGCAACCGTTAATGGGTTGACTATCAATGGTTGTTCTTGAACAACTGAAATAATACCCTTTTCTACTAAACGGCCAATTTCGGACTTTACATAAATCGGATTATCCCTGGCCGATCTATTATTATTTAACTGAACTGTCACCGGAGTCTCGGCCAACGGTAACTTATAACCGTTATAAATGACATCCAAAATGTAAGCATTATTGGTATAAGCTTCCCATTTGCTATAGCTCTGTTTGAGTTTACCAACAGGTGACAAAACGCTTAATCCGGTTAGCTCTAAATGTTTACCCGAGTCGATAGTACCTCCCTTTTTCAAATCATTATAATTTGAACTAGCATTATCATCTAAACCAGTACATGATCCTTTGTCCTCAATGTTGAAAGACTGATTTATTAAGTCAACACTTGCCCCCTTTTTAACAATGTTTAAAATCGGACTCTCTATAGTCTCATTTTCACTTATGCTCGAATATTCAATTGTTTCCTTTTCCTCATTGTATTTTCCCGGATTTTGGCCACCTGATTTAAACTTGATATTCGAACCGGCTCCATGCCCCATTTCTATGCAATTAATGTTAACAATTTTTGTTATACCCTTTTCCGCAAAACATAATTGCTTTCTATTGGTATTCGTTTTACCTAAAGCCTTCGAAAGGCGGCCAACAATAAAACTACTTATCTTGTTATTGTAATTCTGGAGTGAGCATTCATTCTTCCAGTGCCCCGCCTTTCCGCAGATAAAACATAAACCTGGTTTCTTCACCGAACCCCCATGAGAATACGTCTGTCCCGTTCCTTGAGAGGGTAATGAGTCCCCCCTAGGCTGTCCCCGTCCGTAAGGAGTTGACCTTGACCTGCCTCTCTTTGTCTTTTCCCCTTTAGCCTTTCTCGAAGCCCGATATTCTGCCTTATGAATACGCTTCTCATCCTCGCTGTCACTTGCTATAGGGTTGCTCTCATATTCTGCAACCATTCGCCATCCCAATTCGGAGGTATCAGCAAGCTGAATTAATTTCTGACGCCGCTTTAGTATATCTTTTGCTGCAATGAAAAAGAAAAATGCAACGAGAATAGCCCGTGCTTCCTTTGCTACTTTAATAAACAAGAATTTAAGAATACCATTAAACTCGAAAACCTTTACATTTAAAACTTGCTATCATTTGTTTACCTTCAATAATATCATTTTTAGCCTCCGTAATCCTCTGGGAATCCATATTTAACTCGGCATGTTCCAACCTGGCAATAACCTTGGAATTCTGTTTAAATTGCTCCTCGTTACTTTTACGCTTGAATTTCGGAGCGTCTAGAGAAAAAATACTACTAGAAGAGGCAGAAGAGCTTGGATAACTTATCTTGTCTATAAGTCCACCTATTTCCCGCAACAAGTTGCCATGTGACTCCTGAATAACGTCTTTTACTCGGTTGTTCACCAAGGCGTTGATATCTTCTTCATCCATGTTGTCTCTGTGTAAGCAGTCTAACGAGCGAAGTCTAGCGTGGAACTGACAAACACGCCCTATAACTACCTTATATATACTCATACCCGAGCGCACATCCCGTGCAGCACATCCCGTGCAACTACAATACACAATAACCCTTTGTGTGTTTACCGTGTTAAGACAAGCATTCTCTGCTTTACTACGTACCACAGAGAATTTGTAATGTCCGGCTGTAGACAAACCGAAAGGAAGGCAATTAAAAACATAATAACGGTCAATTCCTTCGTCGGACCATGAAAACCCCAAATACGTTCTGTGGCATGAACAAATATCAATGTGATGATAAGCGCTTTTCAAATCGAATGTAAATACATAACTGAAAGGCTGAAAAATCGATTTTGCAACTTTAACGTCCTCAAATTTGACCTTAAACAAGTGTAAGCATGGATTAATATGTCTACAGTCAAGAACTAATCTAGGCTTGCCAGACCTACCGTATGCAACCGTTAATGGGTTGACTATCAATGGTTGTTCTTGAACAACTGAAATAATACCCTTTTCTACTAAACGGCCAATTTCGGACTTTACATAAATCGGATTATCCCTGGCGGATCTATTATTATTTAACTGAACTGTCACCGGAGTCTCGGCCAACGGTAACTTATAACCGTTATAAATGACATCCAAAATGTAAGCATTATTGGTATAAGCTTCCCATTTGCTATAGCTCTGTTTGAGTTTACCAACAGGTGACAAAACGCTTAATCCGGTTAGCTCTAAATGTTTACCCGAGTCGATAGTACCTCCCTTTTTCAAACCATTATAATTTGAACTAGCATTATCATCTAAACCAGTACATGATCCTTTGTCCTCAATGTTGAAAGACTGATTTATTAAGTTAACACTTGCCCCCTTTTTAACAATGTTTAAAATCGGACTCTCTATAGTCTCATTTTCACTTATGCTCGAATATTCAATTGTTTCCTTTTCCTCATTGTATTTTCCCGGATTTTGGCCACCTGATTTAAACTTGATATTCGAACCGGCTCCATGCCCCATTTCTATGCAATTAATGTTAACAATTTTTGTTATACCCTTTTCCGCAAAACATAATTGCTTTCTATTGGTATTCGTTTTACCTAAAGCCTTCGAAAGGCGGCCAACAATAAAACTACTTATCTTGTTATTGTAATTCTGGAGTGAGCATTCATTCTTCCAGTGCCCCGCCTTTCCGCAGATAAAACATAAACCTGGTTTCTTCACCGAACCCCCATGAGAATACGTCTGTCCCGTTCCTTGAGAGGGTAATGAGTCCCCCCTAGGCTGTCCCCGTCCGTAAGGAGTTGACCTTGACCTGCCTCTCTTTGTCTTTTCCCCTTTAGCCTTTCTCGAAGCCCGATATTCTGCCTTATGAATACGCTTCTCATCCTCGCTGTCACTTGCTATAGGGTTGCTCTCATATTCTGCAACCATTCGCCATCCCAATTCGGAGGTATCAGCAAGCTGAATTAATTTCTGACGCCGCTTTAGTATATCTTTTGCTGCAATGAAAAAGAAAAATGCAACGAGAATAGCCCGTGCTTCCTTTGCTACTTTAATAAACAAGAATTTAAGAATACCATTAAACTCGAAAACCTTTACATTTAAAACTTACTATCATTTGTTTCCTTCAATAATATCATTTTTAGCCTCCGTAATCCTCTGGGAATCCATATTTAACTCGGCATGTTCCAACCTGGCAATAACCTTGGAATTCTGTTTAAATTGCTCCTCGTTACTTTTACGCTTGAATTTCGGAGCGTCTAGAGAAGAAATACTACTAGAAGAGGCAGAAGAGCTTGGATAACTTATCTTGTCTATAAGTCCACCTATTTCCCGCAACAAGTTGCCATGTGACTCCTGAATAACGTCTTTTACTCGGTTGTTCACCAAGGCGTTGATATCTTCTTCATCCATGTTGTCTCTGTGTAAGCAGTCTAACGAGCGAAGTCTAGCGTGGAACTGACAAACACGCCCTATAACTACCTTATATATACTCATACCCGAGCGCACATCCCGTGCAGCACATCCCGTGCAACTACAATACACAATAACCCTTTGTGTGTTTACCGTGTTAAGACAAGCATTCTCTGCTTTACTACGTACCACAGAGAATTTGTAATTATAGTTTTCCAACTAATGTTTTCGAAGTTTCAAATTTCGCATTTATTGTAAAACTGATTTAACTCGTGTACCTTTTATGTTTTAGAGTATTCTGACTTGATAATAACGTTGAAGAATGAAACAACATAAATTTAAGATTTTTTTTTATTAGGGTTTTACGCCGCTTTCAACAATAGTTCAGTTATATCACGGCGACAGTTCACTTATTCATGATCCCTGGGTAAATAAACCAGTACTAGGCTAGAAAATGTGCCTTGCCCAAGGGCACTCCACCATGACCGTAATTAAAGAGTTGAGACTGTTTTCCCTTTCCCACGTTTTCAAAAACCGTCTCTAATTTGGAAGTATCTCGACTATGGACAATTTAACTGATCTATGGACAATTTAACTGATACATTTTCGAGTCGCAATTTTTTAAACCTAAAAAAGAAAACGGCAGATGCAGTTCTGCTTGCTCGAACTGCTACTACCCTGTTTTGATGAAGACATCTGTTTATTGACATGGTTCGAATTAAAACGATGTATTCGACTACTGATCCCCTGTTCCAAGTTATCGCAAGTCCAATGTATTTCGAAAAGTGAACTACATTGGCTGAACAGGATTTACAAGTATATCTATAAATCGACTCGTTTTATTTTACAGATGTTGAGAGTTGCAGTATTCGTTATGTTGGTCGTATTGGTTTGTGACGTTATGGGCGAGGATTTCAGTGAGTTCAATTTTATAAAAGTGCCTTTTTTATCTCACCTATGCACGAAGTGCAAGTGAGCTTTTGTGATCACTGAGATGTCCGGCGTCCGTCGTCGTCGGTCCGTCCGTCTGTCTGTCCGTTATGTCTGTCCGTATGTCCACATTTCTTGTGAGACTACTCCTCCTAAACGGCTCAATGGATTTGGTTCAAACTTTTCATGAAGGTTACACATCATATGTAGATATGCATGGAAGAAGATCATACGCCTCGACTCTTCCAAGGGGAGATATTTTAACTTAGAGTTATCGCGAGGGACTCCTGTGCACATACCTCCACATTTCTTGTAAGCACTACTCCTCTAAACGCTCATGATTTGTTCAAACTTTATCTGAGGTTAACATCTTTATGTAGATATGCATGAAGAGAGATCATACGCCTCGACTCTGTCCAAGGGAGATAATTTAACTTGAGAGGTTATCTGCGAGGGGACTCCTGTGCACATGCCTCCACATTTCTTGTAAGCACTACTCCTCCATAACGGCTCAATGGATTTGGTACTAAACTTTACATGAAGTTACTCATCATAGTATTAGATATGCATGAAGGAAGATCATACGCCTTCGGACTCTTCCAAGGGGAATAATTTAACTTAGAGTTATCGGCGAGGACTCCTGTGCACATACCGACACATGTACTTGTAAGCTTACTCTGTCCTCTCTAAACGCTCATGGATTTGTTCAAACTTTACATGAAGGTTAGCACATCATATGTACGATATGCACGAAGGAAGATCATACGCTCGGAATCTTCCAAGGGAATAATTCAACTTAGAGTTACTGCGAGGGACTCCTTGCACATACCTTGTAAGCGCTACACCTCCTAGAGGCTCAGTGATTTATTTAAAACTGTATATGAAGGCTACACATCATATATAGATATGCAGATAGGAAGATTTTTCTCCTCAGATTCTTCCAAGGAAGATAATTCAACTAAGAGGTTACGAGGTACTCCTGTGATACCTTGTAAGCGCAACTTAAACTTTACCATGTATCCGATGCTTTGGGAGGGGGGAGCGGGGGGTATTCTTCAGTGTATCTTTGCCCACAGTATTTCTAGTTTAATATGGAAGGGTACCGTTTGGTGATTATTTCAAGAGATCACTGACCATTCACATTTAGCTTATCAGTTGATGTTTCAGCAGTGATTTTTCAGGGATGAAACCACGTGTTTGAAAATGTTGGCGGCATGAGAAAAAATTTGGAAGTCATATCTTTCTTGAATATTCAATATTCTATTGAAATATGTAATCTCATCTAATGCCTGATGAAATAAACAAATCCTACAACATCCTGAACAATAACATACATCAATAATTAAAGAAAATAAATTACAACGAGACTGTTTTGAGTGAAAAAAATAGTCACCATACCAAGCAACATGGCAGAATGTGAAAGCATGACAGGCAAAAAGATATAGACCGGAAGACACACAACGGAAAAGTGATCTCTTTGTGTAGCCCCTGCAATACAAAAAATAAAAAGTCAATGATGACATTAAAAAGACTCTCCAAATGAGAATTCGGAGATGCCTGGTTGATAAAATATTTAACCCTTTTCCTCATATAGACGCTTTCTGATGCCTTTGCAGCAGACAGCTTTTTGAAAACATGGTGACAAAAGAGGAAATTGCTCAAAACGCGCAATTTCTCCTTTTGTCACCACGTTTTTAACTCTATTCAATTATTTTTCTTTCATTTAATGCTACTATTCCACACAGACCACGAATCCCACGAATCGCCACGAATTGTAAATTTTAGGATTCGTGAGGATTCATGGAATTTTGCTAATTTTCTGGTCTAATTCGTGACGCTCTACGATCCAGTTACGATACAGGTACGATAGAGTTACGAATATTCGTGGGATTCGGCTGGATTCGCACGATTATTGTCAAAATTCACTACGATTTACAAGAATCTATTACGAATACTGCACAAACGTTAGGAATCAAACATCTTGAAATAAAAAACATGTAACAGTTACACAAACATGGATGCTACTGACATATCGACTGGGGAATCCGTGAAAAATGACTTTGTTTGAGGTAAGTAAAAAAAATGGTGATGGACAATATTATCACCAACTTTTCGCTTTTTTACAACACTTATGTTTATGGCGATCTACCAAATTATGGTTATTGTGATTCAGTTTTTATGAATTTTTTGACAGATAACCAACAGTGTTTGTTATCGACCATTCTATTGGTCAAGGAATGTTTCTTCAAAATTATGAATTATCAAGTAGTAACAATCAATGTCCCAGTCTGTTTTTTATACAAAATGGGTAGATTTACAGCCTCTAAGTGAACAGATTTTAACTTCATTTGATACATAAAATAATTTAAGCCCAAATGTATAAATAATTACCTATTTTTTAAGCAATAATCATTACTGTGACAAGTTCACTGTTCCTTCCTTTTTACATAAAAAAATTGTGTTTTACAGCAAATTTTTGCCGTTCCATTGTTCCCTAGTGCTGCTACCTCGGACAATTTTAAAATGTAACTTTTTGTTTATTGCAGTAGCAAACACAAGTATCTGTAACTTTGACGCCAAAAACCTGTGTTCATGGACTAATGATACGAACAATGATGTGTTTGATTGGCAACTGAGACAGGGCACCACACCAAGCAGTCAAACTGGACCAACAAATGACCACACTAGAGGCAGTTCACTAGGTCAGTTTGTCAGTCAACAGATCTAGAGTAAACCGGCTCGCACATGCAGATGCAATTTTACAGACGGCTTCTGAAATGCATAGCTGAAAAAACTAAAGGAGGATCTTTATTGCAAAATGTTTTCAATTCTGTCTTAGATTATGTGTATTTGTTCATATAGATATAAAATGTATTTCATTATTTCCATCAAATATTTAATTTGAAAGATTCTGCAAGAAAATTCGAATTATCAGGAATTTAGTGAGTCATTGTTTTAAAAGTTTTGGTTAACAGTCTTTAAACCAGATGACAATAGAACCGTTGAAAATAGAAAGCGTAAAATTAGAAATTGCTTTATTAACCCTTTCCCAGATATAGGTGCATTTTGATGCCTTTGCAGCAGACAACTTTTAAATAATAATAATAAGCAATTTCTCATTTTGTCACAATGTTTTCATCTTTATTAAATTATTATACTTTGAATTACAGAGATTTTTCTTATTTTGGCCAAGATGTTTTCAAGGACGTCTGCTGCAGATTTATTGTATGTGGGAAAAGGAGCAAACTTTTTCAAATTTGCCAGATGTTGTAGATTAATCATCAGATGATTTCAAAGACCTTAGATTGATCAATCATATCAACTGATTGGTTTCTATTTATATCTCCAGGATCCTACGTATTTATTGAGGCATCAAACCCAAGATTTCCGGGTGACAACGCCTGGCTGGTTAGTCAGAGTTACAGCAGTAATGGACCAAAATGTTTCAACTTCTGGTACAGTATGGTGGGCATAGATGTCGGTATCCTGCGTATTTGGGTCTGGAGCCCTAGTACTGGTGCCCGTACACCACTTTGGGAGCTTACAGGTTCACAAGAGCAGCAATGGCTAAATGGACAAATTAGTGTACCACCTCAGAAAACATCATACAAGGTAGAATATCTGTCTCTTTCATTCTCCTTTCTGATATCTCAATTCTTTCCCAAATGCAGAAGCAAATGATGCATCAGCAGCAGACAACCTTTCAAAACATTGTGGTGAAAGGAAAAAAAAGCTAACTATAAGCGATTCCTTCTTTTGCAATAATGTTTTCATATATATTAGCTAACTATACTTTTGTTTATAGAATTTTTTTGTTTTTGGAAAAGAGTTAAAAGCATCTAATTTATTATTATTTTTTTTTAATTCAATTTCTTTATTCAAGTATTTAGGCCTCTGGCCCATATACATTAATATTCACAAATAATACAATAGAATGACACAATTGGAATGAGTTAAATTACAGAAAACAATTTCGTTGAGATATATTCTTAAATATTGAAATAGTTATATGATTATGATATATGAATAGTAGTTCCAAACATGAATGAGACAATTCTGAGCAGTAAATTTAATTAGGTTTAACTATTGTGGAAAAGGGTTAACTTAAGTTCACCTATTGGTCAAAACATGGCAGCCGGTTGACAGTGCTAGTTTTATATTGCCTGCCTTGACAGGCTGATTCTTAGTGATCACTTCTTCGTGGTCAGAGTGTTTGATTTCGGTTACAGTTATTGGTTACACATGTTTCCCTATGATCGCTTTTGTCTTTAACCTTTTTGCAGTTATAAAGAATCTGCAGCAGACAACATTGAGAACATTAAGTCAAAAATATGGAAACTCTTTAAAAATGAAAGTATAATTATTGTATAGAGTTGAAAACCTTGTGGCAAAGGGAGAAATTGCTCCTTTTGCTACAATGTTTTCTAAAGTCGTCTGCTGCAGTTGCCTGGGAATGCGCCTGCTGCAGAATGTTTAATATTCATACCTAATGTTACCCAGGTTAGTGAAACAGGGTCATCATAGACCTTAACCCTTTCCCACATACGACAATTCTGCAGCAGACGACTTTGAAAACATATTGGAAAAAATCTGAATTATCTCCATGATTGAGAGTTTAATTATTAAATAGAGTTGAAAACAATGTAGCAAAAGGGGAAATTGCTCATTGCTCATCATGAGCAATTTCTCCTTTTGTCACAATGTTTTAAAAAGTCATTTGCTGCAACTGCGTCAGAATTTGTCTGCAAGTGGGCAAGGGTAAACCGGATTGGAAAGTTTTATGGTAAAGACAAAATATTTCATCTTAAAACTGTCAATAGAACAAGATAGTGAAGATGCATCAATAGTCATTAAAGTTCAGACTGTGAATTTGGTTTTCTGTTACAGATAATAATAGAAGGTATTCGTGGAACCAGATATGCAGGTGACATTGCTGTTGATGATCTCTTGTTAAACAATGTGGATACTGCTAGATGTGCCAGTATGTATAGTACACAAACAGTCTTGTTTGAAATGTCATGAACCTTAAACCTTTCCCTCATAAGACAATTCTGCAGCAGACGACTTTGAACATATTTTGTCAAAAAATAGAAAATCTCTATAATTGAATGGATAACCTATGAATAAAAGTGGAAAACATTGTGGCAAAAGGAGAAATTGCTCGTTTTGAGCAATTTCTTCTTTTGTCACTATGTTTTCAAAAAGCCGTCTGCTGCTATTGCGTCAAAATGCGTCTGCAGGTGGGAAAGGGTTAAACCTTTCCCTCATACAGACGCTTTCTGACGCCTCTGCAGCAGATGACTTTTGAAAACATTCTGGCGAAAGAAAACATTGCTCAAAACGAACAATTTCTCCTTTAGCCACAACGTTTTCAACTTCTTTCAGTAATACATCATTCATTTACAGAGACATTCCATTGTTTTGTTTAGATGATCTCAAAGTCGTCTGCTGCTGATTTGTTGTATGTTGGAAAGGGTTAACCCTTTCCCACAAATAAAGAAATCTACAACAGATATCTGGGCAAGCAAGTGGAAAATCTCTATAAATGTCTTTAAACTGTTCCCAGTTATAAAGAATCTGCAGCAGACAACAACATTGAGAACATTTATGGAAACTCTTTAAAAAATGAAAGAATAATTATTGTGTAGAGTTGAAAACCTTGTGGCAAATGGAAAACATTCTCCATATGCCAGCATGTTTTCAAAAGTTTTCTGATCCTTCTGTAAGTAAGCAAGGATTAATTTGTTAAACATGGTCACGACATACCAGTACTTTTCCAAAGTTGAAATGCACCTGCAAATTATAACCTTTTCCCACATATAACAAATCAACAACAGATAACTTGAAATATATCTGGGCAAAAGTTGTCTGATGCAGATGTATCAAAATGCATCTGTCGGTAAGAAAGGATTAATTGTTTAACCCTTTCCAAACCTATTGACGCACTTTGACGCATCTGCAGAAGACGAATTTTGAAAACATCGTGACAAAAGGAGAAATTGCTCAAAACGAGCAATTTCTCCTTTTGCCAGAATGTTTTCAACTTTTTTCAGTAATTATACCTACAATTATAAATTATTTCCATATTTTTGAGTGGACATTTTTTTAAGACGTCTGCTGCAAATTTGCTGCATGCGGGAAAGGCTTAACATCACCATGACGTACTTTTCCAAAATTGAAAAAGCATCGCAGAAAAAAAAGAAAAATCTGTAGAAATTGTAGGAAAAATGAAGAATTTAATCATTCAGCTCCTTACTTGTTTTCAAAATCCTCTGCTCCATACATATTTAAATGCTGATTTGATTGATTGCAGTTTAGTACTGTTTTCAACTGTATTCAGCTATATCGCGACAGCTATTTCACTCCTGGCTTTCTAGCACCTGTTCTCTACACAACATTATTCCGAGGTATATTCCTACATAGACTATTTAGCACATTGGTTGAAGAGAAATGACATTAGTCGCAGTCACTTTTGTCAAACCTTTGAAAAAGAATGAATAATAATAATAATAATAATATAATAATAATAATACTTTATTTAATGAGGGTAACACAGTTAGTTACACTAATGTTCCCTGTGGCCCTCAACAATCATACAATGAACATGAAATTCAACAATGTAATTAAACATTAAAATATAAAACAAGCATTCACATAATGTTTAAAAATGCAATGACAGAAACTTTTCCATTCGGCTGTAACCTAGCCCCAGAAATTCCCCCATAATTGATGAGAGCTATTATCTTATCTCCAAATCACCATGAAATCAATTAGGGGTCTGCATGCCTATTTTCACAGCATGCATGCCACCAATTAATATCTGAAAAAGGTGAATGGCCAAGCCTTGGTCCAAACTTACAATCCCTTGATTGTAAGCCCTGTATTTGCAGACTGAGCTTTAAACCTTTCCCACATACGACAACTCTGCAGCAGACGACTTTGAAAACATACTATGAATTGTTTGGAAACTCCATTTAAATGAAAGTACAATAATTGAATAGAGTTGAAAACATGGTGACAAAAGGAGAAATTGCTCGTTTTGAGCAATTTCTTCTTCTTTCGCCATGTTTTCAAAAGCCATCTGCTGCAGAGGTGTCAGAAAGCGTCTATATGAGGAAATGGGTTAATGGCTGTATCATTGAAAGGGTTTATAATTGTCCATCAATACCCCTTTCCCACTAATAGACACTTTCTGACGCCTCAGCAGCAACACATTTTGAAAACGCTGTGGCATAAAGAGAAATTGATCAATAATTATATTTTTGTTGTTAGGGGTTTACTAAACATGTGCAAAGATGGAATCGAAGTCGTCTGCTGCAGATTTTTCATATGTATGAACATGTTTTCTTTACCCAATAGGACAACCCCCGACAACCAGAAGACCTAATCCATCGGGTAAATATGCTTACAATATGTTTTTGTATCGTATGCCTTGGTAAGGTGACACTTTTTGACACCTGCAGCAGACGACTTGCGAAAACATTATGGCAAAAGGAGAAACTATTTTCATAGTCATCTACGTTGAAAAAATCCAAGTTAAAAATATTAACATTAAGAAGTGAAGTAATTTAGAAGTGTAATATTTAAACAGAGTTGAAAACCTGATGGGAAAAGGAGAAACTAAATGATCTGAATTTTGTTTATAACCTGTAAAATATTAACCCATTTCTTTCTCATAGTTATTCAGGTTTAGATGTTTTTATATTGAAAACACAAGCTCTAATTTAAAAAGTTGTCCGTTTCATTTCATCACAAATTGGTTCAATGTGATGAAGGTTTTATTAATTAAACATTTCCCACTTTCAGACACATTTTGTCTTGTTTGCGACAGTTTTCAACAGAAGACTTTGGGAAACTTTGTGGGAAACGAAGAATTTGCTCAAAATGAGTGTATTCTATTCTAAATTGTACTTTCATTTATAGACATTTTCCATATTATTGTCTGTATCTTTTGTAAGGTAATCTGCGGTAGATTTTTTGAATGTTAGAATAGATAAATACAGGAATGTTCCATTCTTTCTTCACAGATGGAAATGGTGTCTCATGTAACTTCCAGTATGACACCTGTGGTTGGACACAGGACATATCAGACAATTTTGATTGGACACGAAGGAGGGACCGAACACCCTCTACAAATACAGGCCCGAGTGGGGATCATACAACAAATTCAACCCGTAAGCTGATTCTTTATCATCTCTCTAATTATACCTTAACCCTTTACCACATACAGCAAATCTGCAGCAGACGACTTTGAACATATTTTAACAAAACATGGAAAATCTCTATAATTGAATGGATAACCTATGACTAAAAGTGGAAAACATTGTGGCAAGAGGAGAAATTGCACGTCGTCTGCTGCAGAGGCGTCAGAAAGCATCTATATGAGGGAAAGGGTTAACCATACGCAGAGGACTGGGTCAGGGGAAGTAAACTGGTCTTCTCCTCACAATATCTCTATTATTACTCACCCAAATCCTATGTTGTTGGCACTCAAAAGAATTGACTCGGTGATACAATTTTTTTTTTATTACCCACAACATAGGGTTTGAGTTCAATTAAAGGTTTTGGAATTTGAAATACTCACCCAGAGCTTTGCGTGATATGCAGATGTATTTTGACATTTTTGAAAAACATTCTGACAAAAGGAAAAAAATTGATATGCAGTTGAGAACATTCTTGGGAATGGAGAAATAGCTTGTTGTCTGCTTTTGAAACACCCGAGTGAAAGTTTTAATTTCTAGAACAACAGTATCATTTCAATATATTTGAAATCATTGCAGGAAAGGAACAATTTTTATTTTTAGCTCATCTAAGTGGGGCTATTGTGATACTCTTGGCGTCGACTGCTAGTCACAAAACGTTCAACATTTTCAAATGAAATTTGGTACACATTTTCCTAGGAACAATACGCATGTCTATACAAAGTCACATAACTCTTGCTTTAATAATTATTCATTAATGCCCCTTTTTCGACTAAAAAACAGACGAGCGTTGGCATTCGTTCAATGATTTCAAAGCCAACTCCTACAACAATGTTTTCTGCTTGAAGGAAATGCTAAAAAGCTTAAAAGGCACAATATACAGTGGAACCTGTGTATAAAGACCATCCATGGGAAAACAACAATATGGTTGTTCTCACAGGTGTTTTTAATTGCAAGGTCATTTATGTAGAAAATGAGTAATTGGTAAACTATAAGTGTGGATGCTATAGACAGGGAATCACTATTCCAAGGTGGTCTTTAGCACAGGTTGGACTGTATTGAAATGCCAATTTTTTTTTTCAAGAATCAGTTTTGCATTATTATGTTTTTACAGAGGGCTACTATGTCTATATTGAAACATCCTCACCGAGACGTCCGAATGACAAGGCCCGCTTGGTTGGACCTACAGTACGTCTGATTCAAGTGCAGCCACAGTGCTTTACCTTCTGGTACAGCATGGTGGGCGACCAGATCAAGGATTTGAATATATATCTGAAGCAGGGAAGCAGCATAGGTACCCCTATATGGAAAAGGTCTGGTTCCCAGAGAGCTACATGGAAACAAGGGTCCATTACTCTTGCTAAGCAAGGCAGTTATCAGGTAACCCGACTTACTTCATTGTATCACTCTTTGTATAGAGGGTCCAATATTTGAAGAGATATAGCCACAGCTATCACAGCTAGATCTTTCTTTACTTTAATATTTCTTTTTAACTGATTGCTATAGAGGTGTGAGAGGGTCCAGTATTAGAGGAGATATTGCCATTGATGATTCAAATATCACAGCTGCAGCATGTCTATATGATATCTTTATTATACCCCCAGATACATAGTATATGGGGGCTATATAGGACAAGAATGATTGATACCAAGCCTAGTTGTGCATATTGTCGGCGTGTTGCACTGGAATTATTTTTAAATGAGTTATGGCCCCTTGAATTTCTCATACATATGTATATTGTCAGGCACCAGCTGGAGGTATTCATCACCTTCAGTGATATTTTTAGTTTCTATATAACATCATGGTTTGTATATAACATATTATTTTAAGGTGTGAGAGGGATAAGTATTAACCCTTTCCCACCTGCAGACGCATTTTGCAATAGCAGCAGACAGCTTTTGAAAACACTGACTAAAGGAGAAATTGTGAGCAATTTCACCTTTTGCCACAATGTTTTCAACTCAATTCACTAATTATACTTGCATTTATAGAGATATTCCATATTTTGATATTGCTGTTTTCAAAGTCGTCAGCTACAGATTTGTTGTATGTGGGAAAGGGTTTAAGGAGATATAACCGCAGCTAGAGCATGTCTATATGATATCTATATGACATCTTTATTTATTCTAATATTTCCTTATAACAGATTGTCATAGAAGGTGTGAGAGGGTCCAGTATTAGAGGAGATATTGCCATTGATGATTTAAATATCACAGCTGCAGCATGTCTATATGACATCTTTATTTATTCTAACATTTCCTTATAACAGATTGTCATAGAAGGTGTGAGAGGGTCCAGTATTAGAGGAGATATTACGATTGATGATTTAAATATCACAGCTGCAGCATGTCTATATGACATCTTTATTTATTCTAACATTTCTTTATAACAGATTGTCATAGAAGGTGTGAGAGGGTCCGATTTTACAGGAGATATTGCCATTGATGATACAAATATCACAACAGGAGCATGTCAAGGTAAAATTGTCTTTGATGTTTGAAAAATGCAGCTTGTTTCAACCTCCGGACAATGATAGAAATGAATTATTCTTTAACCCTTTCCCTCATACGACAATTCTTCAGCAGACGACTTTAAACATATTTTTTTCAAAAAGTAGATATTGAATGGATAACCTATGACTGAAAGTGGAAACCATTGTGGCAAAAGGAGAAATTGCTTGTTTTGAGCACTTTTTCTTTTGTCACTATGTTTTCAAAAAGCCGTCTGCTGCAGAGGCGTCAGAAAACGTCTTCCCACATCTAATAAATCTGCAGTAGACGACTTTGAAACATCTAGGCAAAAACATGAAAATAAAAGTACAATTTTTGGATACAGTTGAAAACTTAATGGCAAAAGGAAAAAATGGTCATTATGAGCAATTTCTTCTTTTGCCAAAATGTTTTCAAAAGTTGTCCGCTTTAGATGCGCCGAAATGCGTCTGCAAGTGGGAAAGGGTAAAGCTCTTCATAATTACCCCTTACTCTGCAATTACCCCTTTTGACATGATGTTTTCAATTCTATATACTTAGCATGCTTCCATTGGTAGAAATTTCAACGTTTTTGGCTTGAACTTTCAAAGTTGTCTACTGAAAATGAGTTGTATGTTTCAAAAAAAGGCTAGATAAAAACAATGTTATAGTTCATATATTTTTATCTTTTTTTAAATTTCTCTTCTTCCATTTTTACTTTCTATTCAATCTCCATCTTCATATTGTCTAACAGCCTTTTCAGTTTGGAAGAGTTAAACCCTTTCCCTCATATGACAATTCTGCAGCAGACGACTTTGAACATATTTTGTCAAAAAATAGAAAATCTCTATAATTGAATGGATAACCTATGACTAAAAGTGGAAAACATTGTGGCAAAAGGAGAAATTGCTCGTTTTGTCACAATGTTTTCAAAAAGCTGTCCGCTGCAGAGGCGTCAGAAAGCGTCTATATGAGGGAAAGGGTGAAATCTTTCAGTGCCAATGGCAATATTGAGCTTTTTGCAAAAAATGAAGATTCAGCATTGTTTGCCATTTAGTTATCAAAATACATGTATTCGGAAACATGAAAAATAGAATTGCCCAATTTTGAACATGGAAGAGTCTACTTTAAACAATTCTTAGCTGAACGAGTTAAGAACAGAATTTCATGTATTGGATGGACCTTTTTTTGTCTCTGCAGCTGACAACTTTTGACAAACAGTGTGGGTAAAGGAGATTTTGCTAACAATAAGCTATTTCTCATAATGTGTTATTTGTGCAGATTTTATTATTATACCCCCCGGCAAACAAAGTTTGGGGGGGGGGGGGGGTATATAGGAATCACCCTGTCTGTCCGTCCGTCCGTCTGTCCGTCCGCTCTCATGGGAGGGTACTTGCGGGGAAAAGGAAATGTACAGAGTGTACTTGTGAGGATATTTATGACTTGTGGGATGCACCGCACAAAACACCACCAATTTCGCACAAGTATAGACATTTAAGCTCATAATTAACGGCCAAATATCCACAGCCCACAAGTTTGTGGATAGTCGGACATATCCGTAGTTTTCGGCCAAGATCATAAATCATCCCTGTTTTGTTTACAAACCTTTGGCGGGAATATTGCACTAAAAATAGACCGCCGGTGTCATGCGCGTGACTTTATCAATCGGAACGTTCGGCGATTAAGGTTGTGAAATGAGAGATGCAGGTGCCCGCTATAATCTCTAAACGAGGCTACTCCTAAACACAACCAGAGCTGCTGCTGCTGCAGGTAAAAAAAATTAATATTGTTTATTTTCTTTTCCTTTAAAATCAAAATTAACCTTTATTCTTTTAAATGATGTATTTATTGTATCATATTTCAAGTCGAGATGTTTGCAGCGTCGTTCAATGAACCACGTACGAAAAAGGAAGATGCCATGTGGTTCATTGCATGATCAGATGAAAATGGCGTCTACCTATTTACACGTGTGTGAACTGATTTCTGTTAACGTAAGAATTTAAGTATGGAAATGGAAACTATTTCAGTAGCAATATTCATCGCATGTTGTTGTATTTTTGCTGTCTTGGTGGTTATTTGCCTGACTGCAATCTATGCCGTGAAAAACTGGTCAAGGCTGTTTTATTCATGGAGTGTCGATATTCAATGAAACTTCAGTTCGTGGACTATGTCGAAAAGGAATTTTGTCATCAAATAACTGTAAAAAGTAAGTGTGCAGCATCAAATCACATTTTTCCAGGTTGTTTGCGATCTTTTGGTAATTTTACAAAAAAAATCTCCATGATTTGTCATATGTTTTCGCGACCCCGAAACTCACTCGTTTTGGGCAGATTTTTATAAGAATTTGACAAATGCATGTCAGAAAAGTGTACAGAAATCTTCATTATCGTGCATTTACCAGAGAAGTCCGAGATTTTACGTGAAGAATGACTCGTAAGGTTTTTTTAGTCAATTTTCACAATCAATGCTATTTTCTTTACTTTTTGAGATCTTAATTGTCAATAAGCCTTTAGCCTAACGTCCTTGTAAAATTAATGCTTCAAGCTTTTTCATTCAGTGAGTAGAATACAAAAAATATATGCTAAGGCCAGTAAAAAAAGAAATGTTTTTTTTCTGGGTTCATGCCCAAAAAAGATTGGGTCGGTAGGTCAAATTCTTTTTCCTTTCAAATATTATTGTTATCTAATAAATTTTACCAGGGCACATGCAGGAATTATTAGTGCGGATGGTTATTGTTGTTTATTGACAAGTGAAACCTTGATATAAACATGTGTTTATTTAAACACCTGTAGGATTTTCTAAAATTATTTACTTCCAAACAATAAAGAATTGAAAATTGTTGTACATCGTCATATACTATTAATGGACTGTGAAATCATGATCTTACGGCCGCATTTCCATTTGTTCGCAAATCCACATGCGCATCTGTCACATTTACAAATTTGCAGATGAGGAAGATGCTTCTTCATTTATCTGCAGGCGTACGAGAAATATGAAAGGGTTAAAATGGCCAAACCTCAATAAACATGCAAAACTTTGGTTTAAACATTACATTTTAGGAAATGCCAGTTTACTGTTTGAGAACATTATTGCCTTCAAAGTTGTTACTGTAAAAAGTTATTGATCTGAAGTTTTATGGTCACCTTGCATCTGAATGTACTTGGAAGATTATTAGCCTGGCATGCTTCAGTTGACATTTTATGGTAGTCTGACAAAAAAATCTGGTAATCTGCATGTTCCGAGCAATGTATTTATTGAATCTAATGCGATAAAAATTGTCGGTCACAGATTATTTGCTCTTGATAATAGTATTTTTGCATATTATCTTTATTTCAGTACAGTATTTCAAAATATACATATTCATAATTAATATCCTAGGATAATGGGGCAGATCTATGTTACGAGTCTGTTTCTTCATGTTTCAGTCACATATTTCTGTAAGTGACTCATTTGTTAAATTAGCTCTGAAGGAAAGCTAGATAGAAAAAGACTCTTTTCATCTTGATATTTGTTTACTTCAGGTACGTTAAACATGCCAAGGAAGAAGAGGAAGGTGAACAGTTCTGCTCACCAAACAAAAGCCATAAAAAGCCCAAAACAGGTATGCTTACCGTAGGTACTGGCTAAATAAACTGGTACAGTAAACTTTAAAGTGCTGATTTATCGCGCTCTGCGATGTTGTCTGACTGTGAAAGACCATTAATTATATCTGTTTATTAACTCAAGAATCTATTTGGACTTTTTATTTATATTCATGGATGTTATCAGTGGACATTTTATGGATTTCCTGTTCATTTTATAAAAAACAACAGAACTCTATGATTATTTAGTTTTGAGTAATCAATTACAATTGATTAAATTACTGATTAAGATTACTCCATGTCTGCATCACTAATTGACTGATGTTGAACTACATGTTGGCGCAGAAGTTTGATTTAATACTTGGTTTTAATATACTTAATTTATTCATTATATCCTTTTTAGTTGACTATAAATTGTATTTATTAATAGAATGTTGAGATTAAGTACAAAAGAACATACGTTATAATAGCACAAGATCACAGAATGTTAACATGACAACATTTTATGTTCATATATATTTGTACTTGTAAATAATAACATTACATGCAAATATTTTATCTCATAAAATAACCATTTCCACTTGGCCATATTACATATGTCTAAGGCATTGTTATCATTAATTATTTCAAATTCATTTCAAAATAATAAGTTAAACAAACAAAAAAACAAAATATTTGTTACAATCTAGACATTGGATGATTGTTAACTGTCTCTAGGCATACTGGTAACTGGTTAAATTGAAATTTTAAAAAAAATGTGCATTTGTTTCACTCATACATTTTACCCAGAATCCTATAGATTCTTAAAACGTCTTATAGTTTGAGGATCAAGAGAGATTTTCTTATCAAAAATATTCTTTCCCAAGCTCTGGAAAGCTTAAAAAAATCTTGAACTTTCAATATTTCTTATTGTAAACTGCATTTATTGAGTGCAAAGGTTTATGAACAGAAAAATAAAAAGAGTCAAGTAATTTGAACTATGTAATTTTCTTAATGCCAGCATTTATTTTCCAGGAGCCAGAATTATTCAGGGGTCTAATGGTTTGGGTAAGACTGCCGGGTATGAAAATTCTTTGGCCAGCCAAAATAGAAGAGATCGCACAGGAGGAATACGTCGTCTTCATCAAGTCAGACAATGAAAGGTAAGGCTCATTGTAATGATTATTTATTAATTTAATGCGCAAAGGTGCACAGTATTATTACATAGTCTTATAATGGACTGTCCGGCCTTAAATCAACAAAACAAAACATAACTCATTTTCACATTGTTATTTTTAGCTCACCTGAGCTTTGCTCAAGGTGAGTTATTGTGATCCCCTGATGTCCAGCGTCCGTCAACTTCTTCTCCTCAGTAACCAGTGGGTCAATTTGGATGAAACTTCACAGGAAGCATCCTCTCAATGGCCTCACCAGAATTCATTCAAATTTTTGGGATCCATGCAGAATTCTGGTTTCCATGGCAACGAAATGACAAAAATAGTGAAAACTTAAAAAATATTCTCTTCCAAAAGTGTCAGGCCGATTTTCAAATAATTTTGTAGAAATGTTCCTTGGGTGACCCTCTATCAGATTACTTGAAGCCATGTTGATTGGTCAAAAAACATGGCCACCAGGGGGGTGGGGCTATTTTGCCTTATATGGCTTTAGTGAAAACTTAAAAAATCTTCTCCTCCAAAAGTGTCAGACCGATTTTCAAATAATTTTGTAAAAATGTTCCTTGGGTGACCCTCTATCAGATTCCTTGAAGCCATTTTGATTGGTCGAAAAACATCACCGCCAGGGGGTGGGGCTATTTTGCCTTATATGGCTATAGTGAAAACTTATAAAATCTTCTCCTCCAAAAGTGTCAGGCAGAATTTTGTAGAAATGTTTTGGGTGATCCTCTCTCAGATTCCTTGAAGCCATGTTGATTGGTCGAAAAACA
The DNA here is from genome assembly GCA_031761405.1 of Serripes groenlandicus. Taxonomy (NCBI): domain Eukaryota; kingdom Metazoa; phylum Mollusca; class Bivalvia; order Cardiida; family Cardiidae; genus Serripes; species Serripes groenlandicus. The sequence goes on from JASEVX010000003.1 coordinate 98,584,920, forward strand.
TGGCCGCCCGGGGGTGGCGCTATTTTGCCTTATATATGGCTATAGTGAAAACTTAAAAAATCTTCTCCTCCAAAAGTGTCAGGCCGATTTTCAAATTATTTTGTTGAAATGTTCCTTGGGTGACCCACTATCAGATATCTTCAAGCCATGTTAATTGGTTAAAAAACATGGCCACCAGGGGGCGTGGCTTTTTTGCCTTATGGCTATAGTGGAAACTTAAAAAATCTTCTCCGAAAGTGTCTGGTCGATTTGCAAAAGATTTACTAGAAATCTTCCTAGGGCGACCCTCTATCAGATTTCTTCAAGCCAAGCCAAGGTGGGAAACTACAAGGGGGGCGGGGCTTATATTGCTTTAGTGAAAAAATCAGGTGAGCGATCCAGGGCCATCATGGCCCTCTTGTTTTATATCTGAGTCAATGACTCCAGTGCTGACATGCGGTATTACAAGTAAAAATGCTTTATGTAATAGTATTACAAGTAAAAATGCTTTATGTAATAATGATTAAGCCTAGTACTTAATGGTAGCTGATCTGCAACCTCGTTGGCTGACAATGTAGGTTGTATTCTAAGTATTGTCTGAAGTTGGTCAACTGTCTTTACACATGCATTATAAATGGTGCTTGGTTAATCTGATATGTGTAAACAGTGTTAATTTTTAGCTCAGGAACTGGTCATTTCTGTTGTAATATGCAGACATTTGTTAATAAAACTTGGAACAGAAAAAATGATGTGCAAACCTGAATGATTGACCTGTCTCTTGATCTTGGGAAATGAGGTCTATTTTCTTGAACCAAGCACATTGTAAAATAATGGGACATTGTCAGTCGTAAGGCTAAAATGCTGTTTTGTTTGCTGGGACCATTACATTTAGATTTATCCCTTCACATTGGAATTTGTTATGATTATTTTTCTGGAAAATTATACTTGCGCCTAAGAAAAATAGGTTTGTTTCCGGTTACCCGCCCGACCAACTTAGAACCTGATCGAAACTTTTTTATAGGCTTATAAGAAATGTTTTTATGTCGCCTGCTTTACGCAGAAGCGGCATATAGGGATGGCTTTGCTACCATCTGGCGTCTTGCGTCGATGTCGCGCTTTTCCGTCACACTTTTCTCAGCAACCACACATGCAATACAGCCTTGATATTTTACAGGATGTTTGATCCTATCATACTACAGCATGTATACTGTTTTCATGGCCGTTTATCATCTACTTCCTGTTCACCGAATACTTAGCTATTATGCACATAGTGGCCATATAGAAAATTTTCGTCACAGTTTTCTCAGCAACCACATTCAATACAGCTATGATATTTTACAGGATGTTTGATCCTATCATACTACAGCGTGTATACTGTTTTCATGGCCGTTTATCATCTACTTCCTGTTCACCGAATACTTAGCTATTATATATGCACATAGAGGCCATATAGAACATTACTGTTTACGACATAATGAAACACAGGCGACATACGCCTTCCCAAGAAGGCTCCATCTAGTTGTTGATTAATTGATAGCAACATTATTGGTGGAATCATCCTAATAGTTTAAAGAATTGGCTTACAGCATCAAAACACACCTACAACCTACCTACCAACCCTCTTTTTTTTGAGCCCGTAACAGGAAACAAACCTTCTTTTTTTATGCCTTAAAAAGTCTCTTAAGAAGCAATTTTATACTCAAGGAGGCTTTTGTGTTTGCGCCCTCAAAAAGTAAATTGTTAGCCGGTGTGCTTTATTTTAGGGCTCTAATAAATGTTTGTGTAACAAATTTCAGCTTTGTTGTTAAGAAGTCTGAAGCTTCAATAAAGCTGTTCAGGGAAGATGTCATTGCCTTAAAGACAGAAGGCATTGGTAATAAGGCTGTTACTTTTACAGTTGTTTGTTTTCTTATAACTGTATACAAACTTCATTGCTTGATGTTTGCTAGTGCCTGAATCTTGCTAGATCCTAGCATAAAAGTGAATGGCATAAGAAGAGCAGTTGCTAATTTAAGATGAAGTTGTATACAGTTGCTTTGCTGCATGATTTTTAGCTCCACTGGCCGAGCTTATGTCATGGGGAATTGTCCGGCGTCTGTGCGTTAACTTTTTTCTTTAAACAACTTCTTCTCCCTAACAACTTAGCCAATTTGGTTGAAACTTTGTTCCATTCAAACTCTGGTTTCCATGGCAACCAAAAATAAAAAAGTAGTGAAAACTTAAAAAATCTTCTTCTCTATTGGGCCGATTTTCAAATAATTTTGTAGAAATGTTCCTTGGGTGACCCTCTACCAGATTCCTTCAAGAATTGTTGATTGGTCGAAAAACAGGGCCACCAGGGGGCGGAGCTATTTTGCCTTATATTGTTGTAGTCAAAACTTAAAAAATCTTCTTCTCCGAAAGTTCCGGGCCGATTTTCAAATAATTTTGTAGAAATGTTCCTTAGGTGACCCCCTACCAGATTCCTCCAAGCCATGTTGATTGCTCGAAAAACATGGCCGCCAGGGAGTGGGGCTATTTTGCCTTATATAGCTATAGTGAAAACTTAAAAAATCTTCTCCAAAATTGTTCAGCTGATTTTCAATTAATTCTGTAGTAATGCTCATTGGGTGACCCTCTACCAGATTCGTTCAAGCCATGTTGATTAGTTGAAAAACATGGACGCCAGAGGGTGGGGCAATTTTGCCTTAAATGGCCAAAGTGAAAACTTAAAAAATCTTCTCCCCAGAAAGTGTCATGCCGATTTTCAAATGATTTAGTAGAAAGGTGACCCTCTCTCAAATTCCATCAAGCCATATTGATTCTTAAATTGAAAAACATGGGGGGCAGGGCTTTAGGGAGTTTTGGAGCGATACTTGCCCTATTGGGCCTCTTGTTTAAATAGTCTGCAGATCTATAAGGAATTAAAGTTTTGAACTTATGCTTATGTTTGGCTAAAATCCACCATATCACTGATATGAATGGCATTGTTAGATAAAGTATATCAACATTGTTTCGGGTAACAAGATGTTGTCACTACTTTATCTCAATGGTTATTGCAAAAAGTGGTGATTTTAAATGTGTAATGTGTGATTTAAAAAGAAGTTTAATGTTAAAAAAAAAATTCTTTTGGATCTGAAGACTTTGTTAAAAGATGTTACTTGTTAGCTCAACTGAGCACAAAGTGATCGATCATTGTCCGTCTTCCGCTGTTCAACTTTTCCTTCAAATGACATCTCCTCCTAAACCAATTTTGTTTAAAACTTCATATGGATGTTCCTTGGGTAGTCTCCTTTCATTATTGTTCAAAGAAATTAATTCCATTTAGAACATTTGGCAACCAAAAGGAAAAATTTCAAAAATCTTCTAAAAAAATAAACCGTGAGGCCTAGAGCTTTGATATTTGGTTTGTATTATTGTCTAGTGGTCCTTTACCATCATTGTTCAAATTATGCCCCTTGGGTCAAAATTGACCACGCCCTAGGGGTCACTTGTTTTAAACATGGAGATAAATTAGGGAAATCTTTTAAAAAAAATAATTCCAAAGTTGCTGGGCCGAGACTTAATATTTGGTTTGTAGCAGTGGTCATCTTCCAAAATTGTTCAACTCATGCCCCTCGGGTCAAAACTCGTCACATCCTGGTGGTCACAAGTTTCCTATAGATTTATATATAGGGAAATCTTTGAAAATCTGATTGGCCAAAACTGCTTTGCCCAGACCCTTGATATGTAGCATCATATGGTGGACCTCAACCAATAAGGTTCGAATTACTCCCCTCTGGTCAAAACTGGCCGCGCCCTAGGGGTCAGCTGTTTTGTATACATGTAGAGATATATAGGGAAATCTTATCAGAAACCGCAAGGCCCATACCTTTGATACTTGGTATGTAGTATCATATGTTGGCCCTATCTAGTGTGTCATACTCCTCCTTCAATTTCAACCTGATTTACTTGATACTTGGCATGAATGTTAATCTGAAGTAGTAGATGTGCAAGACGCAAATTTCATGTCCATGTGACTTTGAAATAGGAAAATATTGTTAAATCTAGTGTGTCGTACTCCTCCTTTAGTTTCAACCTGATTTACTTGATACTTGGCATAAATGTTAATAAGGAGTAGTAGATGTGCAAGACGTTAATTTAATGTCCCTTGACCTCACAAAATCTTCATATTTTGATTATTACTTGACCCTTTCCCTCATAAAGACGCTTTCTGACGCCTCTGCAGCAGACGACTTTTTGAAAACATAGTGACAAAAGAAGAAATTGCACAAAACGTGCAATTTCTCCTTTTGCCACAATGTTTTCAACTTTAAGTCATGAATAGGTTATCCATTCAATTATAGAGCTTTTCCATTTTTTGACAAAATATGTTCAAATTCGTCTGCTGCAGAATTGTCGTATGAGGGAAAGGGTTAACAACGTTATATTGTTTTTGATACTGATATTCAAATTGTCTGAGTCAAGGATAATATTGTGAGATATAATCTGTGTCAGGGGTTGGGGCGGGGTATTGATCACCTTTAGTGATAGTTCTAGTTTTTCCTACTTTTTGGTTCCAGACTCCTTATTTTTACCTATTTTTCAAATTATTGGCATTGTTTGACTTAGAAATTTTAATAAAAGTTTAGCGTGCAACTTACTACTATGAGGTCTTATCTCAGTAACCATGTTATATTCTGGATTGAATCTTCATACAGGGCTTCATCACACCTACAAAAATAGCCATGTTGGATGTTAGACAACGGTTGCTTTTAATTTAATTCAAATTATGGCCCTTGTTGGACTAAAAAATTTGGTTAAAGTTTTGGCCCATAAGTTGATGTTGGACACAGGAAGTTATCCGTCGGCCATTTTAAACATGGCAGCCAACTCAGAAGCATGTGTTGCTTACATTATAATCAAAAACTTTACAGATTATGAGCAAATAAACCTTTTCTGTTTACAACGTAACATTGATCACCATAATGATTACAATCATACAGAAAGGTACCATAAGACATATTTCTTTACTTTCAAAGATATTATTTATGTGTTAGAGTTTGCTAGAAGATTGAATATTGAAACAAAGTTAGTGAACATTATCAAATAATTAGTGGAGATAATAGCAGGCAAGTATGTTTTAAGTTCACAAAATAATTGTTGGATGTCCATTGTTGCTGTCAACAATGTAGTGTTTACCAGAGTTCCAGTTTACGGTATAAATTATATGTGAACCATTTACTTGGCGCATTTCTAGCCAGTGTGTAGCTTAAATTTGACATCAATTTACTCGCATATTTTTAGATCCCCTGAGGACGAAGTGTGGTTAGTCTTCATCCATCTTTATCGTCAACAATTGCTTCAACTATTATGTCCGTCCGTCCGTCTGTTAACAATTTCCTACAATAAGATCTTTTTATAATCCATGTATTTGTCACAGTAAAAGTTCCTCTGTGTCTATAATTAATGCAGTGCATCTACAGTTCACAAGTTTGGCCATATCACCTCTCAAGTTCATACTTTTTATAATGTTTTTGTCACAGTGAAAGTTTGTCCAAGACTTACAAGGTGCATCTACAGCTCACAAAAAGTTTGGCCATATCACCTCTCAAGTTCATATTTTTGGCCGGATTGCTTAAGCAATTCCGGTCTATAGATTGGCGATGTCCGTCTGTCTGTCTGTCCGTCAACATTTTGGTTAAAGTTTTAGGTTAGGCAAAATGGTTAAAGTTTCTGGTTAAGCAAAATCTCAGCACAAGAAAGGGTTGCAAACTTGAAACTTTGCCTGAAGGTAACCAGTAACAAGTTCTATTGATTTCTATTGTTACTTTGACCTTGACCTTAGTTTGTCGATTTTCAAGGTCAAATTGCCGACAATCCGGCCTTACCGTCTTCAGCGGTTTCTTGTTTATAATGTAGCCCGGCCGGGTAGCTCAATTGGTAGCGTATCTGACTCGTGATCTGGAGGTCACGGGTTCGATACCCGGTTGCGGCGACATTCTTTCGGGCGATGTTTTCCATTGCCTCTCACCTCTGATATATGTGAGAAAGTAGTCAGTGGCTTCGAAAGAATGTTATGTAAGTACTGGTGTGGGAAAGCTAGGAAAACATGGGTAGGCGCACTGACCGCCGTGATATGACCAAAGCTGTTGAAAGCGGCGTTAAACTCCAAACAAACAAACAAACAAATTGTTTATAATGTATTTGTCACAGTAAAAGTTCCTCTGTGTCTATAATTAATGCAGTGCATCTACAGTTTACAAGTTTGGCCATATCACCTCTCAAGTTCATACTTTTTATAATGTTTTTGTCACAGTGAAAGTTTGTCCAAGACTTACAAGGTGCATCTACAGCTCACAAAAAGTTTGGCCACATCACCTCTCAAGTTCATACTTTTTATAATGTTTTTGACACGGTGAAAGTTTGTCCAAGACTTACAAGGTGCATCTACAGCTCACAAAAAGTTTGGCCATATCACCTCTCAAGTTCATACTTTTTATAATGTTTTTGACACAGTGAAAGTTTTTCCAAGACTTATAAGGTGCATCTACAGCTCACAAAAAGTTTGGCCATATCACCTCTCAAGTTCATATTTTTTATAATGTATTTGTCACAGTTAAAGTTCCTCTGTGTCTATGATTAATGAGGTGCATCTACAGCTCACAAAAAGTTTGGCCATATCACCTCTCAAGTTCATACTTTTTATAATGTTTTTGACACGGTGAAAGTTTGTCCAAGACTTGTAAGGTGCATCTACAGCTCACAAGTTTGGCCACATCACTTCTCAAGATCATACTTTTTATAATGTTTTTGACACAGTGAAAGTTTGTCCAAGACTTGTAAGGTGCATCTACAGCTCACAAGTTTGGCCATATCACCTCTCAAGTTCATACTTTTTATAATGTTTTTGACACAGTGAAAGTTTGTCCAAGACTTGTAAGGTGCATCTACAGCTCACAAGTTTGGCCATATCACCTCTCAAGTTCATACTTTTTATAATGTTTTTGACACAGTGAAAGTTTGTCCAAGACTTGTAAGGTGCATCTACAGCTCACAAGTTTGGCCACATCACCTCTCAAGATCATACTTTTTATAATGTTTTTGACACAGTGAAAGTTTGTCCAAGACTTGTAAGGTGCATCTACAGCTCACAAGTTTGGCCACATCACCTCTCGAGATCATACTTTTTATAATGTTTTTGACACAGTGAAAGTTTGTCCAAGACTTGTAAGGTGCATCTACAGCTCACAAGTTTGGCCACATCACCTCTCAAGATCATACTTTTTATAATGTTTTTGACACATCGAAAGTTTGTCCAAGACTTGTAAGGTGCATCTACAGCTCACAAAAAGTTTGGCCATATCACCTCTCACGGTCATACTTTTTTATAATGTTTTTGACACAGTGAAAGTTTGTCCAAGACTTATAAGGTGCATCTACAGCTCACAAAAAGTTTGGCCACATCACCTCTCAAGATCATACTTTTTAGCTCAACTATTCGAAGAATAAGGAGAGCTATACTGCTCACCCTGGCGTCGGCGTTAAGGTTTTGAATGTAAGCCCCTTTAAGTAAATATCTCAGCAAATACATCATGTATTGCATTGAAACTTCCCATTTGTGTTCCAAACTATCCAACCTACTTAACTAATCAACTTGGATAACTCGATTTTGAATAAAATGCAAATTAAGGCTCTTTGTTATTCCACTTAGAAATTCTGGTTAAGGTTTTGCATGTAAGCACACATAGGTTAATATCTCAGCAACTACTTGATGTATTGCATTGAGACTTTATACAACGGTACTCAACCATCCAACCTACTTGAATAATTAAGTTAGATAACTCTAATTTGCATAAAACACAAATTATGGCCCTTTATTATTTGACTTAGAAATTCTGGTTACGGTTTTACATGTAACCACCTTTAAGTCAATATCTCTGCAAATACATCATGTCTTGCATTGACACTTTAGATATGTGTTTCCAACTATCGAACCTACTTAATTAATCAAGTTTAATAACTCATTTATCTTGCATATAATGCAAATTATTTCCCTTTACTATTTGACTTGGAAATGGAAATTCTGGTAAGGTTTTGCATGTAAGCACATATAGGTTAATATCTCGGCAACTACTTGGTGTATTGCATTGAGACTTTATACAGCAGTACTCAACCATCAAACCTAATTGGAACTCTTATTTGCTTAAAACGCAAATTATGGCCCTTTATTATTTGACTTAGAAATTCTGGTTAAGGTTTTTCATGTAACCACATTTAAGTCAATATTGCAGCAAATACATCATGTATTGCATTGAAACTTTAGACATGTGTTTCCAACTATCCAACCTACTTGCCTAATGTTAGATAACTCTATCTTGCATATAATGCAAATTATGGCCCTTTATTATTCGACTTGCATCAATAATTGCATTCAACAATTACTCTAAAACAAAGTGGCGATAGTCAAGCGTTGGAGTCTGTTAGCGGTGCTCTTTTATGGCCCTTTATTATTAGACTTACATTAATAATTGCATTGAACTCTAAAACAAAGCAGCGATTGTCTAATGTTGGCATCCGTTTGTGGCGCTCTTGTTATAATGTTTTGTCACAGTGAAAGTTTATGTCCAAGACTTATGAGATGCATCTACAGCTCACAAGTTTGGCTAAATCATCTCTCACATTTTGACCTTCATATAATTATAGTGGGACAATCTTGAAGCAATTTTTAGCTCACCTGAGCTTTGCTCAAGGTGAGTTATTGTGATCGCCTGATGTCCGTCGTCCGTCAACTTCTTCTCCTCAGTAACCAGTGGGTCAATTTGGATGAAACTTCACAGGAAGCATCCTCTCAATGGCCTCACCAGATTTCCTTCAAATTTTTGGAATCCATGCAGAATTCTGGTTTCCATGGCAACAAAATGAAAAAAATAGTGAAAACTTAAAAAATCTTCTTCTCCAAAACCGTCAGGCCAATTTTCAAATAATTTTGTAGAAATGTTCTTTGGGTGACCCTCTATCAGATTCCTTCAAGCCATGTTGATTGGTCGAAAAACATGGCCGCCAGGGGGTGGGGCTATTTTGCCTTATATGGCTATAGTGAAAACTTAAAAAATCTTCTCCTCCAAAAGTGTCATGCCGATTTTCAAATAATTTTGTAGAAATTATCCTTGGGTGACCCTCTATCAGATTCCTAGAAGCCATGTTGATTGGTCAAAAAACATGGACGCCAGGGGGTGGGGCTATTTTTCCTTATATGGCTATAGTAAAAAATTAAAAAATCTTCTCCTCCAAAAGTGTCCAGCCAATTTTCAAATAATTTTGTAGAAATGATCCTTGGGTGACCCTCTATCAGATTCCTTGAAGCCATGTTGATTCGTCGAAAAACATTTGCCGCCAGGGGGTGGGGCTATTTTGCCTTATATGGCTTAAGTGAAAACTTAAAAAATCTTCTCCCCCAAAAGTGTCGGCCGATTTTCAAATAATTTTGTAGAAATGTTCCTTGGGTGACCCACTATCAGATATCTTCAAGCCATGTTGATTGGTTAAAAAACATGGCCACCAGGGGGCGTGGCTATTTTGCCTTATATGGCTATATATATAGTGGAAACTTAAAAAATCTTCTTCTCTGAAAATGTCTGGCCAATTTGCAAAAGATTTACTAGAAATGTTCCTAGGGTGACCCTCTATCAGATTTCTTCAAGCCAAGCCAAGGTAGGAAACCACAAGGGGGGCGGGGCTTATATTGCTAAAGTGAAAAAATTCAGGTGAGCGATCCAGGGCCATCATGGCCCTCTTGTTCAGCAAAATCGTGCACTTTGTGAGAAAGCATAAAAATTAATACAAATACTCATTATATCAATATAATGTCACAGAAAGAGTGAGTCAATCAAAATTTTCAAAATGGCGGCTCTGGTGGCCAATTTGGATTACAACAAATTCATTGAAAGCGTTATTTGGTAATATGCACCCATAATCTGGAATTACATCATGTTAAAATATGTTTGCAATACATTCAAACTTCAAAAAGCAGTTGAAATCCATAACATATGAATTTAATTGATGGTCATTTTGGATGATTGCTCGACACTTTTTCTCTCAAAATTGACACATCTAAAGGGTATTCCTGCCAAGTTTCATGCTTTCCTCACAAAGTGCATTTTTTCCACCAAATGGCCCCACTATTAATATAAAAAGCACAGTAAAAGCTTATTTATGTCCAGGATTTATGAGGTTCATCTACAGCTCGCAAAGTTGGCTAAATCAACTTTTAAATGTCGGCCTTCATACAATAAATTTATAAAGCACAGTAAAGGTGTCATCCTTGGGACCCTGACTTGGCTTGTGTAATTAACAAGCTGTTAAGAGTCTTTAAAGGTCAATGTCATATAGAAAGAGAGAGATTGTTAATAGAACTTCTAGATCAGATTAAGTTTGCCAGGGTAATTGAGAAGTGGCCATTTCACTGTTAAAGTGACATTTCCCCCAACTTCTAAATGTTATATTGTAACAGAAATTGCCTTTGTTTATTTTCAGAATACTTGAAGAAAAAGAAAATGATTTCGCTGTTAAAATGTTTCAAAGATGATGTCGAGTGGGCAGATATTGAAGACCGAAGCAATAATCAAACAAAGGACAGTTCTAGTGAGGAAGAATGCGTTGACGACAGCTATGATGAAACATATAAACCATTATCAGATGAAGGTACAGACAATAAACCATTATCAGATGAAGGTACAGACAATAAACCATTATCAGATGAAGGTACAGACAATAAACCATTATCAGATGAAGGTACAGACAGTGACATGGATAGCGGTCATTTGATGCCAAGTTACGGAAAGAAAGCAGGAAAGGGCAAGTTGAATAAAGATTTGTATGTCCGAAGCAATGATCAAACAAAGGACAGTTCTAGTGAGGAAGAATGCGTTGACGACAGCTATGATGAAACATATAAACCATTATCAGATGAAGGTACAGACAATAAACCATTATCAGATGAAGGTACAGACAAAAAACCATTATCAGATGAAGGTACAGACAATAAACCATTATCAGATGAAGGTACAGACAGTGACATGGATAGCAGTCATTTGATGCCAAGTTACGGAAAGAAAGCAGGAAAGGGCAAGTTGAATAAAGATTTGTATGTCCGAAGCAATGATCAAACAAAGGACAGTTCTAGTGAGGAAGAATGCGTTGACGACAGCTATGATGAAACATATAAACCATTATCAGATGAATGTACAGACAATAAACCATTATCAGATGAAGGTACAGACAATAAACCATTATCAGATGAAGGTACAGACAATAAACCATTATCAGATGAAGGTACAGACAGTGACATGGATAGCGGTCATTTGATGCCAAGTTACGGAAAGAAAGCAGGAAAGGGCAAGTTGAATAAAGATTTGTATGTCCGAAGCAATGATCAAACAAAGGACAGTTCTAGTGAGGAAGAATGCGTTGACGACATCTATGATGAAACATATAAACCATTATCAGATGAATGTACAGACAATAAACCATTATCAGATGAAGGTACAGACAATAAACCATTATCAGATGAAGGTACAGACAATAAACCATTATCAGATGAAGGTACAGACAATAAACCATTATCAGATGAAGGTACAGACAGTGACATGGATAGCGGTCATTTGATGCCAAGTTACGGAAAGAAAGCAGGAAAGGGCAAGTTGAATAAAGATTTGTATGTCCGAAGCAATGATCAAACAAAGGACAGTTCTAGTGAGGAAGAATGCGTTGACGACAGCTATGATAAAACATATAAACCATTATCAGATGAAGGTACAGACAGTGACATGGATAGCGGTCATTTGATGCCAAGTTACGGAAAGAAAGCAGGAAAGGGCAAGTTGAATAAAGATTTGTATGTCGAAGCTAGTTGCTCAGAAGGAGAATTAAGTGATGTATATCCCATGCTGACGCAAACTTCAACTTTCAATGTTGAATATGATAGCGGTTTTGAAGCCCTAGTGCTGACAGAAAGAAATAGGTTAAATGTTGAGTCTGATGACAGTTCTGAAGATGACATAGACGAGGAGTCCATTCTGCGAGATAGCAAAAATCCTCAAATATACATCAGTAGAGTTTTGAATTCTAAGACAACAAAAAGTGGAAAGGCAAAGAAGAATAGCCGTGTATACAATAGTTATCAGTACTGTGGCAGTTGTAAGAAAAAAGTTTCTAACTTTGCACAACACTTGATAGATAGAAACAAAGGCTCTCATCATGTGCACAACGCTAATCCCGAAATAAAGGAGATCAGGGAGGAAAATGTTGAAAAAAAGAAGAAAATGCTCCAGATGATACTTCGGGCCAAGTTTAACCATAACTTCAACCTGAACACATTGAAAAAGGGCAAAGGTGAAATTCTGTTGGAGAGGAGGCCTGTGAATGAATTTAGGGCGATTGATTATGGACCATGTCCAAACTGTTTGTTTTGGTTTGCAAAAAGGTTACTGAAGAAACATGAAAAGAAATGCATCAACAAGAACTCGATTCCACAAAGTATTGCTGATCTAACTACCCAGTCCGATTGCTTGTCTGGACAGCTGAAATCTGTTGCTAGCAAAAGGCTTCTCAAGGAAGTTTTCTCTAAAATGCAGCGGGATGAAGTATCTGAAGTTGTAAAAAAAGACATATTGATTACCCAGCTTGGAAATCAGTGGCTGGAAAAAAATGTTGGGAATGTATTGAAACGTGGAGTTTACACATCACAGATTCTGCGGCTTATAGGAAGATTTTTGATCATTCTCCGTAGAATCAAACCTCTGAAAGAACAAAGGGAAGCTTCCATGTGGGATTACCTGAAACCCTGTCACTTTGATTCAGTAGTGGAAGCCTGTATATTGACGGCCACACCCATTGAAGATGAAGAGAGCTTGAAGGCGCCTAGTAACGCGATAAAACTGGGCTATGACATTAAACGACTTCTTAGTGGAAAAATAGGACTGTCAATCATACAAAATGACCAGGGCAGCCAAGTTGAAGCCGAAAAGATGTTGAAATTGATTGACATTTATTGGGCAACCAAAGTTACAAAAGCAGCAAGGGTCATCCTTTTGGAGAGGAGTTACTATGCAAAGAAAAATCTGCCAGTACCAGAAGACATACAGCGCCTCAATGTGTATTTGAGGGAAACCATCTCAGAACTGGACTACAGTGTGGTAGACAAAACCAACCACAGACAGATTGTCGAAGCTGTCCAGGCGAAGCTTGTGTTATACAATCGCAGAAGAACAGGAGAAGTGCAGGCAGCAAGGTAATTTTTGCCCAATAGTTAACATGTATACAAAACTGATAACATCTTCCCTTAAAACAAATATGACAGTCACTGAGAAATTCGACATGCTTTGCAGAGGTGTATTGACAGCAGAAATAGTTTGAGGTCATTAGACCAAAGGCCATGGTCACTAACAATATAGAATTATTCAATACAGCACATTGCTTGTTGCACAGTAAAATGCGTATTTGAGTTGACATCTATGTTTAAAAAAATGTTAAAATAATATCAGCTTACTTTTAATAGCTTGTTTCTCAAATGAAATTCTTACCAAAGTACCACTGTACCAAAATGTCAGTTCCCATGGTTGATTGTGCTAAGATTCTGGGGTCACTAGGGGTCAAAGTTACTTAAAATAAAATTCTACTATATGCCATGAATAAGTCAAAATCACTTTTCTTTAGCTTGTGTCTTCAGTAGTATTGCGGCGACATTCTTTCGGGCGATTTCTCCATTTGAGAAAGTAGTCACTGGCTTCGAAAGAATGGTGTGTAAGTACTGGTGTGGGTAAGCCAGGAAAACATGGGTAGGTGCACTGACCGCCGTGATATGACCATCGCTGTTGAAAGCGGCGTTAAACTCCAAAGTAACCGAACTGTATCATTATACTTATCGCCATAATAAATTACTTATGCACCGGATACCTTTGGTTGGCAGGGGGTCACTGCTCCAAAAAATAAGTCGTCTGATTATGTCATGATAGAAATTTTTTTTTTTATTGAGTTTTTCGCATTTCTTGTTTATTTACATGTTACAGTGCATCGTTCCCTGCTTTTTTCAGGTTGCGGGACTATGAGAGAAGATGTACAGGAACAGATGGCGAACACTTAGTAGGAGAGTGCTCAGCCTTGGAGAAGAAGCTGTTAGAAAGCCAGGAGGTGATGACAATAAGAGGAAAGGCAAGTTTTATGGAGTGTGTTTGCTAATTTTGTTGAACTTTAAAGAAATCAATATAAGCAGTAGCTGGCAGGACTGTAAAGTGTTCATATCCTTCATTTATTGTCGATTTTTTCTTTAAATTCCTATAATCCCTATCCAAATATGGAACTTGGCAGGAATGTTCCTCGCAAGCTCAAACAGAGCTGTTCAAAGAATTGCATACAGCTTAATTTCTGAAATATGAACTATTCTTTTAAAGTACTGCATCTATCATTTGTGTGCTATTCATCTTAAAAATTAAAATTGTGTATATATGCATAATGGCATTATATTAATATGTAATAAAGGAATTATTCTGGCATTTTTAGAGCGCTAAGTGCTCAAGGTGAGCTCTTGGGTCTGTCAACATTTTCCTTGTGAACACTACAGGCTACATCTACATCTTTCATGAAACTTTGTCAGAATGTTTGCATAAAGTTTTTAACTCCAGGTCATGTTCAAATCTGGGTCATGAGGGGTCAAATTTCAGCAATATATTGTGAACGCTCTATAGAGACTATTTCTCAAAATTCTGCCTTGATCTACATCACCTCAAGGTCATGTTCGAATTTGGATTGTTTTGGAGTATGTAGAAATAATGATTTAAATGATAATACAGGTGGTTCATTATGGTCCTCTTGTTCTTTTTTTTGTAATTGAAAGTTTAAAGTTATTTATATTAATATCATTTTAAAAACAGATTGGTAGAGCAGTCCCAGTTATCCTGCCAAATGAGATAAAACAAGGTTTGAGTTACCTAGCAGACCCAAAAGTCCGAGCTGCAGCTGGAATAAGTTCGTCAAATAACTACTTGTTTGCATCAGAAGGTAAGCAGTTTCATTAGCTTTGCATTTAAGGTTGTCTCTGAACCAGCTTGGGACTTATGATTCAGATTACTTAAAATAATCAATGATGAAAGTTGTGGTAGTGTTGCAACAGTTTAAATATCAGTTTTAAATTTTAGACAGTTTGCAGGAAAAAACAAAAGGTCAGTAATTGATTGCTGTAATTGATGATCACTGGTATAACTGATCTTTTTACCAGTCTCAGTTTTATTGATATTTTTGTCATATACAAAGTTTTGATCATGGGAAGTTTGCTTTGTCCAAGACTTTTTATACCCTTATGAAATGCCTGCTCTCTAATTCAAACAGTTTTCATTCGATCTTCAAACATAATTGTTGAAAACATTTGTGAACATGATATCTTGTTTGTGTTAAATAACCAGCAAAATTCCTCTAGGCACCCTGAGTTATGACTTTGAATGGTGTAAAATTTACTAAATAAGCAGGTTTGGTGAACATGTTCAAAGGCATGAGGTCCACAGCAGTTAGAATAACAAGCTTAATCTCTCCTGGCACTCCTGAATCATGGCCTGTGATTTATTAAAAATTGCCTAAATAAGCACTGTTCCTCTTTTATTTAAACAGTTTTCATCCTATCTTAACAGAACTGGACAGGCATATTTGGGATAGTTTGGAACTTTTGTTGAATTGTTATTAACGTATAATAGTAATATTTGTTAAAAGCTGATTTTTAGCTCGCCTATGCACGAAGTAAGTGCAAGGTGAGCTATTGGGATCACATTTTGTCTGTTGTGCGTCGTCAACATTTCCCTTGTTAACACTCTACAGGCTACATTTTGCATCCAATCACTATGAAAGTTTGTCAGAACATTCGTCTCCATGAAATCTCGGACAAGTTCGAAACTGGATCATGTCCGGTCAAAAACTAGGTCACTAGGATAAATTTGTGGAAAATCTTGTTAACACTCTGGAAGCTATATTTTTGGATTGAGCATGTTGAATCTATGTCAGAATGTTTGTCTATTAAAGTTATATCTGGGTCATATCCGGTTAAAAACAAGGTCACTAGGTCAAATTTAAGGAAAATCTTGTTTACACTCAAAAAGCCACATGTTCAAGGCTTGAGCATGTTGAAACTTTGTAAGAATGTTTGTCTTAGTGATATCTAGGCCATGTCTGAAACTGGGTCATGTTAGGTCAAAAACCAGGTCACTAGGTCAAATTTAAGGAATATCTTGTTGACACTTAGGTGAGTGATCCAGGGCCATCATGGTTCTCTTGTTTTGTCTCAGTAGGGGAGGGGAGTGTTTTAAATATGTAGAGATGCATTTGAGATTGTCAATTTTAGGGCAAAGTATTGTATGGGCCTATGACTCGTTAAAAAAAGCAACGTTGGCGGCAGATCTTCAAAACCCGGCAGCAATGACGAGCACTAACCTTCGTAAATATATGGCTACTGTAACACAAGTGCTTGACCTCAAAGAAAGCCAGATGCAATGGGTGGTTAACCATCTTGGGCATACGATGGACGTTCATAAATTACATTACAGGTAATAATTGTAAGCATTCATCAAATCAGTATGACAGGATTGTTTTCCTGATATATGTACATAGCAACAGGTGAGGTTAATTTTATTTTTCTGGATTCAAATAGAATGAACAGAAATCCCGCCAAATGCCCCAACATCCCGGGACATCCTTGGGTAAAACAAGGACAAATACCGTTTAAAGAACGGATATTTCCCGGCACAAAGGGCCCATTCCTCTTTTTTTTTCGGCGTAAAATCAAAACCACCATATTCACTCGGCACTGCAGGGCCGCCTGGAAGGTGAAAACACGGCCCATTTTCCCTGGGGTGGGGGGGGGGGGGGGTTACAATTAACTGGTGCATTAGCTCTAGTTATGCCCTATTTCGAAGAACGAAGGGTCTGTTGCTATGCACATGTCCGTCTTGTTGGTTCCTGCCTTTGAAGAATATAAAGTTTTCCACTCAATAATATATGTAATTCAATGCTTTTGTATAGAATTGTTCATTTTTGATAACTAGCAGTATCATCTCATTTCATTTCAAATGAGCCTGAATCCAATGAAGGTGCTAGACTTACAAACATCTCATGTTATACATGTTTATTATACTTCCTCTTGGGCACAGTCACTAGTAAAAAGATGGGACTTTATAAGATTATAATATAATAACATTTATTTATAATAATAATTTCAGAGCCACCAGTGACATACTTGAAAGGACACAAATAGCAAAAATTCTTCTTCTTCAAGATCAAGGCCGAATTGGACTCTTCAAGAACAAGAGCCTCGATGACATATCTCTTGAGGGTAAGCACATATATACCTATAGAAGTACAGTGTACATAGAGGGAGGTGGTGTCTAGGAACAGTGTTTGCTTCTTAACCTGTCTTAAGCCTGTCCAGCTAGAGCAGTTGGTTATCAAACAGAAAAAAAGGAAATAAACGAATCATATCTTTAGTTTGCTATCAAATTTCATAGTAAGATGACTTGTATTTGTCAGCGGCTTTCAAAGATCACAGGAAGGCACTGTTTATTGCACCCAGGTAGACTCTTGAGAGACTGACTGCCTTAAAAATGTCCTAAAGTGCCGATAAGGTCTTAAACCCCATACAAATCAAACAATTTACAGTTTCTTCAGCATATTTACATTGTTTCAAGAAAATTTGCCTAAATTTGAATACTTTTGGTTTATGATCTCTGCAGTGTAGTCTCTCAAGTTTACTGGAATTCTTTTTCCCAAATTGGCCTATCTAAGTATAGTTTTTAGCTCCACTGGCTGATAGCCAGTCGGGCTTATGTCATGGCGAATTGTCCGTCGTGCATGCGTTAACTTTTTAGCTCACCTATGCACGAAGTGCAAGGTGAGCTATTGGGATCACATTTTGTCCGGCGTCCGTCCGTCGTGCGTCGTCAACATTTGAGCTTGTTAACACTCTACAGGCTACATTTTGCATCCAATCTTCATGAAAGTTTATCAGAACGTTCATCTCCATAAAATCTTGGACAAGTTCGAAACTGGGCCATATGAGGTCAAAAACGAGGTCACTAGGTCAAATTGAAGCGAAATCTTGTTAACACTCTGGAGGCCACATTTTCAACTTGAGCATGTTTAAACTTTATCAGAATGTTTGTCTTAATGATATGTAGGTCAAGTTCGAACATGGGTCACGTCGGGTCAAGAAGTAGGTCACTAGGCCAAATTGAAGGAAAATCTTGTTAACACTCCAGAGGCCGCAATTTTTTCTTAAGCAGTTAGAAATTTTGTCAGAATGTTTGTCTTAAAAATATCTAGGTCAAGTTCGAATATGGGTTATGCCGCGTAAAAAACTAGGTCACTAGGTCAAATTGAAGGAAAATCTTGTTAACACTTTGGATGCCGCATTTTTTGCTTCAGCAACTTGAAATGTGGTCAGAATGTTTGTCTTAAAGATATCTAGGTCAAGTTCAAATATGGGTCATATTGGGTCAGAAACTAGGTCACTAGGCCAAATTGAGGGAAAATCTTGTTAACTCTGTAGAAGCTGCATATTTTGCTTCAGCGGCTTGAAATTTGTTCAGAATGTTGAGCTGATTGATATCTAGGCCAAGTTCGAATATGGGTCATGCCGGGTCAAAAACTAGATCACAAGGCCAAATTGAAGGAAAATCTTGTTAACACTTTGGATGCCTCATTTTTTGCTTCAGCAGCTTGAAATTTTGTTAGAATGTTTGTCTTAAAGATATCTAGGTCAAGTTTAAATATGGGCCATATTGGATCAGAAACTAGGTCACAAGGCCAAATTAAGGGAAAATCTTGTTAACTCTGTAGAAGCCGCATGTTTTGCTTCAGCGGCTTGAAATTTGTTCAGAATGTTGAGCTGAATGATATTTAGGCCAAGTTTGAATATGGGTCATGCCGGGTCAAAAACTAGGTCACTAGATCAAATTGAAGGAAAATCTTGTGAACACTTTGGATGCCACATTTTTTGCTTCAGCAGCTTGAAATTTGGTCAGAATGTTTGTCTGAATTATATCTAGGTCAAGTTCGAATATGGGTCATATTGGATCAGAAACTAGGTCAATAAAGGAAAATATTGTTCAAACTCCGGAGGCCGCCTTTTTACTTTGAGCAAGTTGAAACTTTGTCAGAATGTTGTCTTAATGATATCTAGTCCATGTAGGAATATGGGTCATATCAGGTAAAAAAATATAGATCACTAGGCCAAATGAAGGAAAATATTGTTAACACTGTGGAGGATGCATTCAGAATAATTGTCTTGATGTGTTTTGCATTGCAGTACATTGTATAATTAAGGTGAGCGATCCAGGGCAATCATGGCCCTCTTGTTCCTTTAAAAGACTTCTTCTCCATAACCACTTGGCCAATTTGTTGGAAACTTTGTAGCAAGCATCCTCTCAATGTCCTCTACTAAATTCCTTCAATTTTTTTTTTCCATTCAAATGTCTGGTTTCCATGAAAAAAATAGTGAAACTTAAAAAATCTTCTCCTCCAAAAGTGTCTGGCTGATTTTCAAATAATTTTGTAGAAATGTTCATTGGGTGACCATCTATCAGGTTCCTTCAAGCCATGTTGATTGTTTGAAAAACATGGCCGCCAGAGGGTGAGCTATTTTGCATTAAATGGCCATAGTGAAAACTTAAAAAACTTCGCCGACGAAAGTGTTGAGCCAATTTTCAAATGATTTTGCAAAAATGTTCCTTGAGTGAACCTCTTATCAGATTCCTTCAAGCCATGTTGATTGGTCAAAAATTATGGCCGCCAATTATTTTGCCTAATATGGCTATAGATAAAACTTAAAAAATCTTCTCCGACGAAATTGTCTGGCCGATTTTCGAATAATTTTGTAGAAATGTTCTTTGGGTGACCCTCTATCAGATTCCTTCAAGCCATGTTGATTGGTTGAAAAACATGGCCGCCGAGGGGCAGGGCTGTTTGGAGATTTGGCTGTGGAGCGATACTGGCCCTCTTGGGCCTCTTGTTCAAATGAATCTTTTACTCTATACCTTTTTGCAGACCTGGTTTTTGAAGAACCTTGCCCACCGAATGTTCCAGAGGGCAGAGAAGAATTTGTTCAGGAGCCAGCTAGCGCTTTTATTTCGCCGGATGTCATCGATGAAGCCTTAGACGAGGCCGAAGCATTCTTCGAAAAGCGCGGAGAAAACATGAAGCAAAGAAAAAAACCTGTTACGACAACAAAAGTATACTGGTCACTAGAAGAGGAAAATGAAATAAAGTCAAGGTTCAGACATTTCTTTGAAAAAAAAGTGAGACCAAAACCAAAGGACTGCCTAAGGGCTATTTTGAAAAGTCAAAAAGAAAAAGGACTCCTTGGCAACAGGAAAAAAGATGTTTTGAAAAAAAAAATATTTAGAATGATAGACAAGTTATAAATGGGTCTAAAGTCTACACAAATGTTATTAAAGTAACATAGAATAAGTTGGGTTTAAATAGCCCTCTGAAAAAAGCACTTATCCTGTTTTTTAGCAACACGAAGTGCGCAATTGTGATCAGTCTATGTCCGGTGTCCTGTCCGTCCAGCGTCAACAATTTCTTATAAACTTCATCTCCTCCTAAACCGCCTTGACAATTTTGATGAAACTTCACAGGGATGTTCCTTGGGTGGTGCCCTATCAAAATTGTTCAAAGAAATTAATTCCATGCAGAACTCTGGTTGCCATGGCAATTGAAAGGAACAACTTTATAAATATTCTCGACAAAAACTAACGCCTAAATAAAGCTTAGATAGTTGGTGTGTAGCATCGCGTAGTGGTCCTTTACAAAGATTGTTTGAATTATATCCCTGGGGTCAAAATTGGTTCCACCCCGGGGGTCACCTGTTTAACATTCTTGTCTTAAAAAGCTGGGTCCAGACCCTTGATATTTGGTATGTAGCATCATATGGTGGTCCTCAACCAAGTTTGTTCAAATTATGCCCCTGGGGTCAAAATTGGCCCCGCTCTGGGGGTCTCTTGTTTTGCATAGATAGATTTAGGGAAAAACTTTGAAATTCTTCTTGTCTGAAACTGATAGGCCTTGAACTTAGATATATGGATTGTTCAAATGATCCCCCTGGGGTCAAAACTGGCCACGCCCCTTGATCTTTTTGTATGTTGAATCATATAGAAGTCCTCTATTAAGTTTGAAAAAAATCGTCCCGGCGGTCACAAGTTTCCTATAGACTTGTATAAGAAAAACTTTGAATTTCTTCTTGTCTTAATCCACAAGCCCCAGACATTTGATATTTTGTGTGTAGCATCATAAAGTTGTCCTCTACAAAGTTTGTTCCAAGTTATGCCCCTAGGGTCAAAACTAGCCGCACACCCTTGGGTTTACAAGTTTCCTCAAGACTTGTACCGGGAAATCTTTGAAAATTTTGTATGTAGCAACTTATAGTGGTCCTCTACCAAATTTATTCAAAGTATGTCACTTTGGTCGAAACTGGCCTAGCCCCGGGGGTCACAAGTTTCCTTTAGACATAATAAAAACTTGAAAATATTTTTAACTCGAACCACACGGCATAGACCTTTGATATTTGTTATGTAGCATTATATGATTGCCCTTTACCAATTTTGTTCAAAGATTGACCTACTTTCTTGTTTTTGAAGCTACAGCAGTGAAATTTGACCATGTGTACAGTTTTGAATACAAATAGCGTTAGCATCGGGAATTTTGAAACCGGGTGTCCCGGGTTCGATCCCCAGTCGCAGCACTACTGCCATGGTGGAGTGCCCTTGAGCAGGGCACATTTTCTAGCCTAGTACTGGTTCATTTACCCAGGATCATGAATAATTAAATTTAAAAGCGCGCTAAATGACCTTAGCTGTCAATGCGCCATTATATAAATATTGCATGGCTTCCAGTGTGACAGTACATATTGTCAACATGAGGAAAATACTGTTACCCGAGGCGAAGCCGAGGTTAACAGTATTTACCCGAATGTTGACAATATGTACTGTCACACTGGAAGCCATGCAATATTTATTTTATTATACCGAACAAAATTACACGTTTATTCAATTTATTCTGTACCTTGGTAGGGGAGGTGAACATGGGCAGATCTACTACAATGTAACACACACATATGAATATACCGGTTAACAGTATACTGTTACACGGCACGCGCATCTAAAAGGTGACGTTATTGTTTGAAATGACGTCATGCACGTGCATAACCAACATTTTCACGCGCATGCCATGTAACAGTATACTGTTAACCGGTCAAAAACGTACTGTTAGCATGAGACAGTAAGAAATTGTTGCCCATGATGAGTATATGAGAATTTAACATTACAAAGTCACGTGAGGTATAATAAAAAACAATATACATTCATTGAAAACAAATAGCAATATTGTCCTTGGATGACCTTGATTGTGACCTTTTGACCTACTTTCTTATTTTTGAAGCTACTCCAATGCAATTTGGACCAAGTGTTCAGTTTTGCAAACAAAAACCAGTACTGTTCTGGGATGACCTTCTTTCTTATTTTTGAAGCTCTTTCAATTAGATTTGGACCCTGAAACTTTTACTCTGGTGAGCGATAAAGGGCCATCATGGCCCTCTTTGTTTGTTGTCATTTGTAACCTTCGAGGCATAAACTTGGTAGGAAAGTTGACCCGAAAGCGTGTTTTTTGCACTTGCAATTTTACGTAATTTCCATGTCACATATTTGTTTTTCAATATCAAAAGTGTCTTCATTTTTGGCTCCAAAGTCTACAGAAATGTCAAGTAACATTGTATTAGTTGGGTTTTGCCCTCTGAAAAAAGCAGTATAAGTTGGGTTTTGCCCTCTGAAAAAAGCAGTAATCCTGTTGGTTTTTTAGCTCACCTGTGCAAGGTGAGCTTTTGTGATCACTGAATGTCCGGGGTCGTCTGTCCGTCTGTTAACAATTTCCTACAAATGACTTCTTTTACTAAACCAATGGACAGATTTCAAAATAACTTCACATGAATGGTCCTTAGGTGGTCCACTTTCAAAGTTGTTCAAAGAATTTAATTCCAAGTAGAACTTTGGCTGTTGCGGCATCAGAAAAGGGGAAAATTGCCAAATCTTAAAAAATCTTGTCCAAATGTGCTGGCCCGATTTAAAAATTATTTTGCACAAATGTTCCTTAGGGCACCCTCTACCAAGATTGTTCAAATATTTCTGATCCGTTGAAAAACATGGCCGCAAGGGGGTGGGGCTTGTTTTCCTTATATGTGCATTCTTAAAACTTTAAAAAATCTTCTTGTCAAAAAGTACTGGCCAGATTTCAAAATAACTTCACAGAAATGGTCCTAAGGTGATCTGATCCCCTTTCAATGTTGTTCAAAGAATTTAATTCAAAGTAGAACTTTGGTTGCTGCGGCATTAGAAAAGGGGAAAATTGCCAAATAATTAAATAACTTTTTGTCCAAAAGTGCTGGCCCGATTTAAAAATTATTTTGCACAAATGTTCCTAAGGGCACCCTCTATGAAGATTGTTGAAAAACTTAAAATCTACATGCTTCATATTATGAATCCTATAGATCAGGTGAGCGATCCAGGGCCATCATGGCCCTCTTGTTTTGTCATTTGTAACCTTGAAGAGTATTTTTGAGGCATAAACTTTGCAGGAAAGTGTTTTTAGCTCACCTGTGCACAAATTGCTCAGGATGAGTTATTGTGATCGCCAAATGTCCGGTGTGCGTCGTCCGTTGTCTGCAACTTTTTCTCCTCTGTAACCAGTTGGTCTATTGGGATGAAACTTCACAGAAAGCATCCTCCTCTCAATGTCCTCACCATATTTCCGCTTTTCGTATTGATTAGTCAATAGACCTGGAACTAGCGCAGTTTTAGTCTTTGTGCCAAGATTTAATGACCGTGAACAGTATTGAACCTCGATTTTTGACTTTACCCAAATGAGTTATTGTTGCTGAAATGACTAATCTTGTTGTATAATTCAGGTGAGCACTTCCAGGACCTCGTGGCCCTCTTGTTTTGCACTTGCAATCTTACGTAATTCCATGTTACATATTTGTTTTTCACTATCAAAGTGTTCATTTTTAGGTCAAAAGTCTACAGAAATGTTAAGTAACATTGTATATAAGTCGGGGAGTCCGCTGTGGTCGAGTGGTTAGCGTCGGGAGATTTTAAAACTGGGGGTCCCGGGTTCGATCTCTGGTCGCTGCACTACGGTCATAGTGGAGTGCCCTCGGGCAAGGCACATTTTCTAGCCTAGTACTGGTTTGTTTACCCAGGGATCATGGATAAGTTGCCGCGATATAACTAAAATAATGTTGAAAGCGGCGTAAAACCTTAATAAATAAACAAGTATATAAGTTGGGTTTTCCCGGTGAAAAAAGCAGTAATCCTGTTTTTAGCTTGCCTGAGCACAAAGTGCTTAAGGGCGAGTTATTGTGATCCTCAGTTGTCCGTCGTGCGCCCGTCTACATCTTCTCCTCAGTAACCAGCAGGTCAATTGGGCTGAAAATTTACAGGAAGCATCCTCCCAATGGCCTCACCGGATTTCCTTCAAATTGTTGGGATCCATGCATAATTCTGGTTTCCATGGCAACGAAATGAAAAAAACATTAAATTCTTCTTTTGAAACTTGGCAGATTTTAAAAAAAAATTGTAGAAATGTTCCTTGGGTAACCCTCTATCAGATTCCTACAAGCCATGTTGATTGGTTAAAAAACGTGGCCGCCAGGGAGCGGGGCTATTTTGCCATATATGGCTTTAGTGAAAACTTAAAAAATCTTCTTCTTCGAAAGTGTCGGGCCTATTTTCAAATAATTTTATAGAAATGTTCCTTGGGTGACCCTCTATCAGATTCCTTCAAACCATGTTGATTAGTGTTATAACATGGCCGCCAGGAGGCAGGGCTATTTTGCCTTATGTGGCTTTTGTGTAAACTTAAAAAACCTTCTTCTCCAAAAATGTCAGGCCAATTTTCCAATCATTTTGTAGATATGTGCCTTAAGTGACCAACTGTCCCTCTATCCTTCAAGCCATGTTGATTGGTCGAAAATCATGACCTCTATGGGGAGGGGCTATTTTGCCTTGTATGGCTATTGTGAAAACTTGAAAAATCTTCTTCTCCAAAAGTGTCGGGCCAATTTTCAAATAATTTTGTAGAAATGTTCCTAGGGTAACCCTCTAGCAGCTGATTTGTTGGAAACTATGGCCCCCCCAGTTGGGTGGGGCTAACATGGCTAAAGTGAAGGGGGAAAAATCAGGTGAGCAATCCAGGGCCATCATGGCCCTCTTGTTTTGTTATTTGTAACCTTGAACAGTATTTATGAGGCAGAAAGTGTTTCTTTTGCATTTACTATTACTATTACCATTGCAAAATTTCAGTGAATTTTACACTGAGCAATTTATAAATGGTACAAAACAGCCATAATCAGTTTGCTAATGTTATAAGTTTCAAATAAGCGGAATGATTGTTATGCCCCCCTTCGAAGAAGAGATGGCATACTGCTTTGCACATGTCCGTCAGTCGGTATTCTTTTTGTTTCCGATCAATAACTTGAGAACGCGTTGACCTACCCTCCTCAAACATGGTCTGTACATCCCTCCTTGGTAGTAGAAGAATCCTATTGATTTGTAATGAACATTCTCACAAGGCAATATAAAAAATGCCACTTGGGTCCTAGGTATTATTGAATTTATATATTTTCCCCAATATTTTGGTTGCCAACTGGTAATTTTTTTGTCAAGGTCTTTGTTGACAGCATGAAATAGGCTTGGAGAAATTTTTCAAACACTTATTGGTGTAAACAAACATTAAAGGAAACCGACTCGGTAACGATAACACGTTTCTTTTGTTATACCTAAGGTATTTTAGTCGAGTTTGAAGTTTTTATTTTGTTTTGTCAAATTAACGGTAGAGTTGAATTTATAATTTGTTTTGTCAAATTAATGGCTTATGTTAGATAGGCTAGACAAGCCAACATGTTTATAAAATGTTTTTATGTGCTTTACTGTCAATCAGAAAAGTATTTGTCAGAATTATGTTGGGTGTCAGCCTTCACTGTAGTGGTATTTTGTCTGGCGTGCGTCATCAACATTTACCCTTGTTAACACTCTACAGGCTACATTTTGCATCCAATCACCATGAAAGTTTGTCAGAACATTCGTCTCCATCAAATCTAGGTCGAGTTCAAAAGTGGGTCATGTCCAGTCAAAACCATGTCACTAGGTCAAATTTAGGGAAAATCTTGTTAACACTCTGGAAGCTATAATTTTGGATTTAGCATGTTGAAATTTTGTCAAAATGTTTGCCTTAAGTGATACGTAGGTCAAGTTCGAAACTGGGTCATGTCAGGTCAAAAACTAGGGCACTAGGTAAAATTTAAGGAAATTCTTGTTAACACTTTTGAAGCCATATTTTTTACTTGAGCGTGTTGAAACTTTGTCGGAATGTATGTCCTTGTGATATTTAGGCAAAGTTCGAAACTGGGTCATGTCCGGTCAAAAACTAGGTCACTACGTCAAATTTGTGGAAACTCTTGTTAACACTCTGGAAGCAACATTTTTGGCTTGAGCATGTTTAAACTTTGTTAAAATGTTCGTCTTAGTGATATATAGGCCAAGTTTGAAACTAGGTCATTGGGTCAAATTTAAGGAATATCTTGTTGACATTTAGGTGATCGATCCAGGGCCATCATGGCCCTCTCGTTTAATAAGTTTCATCAAGATACCTGCAGATTCCTTCATATATCTTTATTATAAACTTCACAGTAACATTGTGGTAGAGTTGGGCTGGTAAAGGTCGCTGCTCGGGACAGGTTGAAAATCTGACAAGATGATAGATTACATGATATACTTTGTTTTGTGAGCTGTTTAATTTTTAGTTTAAATAAAACATAAGTCTTTGCTATTTTGATTTTGTCTTGTTTTTTGTTTGTTTAAAATCTTGTTGAAAAAATTTAGTACAACATTGCTATAATTATATGACATGTAATATAGAATTTTTGTGCTTATGACATTTTACGGCGTTTTCAGTAAACTGAGTGCTGGCAAAAATTGTAGTCAAATGCATAAGAAGCAGACAACTACTTAATCACGATAAAACGAGTTTTGTTAGAATTTGGTTACACATTTTTCATATTCTAATATAAATATTCAGTAAACCGTAATGTATGCAAATTCCATTTAAAAAATAAAATATGTCATAACAGCAAAATCCCAGATTGCGGTCATATAAAAGTATGTAGTGCATATCGAAAGGAAGTCTAGTCCTAGATAATTGTTATAAGTACATGTACTTCAAATGCTTTGCGAAAGTATGGACATAAAACCTCAAATGTTGGACGAATAACCACACTGGACGGCCAGTCAAGTTTCAACCCACAAGCTAGCTTTGTACATAATTGCACCTCACGAGTCATTATCCTCACAAGTACCTCCTCATGCGTTCGTCCGTCTGTCTGTCCGTCTGTCCACATTTCTTGTAAGCACTACTCCTCCTAAACGGCTCAATGGATTTGGTTCAAACTTTACATGAAGGTTACACATCATATGTAGATATGCATGAAGGAAGATCATACGCCTCGGACTCTTCCAAGGGGAGATAATTTAACTTAGAGGTTATCTGCGAGGGACTCCTGTGCACATACCTCCACATTTCTTGTAAGCACTACTCCTCCTAAACGGCTCAATGCATTTGGTTCAAACTTTACATGAAGGTTACACATCATATGTAGATATGCATGAAGGAAGATCATACGCCTCGGATTCTTCCAAGGGGAGATAATTCAACTTAGAGGTTACCTGCGAGGGACTCCTGTGCACATACCTTGTAAGCGCTACTCCTCCTAAAAGGCTCAGTTGATTTGATTCAAACTGTATATGTTTCTGACCGTATCTTTTCAAAACTTGGTCAATGTCATAACTATAATGTGTAGTTGTGCATTAAGCGGCGATTTTCCGGTTCATTGATATTTGCAAGATTTATGTCCCTTGTAACTTTGTCCGTACGTCCGTATGTCCATTTCTTGTGAACGCAACTCCTCCTACGTTTCTGACCGTATCTTTTCAAAACTTGGTCAATGTCATAACTATAATGTGTAGATGTGCATGAAGCGGCGATTTTCCGGTTCATTGATATTTGCAAGATTTATGTCCCTTGTAACTTTGTCCGTACGTCCGTACGTCCATTTCTTGTAACGCAACTCCTCCTACGTTTCTGACCGAATCTTTTCAAAACTTGGTCAATGTCATGACTATAATGGGTAGATGTGCATGAAGCGGCGATTTTCCGGTTCATTGATTTTTGCAAGATTTATGTCCCTTGTAACTTAGTCTCTGTAGCTGATTGATATTACGGCTTGTGAACGCAACTCCTCCTACGTTTCGGACTGAATCTTTTCAAAACTTGGTCAATGTCATGACTATAATGGGTAGATGTGCATGAAGCGGCGATTTTCCGGTTCATTGATATTTGCAAGATTTATGTCCCTTGTAACTTAGTCTCTGTAGCTGATTTGATATTGCAGCCTTGTGAACGCAACTCCTCCTATGTTTCTGACCGAATCTTTTCAAAACATACTGTCCAGATTTCAAAATAACTTCACAGGAATGGTCCTTAGGTGGTCCCCTTTCAAAGTTGTTCAAAGAATTTAATTCGAAGTACAATTTTGGTTGCTGCGGCATCAGAAAAGAGGTAAATTTCCAAATCTTAAAAAATCTTCTTGTTTTATTCAGCAGCTTGAAAATTTGTCAGAATGTGTGTCTGAATTATATCTAGGTCAAGTTCGAATATCGGTCATATTGGGTCAGAAACAAGGTAAATAAAGGAAAATATTGTTCAAACTCTGGAGGCCGCATTTTTACTTCAAGCAAGTTGAAACTTTGTCAGAATGTTGTCTTGATGATATCTAGTCCATGTTGGAATATGGATCCTATCGGGTAAAAATATATATATCATTAGGCTAAATGAAGGAAAATCTTGTTAACACTGTGGAGGTTGCATTCAGAATAATTGTCTTGATGTGTTTTGCATTGCAGTACATTATATAATTAAGGTGAGCGATATAAGTGAAAAATTGTTAAAGGTGGCGTTTAACTCCATACAAATTAATTGAGTGGTACCAGATTGTTCTGACATGGCATGATGTAATTCCAGGCAACGTGTTCAACCAATGGGGTACAATTTGTGACGACCAAAAAGAATAAGTGACGACTTTCAAGGCACTGGCGTCCGAGTTTTCTTTTGAGAAAATTTAAAAAAAAACCACACAATACCTGGTTAAACTACTACAAATAGTATTTATATGGTCCATATGACCGTAATGTTATTGTATGAGAAAACTCGGGGAAACCCAAACAAGACCATGTTACTATAAATAGACTCCCTATTGTATTATATATAACAAGACAAGGCCTGATTTTTAATCGAAAAAAAGCGGGGATGGCATATTATTTTGTAGAAATAGGCAGAAGAATGAGTTTTCTCGCGATCCATAGCATCAAAAGGTTTCAGACAACCATAACAACGCTGTACTTGAGCTTAATGTTCATTAAATGTGGACATTTGCAAAAGGCCTGACCGCCATGCGCTGACAAGAGTCATGTTCCGCAGTGAACATTAAATGCGAGTGACACGCTTTAAAAAGAATATTGTACCTGAGCAATGTTTGTTGGGGTTGGCATTAAATAATCTTTCTTCCGTAAAAAATATTATTCATAAACAATACTGTATTTATTTATACTTTTTCGAAAGTTTTATAAATTGTCGTTTGATTAATCTTTCCCTGCGGAATGTTGCAAATTGTGACGTCAGCGCATGCAGTCATTCCATCTGCAAATTTACAAATATAATGAACATTAAGCTTAAGAACGGCGGCATATTGGTCGGTTTGCAAATTTTGATGTGGTGGATCATGAGGAAAATAATTTATGAGCCTGTCTCTACCTGAGACCAGGTCAGTTTAGACGTTTTTCGGCGGAAATTATTGCCCGAACCAAGCAAGGGGGTAAAATGTCATTGCACATCTTGTCATTATTATTATACTATATGGACTGTATAGTGGGGCTATTTATAGTAACACATGAGGGATTCCCCCAGATACCATTACGATAATTTTTATCATAGCGTATGGACAATATAGAGAGACTTTTTGAGTATTTTAACGAGGTATTGTGTGTTTTCCCCCATTTTCTTCTGTATAAGAAATTTGGACGCCTGTGTTCAAGGTGAGGCAATGAAAGATGTTAGTTATAAAAAAAATTGACATTGATTGTAATCAACCAAATATGGTTGGCATAATGTATGATTCATTTACTATTGAACTTTTTATATGGGTATTCAATCCCATATAAAAGTTAGCTGCTGAAAGCTACCTGCTTTTGACAAACCCACAAATTGATTGATTTAGTTGAACGGTATTTCCAGTTATATCACGACTGCCAGTTCACCTTACTTATATATCCTTGCTTTCCTGCATCTGTTCACCTCACAACATTCATCACAGGCAACCGGCTACTGTCATAAATATACTATTTAGCCTATTGGTGGCAGACAAATAGTGCTAGTTAATTTCATTGACTTTTGTCAGTTATTGGAAACCTGAAAGTCCAAGCTTGCAAACCCTTAATTTAAAGCCCTCGTTGTCACCTGCTTATCACAAACCCATGAAAGCCACCTATTTATGGAAAACCCATGAAAGCTACCTATAAATGGCAAACCCATTAAATCCAACTGTTTATAGCAAATCCACAAAAGCCACCTAACAATGGCAAACCCTTGAAAGTCACCTATTTATATCAAACACTTGAAACCTACCTATTTTTGGCTCACCTGTCGCGTAGTGACAAGGTGAGCTTTTGTGTCGTCCGTCGTCTGTCTACAATTTCTTGTGAACACGATAAAGTCTTCATTTATTTTCCGATGTTAACCAAACTTATACAGTAGCTAGATATACATCATGAGAGCTCGATTCCTTTTGAAAACCAGCCAGATCCGCCATGCATGACTGAATTATGGCCCTTTAAAATTGGCAAAATTGTTATAATTGACTTTGTGAACACGATAAAAACTTCATTTATTTGTCACATGTCCTTTACATTGGCAAAATTGACACATTGTTGGATGATGCAGATATTGAAAACAGAAATTATTCTACCTTTACATTCGCTCCTGGAGAAGGTCAACGACCTCTCAGTTTTTTTTCAAGATAAAGATTCAGAATGTTCCCTAAGTGACCCACTATCAGATTCCTTCAAGCCATGTTGATTGGTCGAAAACTATGGTCACCAGGGAGCGCGGCTTATATGGCTAAAATAAAAATATATAAAATCAGGTGAGCGATATAGGGCCATGATGGCCCTCTTGTTTTTAAACCATATTGAAACTAAAATTCCACCCGTCTTTCATTTATGATCTCAAGGAAACTTCTAGGATTATACAGACTGAGCTACCGAGGCTCGGCTGCTTAAATTGTATGATTCGTTTTACATGTAGAACTTAAGCAACACTTGGTATGTGATTTTTACAACACATAGCTGTGTATTTGAACATTTATTTATTGTATTGGTAATATCTCTTGCACGAAAACCATTCAACCAAGATATAAATGTGTATAATTTAAATATGGGTCTGTGGCCCAATTTTTATTTTTTTTCAATATATATTTCTTTTGAATACATTAAACATGCTTAATTTGTGATAAGTCATTATAAATAATAAAACTACTTCATAATGTACAACGTACATATAGCATACATATAAAAACAATTTAAATGATTTATTTTTATTACAGCTTGTTTCCCAAATCAGACGATTCAATTCACAAATCCAAATTCCGCTACCTTCGCTTATTACAGAGCTTTCTATTCTGACGCCGGTGGTAATACCATAAATTGTACACAAAACAGTGATGACTCTGGTGTTACCGTCATCTTTACGTGTGGTGATACGGTAAGCTTTCGTATTTCATACGATATTTAGAACAGGAACATTAGATATCTAAGCTACATGCATCTTAATAGGAATGCTATATCTTTTTGCATTCTGAGCACAATTCGCACGTAGCCATACCTGGGTGTTTGGTATTGTCGTTCATTGGCTTTTAATGTCTTTTGGCACCTGCTCCGAAATAATTTAGAATATTCCTTCGTTGTTGACTGTACTACCTCCTCAAACACACGCAGTCTTCTCTTGGAATCTTTGTAAAACCAGTGATCATGTCATGGATGAAGACTTAAGACTTGTTTTAGTTAGTGTGAACACTTCTGCATATACATGAATACAGTGCGAAAACTTATGCATATGGCTACATTATTCAACCACTGCAGTTGAACATGGAATTATATATATTTAGAATGTCGCTGTCAAGACTGCTAAGTTGTTATTATAGGAACATTCAAGGTATTTTTTGACGCAATACATTTATCATTCACAAGCGCGTACGCGGTTCTTGTTTTGTGTTAATGTAAATGATCATTTAATCCGTTCTCTAACTTTCATACACAGCCTAACAATATCACTGCCTATTTCTCGGACCGAACTTTGAGTGATGACGATATAATTGGAGGAGCAGGTGTCAAGTATACATTCCAGTGTGCACCTTTGAATGACTATAACGTAACCTTGCTTGGAAACCTGACTGCAGTGAGGTATTTACATTTCGCTAATTTTATTCGTTAAAGCTTAGTTTCTTACAGAACAGCTTTTTGCATATACAGTTCGGAAAAACTAGTGCATGTCTTGATAACACATGGTTCACTTTTGTATTACTTTAAGTCATTATTATCTATTAAACATCAACGAATGCTGAAACATTATTATTCAAAGTCTTCCAAGTCGTGGTCTGAACTTGATATGGCTATCTTACCAGGCAGGGGCGATTTAGTTGGTCTAATCTCCTGTAAACTCTGTTACGACTTAAAAGTTCTTCAATTATCCTATCAGATCATGGAGATTAAGCTAATTTCAATATTAACACAATGCTGTACTTATGCTGTTGAATTCACGTAATCGTCTTGTACTTGGTTTCCAGCGTTAACCACACTGTTGAATCATCGGATCCATTCTATGATATCACCGCTAACTTCTATTTTGGTGGAATTGCTGTTACTACGGCCACAGTAGGACAGGACCTGACTTTCACCATCAATGGACCAAGTAAGATGGTTACATTTCTTTGTATATATATATATATATTGCTTAGCTTTCAACGCCAACTCATAGAATTAATTCCATGCAGTCATCCGTTATTTAGCAAACCAAGATAATTGAAAACATCATAAATTTACTATTTCCTAAAATTCTTACTTTACAGGACTTTTACACACACACAAACATCTCAAGAAAGTGATTAGTTTCTATGTTTTTTTCTACGATTTGAAGTAAATTCTACGACACTCTCTCGATGTATGTTTTCAGAACATCCATCTAATAATGTAGATTTATTAGCGTCCAAGTTTTCAACAATTTTTCAGTCATATCACTGCGGCCAGTTCACCTACTCGTACTACTTTCTTGGCTTTCTCACACCAGTACTTCATACAACACTCTTTCCAAGCAACTGGCTGATTTTCTACAAACTGACGATCGCCCATTGGTTGAAGATGAACAACGCTTGTCACAATGACTTCTCAAACGTCGGAAAGAATGTTGGCCGAGCTGGGGTTCGAACTCACAACCCCTGAATTTGACAGCCCGCGTCGCTACCGACTGAGCTACAGTCTGTTAAATAGAGAAATATAGTCATCATTGTAATTGATAATTAATATGATTATTGTTATCTGAGTTATATACTCATTTCAGGTGACTATACCATGAAGCCTTTAACCTGTGTTGCAACAAGCGGAACCAATAGTAAGGCTCTCATCACAGACGGGTATGTTCACGAAAGTCATGCACTTATTTTATTCTCTTTCCTTCACATTATACAATGTATAACTACTTATTCGAGCAATGTCTGTTTCTATAGACTCTCAAACATTTCATTTCCATGGTGTTTTGCTTATTTTCTTGTATTTTTCAGCTGCTCCGATGATCTCAATCTGGTGGGTCATTTTATCATAGACTCGAGCGCTACCCACGAGGTTGATTACGACATGATATTCCATGCATTCAAGTTCTTCGACGCTGAAACTGTGGATTTGGCGTGTACTGTCAAAATTTGTATCACCGCTGGTACCTGTGACTTTGTAAGTCTTAGACTTTAGTATTTTGACATGTAAAAATATATCACTTATCAATCGTTTAATTTATACTGTAGAGATGTTGCAATTAGAAATACACTGCGATATTGCACATGAATTTGAATTCATCTTAAAGGTAAATCGCTTGACACTTCATCGATTGTTACAGCCTTCTTCAAAAGAAATCCTGAACCATTTTAAGCAATTTCCGTAACATTTGGCATATTTGATTGAAAAAGCATGGATTTAATTTATAGATCTGTATCTACTCTTGAACCTTAAATAAGAAGTAAATTTGTATAACTCTTGACTAAACACTTATGTCAATAGATGATTCGCTGCAAAGACTCTAATCGTGCGATGCAAAGCTGCAGGTTGGTCATTCTTTCCCATTTCCGAAGGTTTTATTTTCACTGTATCTGAATGATGACTGGGATATCCAGGGTGTAAATCCGTGATTTATTTCAGAGGGGTTAAATTATCCAAGTAGCTGAAATACAAGTTGGATGGAATCGATCCATCTAAATGTCGGTTGCATTTACCAACATTGATTTTTTTTTATCTTTAGCTCGACTTTTCGAAGAAAAGCCTAACTATACTACTCTCGTCGGCGTTGGTGTCACACCTAAGTTTTTTGTACCACCTCACTTCTTTTCAAAAACCATTATAGAGTTAAAGCTTAACATAACTCTGTCAAGTTATTTTTAAGAAATATGGCCCTTTTTCGATTTAGAATTTTAGTTATTCATACCAAATTAATGTTTTAAAAAATATATATATATAGCTTAAACACTTACAAAAATCTTTTTACCATCATTACCTCCCAAGAGTGCATCATTCAGTAAAGGTTTTTGTAAGAATGATTATCCTTTTTCGACTGATAAGTACGTACCACCAAAAAAGTGTTTTATTGGCAAGCACAAGTCGAGCGCGCAGTCCTCCAACAGCTTATTTGACCATATTTTTTACAAATAATGGTTACACATTTGTCGAAACTTAGTCTATAAAATTTCTCTACAACAACTAGATATTTACTTCAGACGTGTCCGTCTCGACGAAGGAGGCGTGCACTCTCTGGCAACGATGCAGATGACGATGGTGCCGAAATCGAATCGTTCACCAAAAGATTGATAATCAGTGATGTTGTTCTCGGAGGATCGACTCGCGCTAATGGTAAGACTACTACATGTATTTGTCAACAAGGCAAGGCTACATGTACAGGTGTCTTTTTATTTGTAAGACGATCAGTCGTCAAAACCTTCCATGTACGTCTATATTGAATATATACCTGATAGTATCCCTTTATCGTAGACTTAAAACGTTTAACTAACATGGGACTACTCGATCGATAATTTGGTACTTATTTTGGTTATTGATTCTAATTATAACCATTCCATTTTTAGAAAAACGTGTACCAATTTGTAATGTAGTTAACTGACGTCGAAAAATTACAGAAACGTACTCGGTTTGAGCGAATCGTGTTCAAGGCAAGGCTGGACAATTAGTTTACGCGGTCAATACCGTGTCCGGATTATTCCAAACTTATCTTTATAACGGCCCTTTATAATTTCAGGATCTCTCTGTTTGACATTGGCCATGCTGTTTGTATTCATGAAGGCTTGAAGATTGACCGATAGCTACTTTATTATTGATTTAAATATTCTGTTATTGCTATGTTATATTCTGTAATAACAATCTAATAAACATGTGTGCATCCAATCTCTTTTAAATTTCATATAGCGACCCAAGTCGGTTATGTAACAACGCGTCCTGAGTAAATTACACCTTTAGTCCATTTATCCCAAGATCGGCTTTTCAGTAGTTCTCTTACAAGCACAGTGCAAAGAAATGCCATTAAAAGGCATTTGGTATGGCTGTGCCTGAGATCGAACACACAAATCCGTTATCGAGCCTCGCTCTCTTACCTCGACTTCAAACGTTTTGTATCTCCTGCCTTGTCAGGGTGATTAGTCTTAAGAGAATCAATTGCCTCCTGGTCCGTGAGAGCCCCGGTAGCTCAGTCGGTAGCGACGCGGGCTGTCATTCCAGGGGTTTTGAGTTCGAATCCCGGCTCGGCCAACTTTCTTTCCGACGATTGACAAAAGTCAATGCGACATGCGTCATTCGTCTTCCACCAATGGGCTTAGTCTATGAGGAAAAGCAGCCAGTTGCTTGGGAAGATGGTTGTGTGGTGTACTGGTGTGAGGAAACCAGGAAATGCATGAGTAGGTGAACTGGCTGCGTGATATAACTGAGAAATTGTTAAAAATGGCGTTAAACCCCAATCAATCCTGGTCCGTGAGCGCTGACTGAAGGCAAAAACACCAAGAAAAAGTATTCTTCATCTTGCGATAACTGTTCACGTTTGATGTTCCCAAAGGGCAACACATCTCGTTGTTACATCTAAACTGGCAATTGTTCTGTTTATTTGTTCACTTCATGTCTTGCCTTATTGCAAAGTAAGACCAGATAAACCAATGGTGTAAACGGTTTTGAAGCCGTAAATTGACCAAGACGAGTCTACTGTTTCTCAACAATTCACTAGAAAATCAATTTATACATTGATATCAACATTAAACTTTCATCTAGATATTGGGCGTTTTACACGTTTTACTATCTGACCCTTTTGTGTGGGTGTTCAACAAAAGCCTCGGAAATTGAGTACCCACATAGGATTTGGTTGGATAATATGGGATATATTGCTATGTAAAGGGCTGTATACTAAGTGTTCCCGCCATATCTGGACCTATAAATAATCGCGTTCCAGTTCGTTAACCACAACTGGTGTTTTTTAGACTAAAAGAGGACTACGACTGTTATAAATTATTGTCGACGTTCATTATGCAAACCAATACAAATAGTTTAAATCGAATGAGCATAGAAAGGCAACGAAAAGATGTATACACTGGCGAACAGTCAATGCTGTGAATGTGCATAGCCTCATCACGGCTTACACTGTTTTTTAACCGCCGCAGGAATAACTTCTGACCAAACAAACGGCGAATGATACCACTGAAATTCATGTACGATTACTTATTCATTGTCGCTAATTGATTACTTATTCAAATGTTAAAATAGTTAAGTAACCTGGAAAACCCAGGTTACCATAGCAACGGGAAATATATTTGGTTAATCTCTATGTTTAAACGATACCTCGTTCTAAACCACAGAGCCAGTTTTGACCAAGCTTCATAGGAATGTTCCTAAGGTGATGTCTATTAGAATGTTTCACACGGAAGGTCAAAGGGAAGTAAGTCATTTTCCATAGGCGACCATTATGGGTTATGGCTCGTTACTAGACAATGGATGAACACATATACCTGTATCAAATTAAAGATCATTCTTAGAACGGCCTAAAAAGCTAACCAAACATACATGCTCACTATTTGTTGACAGAGCTAAATGGTCAAATTAAAGGTGACCCTTATCCCGCACTGAAATTTACTTTCAATTTCAGAAAATACAGCATGTTCTGAAAATGGCTATTAGAGTGTCAACATAGCTAAAAGCAAACACTATTTTGGTTATAAATCACTCACAGGTTAATCAACTTAAAAAACAACACTTTCAACAAAATCATTATTGTCCAATGGGAGACAACTTCAATCTCATATTCATCTGAAATTCCCTGGACAAAATTGTCTGCCCGACAAGCCGATCCGATTTACTTCCCTTTGACCAATGGAAAATATTTTTGTCCAAAGATCTGGCCTGATTTAAACATAATTTGGCACATATATGCTTCCGTTCAAATTATTCCGATCCGTTGAAACCGGTCCCAATAGCGACGCGGGCTATCAATCAGGGGCTTGTAAGTTCGAGCCCCAACTCGGCAAATATTAATTCCGACGTTTGACAAAAGTTAATGCGACGAGTTAATACGACGAGCGTCATTCATCTTCCACCAATGGGCTAACAGTTTATGTGAACATGCAGCCAGTTGCTTGACAAAACTGTTGTGTGGAATATTGGTGTGAGAAAACTAAGAAACACAGGACAACTGGGAGCCGTGACATGACTGAGCATCATTCATCTTCCACCAATGGGCTAACAGTTTATGTGAACATGCAGCCAGTTGCTTGACAAAACTGTTGTGTGGAATATTGGTGTGAGAAAACTAAGAAACACAGGACAACTGGGAGCCGTGACATGACTGAGCATCATTTAAAACTGCCAATAACTCAAATTAATCAATTGATAAAACCGATCCGTTGAGAAACAAAGCCGCTAGGTGTCGGGGTTCGATTTAATTCTATTCACTAAGATGAACGATGTAGGTCGCACCGCCCTCTCGTTTCAGTTTTATTGTACAATAATTTTATTTCTTGTGTAAAAATTGTGTGTTATCGTTAATGAAATGTCGTAATTTGTAAAAAAAAAATGTTTTCTGTCTTGAAAGTTATACTAGGTATATATTAAAAGGAAAACTTCGTTGCAGTTTTGAGACATGGCTTTGTATTGTCTACTCGGTTTAGTCAAATTGACATCTCTCTCGACCTTCGTTCTTGCGAGATATCAATTGTCCACGACCCTCGTTGTATACTAAAACCAATATCGCTACTGCAACATCATATTATGCGAGGATATGCAGAAAGCTCCGAATATGAAACAATAAATATTCAGTAGCGTCGAAATCATTTTGCCAAATGTGTCAATCGTCGTCTACTACAGACGCGTTAAATCTCGTCTGAAAGATAAAGAAGGTAATACAAATCGTTTATTATCGTGACCTGTGTGAATTTTAAATATATGAATAACAAGTTGTATGCAAAGTTACCACAACCGATCCGATTGGTCTATAAGACACCATCAATAAAAATATAATATTAACGCATAAAGTCACAAGAAATTAGTTATTCACCTTTATACGGTATGTGGAAATAAGACATCGCCCAGTATACACTTAACACAACATGTAACTGTGCAGGTATACATTTAGCAGTATTTTGTTCAACATTTGTCTTATAGTGATGACAATTTCATGATATATTGAATGATATATGTCATTTGATCGTATTAATTTCAAGTCAAAAACACTCAACAATCGAACACAAAATATGGATAGAGGTGATGATGTTGGAAAAACCAAACCTGCAATCGTCGAAACAGATTATTTCGTGGATTGGATGAAAGACGAATGGTGAGTGTGTCCACCCTGACTGTTAAGATTGTATGGCAAAGCCTTCACATTGACATTGACTCTTAAACCCGTTCGTCTTGCAGATGCATTTGTAGCAGACGATGAGCATTTATTCAACTCTATTTAATTTTTTATTTAACTTTCATTTCTAGAGATTCGCCATATATTTGCTTATCTATTTTAAGGTTGCCTTCTGCATATTTGATGTAAAATGAGAAACGGGGTTAAAAAAAGCATTGAAGATCTCGAGATAATTCAGTCAGATTATCGTTACTAACATATACAGGTTGCAAGGTTAATTAACATACAAAATACATCGCCAAGAAATAAAACTTCTTCGCTAGTTCATAATACAACGTGTATTACCTTCCCATAAGTCATGATGAGAAAGTAATACACAAAGCAATCTTATTGGTTGATTGCATGGTGTTTAACGCCGCTGTCAGAAATGTGTCTGTTATCTCTAGGCGTTTCCTAAATGTATGGCTTCACACGCTTCGCAAATTTGGTTCTATTAGGCCGATTATTTTGATATATTCTATAAGAGTGTACATGTATTTGATATTATTACTATTGATATTTATCTTTCATTAAATATCATTACTTGTTAAAGACAGTGATAGAAAGTCAATTGTTGGTAACTATAACTTACTATAGTACGATCGATATCAGACTATTGTGTCAGGTCCTTAAGTTATTCTGGTTTTATTTTTCAGTGATGTGTTTTATAGACACAAGAACAAAAATAAACGAGAGAAATATTCAAGAATCTAAAATCTGCGTTAGTTTGTTTCGTAGTTTACACCTTTCAGTTATATCACGGCGCTTTCTGGATAAGCTACCAGTACTACTAGTCCATTTATCCTGAAACCAGGGAGTCAGTTGTAATGATAACCCGCAAATTCAGAGCACCAAGGAGGGGAAGTCGTTAATGAAACGTTGTTAAAGTA
Organism: Serripes groenlandicus; assembly: GCA_031761405.1. Taxonomy (NCBI): domain Eukaryota; kingdom Metazoa; phylum Mollusca; class Bivalvia; order Cardiida; family Cardiidae; genus Serripes; species Serripes groenlandicus. The sequence goes on from JASEVX010000003.1 coordinate 98,625,128, forward strand.
TTTTGCATGACCCGGCCGGGGAGCGAAACTGCGACCGCCCGCTTACGATACGAACGCTCTAAGTACTGCTCCACCACCCATGCTATTAATATAAGGAAGAATGTGAATATATACCTTGGCAAAACTCGACGATCATAATGTAGCGTTCATTCTTGTCCCATTTTATAAATTATACTTCAGTTTCAAGATAGTGTAAGTGTATTAGCACAGGCTGATCTGGATATACACTGCTCACAACAGCCACAGTGTACCTCTTCGCACGTCCGGATCTTCATTTGAAATAGAATGTTTGTTTTGCTTAAATAACCACTACACCAGCTGTTTACAAAAATAAGCGTAGCCGGGTCGTGGTAAACAAAAGGTGGAGCAAAGTCTTATTAAGAACGTAATTAGAACGCCATTATCGTACACGCAGCGTAGTAGCATCGTGGTGATATCTCTGTTGTCGTATTAAAAACGCAACCATTTGTCTGACAACTATTACCTCTTCCATCTGGATTTCAACCAGCATCTGTTCTTGTTGGTGCAGAGCCAGTTAAATCAAATCAGTATCAGGCCCGTTCATCTGCGAAGTTGGGAAAGAACTAAAGAAATGCATGAACACCCCCGACTAATATAGACATCGCCAACAATCGTACTAGAAGCGTACTAGAAGCGTAATCTGGTCAGCACCAGCGTAGCGACATCGTCCTACAGTCTTTTAGACATATGTAACAGCGTAATCTGGTCATGTATGTCATAGAGGACACGTAGTAAAAACGACCGCTTAGTCGGCATTAGTCTGGGTGTAATCGTAGTGGCAGCGAGTCGGCAGCGCTTTTGACGTAGTTCTAAGCATGACATTACAGTCGAGATGTGGTCTTTAATTTGCCACATTGCTGGATTTTGACGGCGATAATGCCTCGATTTAATAACCTTTTTTAAGATCAGGGATGATAAGGATTATCGGCATGATCTTCGTATTGCGGCGTTCACACAGTGCCGATTATGGCTCACGTTTGAGATCAGACAGCGCTATGACACGAAAAGTGAAAAAGTCAAAAGGTCGGAATACTATCCTTAATGATCTGAAATGTCCTATCATTGTCTGAACGCAGTCCTATACGTTCTTAACAGAGTCCTACATGAGGCTGCCAATGGATCTGTACGATGAATTCCTCGCTCGGGTCACACCCCGCATCACCAAACAAGATACCTGGTGGAGGCAAGAACTTGATCAAGGACTGAAGTGTGCCTGTACCATGAGGCATCTGGCATCCATCGACAGTTACAGCAGCATAACGTGGAACTTCAGGGTTTCTAGTAACACCATGTCAATGTTTGTCCCTGAAGTCTGCCAAGCCATCATTGATGAGTACGCTGCAGAGGTTATCGCCTGCCCCACCACCCCAGCGGCTCACCATCACTACCAGACTCTTCAGCAGATGAATGAATAGTAGAAATAGAAATATCTTTCCTTTGCTTGGTTGTCTTGCAGCTTACTTCGTGGCAGGCACAGGCTTCTTCTTAGCAGTCATAGTGAAGTAACTTAATCCTTATAAAGATGAAATTATATAATTTAAATGGAGACAATCTGCCAATAACTGACGGCGATGCTCCTTGTAGAAATGCTGTGGATGTAGTGAGAATCCGCCGTCGCACGATTCTTTTATAGGACGGGACTATCTCCTGGATCGGTTTTGTAACGGATGTCTTCCGCCAGCGTCGGTTCACTGTCTGATCACTGTCGGATGGAAACGGCTGAATCGAGACGCTTCCTGAACAATATCTGATTGTTGTTGTGATTATATAAATGTTTCTACACATTTTAATAAAGTTTGAATTTCCAGTAACGAATCATAGGACATTTATTTAATCGGGGATGGTCCTATCAAGGACGACAGTAACAATCCGAAATGTTTTGACTGAGGTTTGAGGTCGCAGAGCTGTGTGAACGGTGAACGGGGTATACGTGTAAGCCGAGCCCCAGATTTCAGTCTGCAGCGAAACGGGCTTAATATCAAGGGTTGTGAGTTCGAACCTAATCTTGTCTAATTGGAGAGACTGTTGAGTGGAGTACTGGTGTGATAAAGCCAGGAAACACATGGGTATGTGAACTGGTCGTCGTAATATGACTAAAAAATTGTTGAAAACGGCGTTACGACCCCAATCAATCAATTCATGATGGTTGCCAATCAACACGTCTAGTGAAACGGAGAACTACGACTTCAACTTTCTAAATACAGTAAATGTGCAAACGACTGTTACATTCTACAAGCGTTTATAAACGGTGAACGGTCACGAGAAATACACTACGTGATCGAACCCAGTGTTAATCAACGATTAAACAATATTGAAAACGATCGTATCGTTGGTATAGAGATATCATCCGTCCAGTGTCTACCATTGTTTATCTTTAGCATATACATGCCTGCCGATAACGATCAGTCACTATTTCAATACCCGCGGAAGTCAAATCGTTCAAACCATTACACGCGAATTCAGAACGGACGAAATCGAAAGCGTAGTGAGAATCCTCCAAAAGCGTAAATCTCCTTGGATTGACTGTATCCTTAACGAGCATGTTATACATGCAGGTAAACCGATAGTATATATACTAACATTACTGTTCAACTCTATACTAAAGTACGAAAAGTAACCTCAAAAGTGGCAAACACGCGTTCTTATCCCGATCTACAAGGGCAAAGGAAAAAGCAAATCTGACCCTTCTAGCTATCGTCCTGTCTCTCTTTTGCCGTGCTTTAGTAAATTATTTGAGAAACTGTTATTGAATCGAATACAAGCATATTTATCTCTGTGTAAGATTCAATTCCCATGCCCCCAACAACACGGCTTCCAAAAACAATTAAGTGGTATTACTACGTCGTTCAGCGTCCAAGAAACTGTGTACTACAACGTTGAGCGTCAGAGTGACGTCTATGTCGCCAGTCTTGATCAAAAAGGCGCCTTCGATACAGTCAGACATAAATCCCTAATGCTTAAGCTCGGACGGATGGGACTCGTCGGTAAAATCCTTCGAATCATCCGTGATTCTTATACCGATTTAAATTGCATAATTCGCTACACTAACCAGACGTCCGATACCTTCAACGTGGTGCGCGGGGTACGTCAGGGAGGGGTGATGTCCACATTCCTCTATCTGGTCTACATCAATGCCCTGATAACTGAACTACAAGACAGCAACTTAGGAACAAAGGTATTGTCTACAACGGTTAGCAACCCGTCATTTGCTGATGACATATCATTAACAGCCACCCCCCCCCCCCCCCCCCTTAACCCCTTAAATTACATGACGGATATCGTGTACAAGTATTGCAAAACATGGTGTAAACATTCCAGCATTATGTCGCGAAAAAGATACACGGGTTCTCTCGAAGAACCAGATCTGACATGGCGGAGTCAATGCTCGGTCTGTATAGGGTCTCAAGCACAATCGATAAGAGGAAATTGATGTTCCTTAATGAAATACTGGAGCTACCAGATTCGTGTATAACGAAAGAAATTTATGTCAAGAAGTACTATATGTACATGTCAGACAAAGGTTCAGTTATTCTTGGTTTCGTCCCAGATGTATGCCATATAGTCAACAAGTATAACCTACACTCAATTCTGAAAACTATTTTCAGACTAATTCACTGCCGTCTAAATGTGCATGGAATTCCACTGTACGTAATGTTGTTCACACCCGTGAACAATTCCTACTAAACGAACGTTTGTCGACTCACCCAGATTTCCTGTGTTTTCATACGCTGCAGCCTTGCATTGAACCTTGCATTGTTTAAAAGGTATCAAATGTCAGTACCTTTCGACCTATCATGAGTGCGGTAGCTAAGCTATGGTCACGCCCAACAGTATGTATCAATACTGTCTGCACTATATGTAATCAACCACAACAAGAAGAGATAGTACACAGACTTTCCGATTGCCATGTCATTGTAGGACTGAACCAAAAATTAAAATCTACACTAATCAGAAATTGCAGCAGATCCTTCGCACATGATATATACGCTCTAGATAGCTACTCATTCACGCTTAACACCTTTAATTAATCCATATTATCAATAGATACTTGGGATATCACTCTGATTTACCCCCTCTCCCCCCCCCCCCCCCCCCCCTTAGTTATCATGTCTACATGTACTGTATTTAAGTTTATACATGTTTTGTTCGTTCGTTCGTTCATTTGTTCATTTGTTTGTGTACATTTCTTTTTCTTTTTCATATGTTTGTTTAATGTTTGTAAATTGTACGATATCTCCTACATAGGAGGCAATAAAGAGATTGTATTGTATTGTATTGTATTGTATTGTATTGTATTGTATTGACTCTTCTATGTTGAAAATTGGACCACTTCATTTATCGTCCAACAGGAACTTAGGTAAAATGTAATGTCTAAGTAGCAAACAATGCAGAGTTCGTTACGACCTGTCTCACCTGAATTTGCATTGTTTGCAAAAGCCTTTAATTGTTTTTGACAGCGAAAGAGTTCAAACATTCCAGGAGAGGATGGAGGTATAATATATGTAACATAAGAATGTTACTTTCATCTTATTTATTGATTGATTGGTTTGGGTTTAACGCTGTTTTCAACAATGTTTCTGTGTAAGATTGAAGCAATGCGACTTTTAAAGAATAAACTGCAGATGACTTTGAGTCATGTCCCGGATACGCACGTACGTTATATATTACGGAATTCCGTTAGAGCCATCTGCATATTCGCCTTTGAATAAAATAATCTGAAACGCGAAAACACGAAAACGCGAAAGTACGATGACGAAAACGCGAAGCTACGATGACGAAATTGCGAAAGTACGATGACGAAAACTCGAAAACGCGAAAACACGATGATGAAAATGCTATACAATTTCGCGTTTTCTACGGAATTCCGTTAGGGCCATCTGCATATTCGCCTTTGAATAAAATATTCTGAAACGCGAAAACACGAAAACGCGAAAGTACGATGACGAAAACGCGAAGCTACGATGACGAAATTGCGAAAGTACGATGACGAAAACGCGAAAACGCGAAAACACGATGATGAAAATGCGATACAATTTCGCGTTTTCATCATCGTACCTTCGCGTTTTCTTCATCGTACTTTCGCGGTTTCGTGTTTTCGTCATCGTACTTTCGCGTTTTCGTCATCGTAGTTACGCGTTTTCGTCATCGTAGTTTTGCGTTTTCGTCATCGTTCTTTCGCGTTTTCGTCATCGTACTTTCGGGTTTTCGTCATCGTACTTTCGCCTTCCGTAGCGCTTGCGCATACAGGAATTCTCCTTCCACGTGAAAATGTCGGATTCAATTTTCCATTGTATTTTTAATAACAATTGGTGCAAGCCCCATATCCGATTTCAATAAAACAATTATTTCGTTGTAGGCATAGCCTCTCTCAAAATGACTTTGTATGAAGTCGTCCATTTGTTTTGTTTTGTTAATATTATTTTGCGCATGCGTACCGGAAGGCGAAAGTACGATGACGAAAACGCGAAAGTACGATGACGAAAACGCGAAAGTACGATGACGAAAACGCGAAACTACGATGATGAAAACTCGAAAGTACGATGACGAAATCGCGAAAGTACGATGACGAAAACGCGAAAGTACGATGACGAAAACGCGAAAAATCGAAACTACGATGACGAAAACGCGAAAGTACGATGATGAAAACGCGAAATTGTATCGCATTTTCATCATCGTGTTTTCGCGTTTTCGCGTTTTCGTCATCGTACTTTCGCGTTTTCATCATCGTAGTTTCGCGTTTTCGTCATCGTACTTTCGAGATTTCATGTTTTCACGTTTTCGTCATCGTACTTTCGAGTTTTCGTCATCGTGTTTTCGCGTTTTCGTCATCGTACTTTCGTGATTTTGTGTTTTCGCGTTTCAGATAATTTCATTCATAGGCGATGGCCCTAACGGAATTCCGTAAAAATGCGATAAAATTTCGCGTTTTCATCATCGTACTTTCGCGTTTTCGTCATCGTAGTTTCGATTTTTCGCGTTTTCGTCATCGTACTTTCGTGTTTTCGTCATTGTACTTTCGCGATTTCGTGTTATCGCGTTTTCGTCATCGTACTTTCGCGATTTCGTCATCGTACTTTCGAGTTTTCATCATCGTAGTTTCGCGTTTTCGTCATCGTACTTTCGCGTTTTCGTCATCGTACTTTCGCGTTTTCGTCATCGTACTTTCGCCTTCCGGTACGCATGCGCAAAATAATATTAACAAAACAAAACAAATGGACGACTTCATACAAAGTCATTTTGAGAGAGGCTATGCCTACAACGAAATAATTGTTTTATTGAAATCGGATATGGGTATAGATATAAGGTGAGCTTGCACCAATTGTTATTAAAAATACAATGGAAAATTGAATCCGACATTTTCACGTGGAAGGAGAATTCCTGTATGCGCAAGCGCACCGGAAGGCGAAAGTACGATGACGAAAACCCGAAAGTACGATGACGAAAACGCAAAAGAACGATGACGAAAACGCGAAACTACGATGACGAAAACGCGAAACTACGATGTCGAAAACGCGAAAGTACGATGACGAAAACACGAAACCGCGAAAGTACGATGACGAAAACGCGAAGGTACGATGATGAAAACGCGAAATTGTATCGCATTTTCATCATCGTGTTTTCGCGTTTTCGCGTTTTCGTCATCGTACTTTCGCAATTTCGTCATCGTAGCTTCGCGTTTTCGTCATCGTACTTTCGCGTTTTCGTGTTTTCGCGTTTCAGATTATTTTATTCAAAGGCGAATATGCAGATGGCCCTAACAGAATTCCGTACATTTTCATCATCGTGTTTTCGCGTTTTCGCGTTTTCGCGTTTTCGTCATCGTACTTTCGCGTTTTCATCATCGTAGTTTCGCGTTTTCGTCATCGTACTTTCGAGATTTCATGTTTTCACGTTTTCGTCATCGTACTTTCGAGTTTTCGTCATCGTGTTTTCGCGTTTTCGTCATCGTACTTTCGTGATTTTGTGTTTTCGCGTTTCAGATTATTTCATTCATAGGCGATGGCCCTAACGGAATTCCGTAGTTTTCATCTTCGTACCTTCGCGTTTTCGTCATCGTACTTTCGCGGTTTCGTGTTTTCGTCATCGTAGTTTCGCGTTTTCGCGTTTTCGTCATCGTGTTTTCGCGTTTTCGTCATCGTACTTTCGAGTTTTCGTCATCGTAGTTTCGCGTTTCGTCATCGTACTTTCGCGTTTTCGTCATCGTACTTTCGCGTTTTCGTCATCGTACTTTCGCCGTCCGGTGCGCTTGCGCATACAGGAATTCTCCTTCCACGTGAATATATTATATTTTAACGGATATTTCATTGTAGGCATAGCCTCTCTCAAAATGACTTTGTATGAAGTCGTCCATTTGTTTTGGTTTGTTAATATTATTTTGCGCATGCGTACCGGAAGGCGAAAGTACGATGACGAAAACGCGAAAGTACGATGACGAAAACGCGAAACTACGATGATGAAAACTCGAAAGTACGATGACGAAATCGCGAAAGTACGATGACGAAAACGCGAAAACACGAAATCACGAAAGTACGATGACGAAAACGCGAAAACTCGAAACTACGATGACGAAAACGCGAAAGTACGATGATGAAAACGCGAAATTGTATCGCATTTTCATCATCGTGTTTTCGCGTTTTCGTCATCGTACTTTCGCTTTTTCATCATCGTAGTTTCGCGTTTCATGCTTTCGAGATTTCGTGTTTTCGCGTTTTCGTCATCGTACTTTCGAGTTTTCGTCATCGTGTTTTCGCGTTTTCGTCATCGTACTTTCGTGATTTCGTGTTTTCGCGTTTCAGATTATTTCATTCATAGGCGATGGCCATATACCCTTGTGCTTTCTGAGTTGCGCTCACGGATTACCAACCATAGCGAATCTATGACATATACCAGGGACCGTGTATGATGTAAAGGTCACAATACACCAAATAAATTCCTTCTTTGTTTACATGTAAATCAACCAGCTTCAACCCTCGTTTGTCACACTTTCTAAGCATTTCCCAGGTGGAACACCATATATCATTGAAAAGAGATACTTCTTACCTTTAAAATAATCCATAGAAAATGTGGGGTCATGTATTATGCAAGAAAGAACTCGCTCTGTGAAGATAGGGACCGTCCTTTTTACCACAATCCAGCTAGGCATAAAATGGATTTACCCATACTCTACTTTCACTTTCACACAAGGTCAAAATACCTAAAATGATCAAATCAAACAGTTCCAGTTCATCCTTCACATATTCACAAAGAATTTACACCCATTGTCACATATCCAATGCAGTCTGGGCCAGATGTACAACCATTTCTAGGCAAACAAAGTTTTGTTTACGCACTACTTGGCTGTAGATCAAAGGGGCCCGCGGATGTATTTAGCGTAATTTGACCTAAAACATTGAGAAAATTGCTGAAGTTTTCTTTTTTTCTCATCCTAATTATAATCATACTTTCACAGATGTTAAAATGTAGTCCAATAGGTTTAAAAAGTAGAAATACCCTTGAAATACAATATCAGCAAAATAGTGAATTTTCATTATTGAAATTGTTTTATAATTTCTAACTTTATTTCAAATATGAACTGAACCACCTTACCACTTGCCTATAACATGTAAATTTATTAGTCGCCGGGCAGAAGCCCGCGACTTCTGTTTTTAATAGGTTTTCAGAAATGACATGCGAGGGGGGCTTATTATTAGAAAGAAACACAGTTAGATGTCTTGAACATATTACAATTGTGTTTGTTTAAAAACACTAAGTAATGAAACATCTAAAATGAAATAAATATTCCGATGTTTTAAGTATTTGCAGTTTCTTTTTTTTCACTCGCATTTATGTTTTTTTGTTTTATTTACGAAAACAAAACAGTCCTTATAAGCTAGACTGCGGTACTGTATTTTCATATACTACACAACGCGATAACTACAAATCTTTACGTCGCACAGTCTAATTTGTTTACATACGCGCACCTGCTAGCAGACTGTTTATGTGTCAATACCAGCATATTTTTGCGAGTGAAATATTTGGGCCGAATAATATGCATTTCTAATCGTCGATCGTTTACAGGGTTATTTCTTTGACAAATCGCGGTAATTGCAGTGAATTTTCGAGATTTACCGAGTAGTTGGGAGTATACTTTCAGTTTTGCAATATTAGCGGAAGTTTAGAATCGAAATATGTTTCGTGTGCATGCCTATTCAACGAACCCAATATTGATGACGTTTATCGCATACATTTGGGCTTTCGGAAGTCTAAAATTAGTTTAATTTACATATCGCAAATACGATTGGCTGGAATGGTCACGTGTATATTTTGGGTTTTTCCCCCAAGTACGGAAATAGAAGAAATCGATGTTTTTGCACTTAAAGCACATCCTCTACATGATAAAAAGGGCTGTGACCTATCCCAAAAAATCATTTCTGTGTTTATATGTTTACACTTGAGACCACAAAAAACATTGATACCATAGAACTCTTCAAATTGAAGAGCATTATGCAAAATAACAAGGTCACCGATTTAGGTCAGTCACTGAAACAGGGCAGTGTACGATTTATATGTCCACATTTATATTAGTTTTCAAAACATCCGATCATAGCAGGAAAATAATTTAAAATTATTCCAAGCCGGAATCGAGAATGATACTTTAGATTCACTCTAGATTCCTGTTTCCAATTAAAAAACAATAGCTCATCAGTTTGCATGAAAGTTTTACTCAAGGCCCACAGTGTACAGTGCTGGAAAATATATATATTTTTTTCATATTTAATTTTTGAACATTAGCTTAAATCTCATTTATCGATGTAATCTTCACCAGAACACCATGAACCTGTATTATTTGGGATTGGTTCTGTGTGTTATTTGGCTAATGCATCATGTGAGAGAGCTTTTTCCACAATGAACAGAATAAAATCTGACTGGAGGTGTAGGCTTGGTTCTGAAATACTTGATATTTTGATGAGATTAAAGTTGCTAATGTTGCCCTGATTCATGACCCAAAACCTGCTGTGATAAGATGGTGGTTGTCTGGACTAAGACAGAAAATACCCCATATTCTGCCATATGGAGCCAGAAACTGAGACACTTTTTCTAGACTGCTGTATATCTTACACAGTCTCAGCAGCTTTTTTACGCAGCATAATTATATTCCAATGAAGGACATTCACTTCGTTGACAAAAAAATGCAAGTTATGATACATTTTCACTTGACACCACCCCTGATGTTCCAATATGCCCCTCAGTTGATAACTGTTTTTTCAACTACTAAAACGTAAGTGTTATGCATCACTGCAGTATGGATTTCCGGCGACATTGATGCGTTGCATCAACTTTCTCTTGTTAAATTATTATTCTTATAAAGAAAATAGAAAACTATTTATTTTTAAAATTCTATTAGGAGTCAATGTTGCATACAACTATGCAGAGCGCAAGCAAAATGCCTGAAGAGAAACCAGTGACACATTTAAAAGTGTCAAGTACGAAATTAATTGGGTACGAAAGAACCGCTTCGTGAATCATTCTCCTTCGCGGAGTTAGCGTTCTTTACACTCACTTGATAGGAAGAGAGTGTCCATTCAAAGTTTTATCTCAGTTTGTTCTTTTCAATCAACTATAATTAACCGATTGAAGGTGTGTATAAGGGTTTTTGAGCATCTTTGGAGGTTTTTCAACTTGTGTCATTTTCTTTCCTTCTATCATAACATAGCGTCACGCCGTGGAATGGTTTCGAAAAAAAGCGAAGTACGAATAAATAATTTTCCAAATAGAACTGCATTTGTGAAAACAACGCAAAAGATATGTGTTTGTACATGTAAATAATGTAGTTTATTTTAATTGAATGATTAACGTCGTTGTGGTGAATCAAAAATCTTGTTACGTATAAAAGGATTTCTTTGCCAACTAATTAGCCAATCAGAGAGCAGACTGATTCACACGTCATTGTTTCTATTTAAGACATAAATGCAGTAATATTATATGAAATCTACACAAATCAAGACGTCTCCTTGAACCTTTAAAGAATGTTCAGTAATGAAGAATTACCATTAAAAAGAGAAATCGACGTTATTTTATGCTGATTTTGTAATAATACGTGAACATAAGCGTATATGTTGCAAGTCTATTCGGGGACGAGTAAACAAATCTTAAACACCATTAATCAAACATAGACTTAAAACATTGGAAACATGAATTTCTTTTCAAATGTATCACAACTAGGTGTTTTTAAACAATCGCAACCGTAATATGTTCGAGGCATTTACATTAAGTTTACCCTAATAACAACTCGTCCTCCCATGTGAAAACTGAAAAACGAATAAGAATATAGTCAAGATAATGTAAAATTGTGTCTGCTTATCCGGGCTACTTCTTAACCGGACAAAGCCAGATGAAACCGTGCGAATGCAAACACTTGTCGCAAATGTGCTATGTTCGTTTTCAGAAAACTCTTAAACCATATAGTTTCTCCAAAACAAGCTTAAAAACCTTTTTCTTTGTACAATGAAACTGCAGCAGACGACTTTGAAAACATATAGGTAAAAATATTAAAATGATCTATAAATGAAAGCATAATCATTAAATAGAGTTGAAAACAAAGTGGCTTTCAGTCTAGTTATTGAATAGTTTTGGAAAATATGGTGACTTTCTCAGTTTGCCAAACTATTGTCAAAAGACTTCCAGAAAGCGTCTGTATATGGGAAAAGGTTATAAATTCTTGTCAAAGGCAAAGCTGCGTTTATTTAACAATATAACTGTTATGTTCAATACGAAAATACACCATGTTCCAGCGAAACATAGTTGCTTTTCATGAAAGAGAACCGCATCGGTCGTGTAGTGGTAGAGCATCCGCCTCGGGAGTTTGTTGGTTCGATCCCCGGCCGAGTCATGCCAAACAATTTAAAAATTGCAGTATTGGCTGCCCTCCTTGGCGCTCAGGGTTTTGGTTCTGTAACATCGTCATGAGGTCCCATTGGTCGTGGCGCACACTGTGGTAATTGTGGAGGTGATGTGACTCCCTCAGGTGGTGGTGGTGGTGGAGATGTGACTCCCTCAGGTGGTGGTAGTGCTGGTGGTGGATATGCCTCATTGTCATCAAGATTTTTCGAGGAGGGATGACATGTTGAGGCATTCTCGACAAAAGCATAATCGGGGCAATGAGGCATATCCACCACCACCACCTAAGGGAGTCACATCTCCTCCACCACTACCACAGGGTGCGCCACCACCAACGGAACCTCATATGACGATGTTACAGCATCCATTTACCATGATTATATCGGGCCCAACAGGTATGCATATTACATATTTTACTAACTTCATAAAATAGTGAATATTTCAATAAATATATCTTTAGTTTACAATTGTATCGTCCTCATTTTTGATTTATCAAATTCATTTGACTTATTTTTTATTCTGATTAAATTTAAAAAAATATTGTATAATTTTTATATTTTTATCTTTTCAATTTAATTTATAAAACACAAACTTTAAACATGAAAATTATAGTTTCTGATTCACTAATGGAAAGTGTTTATTTTTTCAGCATGTGGGAAGACAACACTTGTCAAGATTTGTTGAAGCATCATAGCATTAGGATGTTCAAATAATAATATGGCTTTACAAGAGATGGCAGCCATTGTACAATGTGATTCAACGCTTGGTGTTACTAAGAGTAGAGTGTATTCAAGGCATCCCTGTGGATTTAGAAGATGATTTCTTTGACCCCCAGACTCAACAGTTTGCTTATTTTGGACGACCTGTATAGTGAAGCTGGCAAAGATAAACGCATAACCGACCTGTTTAATAAGGGATCCCATCATAGACCGTTATCAGTGATTTCTATCAATCAGCATTTGTTTGGAAACAAGGACCCTAAACAAAGGAGAAATTGCCGTTTTCAAATTCTTTCATGTATTGCAATAGATCAATGTTTACATATTCAGAAAATATCTTTGCTAATGAAAAATGATAAATCATTTTTGAGTTCCATTAGCTACACTAGTACTGTACACATGTTTGCATGGGTGATACTTTGGGATAAAATTTAGTTACTTAACGCTCTTATCTCAATTTACCTTACCTGCTTACCAACAACAACAAAAATGCAAATGACATGTCGAAAAAGTCTGACACTACATACATACAGATATTTATACAGGCCAAGTTGACCCATCTGAGTTGACCAGGATTCCTCATCTATGTCCCTGTCACATTGTCACATACAAATTTCTGGTGAGGTAATTGAGAGGATGCTTTCTGTGAAGTTTCATCCTAATTGACCCACTGGTTACTGAGGAGAAGAAGTTGACGGACGACGGACGACGGACGACGCACGACGGACGCCGGACAAAAGGCGATCACAATAACTCACCTTGAGCAAAGCTCAGGTGAGCTAAAAAGTACAGCAGATGTGGAGGAGGTGTATGAACAACTCAAACATGCAATATGTGATCAACTTTATTCTGAGAGAGAATGTTTTCCAGTTACACTATTATTTATCCCTGTATACTATATGAGTAAAACTCTCTCAGCTACTAAAACAGCTTGTTTAAGCCGAAAAATATATGATGATGCTATTTATAGTGCAATTTGCTCAGGGCAAGATCAATACGTAATTGACATAACCATGCATAAATTAAAAAGTGTAAACCCACACATCAGATTTGTCTTGACAACATCTATTTTAGGAATGGGATTTGACCTGAATATTTCAACCATGTACAATCACAACCCATTCCATCCATTCCCCTGGCTTGTGTTAGCTGTTTATTGCCAAGAGTATCAGGACAGGAATATGGGTGACATATAATACCGAAGTATACATTTGCTTAGAACCCGGGTCCCCAATCATGTTAAAGTTGTAGAGTAACAGCCAACATCTCATTGATAAAAGTTTTTAATGTAGAACACTTGCAGACACATTTTGATGCCTTTGTAGCAGATGACTTCTGGGAAGCATTGTGACTAAATGAGATGTTTTTCCTATTTCCACAATGTTTTCTTTTTTATTCAATTATCATTATTTTATTCATATAGAGTTTTCATGTCTTTGAATTAATTCTTTCAAAGGTGCCTGCATGTTGAAAAGGGAAAGTCAACCAAGATATTAACATAAGTTGCACCATATTGCATCAGCAGATGGGAAAGGTTCACTACTTACCTATAACTAACAACATAATTCAGCAGGATAATCCTTAACCCTTTCCCTCTGCAGCAGACGGCTTTTTGTAAACATAGTGACAAAAGAAGAAATTGCTCAAAACAAGCAATTTCTCCTTTTGCCACAATGTTTTCCACTTTTAGTCATCCATTCAATTACAGAGATTTTCTTTTTTTTTTGACAAAATATGTTCAAAGTCATCTGCTGCAGATTTGTCGTATGAGGGAAAGGGTTAAACCATTTCCTGATGCAGGAGACTTTTGAAAACAATTTGTGAATATTGGTCAATCAAGCAATAGCTTATTTCCACAACATTTTCAGCTCTGTATCTGAGCGTTTTCTCCTTTTGTCACAACGTTTTGTAATTCATCTGCTACAGATGCATCAAAATGCTTATGTATGTGGGATTAGGTTAAGAGCAGACTACTGTTAAACAAGAGGGCCATGATGGCCCTGGATCAGTCACCTGATTTTTTTTTTTTAACTTTAGCCATATAAGCCCCTGCCCCCTGGCGGCCATAGTTTTAACTTTGACCAATGTCTTAATTTACTTTTAACTTTTCAATGCTGACATTTCTTAAAGTCTAATCATCTTTGTCTTATTTGAAGATAATTTGGCAGAAATTATTCAAAGGAAAAACTCTACATGGTGTGTTCAAATTGTTTTGATAGGTTAAAAAAATATATGGCCTGAAGGGATCAAGACATGTTGAAATTCATATATTGTATTGCATTAACCCTTTCCCACATACAGACACATTCAGACACCTCTGCTGCAGACGACTTTTAAAAACACTCTTGCAAAGGTAGAAATCTCTCAAAACAAGCAATTTCTCCTTTTGTCACAATGTTTTCAACCATATAAGCCCCTGCCCCCTGGCGGCCATAGTTTTCGACCAATCAACATGGCTTGTAGGAATCTGATAGAGGGTCAACCTAGGAATATTTCTACAAAGTTATTTGAAAATCGGCCAAATACTTTTGGAGGAGAAGATTTTTTAAGTTTTCACTTAAGCCATATAAGGCAAAATAGCCCCGCCCTGTGGCGGCCATGTTTTTCGACCAATCAGCATGGCTTCAAGGAATCTGATAGTGGGTCACCTTAGGAACATTTCTACAAAGTTATTTGAAAATCGGCCTCACACTTTCAGAGGAGAAGATTTTTTAAGTTTTCACTATAGCCATATAAGGCAAAATAGCCCGCCCCCTGGCGGCCATGTTTTTCGACCAATCAACATGGCTTGAAGGAATCTGATAGAGGGTCACACAAGGAAAATTTCTACAAAATTATTTGAAAATCGGACTGACGCTTTCGGAGGAGAAGATTTTTTAAGTTTTCACTATAGCCATATAAGGCAAAATAGCACCCCCCCCCTGGCGGCCATGTTTTTCGACCAATCAACATGGCTTGAAGGAATCTGATAGAGGGTCATCCAAGGAACATTTCTACAAAATGATTTGAAAACTGCCAACCAGTTTGGGAGAAGAAGAATTTTAATTTTTTTTTTCGTTTCGTTGCCATGGAAACCAGAATTTTGCATGGATTCCAAAAATTTGAAGGAAATCCAGTGAGTCATTGAGAGGATGCTTTCTGAGAGTTTCATCCCAATTGACCCACTGGTTACTGAGGAGAAGAAGTTGACGCACGACGCACGACGCACGACAAAAGGCGATCACAATAACTCACATTGAGCAAAGCTCCGGTGAGCTAAAATATCACATCAAATAAATAGTTAACCCTTTCCCATATATACCGATGCATTTTGATGTATCTGGAGGAGATAAATGATGAGACTTTGTGACAAAAGGAGACATATTGCTGTTTTAGATGTAATAACATTGTACATAAGATGTATTCAATAATGTTCCTTCATTTATAATACTGTGTTATTTATTTTCATCTGAATTGATAAATGACTAAAAATATGGCATTTTGATCAAAACCAATGTCTTAATTTACTTTTAACTTTTCAATGCTGACATTTCTTAAAGTCTAATCATCTTTGTCTTATTTGAAGATAATTTGGCAGAAATTATCCAAAGGAAAAACTCTACATGGTGTGTTCAAATTGTTGTGATAGGTTAAAAAAATATATGGCCTGAAGGGATCAAGACATGTTGAAATTCATATATTGTATTGCATTAACCCTTTCCCACATACAGACACATTCAGACACCTCTGCTGCAGACGACTTTTGAAAACACTCTTGCAAAGGTAGAAATCTCTCAAAACAAGCAATTTCTCCTTTTGTCACAATGTTTTCAACTCTTTTTAAAAATTGAACCCTCATTTATTGAGATTTTTCAATTTGTTGTCAATATATTTTCAAAATCGTCCGCTGCAGACTTGTTGTATGTGGGAAAGGGTTAAAACATACATGTTTTAAAGCAATTATAAACTGATTAACATAACTAAGAGATTTACAGTATAACATTATATAAATAGTGCATGGCTTCCAGTGTGACAGTATTGCACGTTGATGACCAACATTTATATGCGCATGCAATGTAACAGTAAACTGTTAACTGGTCAAAAACATACTGTTAGCATGAAACAGTAAGAAATTGCCCATGATGAGTATATGAGAATTTTACATTACAAAGTTACTGAGGTATAATAAAAACATTTAATACACAAACTTGTCCCTTTTAACCCCTTTCAATACACGAAGATGATTCGTATGTCTCATGAACTGCTTTCTTTTTTCCCCCAGTGAATAAAGGCACACAAATCCTCCTCCCAAGAACAATTTAAAAACAAGAGGGCCATGATGGCCCTGGATCGCTCACCTTTTTTTTTTCTTCACTAAGCCATATAAGCCCCGCCCCCTGGCGGCCATAGTTTTCGACCAATCAACATGGCTTGTAGGAATCTAATAGAGGGTCAACCTAGGAATATTTCTACAAAATTATTTGAAAATCCGCCAAATACTTTTGGAGGAGAAGTTTTTTCAAGTTTTCACTTACAAGGTAAAATAGCCCCGCCCTGTGGCGGCCACGTTTTTCGACCAATCAACATGGCTTGAAGGAATCTGATAGAGGGTCACCCAAGGAACATTTCTACAAAATTATTTGAAAATCGGCCACACACTTTTTGACGAGAAGATTTTTTATGTTTTCACTATAGTCATATAAGGCAAAATAGCCCGTCCCCTGACGGCCATGTTTTTCGACCAATCAACATGGCTTGAAGGAATCTGAAAGAGGGTCAACCAAGAAACATTTCTACAAAATTATTTGAAAATCGGCCTCACACTTTCAGGAGAAGATTTTTTAAGTTTTCACTATAGCCATATAATGCAAAATAGTCCGCTCCCTGGCGGCCATGTTTTTCGACCAATCAACATGGCTTGAAGGAATCTGATAGAGGGTCATCCAAGAAATATTTCTACAAAATTATTTGAAAATCGGCCAAATACTTTTGGAGGAGAAGATTTTTAAATTTTCACTTTGGCCATATAAGGCAAAATAGCCCCGTCCCGTGGCGGTCATGTTTTTCGACCAATCAACATGGTTTGAAGGAATCTGATAGAGGGTCACCCAAGGAACATTTCTACAAAATTATTTGAAAATCGGCCTGACACTTATGGAGGAGAAGATTTTTTAAGTTTTCACTATAGCCATAAAAGGCAAAATAGCCCGACCCCTGGTGGCCATTTTTTTTTACCAATCAACATGGCTTGAAGGAATCTGATAGAGGATCACCCAAGAAACATTTCTACAAAATTATTTGAAAATCGGCCTGACACTTTTGGAGGAGAAGATTTTTTAAGTTTGCACTATAGCATCACCCTGTGGACTAATGATAGGCAATTGTAATGCTCTATCACCGGTCCCCAAATTCTGTCCGCCGACAGGGTAATTTGGAACTCTGCTGTAGGCTTCCGAAGAATGCCTATCAACTGAGTGTGGTGAAAGAGGAGGCCATTCTGTTAGGTTTCCCTTAGAATGCCCCATTGCCTCACCCGAAGGTTCAGCACTAACACCTGTCGTCTGTTTTTGACCAGACGATATCATACGTTCCTCCGAACTTCGAGACGGCCCCGCCGAGGCTGTTACAGAGGCGTATGTCTTGACTGAAGATTGAAAAGCTCTGTCCTTCCGTCTAATCAACCCAGTCGTGGAGTCTGTTGGGGAAAAACCTTCGAATTCCCCTTCGCTCGTAGAGCTAATACTTACCTTCTTCTTCAAAGGAACAGTTTTACTCTTACGGCTTTTGTGGGTCCTCCTCGATATGGCCTGTTTCCAAACGGAAGCCGACCATAACGAACAGAACTCACATGGTGAATCCTTTGTGCACTTAGTGCACGCAATGCAGGAAGAGTGCGTGTCCCACAAGGCCACTAAATGACCGCATGAGCCACGCCTCTGTTCACCATTATGAGACATAGTATAAATACAATAATCAATTACGAAGTTCAAAAAACAAAATAATATTTTCTATTCTTTTATTTCACTACTCGTTTTTACGGACGTAATTCAATGAAAAAATATTTTTTAAATATTCTCCAAATGTCTAAGTAATTATACTAAACAACAACAAAGGCGATAAAAAATATTATCGCTACCGGATCGGGAAATCTCACCGTTGAAAATTAATTGAAAAATTAATGCACGGTCATTCAAGACCCGACTCGTAACTGAAATAGTGGGTGGGGTAACCACCCGCGGCTCTCAGCTAGTTGTTACTACAAAAAAACACAACTTAAACACAAACAATAAATAAACAAAGTTCAAGTTCAAGAAGTAAATGTACAGTTTAACTGAATGAATTGACCCGTTAAAGCGAAAGCTTTAACTAGACAACGAAAATAAATTTAGAAAAATGAAAATAAATTCAAGCCTGTAGGTCGGTGTGTCCAGGAAACTAAAAGTGACACGTTGACCTCGTGCGCCGGTATTTACCGGTGACCGTGTATATCACACAGGCGTGAGGGATACGCTAGGCGAGTTCTTTTTCTGGATGAATTAAGGGTTAGGAGATTTATATATCAGGTAATAAATGACTGGTAATGTATTTTTGACATAAAAATTTGTCTGTGTGATCCCATAATGATCTGCAGCATCCTCAACACATGACTTGGTAGATAAATGAAGCAGATATTCTCAAAAAAAGACAATGTAATGCCTCTTCCTCCTATTGCCGCTCTGTGGTGGGAATACCGAGGGCTTGGCGTGAAACGGTTGTAACTAAAAACCTATTTTGAAAACCCTGGTTTAGGGGCAATTTTGACCCCTTTGTAAACAATGCAAATTTAGGTGCCATTGCTCAGAACGAGCAATGGCACCTAAATTTCCATCGTTTACCAAGAAAAATGATTTGACGCTTATAAAGACTTCATGGCGAGGTGATTAACCTTGGTAAAAAAATACTGAATTTAGTTACAACCATTTCACTCCAAGCCCTCGATACAATATAAATTTAACCCTTACCCACAGTACAGAAAATATGCATCAGTCACGACATTGAAATCATTTTTTACAAAACTAATGAAAACCCCTAATAATGAATATGTAATCACTGAAAGAGTTTTGAGCAATTTCTCCTTTTGACACAATTTTTCCAAAGTCGTCTGCTGCAGGAGGCTTCAGAAAGCGCCTGTATGTGGGAAAAGGTTAAAAGCTGAATTCCTGCACCTGAAATCATCGATTTTGTCTTTATTTTTCTATTTTCAAGAGTATTTCTGTAATTTTTATACACACACAGACATTGAAAACATCTAGAAACAAGAATCATAAACATCTCTTTAACCCTTTCCCTCATACGACAATTCTGCAGCAGACGACTTTGAACGTATTTTGTCAAAACATAGAAAATCTCCATAATTCAATGGATTACCTATGACAAAAAGTGGAAAACATTGTGGCAAAAGGAGAAATTGCACGTTTTGTGCTATTTCTTCTTTTGTCACTATGTTTTCAAAAAGCCGTCTGCTGCAGAGGCGTCAGAAAGCGTCTATATGAGGGAAAGGGTTAAATAAGAGTACAGTTATTTACCGTTTCCCTTGAGACGCATCTGCAGTGAAGAATTTTTGAAAACATTTTGGCTAAAGGAGAAATTGGTCGGAATGACACATAATTTTCAATGTGATTTAGTAATTTTACTTCCATTTATATAGTTTGCATAATTCTGTCTAGATAATTTAAAAATCGCCAGCTGGAAATTTGTTGTATGTGGGAAAGGGATATAATCGATTTAAAAACATTGTGGCATAACGAGACATTGCTCATCATGAGCAATGTCTCCTTTTGCCACAATGTTTTCAAAAGTCTTCTTCTGAAGAAGCGTGAGTATGCCCCTGTATGTGGGAAAAGGTTGAAGTCATGTAAAGCAGGGTAAGGGTTAACCCTTTCTCTCAAATGACAATTCTGCAGCAGACGACTTGAACATATTTTGTCAAGAAATGGAAAATCTCGCTAACTGAATGGATAACCTATGACTAAAAGTGGAAAACATTGTGGCAAAAGGAGAAATTGCTTGTTTTGAGCAATTTCTTCTTTTGTCACTGTTTTCAAAAAGCCATCTGCTGCAGAGCCATCCGAAAGTGTCTATATGAGGGAAAAGGTTAAGAGATTATGATTGATAATATTACCGGCATCTTATTTTCTGTGGAAAATTGCCTTTTTAATGGAACCAATTCATTTTGTTTGATATATTACATTTACGATTTTTTTGTAAACTATTTATATTCCTTTCTTATGTGTCTTCTTGAGAGAGAGAAAACCAGTTATCTGATTTGATGGATTAATTGGGGTTTTACAACATTTTCAATAATTTTTCCGTCATATCACAGCGGCCAGTTCACCTACCTATGTCCACTCTTTCTGACACAAGTTCTCCACACAACAGCCGTTTCCAAGCAACTGGCTGCTTTTCCACATAGACTGTTAGCCATTGATATTAATCTTTTTTAGTTATATGAAATCAGCGCAGTACCAAGCTGTTGCAATATTTTGAGTAATTTCACCTTAACCAACAAAATTTTCAAAAGTCGTCTGCTGCAGAGGCATATCAAACTAAAGTTCCTGAGGCCATATTGCACTGAATTCAGTAAGTAAAAATATTGCAGCATAATTATAAAAAACTGTGATTAAGTTTAGTGAAGATTGGATAAAGAGTGTTTGAGTAAGAGAGCTTCAATATGTGTTTTCAAAAGATAAAAACAGTTAACCCTTACCCACATACAACAATCTGCAGCAGACGACTTTCAAAACTTATTGACAAACAAGAGGGCCATGATGGCCCTGGTTAGCTCACCTTAATTAAGCAATGTAATGCAATGCAAAACACATCTGACTAGAAAATTCCTTCATTTGGCCTAGTGATCTATTTTTGTTTACCTGATATGACCCATATTCCAACATGTACTAGATATTATAGAAGAAACATTCTTACAAAGTTTCAACTTGCTCAAAGTAAAAATGATGTCTTCGGAGTTTAAACAATATTTTCCTTTATTGACGTAGTTTATGACCCAATATGATCCATATTCGAACTTGACCTAGATACAATTCAGACACATTCTGACAAGATTTCAATATGCTGAAGCAAAAAATGTGGCCTCCAGAGTGTTAACAAGAGTTTCCATCAATTTGGCCTTAGAGTGACCTACTTTTTGACAGGGCATAAGCCCTATTCAAGCTTGGACTAGATATCATTAAGATAAACTAAATTTAAAAGTGCTGAAGCAAAAAATTTGGCTTCTACAGTGTTAAAAAGATTTTCCTTCAATATGACCTAGTGACCTACTTTTTGACCCAACATGACCCATGTTCAAACTTGACCTACATATCATCAAGACAATCATTCTGATAAAGTTTCAACATGCTCAAATTAAAAATGCAGTATCCAGAGTGTAACAAGATTTCCCTTCATTTTGGCCTAGTGACCTAGTTCTTGACCTGATATGACCCATATTTGAACTTGACCTAGATATCATTCAGACAAACATTCTGAAGAATTTTCAAGCTACTGAAGCAAAAAAAAAAAACAGCCTCCAAAGTGTTAACACGATTTTCCTTCAATTTGGCCTAGTGACCTAGTTTTTTACCCGGCTTGACCCTTATTCAAACATGGCCTAGATACAATTGAGATAAAAATTCTGACCAAATTTCCAGCTGCTGTAGTAAAAAATGTGGCTTCTACAGTGTTAACAAGATTTTCCTTCAATTTGGCCTAGTGACCTAGTTTCTGACCCAATATGACCCATATTCGAACTTGACCTAGATACCATTAATACAAACATTCTGACAACAATTGCGGCTTCTAGAGTGTTAACAAGATTTCCCTTCAATTTGACCTAGTGACCTAGTTTTTAACCTCATATGGCCCAGTTTCGAACTTGTCCAAGATTTGATAGAGATGAATGTTCTGATAAACTTTCATGATGATCAGATGCAAAATGTAGCCTGTAGAGTGTTAACAAGGGCAATGGTTGACGATGCACGACTCACGACGCACGACGGACGGACGCTTGACAAAATGTGATCACAATAGCTCACCTTGCACTTCGTGCATAGGTGAGCTAAAAAATGAAAAATCTCAATAAATGAGAGTTTTACTATTACAACGAGTTGAAAATATTGTGGCAAAAGGAGAGATTTTTCATTTGCCACAATGATTTCAAAAGTCGTCTGCAGATGCGTCAAAATGCGTCTACAAGTGAGAAAGGTTTAAAGGACTTAGCTATGACGTAAGGAATTTGCATTTCCCTGTCTCCGGTGATTATTGCAGAACATGAAGGCTGCATGATAGGCGTAAACCACTTAACAAATTAAAAACGTCTTCAACCCTTTCCCACATACAACTAATCTGCAGCAGATGACTAAATTTGAAATCATCAAGGTGACAATATGGAAACTGTCTAATTTTGAATACATTTTAAAACATTGTGGTAAAAAGGAGGAGTAGCTCATTCTCAGCATTACTCCTTTTGCCAAAATGGATTTAAAAATTGTCTGCCGCAGAGCCATCAAAAAGCATCTGTATGTGGGAAAGGTTCGAAGATTAACCTTCTCTCCTTTCTGCCAACTCATCCGTTTTCTTTAATAAATGCATTCAAACAAAAACGTTTGTCACTTTTAATTTCCATCCTAATTAAATTCCCATATAATCTGTCTGTGATAGGCTATACCAGACACTGAGGTGGGAGAACAATAAAGGACATGCATTGTGCCTACCTCATAAATATAATTACAACTGAAGTATCTAAACACAGGTTTTTGTAGTTTGGGTAACTCCCACAAGCAGATGTATGTATGTTGTAACACATCTGTAGCAGATGAATGACGTTTGAAAACATTGTGACAAAAGGAGAAATTGTCATTCTCTTTTTGGCATAATATTTTCCACTTGATCTATTGATTGATTGGGGTTTAACGCCGTTTTTAACAATTTCTCAGTTATATCACGGCGGCCAGTTCACCTACTCATGCATTTCCTGGTTTTCTCACACCAGTACTCCACACAAAAATCTTCCCAAGCAACTGGCTGCTTTTCCACATAGACTTGGCCCATTGGTGAAAGACGAATGTCGCATGTCGCATTGACTTTTGTCAATCGTCGGAAAGAAAGTTGGCCGAGCCGGGATTCGAACTCACAACCCCTGGATTGATAGCCCGCGTTGCTACCGACTGAGCTACTGGGGCTCGGCTCCCACTTGATCCAATTATAAATCTTAGATTTTAATAGATTTTCCATATGATTCATTCAAATAGATAAAAAATAAATATTTGTGCAATTAAATTTTACATTATATTATTTTAAACTTGTTCATGCTCGGTTTCATTTGTTATTTCGCTTTTCAACGAAGATACCTCTTATCAACGTCTTTAACAGATGTTAATGCCAAGCAGACATTAACCCTTTACAATATCAGACTGTGTTCTATGTCATAAGACATTTGAAAGTATCACAACAAAAGGGGAAATTACTCATGAGGGTTAATTTCTCCTTTTGCTACAATATTTTTATGTAATTACATTTTCATCTTAAAGAGATTTTTCATATTTTTGTTTTGATTTGTAAATTCCGTTTTGTTTTGTATGTCAGAAAGAGTTAAGCAACAAGATGTCACCTGGTCTGGTTTCAATCCATTTCACTTAATTTCAACATCCCATCTACTATTCAGTCTCTCACATTATGCCTGAAATTTCCTCAAATCTGATGAACAAGAAACAGTTAGAATTTAAGCCATTAAGCAAGTATCAATTACCACTGGGTCATTTGACCTTAACAAGGGAGCAATTAATTAGCCAAGATGTTATTCTGACCAGTACATGTTATGATAAGAAACTTCAGTCTCTATGTCTTGGAGATAATTTGAATTTGTTTAACTCTTCCACCACATGCAGATGCCTTCCGACGCCTCTGCGGCATACAACTCTTCCAATTGTTGTGGCAAAAGGAGAATTGGCTTATAAAGAGCAATTTCTCGTTTTTCCACAAGGTTTTCAACTCTTTTCAATAACTAAACTTTCCCTTATATAATTTTTCAAAGTCGTCTGCTGCAGACTTGTTATATGTTTGAAAGGTTTAAGAAATTGATTCATACTTGTGTATTTGTTCTACTCTCAAGTAAGAAGGAAGTGATAAGATATACAAATGTGAAGTTACGTTCTTATATCAGACCAAATGTTATATTTAATAAGAAAATACATGACGACTTTTGATACATTATGAGCAATTTCTCCTTCTGTCCAAGGTTTACTTTAGCCATATAAGCCCCGGCTCTTGGCGGCCATAGTTTTCGACCAATCAACATGGCTTGAAGGAATCTGATAGAGGATCACCCTAGGAACATTTCTACAAAATTATTTGAAAATCGGCCAGACACTTTCGGAGGAGAAGATTTTTGAAGTTTTCACTTTAGCCATATAAGGCAAAATAGCCCCACCCCCCCTGGACCTGGTGTCCATAGTTTTCGACCAATCAACATGGCTTGAAGGAATGTAATGGAAGGTCACCCTAGGAACATTTCTACAAAATTATTTGAAAATCGGCTCAACACTTTGGGAGGAGAAGATTTTTTAAGTTTTCACTATAGCCATATAAGGCAAAATAGCCCCGCCCCATGGCGGCCATGTTTTTTGACCAATCAGCATGGCTTGAAGGAATCTGATAGAGGGTCACCCAAGGAACATTTCTACAAAATTATTTGAAAATCGGCCAACCAGTTTGGGAGAAGAAGAATTTTAAAGTTTTTTATGTTTTGTTGCCATGGAAACCAGAATTCTGCATGGATCCTAAAAGATTGAAGGAATTCTGGTGAGGTCATTGAGAGGATGCTTTCTGTGAAGTTTCATCCCAATTGACCCACTGGCTACTGAGGAGAAGATGTTGACGGATGACGCACGCCGGACACTGGACAAAAGGTGATCACAATAACAATAGCAAAGCTCAGGTGAGCTAAAAACAGAAATTAGAAGTTACCATAAATGAATAAGCATATCAGTTAAGGACAATTGTAATAAGGCATTCTAAACAATTCTCAAAATCAACCAAAATACATCAAAATTGATGTTTTTACCCCCAAAAGACAAGCCACACTCAGCATCTTTAGCATACAATGTGAAGAAGGGTATTAGATGGACAAGTTTTCCAAGTTTCAAAGTATTAAGTTTGATAGTTTCCATGTAAGTGACCTAAACGCAAAACTTAACCAATGCCGACGCCGCGACGATCAAGTGAAGACAATACACGTCTTTTTTCCCCAAAAAATCCGACCAGCTAATAAAAAGGGTAGCTATCCTGGGTCCCTGGCAGCTCCAATCAATAAAGCTTGAGCAATTTTACTGATCACATAAGGAATATTTCTAACAAATTACTTTTTGAATCAAACAAGCAGATTAAGACTAGAACACTTTTAAAGTTTTGACTGTTTGGGAAGGGCTGTATAAAGATTCAATGCAATATATCAAGTAATTACTAAGATATGGTCTCTTAATGTAGTTGCATGCAAAACATTAACCAGAATTTATAAGTCCAAAAAGGGCAATAACTTGCATAAAATGCAGGATAGAGTTATTTAACTTGAAAATCAACATATGTGGGATAGTTGGAAAGGGTTGTATAAAGTTTCATAGCAATGCATCAAGTAAATACTAGGATATCGACTCTTAATGTAGTTGCATGCAAAACTTTAACCAAATTTCTAGTTAAAAAAAGGACAATAAATTGCAAAATATACTAGATAGAGTTACCATACTTGATTGTTTACATAGGTGTTATGGTTGAAAAGGGTTGTATAAAGTTTCAATGCAATGCATCAAGTAGTTACTAAGAGATGGTATCTTAATGTAGTTGCACGCACAACTTTAACCAGAGTTTCTAAGTAGAAAAAGGGCCATAACTTGCATTAAATGCAGGACAGAGTTATCTAACTTAATAATCTACATAAGTGTGATAGTTTAGTGGGTTGTAGAAAGTTTCAATGCAATGCATCAAGTAAATACTGAGATATGGACTCTTAATTTAGTTGCACGCAAAACTTTAACCAGAATTTCTAAGTAAAAAAAGGGCCATAACTTGCATAAAATGCAGGATAGAGTTATATAACTTGATAATCTACACAGAAGTGATAGTTGGGTAGGGTTGTAGAAAGTTTCAATGCAATGCATCAAGTAAATACTGAGATATGGACTCTTAATTTAGTTGCACGCAAAACTTTAACCAGAATTTCTAAGTAAAACTTGCATAAAATGCAGGATAGAGTTATATAACTTGATAATCTACACAGAAGTGATAGTTGGGTAGAGTTGTAGAAAGTTTCAATGCAATGCATCAAGTAAATACTGAGATATGGACTCTTAAATTAGGTGCACACAAAACTTTAACCAGAATTTCTAAGTAAAAAAGGGCTATAACCTGATTTCTTTGACTGGTTATAATGATTGACTCAATCGTTAAGAGCAATTTAACATATAAGAACATTTCTATAATTTGCAAAGATAGCATATGTGTACAGTGGGCATAACTGCATAAGCAATTTTGGTCCAGGGTTACAAATGAACACAATTATTTTGATAATTCGGCATGTTGTTAACGATATAGAGGGCCACATACAAAACAACTTTGAAAACGTACTTATTGGGCTAGTTGTTAAAATAGTTTTAGCTATGGCGGTCATCTTGTAAATTGACTTTTGTGTATTTTACATGCTTCATTCAATTTATGCAATTTGTAGATGCTGTCGTTTCCTTTCATTATTGTTAAGCTAGGAAAACAGAATGACAACAAATATTTGTGGACATGCTAATTGCAATCAATGCAAATAGGTAGTTGCTTCTTTATTATTTAGTTTTACATAATGATGCATATATACTATGGACACATGCATGCATTGATTTACCTATCTAAGATCATACAAATATATGCATGAATGTTTCATGTACTGTATGTGAAAATGCTAAAATGAAAGCAAAGTAATTTGTAATGTATGCTGCATTGTTGTATGTTTTACTTGCCAAATGGGGAAACTGTCTTCCGGTTACAAAGAAAATGAGCGGTGCTTCAGGAAGAACAACATAGATCCAGGTCACCAGCCAGCATTTTCCACCAACATAGATCCAGACCTGCCTATACCTCCATGCTATCTGAACTGGATCTGCACTGATTGCCAATAAGTCAAAGAAGCATTCAAAAAGCCTCACATATAGTGCATATGGTATAGACAAGCACATTAATCTTTTTTGAAATTGTTGATTTTAGGCTCAATTATACTTGTATGTAAAAATTTGTTTTGCATTGGCGAGAAAACAGTTTACTGTCAACTATTGGGATATGTGAGAGAGAAGAGAGAGAGAGAGAGATCGAGAGAGGAGAGAGAGAGGAGATAGAGAAGAGAGAGAGAGAGAGAGAGAGAGAGAGAGAGAGAGAGAGAGAGAGAGAGAGAGAGAGAGAGAGAGAGAGAGAGAGAGAGAGAGAGAGAGAGAGAGAGAGAGAGAGAGAGAGAGAGAGAGAGAGAGAGAAAGAGAGAGGGTGGGGGTATTTCTTATATGCTTATTAGTTATAATGTTGGATGTTGTCATTCTTAAGGTTAAACAATCTACAGTACATACAATGTACATGTATATAAATACACATATATTGACTTTAAAAATATGTTTTACTCAAATGTTATACCTCATTTATTCTTAATACTCAATGTGAAACATTGTAGGAAAATGTGAAATTAATTGCTTAACCCCCTTTCCAAAATTCAGACGCATTTTAAAACGTTTCCAGCAGATGCAGTGTGTCAAACATTATAAGAAAAATTAGTTATAATATTGGATGTGTCACTCTGAAGGTTAAACAAGCTACAGTACATACATGTATATAAATACAGATACATTGATTAAATAGGTTTTACTAAAATGTTATACCTCATTTATTATTAATACTCAATGTGAATCATTGTAGGAAAATGTTAAATTAATTGCTTAACCCCCCTTTCCCAAATTCAGACACATTTTAATACGTTTCCAGCAGGTGCGGTGTGTCAAACATTGTGAGAAAAAGAGAAATTGCTCAATGGAGTAATTTTCTGTTTTCCAACAATGTTTACTTCTCTTTTCTATTATCTAACTTTCATTCATAGAGGCTCCCCATGTTTTAACCCTTTCCCACCTGCAGACGCATTTTGACGCAATAGCAGCAGACGACTTTTGAAAACATTGTGGCCAAAGGTGAGTTGCTCATGATGGCCACAGTGTTTTCAACTTTATTTAACAATTAAGCTATATTTGATGGAGATAAGCTATATTTTCAGGTTTTTGTCATTAGGTTTTCAAAGTCGTCCCCTGTAGAGTTGCTGTATGTGGGAAAGGGTTAAAGATATGTTCAATATTGTTTCCTGCAGATTCATTTTATTGTTGGAAACGGGGATTACATGGCTACTTTTCCTGCGATTGTTACAATATACATATGCAGTTGAGTCATGAACAGCTTTCTGTATCATGATAAAGTGAAGTAACTTTTCCTTTCCACATTGTTTTCCTCTGGTTCACAAGCTTGCATTGGGACACAGGTCATAATATTCTACCTTCACTTAAACTTGGTTCTGTACAAGTTTCAAAAGTGAAATAGCTGGTCTAACAACAAAATTGAGATTAATGTCTCGACACAGATGTGGTTTCACTGGTCATGTGATAACATTTCAACAGGGCTTTCACTTAAATAGGGGTCAGATGCTGGGCAGTAAATTACTCCTGCAGAGGTGTTAAAACTGTGTACCGTTAACTTTTCTGGGAGATTTTGGGAGATTCAGGCATAATGTGGGAGACTGTATTAATTAACTCACTTCATTTGATAATGATTAAGTGGTCAAATAACCATTTACCTGATATGAAATTGTTCAACTCTTTCCCACATACAACATATCTGCAGCAGACGACTTTGAAAACATTATTAAGTGACAAAAACCTGAAAAATCACCATAAAAGATAGCTTAATTGTTAATTAAAGTAGAAAACATTGTGGCCAAAAGTGAAATTGCTCATCATGAGCAGTTTCACCTATGGCCACAATGTTTTCAAAAGTCGTCTGCTGCTATTGCTTCAAAATGCGTCTGCAGGTGGGAAAAGGTTAAAGTAGGCTTCGTTAGCAGCTCTGATAACATCCGAAACATTCAATATTAGAGAAAAATGAAAATGTAATTTTGAACAGAATTAATTAAATACATTGTTGGAAAAGGATAAATTGCTTGAAACGAGAATGTTTTCAATACTGTTATCTGCTGCAAAGGCATTAAATGTTGTCTATATCAGGTAAAAGGGCTTCCTAGTTGTACCAATCAATTAAGGAAGCAGAAACAGGGAGCATGTTTGTTTCGAGTGTAAGATAATCTCTCTGCGGTTTAAATACAGAATAATCTTCTCCATGTTCTAATTGATATGTGATCCAATCAATTAGATGTTTTTTTATGGATACTGATCCCCTTGATATGGTAGAAATAGGGACTAAACAAGGTGTCTTTTTTTGTATTACTCATCGTGAACAATGAGAAAGTGTAACAGTGATTGTCCATATTATTTGACATGTCAGAGTTTTGTTTTATTAGGGTTTTACGCCACTTTCAACAAAATCCGCAGCATATGACTTTCAATTAAGCATCTGGGCAAAAATGTGGAAAAATCTTTATAAATGAAAGTATTATTTTCAAATAGTTGAAAACATTGTGGCATAAGGATAAATTGCTCATAATGGCCAATTTCTCTACAATTCGGCACACAAACTGTTTTCAAAAGTCCTTTGCTGCAGAGAAATTAAAAAAATGTTATGTATATATGTAGGAAAGGGGGGTTAAAAGTGCTGTATGTATTTTTAATTACATATCAGTGTTAGATTGGCCATTCTAGACACAGTGTCTGTGAACAATAGACCAGGTTTAAAAACCCTATCCCACATACAACAATTCTGCAGCAGACGACTTTGTGAACATTCTAGGATAAGAACATTGAAATTTTCTACAATGGAAGATATAATTTACTTGAAAAAAGTTGAATAAATTATAGCAAAATGTGAAATTGCTCCTTTTGTAACAATGTTTTTAAACACTTCTGCTGCAAAGGTTTCAGAAAGCATCTATATGTGGAACAGGTTTAAATAACCCTGTTCCGGATGCAGACGCATTTTGACTCATCTGCAGCCGAACACTTTTGAAAAAAATTACGGCAAAAGATGAAATAACTTATAATAAGCAATTTCTCCATTTTGCAACAATGTTTTTAACTCTATTAAAAAAAATATAAACTTTCATCTGCAGACATTTTTCCGCTCAAGGTTTTCGAAGTCCTCTGATGCGAATTTGGGAGGAGGGTTTACGAAGTTCTACCTATAGAGACATGCAACATTTTCATCCACTTTAGATCACATGATGGGAAAGTCTGATATGATAAATTTACAGTCATCTGCCTGGGAAACATTCTGAGGGGAAAAAATAAATCTGGAAAATTGGAAATATAATTTGGTAGACAAAGTAAGTAGTTGAAGGGTTAGAAACAATCCTCTGTACCAATCCATCTTTTGAACTGAACAAACTATTTCCTTAACCCTTTCCCACCAGTCCTGTAGGCTTATTTTGAAGCATCTGCAGCAGAAACTTTTGAAAACATTGTGGCAAAATGAGAAATTGCTCAAAACGAGCAATTTCTCCTTTTGCCACAATGTTTTCTACTTTATTTTTTAGTAATTATACCTTCATTTATACAGAGGTTTTTGATGTTTTTTCCTAGATGTTTTCAAAGTCGTCTGCTGCAGATTTGTTGTATGTGGGAAAGGGTTAACAGGTTAAATTCAACACTTTCCCAGTACTGATGCATTTTGTGCGCTAACATTTAACATCTTTTGAAAACATTCTGGGAAAAAGAGACATGAGAAATTTCTTCTTTTGCTACAATGGTTTCAACTGTATTCAATAATGATACTTTGACTTATAGAGATTTTCAATACTTGTGCATAGATGTTTCCAAAGTCCTCTGTTGCAAATTTGTTGTATGTGGGAAAGGGTAAAAATGGGCGTGAATACGATAATTTATCGGAGTACATGATGTCATTTACACTGAATGGCATATAAATAGTTTGCTATAAAACAAGTAATATTTTTACAGTGATACGATTTCTTATTAAACTTCAAGTACCAAGTAGCCCTAAAAAAATGAAACATCACAAACATTAGTTTTCGCTCACTTTAATCAAGTTTCGAGCTTTTTCCAAACGGTACCACTAAAGTGAGTTCTAAAAACCTTATTTGAAACTTAAATCCTATATTGGTTTTACTCAAAAGAATCGCCATAGTGAGACAGGTTCTTTTGAGGATACATAATTAACATATTATAGCCTTTGGCTTGGTTAAAAAAGAAATATGACCCTTTCCTTATAAGAACAGTTTAATCCTTTTGCATATACAGACACTTTCTGACGCCTCGATCAGCAGCAGATGACATTTGAAAATATTGTGACAAAAGGTGAAATTGCTCATAATGAGCAATTTCACCTTTTGTCACAATGTTTTCAATTCTATTCAATAATTTTACTTCCATTTATAAAGATATTCCATACTTTTGACAAGATCATTTCAAAGGTGTCTGCTGCAGATTTGTTTATTTACAATGTTTTTGGGAAAGAGACAAATTTTTTCCTCCTTATTAAAACCTCTGGTAATCTTCATTGTTTTTTGTTTAGACAATTTCCAACATACAGAATGTCTTCTAATGCTCTGATGCTCTGCAGCATAAGATCTTTGAAAACATTGTGGCAAAAGGAGAAATTGCTCATAATCAATGAGCAATTTTAAAGTTGTCTGCTGCAGATGTGTTGTATGTTGGAAAAGAGTTAGCCATTTTCCACCTATATGCTGCAGTCAACTTTGAAAACTCTTAGGAAAAATAGTGAAATTATAAATGAGAACAATCATTGATTAAAGATGAAAATATTGTAGCAAAAGGAGAAATTGCCCAATTTTATTTCACCTTCTCCTTTTGCCACAATTTTTCCATGAGTCGTCAGAAAGCGCCTGCCAGCTGTATGTGGGAATGATATCGGGTAGATTCACATAAAATATCAGATGGAATTTAGGAAAGAGATGACACATAATGCCTCCCAGTAAGACAAATAGATCAATAAAGTTTATTGATTTCTATCAATAGATCAATCAAGAGATAGGAAGATACACCTGTTACATACATGTATATACTAATTAGATTTTTTTTGTTATTTTAAGCCTTAAACCTTATCTCATTTTCAATAGGGGTCAAACCTCAGGGTCTCACGCTTGATTGATTTTTTGGTGTTTAAATTTACACCACTTTCAACAATTTTTCAGTCTGGTCTATTTATCCTGACACCAGCCAGTCAGCTGGTAATGCTAACACTGCAACCCAAAGCACCAAGGAGGGTTTCGTTTCTACCATTTTTCAAGTCTTTGGTATGACCCGGTCGGGGATCGAACCTGCAACCTCCTGCACTGGAGGCGGATGTCTACCACTACACCACTGAGAAGGTCTTGATTTTTTTTTCATTGTTGTTATATATTATTTTTATTTCGAAAATTCAATACTAACCAATGCAGTTAATGGGTTATTCAGATTACTCCACAAGTCGAAATGTCTTTTACGCATGCAAAGGTTACGTTACATTTCCTCTTATCAAATGACATTATCTTACATGGTAAAGAAACTTGGGCTGAATTGTTTCTCTATCAGATCTTACTCCCACCGATACATCATTAACGTCACACAAAAATCGTCCTTCGAAGGTTTCAAAATAATCGATAATTACGACCAAATTTAATATTGAAACCTTTTCCACCTGCAGACACATTTCGACGCATAATAATGTAAATTGAAGCAGACATCATTTGAAAACATTGTACCAAAAGGAGAAATTCACTGCAGCTCATGATAAGGCATTTCTTCTTTATATGGTCGCAATGTTTGCAACTCAATAGTTATAATTTCAGCTTATATTATTTAATCATGCTCAATGTCTGCTTCCTGGAGTCTTAACCTGAGAACTCTTGCTATTTGTATGAAAAACTTCCATAGGCCCTATGATAGGGAGAAGGTTAGATTATAGCCATTTAAGATGTCAACCAGTTCTACAACTAGCTTTCAGGATTCTTGTATGACTATAAATGGTGCATGATCAGGGAAGAGCTTTCATGATCAGCCTGTACCGGGTCGCAGACTGGTCTTCATCTTGGCTGCTCACTTTTACCATAACCTGGCTCACATAGCATTTGCAGATCGTTATCTTTTTGTACATCTGTATCATACACTGATATACTGGTAATATGTTTATTGAATTAATTAACCCTTTTCCACTTGTAGACGCTTTCTGACGCCTCTGCAGCAGACGACTTTTGAAATCATTTTGGCAAAATGAGAAATTGCTCATAATGATTTCAACTTAATTCAATCATCTTAATATCGTTTATAGAGAACTTTTTTTTTTATTTTTGAGAAGACATTTTCAAGGTCATCTGCTGCAGGTTTCCTGTGTGTGGAAAAGGTTAAACGGGTTTTAGCCTTGTTATGAATCTACATATTAATGAGCTATGTCATCTCTGTGTGTGGGATCCACTTAATTTGATTTATTGGGGTTTTACGCCGCTTTCAACATTATTTCAGTTATATCACGGCGACAGTTCACTCATTCATGATCCCTGGGTAAACAAACCAGTACTAGGCTAGAAAATGTGCCTTGCCCATGACCGTAGTGCCGCGACTGGGGATCGAACCCGGGACACCCGGTTTAGAAATCCCCGACGCTAACCACTCGACCACAGCGGATTCCTGGGATCCACTTAAGGAGTTAAGTGGGATATAGAATGTGTCAGTAAGTGAGGTTTAAATAAAGATGTGTCTTCACTGGCATAACTTGAATTCTATCATCAATAAATGTAATACAAAACTTTTGTTTAGTTTACATATAATAATACAAATGAAACTAAATCCTATAATTTATAGTCCAATTAAGGTATCAATTATAATCAACAGGAAATGCACATTAATTTTATGATTGTTTCAAATGATGTCCGATATGTATAAATTTTCAAAAAGGGATGATCGAAACATGCAAAAACAGGTTACAATGGAACGCGTCAGGCTAGACATATTTTTAACCACCGGTAATTTTTTATTAACCCTTTCCCTCATACAACAATTCTGCAGCAGACGACTTTGAACATGTTTTGTCAAGAAATAGAAAATCTCTATAATTGAATGGATAACCTATGACTAAAAGTGGAAAACATTGTGGCAAAAGGAGAAATTGCTCGTTTTGAGCAATTTCTTCTTTTGTCACTATGTTTTCAAAAAGCCCTCTGCTGCAGGGGCGTCAGAAAGCGTCTATATGAGGGAAAGGGTTGAGCCTTTCCCACCTGTAGACGCATTTTGACTCATCTGTAGCAGACGACTTTTGAAAACATTGTGAATAAAGGAAAAATTGCTCAAAACAAGCATTTTGACACAATATTTTCAACTCTATTCAATAAGTATGTCTTCATTTCGGGAGATTTTCCATATTATTGTTGAGATGTTTTCAAAGTTGTCTGCTGCAGATTTGTATTATGTGGGAAAGGGTTAAACTGTCAGTCAATCGTTATAATCCTAGAAAATATCCTTGAAAAATCAAACCTTTCCAACATGCAGACCCACTTTGAAAACATTGCGGGAAAAGAAGAAATTGCTTCTATATTCAACCAATTTAAACTTTTACAGCAATTGTTTTCTTCTGCATGTAACTCAAATTTGTTAAAATCAAGAAATCTAGAAGTCTGCTTATCAAATAGTAAAGTATTAACCCTTTCTCACTTACAGCAAATGCTACGGCTTAGTCAAAAATATGGAACCTCTAAAAATAAATGAAAAACAATTATTTAATAAAATTGAAAACATATACTGGCAAAAGGAGAAATTGCTCATTATGATCAATTTATCCTTTTGCAACAATGTTTTCAAAGGTCGTCTGCTACAGAGGCGTCTGTGTAAGCTGGAAAGAGTTAATTAGAGATAAATAAAAATCACAAACCATAATTCCTCTTAACATGTTAATAACGGGAAGTGC
Source organism: Serripes groenlandicus (assembly GCA_031761405.1). Taxonomy (NCBI): domain Eukaryota; kingdom Metazoa; phylum Mollusca; class Bivalvia; order Cardiida; family Cardiidae; genus Serripes; species Serripes groenlandicus. The sequence goes on from JASEVX010000003.1 coordinate 98,660,839, forward strand.
TGATCCAGATCAATTATAACAGCTTACATTTCAATATATTATAATTTACCGTTTACCTCATAATTATGGAAATTTATTATAATTTTCCAACAGTCTACTCCTTTGACAATATCTGTCAAAAAAAGACAAATTATCTGGAAATAAAACCGATTATTTCAATAGATTATTTCAATACAAAGTTGAAAAACATTGTGGGGTTAAAGTTGGCATTGCATTTCTTTCGTTTTACCATAACTATGTAATTAGCTCAAATAGAGTTATGGTTATACACTGCATTGCCTCGCATTGTTGTACCAGTGTATGAAGTTTTATTAGATTCCATCTCTAGTAGTGTTCAAGCTATTTTCCGGACAAGAAAAAGTAACAAATGACAATAACTCTGTAATTAGTTAGAATAGAGTTATGGTTACTGTACACTGCACTTCCTGCGGCTATTGGTACTTTGCGAAATGGAACGGAACGAAACGAAACGGAACGAGGGGCACCATGTGGGGGAAATAAAAAAATCAAATTTAAATTCTAAAAATCAGTATAATCATAATAATAAATTACATGAACCCTGTATAATCATAGTCGAATGATGTATAATGTCCGATGAAACTCATAATATGCAAAACATTAAGTATGAACCATGTTTTTTGTCTAGTTCCGTTTCGTTACGCAAAGTACCATTACCCACACGGGTATTGGTATTTTGCGAAACGGAACGAAACAAAAATTAAAATGGGTTAGATATATCGCTGAAAAGGAATAAAACCCTATCTTTTATTTGTAGTTAAAAGCATAACACTGAATGATTATAAATGCATACATCTGTTAACGAGCACACTAGTATTTTAACCAGAGCAACCTTATATGATGTACCGGATATATATAAAGTCTTATAAACATAAGTTGTCGAATGATGAAACTCACACGCAAGAACGTAAAGAAATGAAATAAATGTTGTCTTGTTTCGTTCCGTTACGCAAAGTACCAATACCCACACAGGTATTGGTACTTTGCGAAACGGAACGAAACGATTATAAATGCATACATCTGTTAACGAGCACACTAGTATTTGAACCAGAGCAACCTTATATGATGTACCGGATATATATAAAGTCTTGTAAACATAAGCTGTCGAATGATGAAACTCACACGCAGAACGTAAAGAAATGAAATAAATTTTGTCTTGTTTCGTTCCGTTACGCAAAGTACCAATACCCGCACAGGTATTGGTACTTTGCGAAATGGAACGAAACGAGAAAAAAAAATTCCAGGAATTCATATCTAATAATCGTTTATGCTTGCATTTACAATAATGATCGCAAGGATTTGCAAGTCAATATTGTTCAAGTAATTGGTGACAGCTCATCAACGCCATAACTAGAAATTACTGGTACCATGCAACACTTTACTAAAAGTAAAGGTAACGTTTCTTGTTTAACGTGGGTAGTCGTCGAAAGTCCCCACTTGGAATGGATGGAACAACTTATTTCCAGCCGAGCCCACGGCAGGCGTCATATATACCTCCCCAGCATCCAGTCTAGGCCGATACTGCTGGAAACAATACCCATTTAAGTAAATCACCGAGCACTGAACACTAGTCGTGATATCAGCTGCGCCAGGGAATCGAACCCGGATCGCTGGTGTTGTAGTCCAACCTGCTAACCACTGCGCCACTGACTCCCTATGTATGAACAATGTACATACTCTCATACTTTCATAGATACATGTACCTTCATAAATAACCTCGACATGCAATACTGCCGGGCATATCGAATAATCATGTATGGTTTTATATATGTAATTATAATTGCCGAGCCTGGATCTGCAAGTCGCCTTTCTATGTTATTAGATTATAGGAAATTTGTATGTTTGTGAAGGGAAGACTTTTTGCATATTTCCTTGCATGTACATGCGTGTTATAAAATATGATTATTCTTCAAACTACTTTTTTACGCTGTAGTTGTCATCATCTTGAATTACATAATACATATATAACCAAATTAGCCCTTTCTCTCTCGTTTCGTTCCGTTTCGCAAAGTACAAATACCCACACAGGTATTGGTACTTTGCGAAACGGAACGAAACGAGACAATATATATTTATAAAAATATTTTTTTTCAGGAATATCGGATAATCGTTTATGTTTGTATAACTGTCGAGCTTGGATCTGCAACTCATCTTTTTTTATGTATGAAGGAGAATGTGTATGTTCGTGAAGGGAATACTTAGTTCCTTGCATGTAACTACTTGTAATGAAATATGATTCACCTATTTTTATTTGAATTCTTACTGTCAGCATCTTGAATTACATAATACATTTGTAACCAAATTAGGGCTCTTTTCCTATCTCGTTTCGTTCCGTTTCGCAAAGTACCAATACCCACACCGGAATTGGTACTTTGCGAAACGAAACGAACGAGCAAATGTTAATATGTACAGGAATATCAAATAATCGTCTATGTATATATATTTGTATTACTGTCGAGCTTGGGAAGGGAATACTTTTCATGTATTTCTTTGCATGTAACTGCTTGTACTGAAATTTGATTATCCTTTATTTACTTTTTAATTCTAACGTGTCTGCATCTTGAATCATATAATACCTATATGACCAAATTAGCTTTTCCTATCTCGTTTCGTTCCGTTTCGCAAAGTACCAATACCCACACAGGTATTGGTACTTTGCGAAACGGAACGGAACGAGAACATTTTAATGTATTTTTACATGAAATATTTCAGGCATTCATATCTAATAATCATTTATGCTTGCCTGTACAATACTGGTCGAGCCTGGATTGGTAAATCATTGTTTTTCAAGTAATTGACAACAGCTTTAAAACAAAGCCATAATCCGAAATTACTGGTACCATGCAACATACTGTAACTATATAAATACCTACGTACCATCATAGATATATGTACCTTCATAAGATGCCCCGACATGCAATAGAGCCGCACATATTGAATAATCATTCATGGTTGTATGCATGTATAATTGCCGAGCCCGCATCCGAATGTCGACTTTTTATGTTCAGAGATAAATATGATTCTCCGTCTATTTATATTTTAATTCTTACTGTCGGCATCTTGAATTACATAATACATATATAACCAAATTAGCCCTTTCTCTCTCGTTTCGTTCCGTTTCGCAAAGTACCAATACCCACACAGGTATTGGTACTTTGCGAAACGGAACGAAACGAGAGAATATTTTTTTATTTACATGAAACTTTTCAAGAATATCGAATAATCGGATAATCGTATATGTGTGTGTGTTTGTATAACTGTCGAGTTTGGATCTGCAACTCATCTTTTTATGTATTAAGGAGAATTTGTAAGTTCGTGAAGGGAATACTGTTCGCATATAGATTCTTGCATGTAACTGCAACTGTAATGGAAAATGATTATCCTTCTATGTATAGTCAGCATCTTGAATTACATAATACATATATAACCAAATTAACATTTCCTATCTGGTTTCGTTCCGTTTCGCAAAGTACCAATACCCACACCGGTAATGGTACTTTGCGAAACGAAACGGAACGAGAATTTTTTTATAAAAATAGTTTAGGAATTCATATATAATAATCGTTTATGCTTGCATGTGCAATAATGGTTAAGCCTGGATCTGTAAGTCGTTGTTTTTCAGCTTTAAAAAGCCATTATCGGAAATTACGGGTAACTCACTGTAACTATGTACATACCTACGTATACGTACCTTTATAGATACATGTACCTTTATTAGATACCTCGACCTCGACATGCAATAAAGGGGCCTCCGTGGCCGAGTGGTAAATGTCGCTGACTTCAAACCACTTGCCTTCATTGATGTGGGTTCGAGCCTCACTCGGGGCATTTAATTCAGGAAAGCCATCCAGCTGTTCTTGGAGGGAATACTTTTCGTATATTTCCTTGCATGTAACTGCTTGTAATGAAATTTGATTCTTTTTCTATTTGCCTTTTAATTCTTACTGTCGGCATCTTGAATTACATAATACATATATAATCAAATTAGCCCTTTCTCTCTCGTTTCGTTCCGTTTCGCAAAGTACCAATACCCACACAGGTATTGGTACTTTGCGAAACGGAACGAAACGAGAGAATATTTTTTTATTTACATGAAACTTTTCAAGAATATCGAATAATCGGATAATCGTATATGTGTGTGTGTTTGTATAACTGTCGAGTTTGGATCTGCAACTCATCTTTTTATGTATTAAGGAGAATTTGTAAGTTCGTGAAGGGAATACTGTTCGCATATAGATTCTTGCATGTAACTGCAACTGTAATGGAAAATGATTATCCTTCTATGTATAGTCAGCATCTTGAATTACATAATACATATATAACCAAATTAACATTTCCTATCTGGTTTCGTTCCGTTTCGCAAAGTACCAATACCCACACCGGTAATGGTACTTTGCGAAACGAAACGGAACGAAAAATAGTTTAGGAATTCATATATAATAATCGTTTATGCTTGCATGTGCAATAATGGTTAAGCCTGGATCTGTAAGTCGTTGTTTTTCAGCTTTAAAAAGCCATTATCGGAAATTACGGGTAACTCACTGTAACTATGTACATACCTACGTATACGTACCTTTATAGATACATGTACCTTTATTAGATACCTCGACCTCGACATGCAATAAAGGGGCCTCCGTGGCCGAGTGGTAAATGTCGCTGACTTCAAACCACTTGCCTTCATTGATGTGGGTTCGAGCCTCAATCGGGGCATTTAATTCAGGAAAGCCATCCAGCTGTTCTTGGAGGGAATACTTTTCGTATATTTCCTTGCATGTAACTGCTTGTAATGAAATTTGATTCTTTTTCTATTTGCCTTTTAATTCATACTTGTCAGCATCTTTAATTACATAATAAATATATAACAAAATTAGCTTTTCCTATCTCGATTCGTTCTGTTCCACAAAGTACCAATACTCACACCGCTATTGGTACTTTGCGAAACGGAATGAAATTTTGATTTATTTACATGAAATATTTCGGACATATCGGATAATCGTTTATGTGTGTATTTTTGTACAACTGTCGATCTTGGATCTGCACATTCATATATTGACCGATCTCTTTGATATTTGGTTTGTAAGTACCTCGTAAGGAGCCAAAACTACCAATTGGTTTTAGAAGTCCAAAGACTGTGATAACCTTGATTCGGACATAGTGACCTACTTTTAGGATTTTAAGCTAGTCTTGATATTTGTAACATTAAAAAAAGGCCCAATGGTAGGATCTCACTATGATCTCTTGTTGAGATTTCAAGCCTTTCACGCATTGCAAGATTACTCTTATTTTGAAGGCCTATCAAAACGCTATGAAAAAATGTCAAAAAAATGCGGGTGTTAAACATAATGCAAGAAAACCATGGTCACGTGACGGATACATGGTATGTAAACATGAATATTTTAATGCACGACATGCAAAACACCACTTTCACTGTCGTTTCGACTCGGTCAAAGAAACATCTAATGCGGATGCAGTGGTTCCTTGTGACTGGCCTTTACACGGCAGGAAAATGGCAGGATATATTAATAGGGACTACATTTGAGTGGACCGCGGAGGAACGACCGGCAGCGTTGATACCTATACCCACGATGTCCAGGATGACCTGCCAAAGGGCGAATTTAAGGGGGGGGGGGCGAAAGCGCATACGTCCCCACCCTCTGCTCACGTAAACTCGACTGAGGTAAGTTGTTTTAATAAGTGAATCAACATATCAAGTTTAAATTTAAGCTAATTCTATTTAGTACGACCCAGGTTCGGACATATTCTATTTAGTATGACCCAGGTTGAGAATTAGCTTAAAGCTATTTCATTTAGTACGACCCTGGGTCAGACATATTCAAATTAGTATGACCCTGGTATGGAATTAGCTTTAACCTATTTCTTATTTAGTACGACCCAGGGTCATACATATTTGAATATGTCCGACCCAGTGTCATACTCATTGTAAGTTTGTCCGACCCAGGGTCTTACTAATTTTGAATATGTCCGACCCAGGTTCATACTAATAGGAATATGTCTGACCCAGGGTCGTACTAAAGACGGCGGCTTAAAATTGAGGGTCATACTAATTCGGCATTGTCTTAAAGCTAATTGGAATATTACCGACCCAGGGTAGTACTTATTCGAATTGACTTAAAGCTAAATAGATTTATCTTAATTCAGGGTCGTACTAATTCCATTCTAGGGTCATACTACATAGAATATGTCTGACCCTGTAACGTACTTAATCAATTTGTCTGACCTAGGGTCGTACTAACAAGAATTCGCTTAAGGCTAAATGAATTAGCTTAATACTTAATGATTGTTATCAATTAGTACGGCCCTGAAGTTAAATTTAGCAACAAAGATGTGGCCAGTCAAATTTCATGTTACAAACGCATCCATTATTGTAGCAGGTTTCTTTCATCTAAACGTTTTAACTGATTCGTTTTACCTCTTTATCCACTTATAAATTATCTGAAAAGCAGTTGTTTTATCATAAAAAAAGATGAGTTGCAGATCCAAGCTCGACAGTTATACAAACATAAACGATTATACGATATTCCTGGGGAAAAAAAAAATATAAATATATATTGTCTCGTTTCGTTCCGTTTCGCAAAGTATCAATACCTGTGTGGGTATTGGTACTTTGCGAAACGGAACGAAACGAGATAGGAAAAGCTAATTTGGTCATATGGGTATTATGTGATTCAAGATGCTGACACGTTAGAATTAAAAAGTAAATAAAGTATAATCAAATTTCAGTTCAAGCAGTTACATGCAAAGAAATACATGAAAAGTATTCCCCTCTCACGAACATACAAATTCTCCTGTAATCTTCAGATATAAAAAGATAAGTTGCAGATCCAAGCTCGACAGTTATACAAATATATACACATAAACGATTATTTGATATTCCTGTACATATTAAAATTTGCTCGTTCCGTTTCGTTTCGCAAAGTACCAATACCAATGTGGGTATTGGTACTTTGCGAAACGGAACGAAACGAGATAGGAAAAGAGCCCTAATTATGTTATAAATGTATTATGTAATTCAGGATGCTGACAGTTAGATTTCAAATAAAATAGGTGAATCATATTTCATTACATGCAGTAACATGCAAGGAACTAAGTATTCCCTTCACGAACATACAAATTCTCCTTCATACATAAAAAAAGATGAGTTGCAAATCCAAGCTCGACAGTTACACAAACATAAAAGATTATCCGATATGCAAAGTACCAATACCTGTGTGGGTATTGGTACTTTGAGAAACGGAACGAAACGAGATAGGAAAAGCTAATTTGGTTATATAGGTATTATGTGATTCAAGATGATGACAACTACAGCGTAAACAAGTAGTTTGAAGAATAATCATATGTTATAACACGCATGTACATGCAAGGAAATATGCAAAAAGTCTTCCCTTCACAAACATACACAGTTTCCTATAATCTAATAACATAGAAAGGCGACTTCCAGATCCAGGCTCGGCAATTATAATTACATATATACAACCATAAATGATTATTCGATATGCCCGGCAGTATTGCATGTCGAGGTTATTTATGAAGGTACATGTATCTATGAAAGTATGAGAGTATGTACATTGTTCATACATAGGGAGTCAGTGGCGCAGTGGTTAGCAGGTTGGACTACAACATCAGAGATCCGGGTTCGACTCCCTGGCGCAGCTGATATCACGACTAGTTTTCAGTGCCGGGTGATTTACTTAAATGGGTATTGTTTCCAGCAGTATCGGCCTACACTGGATGCTGGGGAGGTAAATATGACGCCTGCCGTGGGTTCGGCTGGAAATAAGTTGTTCCATCCATTCCAAGTGGGGACTTTCGTCGACTACCCACGTTAAACAAGGAACTTTACCTTAAGTATAGTGTTGCATAATACCAGTAATTTCTAGTTATGGCGTTGTTGACTTGCAAATCATTGTGATCATTATTGTACATGCAAGCATAAACGATTATTATATATGAATTCCTGAAATACATTTCATGTAAATAAATTATTTTTTTCTCGTTTCGTTCCGTTTCGCAAAGTACCAATACCTGTGTGGGTATTGGTACTTTGCGTAACGGAACGAAACAAGACAAAATCTATTTCATTTCTTAACGTTCTGCGTGTGAGTTTCATCGGATATTATACCTCATTCGACAGCTTATGTTTACAAGACATTCTATATATCCGGTACATCATATAAGGTTGCTCTGGTTCAAATACTAGTGTGCTCGTTAACAGATGTATGCATTTATAATCATTCAGTGTTATGCTTTTAACTACAAAGAAAAAGATAGGGTTTTGTTCCTTTTCACCGATATATCTAACCTCTTTTAATTTTTGTTTCGTTCCGTTTCGCAAAATAGCAATACCTGTGTGGGTAATGGTACTATTCGTGACGGAACGGAACATGTCTAAAAACATGGTTCATACTTGATGTTTTGCGTATTATGAGTTTCATTGGACATTATACATCATTCGACTATCCGCTCAATAACTGAAGAACGCTTTGGCTGAGGAACTTGGTATGCAGGTGGGCCATGCCTAGTAGAAGACCCCTATTGATTTTGAGGTCAGTACGTCTAAAGTCAACGTCACAGTGACCATGAGCTTGAAAGGTCACAGTGACAATGAGCTGAAAAAGTTTTTACTTGGGCCCAGGAACTTCATACTTGATGTGCAGGTTGGTCACCACCAGCAAATGACCCCTATTAATTTTAAGGTCACTAGGTCAAAGGTCAAGGTCACAATGGTCAAGGTCACATCCGTCACACTTTTTTCTGCTCAATAACTGAAGAACGCTTGGGCATAGGATCTTCATACTTGGTATGCAGGTTGGTCATGACCAGTAGATGACTCATATTGATTTTGATGTCAGAAGGTCAAAGGTCAAGGTCATGGTGACCTTGTGAGGTAAAAAATGGTTTCCGCTCAATAACTGAAGAACGCTTGGGCCTCCATACTTTGTATGCAGGTTGGCCATGCCCAGTAGAAGACCCTATTAATTTTGAGGTCAAAGTCAAGGTCACAGTGACCTTGAGCTGAAAGGTCACAGTGACAATGAGCTGAAACATTGTTTTTGCTTAATAACTGTAGAATGCTTTGACCATGGAAGTTAATACTTGGTGTGCAGGTTGGTCACCACCAGTAGATGACCCCTATTGATTTTGAGGTCACTAGCTTAAAGGTCAAGGTCATGGTGACCTTTGGCTGAAAAATGGTTTCCACTCAATAACTGAAGATTGCTTGGGCCCAGGAACTTCATACTTGGTGTGCAGGTTGGTCACCAGCAGCAAATGACCCCTATTGATTTTGAGGTTTCCGTTTCGCAAAGTACCAATAGCCCTTCCTGCCACTGTGTTGTATCATCGTATGAAGTTTTAATAAAATCCATCCAGTTGTTTTCAAGTTATGCTCCGGACAAGGAAAATTGCAACGGACCGACTGATCACATGGTGACTCCAATATACCTCATTCCAACATTGTTTGTCGGGAGTATAAATATAAAAATATTGCATCTACAATAAACAAGACGGCTTTGCATGATGGCACTTTATTGCTCACATGAGTTAACAAAAATACATTTTATAATATAATTTGTTGGAGAGTCACTAGATGATCAATTGTACCATTTCTTTTAGAATTCTGACCACCAGAATCAGAGGAGAATATTTTTAAAGATTTTCCTCTCCATTGCAATGACAAACATCGTTCTTCGTGGATCACATTTTCTTTCAGCCAGTCTTCATGTTAGCTACTTTGATGGAGAGTCACTATATGATCAATTATACCATTTCTTTTAGAATTCTGATCACTAGTTTCAGAGGGGAAGAATTTAAAGATTTTCCTCTCCGTTGCCATGGCAAACATAATTCTTTGTGGATCACATTTTTTTAAAGCCTAGATGATCAATTATACCATTTATTTTAAAATTCTGACAACCAGTTTCAGAGAAGAAGATTTTTCAATATTTTCCTTCCTGCTGCCATGGCGAACAAAGTTCTTCATTTTAGCTACTTTGATGGAGAGGAACTAGATGATCAATTGTACCATTTCTCGTAAAAAAACTGACCACCATTTTCAGAGGAAAAGATTTTTAAAGATTGTCCTTTCCGTTGTCATGGCAAACATAGTTCTTCATGGATCACATTTTATTTCAGCTATAATAGAAGATGACCAGTGCAAACATCAAACAATCTTTAAATAATAAGTAAATACATGTAAGCTAAAAAAAAAAAAGTATAAAAAACACATGGGTTAGTTCAAACAAATTAGAAAGGTGGTTGAGTCCAAATATGTGTGATAATATTCATTGATTTCCATTCCATGTAATGCAAAGTTTTCTAAAATACAGGATTTGGTTGGATAAAAAGATAGATATTGTGGGGAAAAGATCTTATCTGGACCTCTGAATTCATTTACAGTGAACTCGACAGTTCCGGGTCACATTTGGAAAAGAATGTTTAGTTTTCGAGAATGATACAGTATTTTGATAAAAACCATTATAGCTTTATATCCCATTAGCTTGGCTAGTTTCACTTCGATTTTCAAGAACGGATGTCGTAATCTCGAAACGTTTGTGCATTGATTCCCGCGAAAGCAAAATCTCAATATTTGTGTTTACCTGTCGAAGCGAAAATTGCTGATTGTAGCCATAATTTAAGTAATACAGGTATGTATTGCACATACATGTGTAGGTTATTTACCACTGAATAAGATTTGTAATATTGATTGACTTGTCAAACTTGTTTATGCCAAATTAGCAGATAATTTGACGTAGTTCACATTCGACACTTTCGGGTAATCCAAAGGGACTTTCTCAAAATTATTATTAAAACTATTTTGGTAACTTTTTAAGAATGATTTAATGCTTATTGTGATAAATAAATGTTAAATATTTTTTATTAAAATTTACATGTTTTGTCAAATATGACTTAGTAGTTATTTGAAATGCAACAGGTTTCGTGCATGAATGTGTGTACAGTAGAGTTTCTGTTTTTTATGCAACAGGTAATTGCAAGAGATATATTTTAGTTCTTTCTTTTTCATATTATTTTGATGAAAATGTGAAATAAAAACAGCTGTTTTGTTAAATATAACATTGTTTAAGTTTACCCCTGATAACAGAAATAAACATTTGTCACGTGACCCGGAAATGGCAAGTTCGACCCGAAACTGTAAAATTTACATTTTGCAATTGTAGACACTTAATTATTATTTTAACAAATGTATATAATTGTTGAATTATGTCATGGTTGGGAGGAAGTATTTGTTGAACATTTCATGTAGCTTTGTTTCTCTCAACTTTGCTTTCAAAGAGACAAGCTTCCTCAATTTGGCTACTGACCCGGAACTGTCTAGTTCACTGTAGTAGATGTCCTCACTGTACCAGACATCACCCATACTATCATGGCCAAAATCACCACACAAACACCGACTATCAACGGGAAGTTGAACTGAACATTTTGGCCATTCAGTTTGTGCAATGTAAACAACATGTCTGCTTTAATTTTTCTGAACCACAAGGTCCAAGGTTCAGGTCCAGGTCCAGGCCCAGGCCCAGGTCTAGGTCCAGCTTCAGTTTGAAGAGGGGTGGTTAAATATTTCAATAGTCTCAGGGAGTTATTATCAATATATGGATTAGTATTAAACCCAACAGCCTCGTTATAACTCACCCAGCGTAAGCTACATTTGCTAGTCATACCCTTTATGATAAAGGCTTGAGCCAATTGGTTTTCCACTGTTTCATACTGGTCAACCGTTATGGTTTCCTCTACGTTGCTGGTTTCTATCACTTCTATAGAGGATTCATCCTCATCTGCTGAATCTGTTCTGCCAACACGATCATACTTTGTTATCAGTAGATACACGTTACTGTCATCTGAATAATAATACAGCAAACGTTTAGTACTAAAGAAGGCATGAACAAACAAGTGTTTAATCTCTTTAGAATGGGACAGGACTCTTGCATGAAATTCTGCATTCAATTTCTCAACATGCACACCATTACTTATAATATATGTTACCGCCTCGGTGGTGTAGTCATACCGAAAACTTTACAAATGGCTACCCTTCTGGCGCTCTGGGTTGCGGGGTAAGCATTACGACTAACTGGCTGGTCTCAGGATAAATGAACCAGTAGTACTAGTAACTTAACAAGGAAACGCCGTGATATGAATAAATAAAATTGAAAACGGCGTAAGAAACCAAATATTCAATCAACAAACTTATAATATATCTGTAAGTGCTACCTGTTTTTCCAAAAAAACAACACTTTTTAAATGTTTGAAAAAGATACGTAAATATCAATTTTAGGAAAAATTGACGAGACGACGAAAATGTTCAATTCCTGTTTTTTGCACGACTACTATACATTTGAAATTCTTATTGTTGTCATCTATTATGAAGTACGGAAACTAATAATAACTATACATGAAACATTTTATACCACCAAACTCATTGTTATAAAATTATCTCGTATGAGTTTTAGTGAACCAAAATTATAACGCATTTCTATATCAATAAATATCGATAAAAAAACGACTGTACTGTCAATCCGCGATTTTTGAATGACCACCATTTCATACATATCATAACAATACTTTTCTAAACACATATTGACATTGATACTTCTTTGGCGCATATTTGTCTAATGCAAGTAGAGCATGCTTCATGAATAAATAACAACAGTATTCGATTGAACATGTATGCGTCTGCCAACACGTCAGTTAGTAAAGACGTGGCGGGACGACGACGGTAAAAATGAATCCATGTGTCGCCATGTCTAGGTCTGACACAATTCAAACTTATTTCCTTGGATTTTATTCTAAAATACAATTAAAATTATATCTTTCACTGCGATTGGAAAGAAACTGCACCAAGTCAGTTTGTTGTTTATATTGATAAGGATACTTAAGAAACATACGTAATAAGGGTGAACCCTCTGCAGCAGACGACTTTTGAAAACATTGTGGCAAAACGGGAAATTGCTGATAAAGAACATGTTTTTCTTATGCCAAAATGTTTATCAACTTTATTTTAAAAAATCCTTTAATTTATAGATGTAACTTATATTTTCCTAGATGCTTTTAAGTCGTCTTTGAAGGATTGTGTGAAAGGGTCTGTCCAGTAACATTGACGCCTCCTTGGTGTGGTGTTAGAGCGTTCGCAACGGGTTCGGGAGGTCGCGGGCTTGATTCCCGGCCAGTTATACCAAATATTTTAAAATGGTAGTAATGGCTGCCGTCCTTGGCTCTCAGGATTGCGTGGCAGCATAACGACTGACTGACTGGTGTCAGGATAGTTGGCATTTCATATTCACAATGACTATGAAGTCAAACTTACATCTTTTGTGTAGAGTATTTGGATCATCTTCTTGCAACACATCTCGAACACATTTTATCAATTCGTACGGAATCGGACTGACACAGGAACATGCAAATACAATCATGGACATTTTGTATTGATCATATGGCACGCAATATCTCAGCGGTAGGTAACTCAAATCTTTGTCAGCTTGAATTCTTTCTAACTCTGCTATATCTGTACCTGGATCTATATAACCTGTAGCAAATAGATGTGTCTGTATGTAGGAAAGGCTTATAATAAATTAATATTTTGTTGGCAATGAAAGGTGAACAGTTTTTAAGTGTTTTACAATATGATTTGGAGCACTAGAGAAGAGGACATACATAAACATAAAAAGAAAATTGTCGCGTCATTGTACAATATACATTTTAACTAAACTTTGTTCAATGGGTGGAAGTATTTTTTTAAAGTTAATTCCATGTTAATATCACAGTCTTCTAGTCCTTGTTCAAAACGGAAACCTGGAGACGATATTATCTGTGTTCAAAACGGCAAACAGAAGACGATCGCATCCGTGTTCAAAACGGTACACAGAAGACAATCGCATCCGTATTGAAAACAGAACATGAAAAACGATTGTATCCATGTTCAAAACGACAAACAGAAGACGATGGCATTCTTGTTCAAAACGGTACACTGAAGACAACCGCATCCGTGTTCTAATCGGAAACATGAAAAACGTTCGCATCCATAGTCAAAACGACAAACAGAAGACGATGACATTCATGTTCAAACCGACAAAGAGAAGACGATCGCATCCATGTTCAAACCGACAAACAGAAGATGATCGCATACACGTTCAACACGGCACATAAGAAACGCTCCTTTCCATTTCAAAACGGCTAAATTAAGACAATATTATCGGTTTTCAAAACGACAACCAGAATAGTTTAAACTTGTTTATTTTATATCGATTGTGAAACAAGCTTTCAGCTTATATTAATCACGCTCGATGTCTGCTTCCTGGAAACTTAACCAGTACTCGCGCCGTTTGTGTGGAAAAATCCCAAAGTCAGGACCCGCTCATCACGGGACTCGAACCAGGGACCTTTGATACAAGAGGTCGACGCTCTACCTCTGCACCACTGTCTGGAATAGGAATAGGATATCATCCGTGTTCTTAACGGCAACCAGACCAGAATACGATGTCATCCAAGTTCAAAACGGCATATTAAGGACGATTAAATCCGTGTTAAAACATGCAAAATGAAGACGATCGGATCCGTGATCAAAACAGCACGTTGACGACGATTGCATACGTATTCAAAACGGAAAAATGAAGACGATCGCATCCATGTTCTTAACGGCAACTATAAGACGATCGCATCCATGTTCTTAGCGGCAACTAGAAGACGATCGCATCCATGTTCTTAACGATAAACAGATGACGACCGCATCCGGACGACCGCATCCATGGTCAAAATTGCACATTGGGGACGGTCGCATCCGTATTAAAAACGGCAAAATGAAGATAATCGCATCTGTGTTAAAAAAGGCAAAATTAAGACGATCTCATCCATGTTCAAAATGGCATATTGAAGACGATTGCATCCGGCAAAATGAGGACAACCGCAATACGATTGCATCCGTTTTCCAAGAGGCTCGTTAAAGACAATCGAATCCGTGTTGAAAAGGGTAAACTGAAGACGATCGCATCCATGTCCAAAATGGCAACCTGAAGTCGATTGGATCCGTGTTCAAACGGCACATTGAAAACAATTGCATCCGTGTTCATAACGGCACTCAAAACAAGAACGCACCATGTTCAAAACAGTATACTAAAGACGATCGCATCATCGTTTAAAACGGCACATTGAAGACGTTCCTGTCCGTGTTCAAAACCACAAAATGAGACGATTGCATCTGTGTTCTTAATGGCAACCAGAAGATGATCTCATCCTATTCAAAATGGCACATTAAAGACGTTTGCATCCGTTTTAAAAACGGTAAAATGATGACGTTCGCATCCGTGTTAAAAACGGCAAAATGAAGAAGACCGCATCCGTGTTCAAAATGGCAACCTGAAGTCGATTAGATCCGTGTTCAAAACGACACATTGAAAACAATTACATCCGTGTTCAAAGCGGCAAACAAAAGACGATCGCATCAGTGTTCATAACGGCACTCAAACACCGAATGCACCATGTTTAAAACAGTACACTGAAGACGATCGCATCATCGTTCAAAATAGTACATTGAATACGATCGCATTCGTTTTCCAAGAGGCACATTAAAGACGATCGCATCCGTGTTGAAAACGGTAAACTGAAGACGATCGCATTCGTATACAAAATGGTAACCTGAAGTCGATTGAATCCGTGTTCAAAACGGCACATTGAAAACAATTGCGTCCATGTTCAAAACAGCAAACAAAAGACGATCGCATCAATGTTCAAAACAGTACATTGGAGACAATTGCATGCGTGTTCATAACGGCACGCAAACACCGAACGCACCATGTTTAAAACAGTACACTGAAGACGATCGCATCATCGTTCAAAATAGTACATTGAAGACGATCGCATCCGTTTTCCAAGAGGCACATTAAAGACGATCGCATCCGTGTTGAAAACGGTAAACTGAAGACGACAATAGTGCGCCGTTAATATTAATCTTATGCTTATATTTAATATGTCGGTAGATGTCATAAAATTAAGCCCATGCCATTAGGACATTTATCTTTATCTATATTGAATTTGTGTAGTCATATTTGTAGGAGCTTCACTGCGAAAAATAATTAAATTGATTTAATGAATTGGGTATTTTATTCGATTATATGAACTTATTTCTGAACTTGTATTCAAGGAAGATCAGTAATTATTGAAACAATAGCTGTCGGAGGACAGCTATTGCTCGACTATATAACGCTTATTCACATAAAGTACTATTTCTTTATATTGCACTTAAGTCCTATTACATCATATTATATACTATATATGTAAAAGCAACTGAATAGATACATACATTTAAATATATATAATTTAAAAATCAAATTTCCTAAGTCAATCAAGGGCCATAACTCCATATTTAGGATACAATGGAGTTATCTAACCTAATTGTACGATGGTCCTTAACAAATGTGTGAAGTATGAAGTCACTTGAATGATGAAACTTTAAAGTTGAGCTAAACGCAAATGTTAAAACTAACCGATCCAAAAATAGCAAAACCTTAACAAAAAGTTTTCCAAATGTCTGACACCAAAACCCGTTTGATAAGTTGAAGAATTATATTTGATAAATGAATGTTCACAATTAGAAAGGAACGTAACTAAAAATTATGAATTTATCTCAAATTCTCAAAATCAAACAAAAACCATGTTTTTTATCCTCAAAAAGTCACACTCAGCATCTTCAACATACGATGTGAAGAAAGGTATTATATGTAAATAATATTCCAAATATGAAAGCCCTAACACAAGTACTTATTGAGAAAAATTAAAAAATTAAATGAAAATGCCAACTTGCCCTAAAACTTTAACCGGCCAAAATCATGTCTTTTACCCAAAAAAGAAGGTCACACTCAGAATCTTCAGCATACAATATGACAAAAGGTATTAGATGTGATTATATTCCAAATATGAAAGCCCTAGCACAAGTGATTATTGAGGAAAAAAAAATAAAAAACAAGATGTGTTTGTGAAACACTGATGACCCCGAATGGCAACATCTAGGTCAAAGGTCAAGGTAGCCAGGTCAAAAATGTTGGTACTGACAGAAAGGTCATGTCACAAGGAATACACATGTGAAATATTGTAGCCGTACCTGTTATGGTTCAAAAGTAGTGGTCAAAGTTTAAAAAAAATCTAGAATGGCAACATCTAGGTCAAAGGTCAAGGTCGAAAGGTGAACAATTTTGGTATTGACAGAAAGGTCATGTCACAAGGTATACACATGTGAAATATGGTAGCCGTACCTGTTATGGTTCAAAATTAGTGGTCAAGGTTAAAGTTTTTTTCGAGAATGGCAACATCTAGGTCAAAGGTCAAGGTCGCAAGGTGAAAATTGTTGGTGCTGACAGAAAGGTCATGTCACAAGCTGTTATGGTTCAAAAGTAGTGGTCAATGTTAAAGGTTTTTTTGAGAATGGCAACATCTAGGTCAAATGTCAAGGTCGCAAGGTTAAAAATGTTGGTACTGACAGAAAGGTCACGTCACAAGGAATACACATGTGAAATATGGTAGCCATACCTGTTATGGTTCAAAAGTAATGGCCAAGGTTAAAGTTTTTTTTCGAGAATGGCAACATCTAGGTCAAAGGTCAAGGTCGCAAGGTCAAAAATTTTGGTACTGACAGAAAGGTCATGTCACAAGAAATACACATGTGAAATATGGTAGCCGTACCTGTAATGGTTCAAAAGTAATGGCCAAGGTTAAAAAAAAAATCAAGAATGGCAACTTCTAGGTCAAAGGTCAAGGTCGCAAGGTCAAAAATGTTGGTACTGACAGAAAGGTCATGTCACAAGGAATACACATAGTGAAATATGGTAGCCCTACCTGTCATGGTTCAAAAGAAATGGCCAAGGTTAAAGTTTGTTTCGAGAATGGCAACATCTAGGTCAAAGGTCAAGGTCGCAAGGTCAACAAGATGTGTTTGTGAAACACTGATGCCCCCAAATGGCAACATCTAGGTCAAAGGTCAAGGTCGTAAGGTATACACATGTGAAATATGGTAGCCTTACCTGTTATTGTTCAAAAGTAGTGGGGAAGGTTAAAAAAAAAATTGAGAATGGCAACATCTAGGTCAAAGGTCAAGGTTGCAAGGTCAAAAATGTTGGTACTGACAGAAAGGTCATGTCACAGGGAATACACATGTGAAATATGGTAGCCGTATCTGTTATGGTTCAAAAGTAATGGCCAAGGTTAAAGTTTTTTTCGAGAATGGCAACATCTAGGTCAAAGGTCAAGGTCGCAAGGTCAAAATTGTTGGTACTGACAGAAAGGTCATGTCACAAGGAATACACATGTGAAATATGGTAGCCGTACCTGTTATGGTTCAAAAGAAGTGGTCAAGGGTAAAGTTTGTTTCGAGAATGGCAACATCTAGGTCAAAGGTCAAGGTCGCAAGGTCAAAAATGTTAGTACTGACAGAAAGGTCATGTCACAAGGAATACACATGTGAAATATGGTAGCCGTACCTGTTATGGTTCAAAAGTAATGGCCAAGGTTAAAGTTTTTTTCGAGAATGGCAACATCTAGGTCAAAGGTCAAGGTCGCAAGGTCAAACATTTTGGTACTGACAAAAAGGTAATGTCACAAGGAATACACATGTGAAATATGGTAGCCGTACCTGTTATGGTTCAAAAGTAGTGGTCAAGGTTAAAGTTTTTTTTGTGCAGACAGGCTAAAAACTACATCTAGGTCAAAGGTCAAGGTCGCAAGGTCAAAAATGTTGGTACTGACAGAAAGGTCATGTCATAAGGAATACACATGTGAAATATGGTAGTCGTATCTGTTATGGTTCAAAAGTAATGGCCAAGGTTAAAGTTTTTTTCGAGAATGGCAACATCTAGGCCAAAGGTCAAGGTCAAAAATGTTGGTACTGACAGAAAGGTCATGTCACAAGGAATACACATTTGAAATATGGTAGCCGTACCTGTTATGGTTCAAAAGTAATGGCCAAGGTTAAAGTTTTTTTCGAGAATGGCAACATCTAGGTCAAAGGTCAAGGTCGCAAGGTCAAACATTTTGGTACTGACAGAAAGGTAATGTCACAAGGAATACACATGTGAAATATGGTAGCCGTACCTGTTATGGTTCAAAAGTAGTGGTCAAGGTTAAAGTTTTTTTTGTGCAGACAGACAGACAGACGTGCAGACAGACAGACACACAGACAGACAGACAGGCCAAAAACTATAATCGGAGATTCCGGGGGGGGGGGGGGGGGGGGGGC
The DNA here is from genome assembly GCA_031761405.1 of Serripes groenlandicus. Lineage (NCBI taxonomy): Eukaryota > Metazoa > Mollusca > Bivalvia > Cardiida > Cardiidae > Serripes > Serripes groenlandicus. Next base: position 98,680,106 of record JASEVX010000003.1, read on the forward strand.
ATAAAAAATAATTCCAACTTGCCCTAAAACTTTAACCACCGAAAATCATGTTTTTTACCCCAAAAAGAAGGTCACACTCAGCATCTTTAGCATACAATATGAAGAAATGTATTAGATGTAATTATATTCCAAATATGAAAGCCCTAACACAAGTACTTATTGAGAAAAATTAAAAAATTAAATGAAAATGCCAACTTGCCCTAAAACTTTAACCGGCCAAAATCATGTCTTTTACCCAAAAAAGAAGGTCACACTCAGAATCTTCAGCATACAATATGACGAAAGGTATTAGATGTAATTATATTCCAAATATGAAAGCCCTAGCACAAGTGATTATTGAGGAAAAAAAATAAAAAACAAGATGTGTTTGTGAAACACTGATGCCCCCGAATGGCAACATCTAGGTCAAAGGTCAAGGTAGCCAGGTCAAAAATGTTGGTACTGACAGAAAGGTCATGTCACAAGGAATACACATGTGAAATATGGTAGCCGTACCTGTTATGGTTCAAAAGTAGTGGTCAAAGTTTAAAAAAAATCTAGAATGGCAACATCTAGGTCAAAGGTCAAGGTCGAAAGGTGAACAATTTTGGTATTGACAGAAAGGTCATGTCACAAGGTATACACATGTGAAATATGGTAGCCGTACCTGTTATGGTTCAAAAGTAGTGGTCAATGTTAAAGGTTTTTTTGAGAATGGCAACATCTAGGTCAAAGGTCAAGGTCGCAAGGTTAAAAATGTTGGTACTGACAGAAAGGTCATGTCACAAGGAATACACATGTGAAATATGGTAGCCGTACCTGTTATGGTTCAAAAGTAATGGCCAAGGTTAAAGTTTTTTTTCGAGAATGGCAACATCTAGGTCAAAGGTCAAGGTCGCAAGGTAAAAAATGTTGGTACTGACAGAAAGGTCATGTCACAAGGAATACACATGTGAAATATGGTAGCCGTATCTGTTATGGTTCAAAAGTAATGGCCAAGGTTAAAGTTTTTTTCGAGAATGGCAACATCTAGGTCAAAGGTCAAGGTCAAAAATGTTGGTACTGACAGAAAGGTCATGTCACAAGGAATACACATGTGAAATATGGTAGCCGTACCTGTTATGGTTCAAAAGTAATGGCCAAGGTTAAAGTTTTTTTCGAGAATGGCAACATCTAGGTCAAAGGTCAAGATCGCAAGGTCAAACATTTTGGTACTGACAGAAAGGTAATGTCACAAGGAATACACATGTGAAATATGGTAGCCGTACCTGTTATGGTTCAAAAGAAGTGGTCAAGGTTAAAGTTTTGTTCGTGCAGACAGGCCAAAAACTACATCTAGGTCAAAGGTCAATGTCGCAAGGTCAAAACTGACAGAAAGGTCATGTCACAAGGAATACACATGTGAAATATGGTAGCCGTACCTGTTATGGTTCAAAAGTAGTGATCAAGGTTAAAGTTTTGTTTGTGCAGACAGACAGACAGACGTGCAGACAGACAGACAGACAGACAGACAGGCCAAAAACTATATGCCCCCCGAACGGAGATTCCGGGGGGGCATAACAAATAATTCCAACTTGCCCTAAAACTTTAACCACCGAAAATCATGTTTTTTACCCCAAAAAGAAGGTCACACTCAGCATCTTCAGCATACAATATGAAGAAATGTATTAGATGTAATTATATTCCAAATATGAAAGCCCTAGCACAAATACTTATGAATGAATATGCCAAATTGCCCTAAAACTTTAACCGGACGCCGACGAAAACGCCGACGCCGGGGCAAGTAGTAAAGCTCTCATATTCTTCGAATAGCCGAGCTAAAAAGTTTAAAACATTGAAACACAGGAAGAAATAATGAGAAATGTCTCCGTGTGTCACAATGTTTTCAAACGTCGAATGTGACAGAAGCGTAAAAATGCGTCTGCAGGTGAGAAAGGGAATATAACAGAATATAAAACCGAATTTGCACTTGACAAATAACAGAAAGGATAACAAAGTTATAAATCTAGAGTTGTCCATACCTCCAATTAGTAAACGAAGTATCTGCTTAGTTTTTTCGTCATTTTTGTTTTCCATAGCCGCAGCATCAAATAAATCCGGTAGGTGTTCCCAAATTGTCTTGAACAACTCCTCCGGCAAACTGTCAACTTTTGTGTTCATTTTCTCGTCAGGAAAATCCTCCATCTTTGAAGCACATCTTGGATACCTGATAAAATTCAACACTCTATGGGCTAATTCTAATTTAGAAATTGGTCATTACTCAGATGCAACTGAGATTCGGAGAAAAAAAAACCTAGATGCACATCTTCGCAAGCTAATTAACAAGTTAATCATAGTTAGTTGATCAAAAATTGTGTCACTGACATGCAGGCGTATGGCGATATGGACCAACAGACAGACAATTTGGCCAAAAACAAGTCCCTCATATATAGAGGAGACATGATAATAATGCATTATGAGAAACAAATTTCGTACCTTGTTGCTTTTGCAACCAAACTGAGAAGTCTGTGTACAGGGTCACCTAACGGAACATTTTTGTTAACTTTTTTTGAAATCGTACCAACGATTGCTTACAAATATCAAAGGAAACCATGACGGCCATATTTTGCAATCAATCAAGGTGAATAGGACAATGATTATAGAGATAAACCGAATTCTGCAAATTGTATTGACATAGTACAAGTAGTTTTAATGAATAAAAATAATGTAGGCTTTTTTTCTTTTGACTGCCGTGCCAATTATACTCCTGTATGGAATTCAATGGCGTGATCAATATTGGCAGTGGATCACCGACTGAGAAGTATAATGAACTCTGTTAACGGGCGAATTAAAAAACAGACATACTGGCAGACGACGATTGTTGAGCGATCATAATCGTTCATCCCGAGCATTTATTGATCAGTCGAGCTACAGATGGTTTATTGATTGATTTATTGGGGTTTAACACCGTTTAAAACAGAAATCAGACGTATCAAAGCCGCCAGTTATTATACGCATGTGTTTCCTGGCAGGCAACTGGCTGCTTTTCGACATATACTGTTAGCCCATTGGTGCAAGACGAAAGACGCTTGTTACAGTGACTTTTGTCAAACGTCGGAAAGCATGTTATCAGAGATGGGGTTTAACTCACAACCCCATGTAGCTTTGAAAGAACTCCAATGACAGTCTCACCGTCCAAGCCGTAATGTGTTTGATGGTACGTTTCCGGATCCAGCCTGTGCCCTTGGTAAAAACTCTCCAATAATGATCTTTAACATGTTGTTTATGACGGAACTTTTACCCGAACCCGCCCTTCCTATCAGCAAAACATTGTGTTTCTTGTAATCCTTTCGTCTGCAGTAACGCATGATGTCTTCAAGAATTGTTTTGTTTTCTGCCTCAACAGCTTCTTTTGTTCGAGTGTCTGAATATACATGTACATAAAGACAATATGCAGTGCTATTTTGTATTACTTTACTTGAAACATTTCCCAAAAAACGTAACAAACATTTTAAATCCAGGAGCAATGCCCTTGAGAGTGGGTCAAACTGTTTGATCTGCCTTGATAGAGCTGTAGATATTAGGCGTATTTCATGTTCTAAAATCCTTATTTGAAACTCAAAATCTATGTTGTGGTACTCAAAAGCATCGTCTCGGTCAGACGATTTTTTTAGTACCCAAAACCCACAACATATGGTTAGTTGAGTCATAAGAGATATGTTGATGGGAAATAAGGATAAGATAAGGTTTTTATCACATGACAATGCTTGTATCCGATCTAATAATATACCCATTACGTATCTCGTATATAACGTGTGTAGTATAACATGACCGGAAACTAGGAAAATGACGTCATACTTATATCACTCACATTGTGGGTGATATGTATTATATCTCACTGATATAACTCGGTATCTCATCGTTAAGCATTAAATAATAGGTATTATATAAAGAGAAGTGAAAGAACTTGCTTCACAATCCATGTAAATTCATAGTTATAAATACAGTCGAACCTGTGCTGAAGACCACATTGGAATATCCATCCCCTGTCTATAGCGACCATATGTTTAGTTTCCAAATTACTCATATTCTTTATAAATGACCCTGCAGTAAAAGACCCAACTGTGAACAAAGACCAGATTGTTCACTTCCCAAGGGTGGTCTTTAGACACAGGTTTGACTTTATACGCCACATTATATGTAGTTCAATCATCATCATTGATATTGATAATAATCATAAAAAGCATTCCTTTCCGGTCAGGTCGGTGACAAAATATGAATGCTTAAAGCCACATTGTGCCTTCTTAAACATATATAAACACACTTTAAGACATTGACTTTTAATAGGAATGATTATCAAATGTGAAGAAATGCTGCTATTGTGCAGTATCCTAAATTAATCCTATGCTTATTTCAGTTTTATCACGGTGACAGTTCTCTTATTCATGATCCCTGGGTAAAAAAAACTAGTGCCTTGCCTAAGAGCATCCACCATGACCACAGCACTGCGACAGGGGATCGAACCCGGGACGCCCGGTTCCAAATCCCTGACGCTAAGCACTCGGCCAAGGCGGATTCCTCAAGCGGGTTGTCAACCCTTCAACAAATGGACTAACAGTCAAGGTTGAAAAACGGTAACTTTTAAGAGTATTGTGTGAAGTAAAAGTAGTTGTGTGAAAGCAATGAAAAACGTTGATATGTGAACTGGCCGCCGTGATGAAAACGGCACTAAACCCAACAAAATCAATCAATAAGTCAATTTTAATCATATAGATATAATGTTCTATCATCAAATAAGCAGTTCAGATAATAAGATTCAATTTGTGCTCCTTTTGCTTCATCCGGATGTTTTCTCTAGGAATTATACAATATATCATGAAGCATGTTGTCTTTTGAAATAAATCTAGTACAAGAGAAAGTTGATGCAAGGCCTCAATGTCGCCGGAAAAGACTGCATTAATCTATTTTTGAACACACATGCATTCTTGACTTTCATTAGTCTAAACATACACATAATGTTTTCATTAAGGACTAATTCAAGGATTTTTTAAATTCCACATACAAATTTCAGGATTTCTTTTCGTCAGGATTTTGTATTTTTTGTATTTGTCAATAAAACCACAACAAATACAGTTTGGGATTTAAATATACATGCAATAAAAAGCTATTTACTCCTTTCCATGTTTGAAGCAACAATGAAATCATTAAAACGTTTACAACATTGAGAAAATGGTAAAATTGCTGAAGACATGAACTTTTTCTTTCTTAATAATAATTATAATAAGTATTTCACAGATGTTAAAATTTATCCTCGTATGTTTAAAAAGTAGACCACTCTTGAAACACCATATCACCTAAATTGTTTGTTTAAATCATTTATGCATACAATATATGTATGGCGCAAGAGAAATGCCAGTTGCGAGTCCCATTACTATTTAAAAGGTGGCAAGTATGAAATTAATTCTTTATTTCTAAAATTATTGTTTATCAGAGTTTGTTCTTTTCTTAATTTGTTTCAAGCCAGATAAACATTTAATATTACACATATTTAATCATTTAAGTGTGTAATATTAGCTATCTATCTGTAATATTAAGTGTTTGAGCATCTTTCGAAATGTTCACCTCGTGTCAAGATCGAGTCGTTGTGAATATTTAATCATTTAAGTGTGAAATATTAGCTATCTATCTGTAATGTTAAGTGTTTGAGCATCTTTCGAAATGTTCACCTCGTGTCAAGATCGAGTCGTTGTGACATCGTAGAAAGTAAATAAAAAAATCAGGCAAAGCTCTAGTGCATGTTTTATTCCGTTGCATTTTAGAGAGAAAAAAGCATTTCTGTATTATGTTTTATGTGAATTGTATATGTTGTGTTAAATAAAATGATTTAAGTCTGTGAAGTGAATAAAAAGTCTTTCTAAGTAAATAAACCAGTGTGAGAACAGTTGTAAACAGTGACATGTGCTAAAAATACAAATGTACGCGGTCGGTATGCGCTAGTCACGTGATCAACATTTTTCAGAGCATGCTATATTTAGCTTAGAAACAGTTCCTATTTTAGATATACATGGACTAACATTATCAAATTAATTCTACACAAACCAAGACAGTTAAGTTAAAATTACTATTGAAAGGAGAATTCGACACGGCGTTTCATTGGTAAGTTACCAGTACTACTGGTTCATTTATCCTGACATAAGCCAGTTAGTCGTAATGCTAACCCCGCAAAGCTGAGCGCCAAGGAGGGTAGCCAATTCAACATTTTTTAAGTATTTCGTATAAATCGGCAGGGAAGCAAACCTACAACCTCCCGCACTCGAAGCGAACGATCTACCACTACACCACCCAGGCGGTCTACCATGAAGAAAAATAAGTTTAATATGAGCGAGTACTGCTTTTGGGAATTTTATCACACAAACGGCGCAAGTTCTGGTTAAGTCCTCAGGAAGCAGACATTGAGCGTGATTAATTTAAGCTGAAAGCTTCTTTCATAATCTATGTAAAATAAATATTTAGCTAAATATTTCAATACGTCTACGGTCTAAGTATACAACTACCAGTATGCACAGGCGGTAACCCACCCAAGATACTTAATACACTCCACATTGCTTCGTTAATCCTTTTCTATATACAGACACGTTCAAATTTGATGTCTCTGCAGCAGACGACTTTTAAAAACAAATGTTTCAACTATATATTCAATAATTATTCTTTACTAACAGGAAAGGGGTAAAGGTATAAAGACCACTTCTACAGCCTTGCTGTTGAAGCCGGCTTTTATAGCGACGTTGGTAGAGTTGTTGACCGTTTCACGAAGTTAAGTATCGAACATTGCGGTTAGTGCCTGGATGGGTGATGGCGTAACTCCGTGAGGGACCTGGTAAACGTTAAAAATGGTGGCAGCGATGGACTTCGCGCTATGAAATGCCACAGCTGTCTTATGTTGTGATCTTTCATGTTGTTATGTGTAACTGACATGTAATCATTTGACTTGGCATTATGTCCATTAGACGTCTTCTTGTCCATAAAACCTATTAACTTTTCTAACTGGCATGTTGTAATGTCAATTTCTCGTGATTTTGTTGCCAGTCTGGTCACACCGTACGTGCGTGTAAAAGAATCTTAATCGTCTCGATCACTTGAAAACAATTCTGAGTATCCCTTTTCATGTGGCTTGGCTTGAATTAACCCCCTCTGTAAATCTTCACCAGAATGCTTTGAATATATGACAATGAGTTTATATATTCAGTATAAATATGTATAGGATGCACATAATCTGTTTTATTTGATAATTTTAAGTATTTTGACATTGTCTGAAAGTGAAAGTAGAGTATGTGAAAATCCGGTTTTGGCCCAGCCCGGTTGTGTTTAAAATGACGGTAAGTCACATTTGGTACATACACACAACATACATATTCTGAAAGCTTAAAATGTCAACTAAAGTTAGAGATACAATGAACAACTGGATGTCTATTATTTTGAATAATGACTGCATGGTTTAAAAGACACAGATATTGTGATTCTGAATTATATTAATTTTGTTCCAAAAATTAATAGACTGACATTATTCATAAGGATCAAATATCATCAAAACGTCTAGTATATCAAAATATTTGTATCTACTGCAAAAGAAGAATGTTAAGACTTCCAGAAAATATCTTAGTTATTTTCATATCTTCAATAGTTTTTGAGTTTTACTTGCTACAAATGTTGTGACGGGTGATAGTATACAACTTACTTATTTATCCCCTTTATCTACGTCCCTAGTCAGGTATTTAATTCGTTTCGTTTGCTAAAAATAGAGGTTTGCTACAATAAATGTTAAAACCGGTTTAATCATTCATCCACCCTAGGTTGGTTATTACTCTTAGAACGAATGCACATGAACGCTATTCTTACTAAACTAACAGTGATCTTCTGTCCAGCTCTACAGATTAAAGCATGTTACAGAGGTCCAGATAAGGAGGAGTATACCTCTGTTTTCCCCTATGATGTGGGTACTCAAAATAATCGTCTCATTGGGATGATTCTTTGAGTACCCACATCATAGGGTTAGAGGGTAAAATAAGGATTTTAGAACTTAAAAAACTCCCCTTATATACAGCTCTTATGTTAATTAGACTATGTGTAACCAGGGACTACTAATACATATATATGTCAGTTCTCTTGATTAATTAACGTCTGTTCTACAAGTTGACATTTATGCAACATGATTACTAAACTACAGGTAACTAAAAAATAATAATATTAAATTGTTTACCTCTGCACATGATTGAGTCTGCCATTGTGTTGAATGCTGGCGTGCGGGAATAGCAAAGTCTAATTTAATGGTAACAACTGGGACCACTTAAACGTATCTAAGATAATACCATCTACGTCCCGGATAATATCACTATAAGTTATTGACCCGAGCCAATATATATTCATACGCGACAAGAATTAGTTCTCTTAAAGTAGTTGATCCGATTACCAAAGTCAGCCAGTGAATGAGAAAATGTACAAGTTGGTATTTCTGAGTGATCGATTGATTGGTGGGGTTAAACGTCGTTCACAACAATTTTTCAGTCATATCATCACCTGCTCGTGACATTTTTGAACAGTGTAGGTAAACATCACAGTTTCAACCTGCTCAACCTTATCAGAATCTACACAAGTTGACACCGAATATTCTCACAAGCTTGTGCAAGTAATACGCGAACAGTGTATGTTAAGATCACATTGTCAACCTGATCAGTCTTATCAGAATCTACACAAGTTGACACCGAATATTCTCACAAGTTTGTGCAAGTAATACGCGAACAGTGTATGTTAAGATCACATTGTCAACCTGATCAGTCTTATCATTATCTACACAAGTTGACACCGAATATTCTCACAAGCGTGTGCAAGTAATACGTGAACAGTGTAGATCTTGATTGGATTGTGTTGATGCAAAGGCTTATCTGGATATATATTGTTTACAAATATCAATCTTGCATCTTTTTCCATGCACTAGCTCTTTCGGTAATTCATGTAAGGTAATACCGGTAAACACAACATATAGTAGAACCTTCTAACTTCGTGATCTACTTTAGTTCCACACGTCATTATTTTCGTCCTTCCCCTATGATTTTATATTAACAGTCCATTTAGAAGTGTGTTACTAATTTCTGATGTCCAAAGATTCATTTAGTACTTGACAATGTAGTATTGTTTAGTGCTTATGTTCACAAACTTAGGCAACCCGTTGATATATAGATCTAAATTCATATAATGTAATGAGTATTTTTACCGGAAAAAGCACCTGCGGGTTCCTGACAGTTTGCACCTGCTGTCTGGGAACAGGGTCTATCAATTTACTGAATGGTCCGGTTGTCTAATGGTTAACGTCCTGGACTGTTAATCCAGAGGTCCGAGGAATAAATCCGATCCGGATTCTGGAATTTGTTGAGTTGCTTTAAAGTTTTAAATGAAAAATGACCTCGCGTTGATCGGTGCTATACACATTGAGGGGCACTTTTAAGAACCAAGGGGTCTTTTCGGAAAGAGCTCGGGTATCACATTGTATCTTAAGCTGTCTCATGAAATTATCTGCAACTGTCAGATCAAAGTGGCGAATTTACCGCGGCGCATGCAGGAACTGTCATACACCGGCGTTGACAAGACCAACGGCTAGTTTGCGTTGCTCAATTGACAATCCCCCCATTATATGTTTTTGGCCTGGGGCTTTAGCTCCTGATCATAGTAGTAATACCATTTTTTTCGGAGTTGGCAGCATGCCAATTGCTGTAATCACTAAACAACGCGAGAAAAAATGCGCGAGAAATACTTTTCATCATGGATTCAACAAAACTGCATTTAAAAGGTTAGGATCTCCCCAATAAATATCATTTTAATGTTGTTGGAACATCAGTGAAAAACTTAAGGCGTGAGTACTCCAATATAAGTTAAGAAATGTTTTAGAAATTAATGCGCCGAGAGGTCAAATATGGACGCTTATCAACATTATCAACATTCGCGAAGAGGAACGGAAAAAAGACCATCCAATTTGTCTCGCAGGTTATACAAGCCGGGTCATCGCATCATTAATCAGATTCCAGTCGCGCTCTTCACAGAAGGTAGCAATTTACACACAGTCTATCACAAAAGTGTCAGAGTAACAGTTCTACAAGATGCCCTATAAACAAAGGGAGGACTGAAGGAGAAGGAGAGGGCAGTACCCACAAGAGAGGGAGAGTGGCAGTAAAGGGAATGAGACCTCTCCTCTTCAGCCGCCAATGCACCAATAACTTAGTTGTAGAGGTAGCGTGCAAACGCAAACCTCTCCCTCACTCCATGACACCCCGACCCGGTCGGGCATCATACATATCTGGCGAGCGCCGGGCCAAATTCACCGCTCAGAGCCCGGCCGGACATCGGGTAGACATTGACCGATGAAAGGCGGCGTCTGGCCGACCATCCAATTTGTCTCGCAGGTTATACAAACCGGGTCATCGCATCATTAATTAGATTCCAGTCGCGCTCTTCACAGAAGGTAGCAATTTACACACAGTCTATCACAAAAGTGTCAGAGTAACAGTACTACAAGATGCCCTAAAAAGAAGGGAGGACTGAAGGAGATGGAGAGGGCAGTACCCACAAGAGAGGGAGAGTGGCAGTAAAGGGAATGATACCGCTCCTCTTCAGCCGCCAATGCACCAATAACTTAGCTGTAGAGGTAGCGTGCAAACGCAAACCTCTCCCTCACCCCATGACACCCCGACCCGGTCGGGCATCATACATATCTGGCGAGCGCCGGGCCAAATTCACCGCTCAGAGCCCGGCCGGACATCGGGTAGACATTGACCGATGAAAGGCGGCGTCTGGCCGACCATCCAATTTGTCTCGCAGGTTATACAAACCGGGTCATCGCATCATTAATCAGATTCCAGTCGCGCTCTTCACAGAAGGTAGCAATTTACACACAGTCTATCACAAAAGTGTCAGAGTAACAGTACTACAAGATGCCCTATAAAGAAGGGAGGACTGAAGGAGATGGAGAGGGCAGTACCCACAAGAGAGGGAGAGTGGCAGTAAAGGGAATGAGACCTCTCCTCTTCAGCCGCCAATGCACCAATAACCTAGCTGTAGAGGTAGCGTACAAACGCTTTACCTCTCTCTCAATCGTGCTTTGAAGGTGCCCGCAAGTGATGTGGAGGTATCATAGGCATTTTCGTTAGAATGCTTGTCTTAATGATATCTAAGTCAATTTCGAATATGGGTCATATTGGGTCAGAAACTAGGTCACTAGGCCAAATCGAAGGGAAATCTTGATAACATAATGTAGGCTGCATTTTAACTTGAGCATGTTGAAACTGTATCAGAATATTTGTCTTGATGATATGTAGGCCAAGTTTGAATATTGGTCATGTCTGTTAAAAAACTAGTTCACTAGGCCAAATTGAAGGACAATCTTGTCAACACTGTAGAGGTCACGTTTTTTAAAATTTGGTCAGAATGTCTATCTTAATGATATCTAGTCCATGTTCGAATAAGGGTCATATCGGGTAAACAAAAATAGGTCACTAGGCCAAATGAAGGAATATCTTGAAAACACACTGGATGTTGCATTTTGAATCTTTTTCCGAATAATTGTCTTGATGAGTTTTGCATATTTCAAACATTTTCTCCCAGTCTAGTACATGGTTTAGAGAACTATTTCAACTTGGAATGAATGTGATTTAACATTGACATATTTCTCAATATAATAATGCAGAAACTTAATATTGATATTAATACACCAAAATATTGTGCCTAAACCTGCTGTCAAATTTCCCTTTGATTCTTCATGTCTTAAATGTGTATACTTGTGAGTTCTTGTACTCAAGAGAGCGATAAAGTGCCAACAAGGTCCTTTTGTTTTTAAATTGGCAGTTTAATAAAATTTACTATATTTGACATGATCTTTCAACTTCTTGACAATAAATACATAAACATAAGCTGCAATTGTTATTTCCTTTCACATTTCCCCTACTTCTCCAACCTTCCAGCAGCCCCCAGGCCGTCAGCACTGCAGTGCTTTGATTTTCGATGTGAGTACTATTAGACATTCCAAATTGACAAACTTCTAAACAAATTCGTACCAACCAACCATTTTCCAGTGGATTTTGTTTTGTTTTTTTGTTTGTTGTCGATTCATCGTTATATATATGCCGTTCTTCATAAATCGGATTATATGACCAAATTTTGATTTACGAAACATAATGTTATCGTTAAAAATCCTCAATCTTCCACTATTTTCCCGATTATCAGCTGAAATAATATAAGAAATAAATATATAATATGACACATATAAATCAAATTAAACTTTTTATAACTTAAAAATCGTATCAAACTTTGTATTTATTGCTTAATAATGACCAGACTCTACCAGTGTCCGTGTTCACGCATATAATATTTCTATATTCACTCGAAAATGAACTAAAATAGGCAAATACCTTTTATTTTTTTATTTATATGATACAATAGCACTTTATTTTATTCATTCAATACAAAAACACAACAAAACAGTGATATAGTGGGATATTTGACGACCAGACTCTACCAGACTCTACCGGACTCTACCAGACTCTGTTTAGTGATACCCAAATAATCATGATTAAAACTTCCCAAATAATTAATAACTTTTTTTTGTAAAAAGTGTTTGCTTTTTCATTCTTGAAATCATTTGGATTTGTATAACTTGACATGTCTCTCGTCATTCTGTCAATTTGTCCACGCAGATGAAAAAATGGAAGACGATATACCTTTAAGGTGAGCTACGTTTTCCAAAAATCTATTTTTAGAAATCGGAATTTTGATTTTAAACTTTCGCTTTAATAAATTGTTATTTTAAGATAAAATTATTTGTTATTAAAGTTTGTACTGCTCCGTGATTAGGCCTATGTATCGAATTGAGCGACTAATGTAAATATGAACAATTATTTCCATACTTTTATCGAGGCTGAATCAAAGAAATTCTAAGTAGGCCGATGTCAGCTATTAATAGATTTTCGTGGAAAAACACATGCACGCATATTTGTGTGTAAAATGGTTCAAATTCAAACTAATTCGGTATATGCTCTAATACATTTAATACATTTAATCGTGAAAATTAAAAAAAACTCATTGTGAGAATTGCACTTTTGTCAGAGAAAAGGTAGCATCTGTGTGTAAAAAGAAAAAAACATATTCGGCAGGGTCACCGTGTTGACACACCTCCTCTGCGTTTAATTAATGTATCTGTAATTTAATTGGTAGATTGACAACCCGTGAGCTGCAGGTGTTTGAATGCCTGGATATGTGACACGAAGGACTACTTTCATGGTGAAGAAGAAGAAAATCTGTCTGTAAGAATGGGACCGAAGAATACGCCGGAACGAAAGCTTCCGTGGAACAGTTCGATGATCAATGAAACCAGTGACATGTAAGACATTATAGACATTATAGACATATTGTTAAATATTTAGGAATGTGTTGCACTGCTGCATTAGAGGTATAGAGTGTACTTTATATGTCTAGTATAAGCATGAACTAATTCTGGTCTTGTAGATACTAACTTTCACTTTCGTTGTAGTCTGTAGCCAGAAGTGTTAGACGGGATAGTTTATTAATGTTAGGCCAGGTTTCTGTACGGTTCTGTGACAGTGACGGTGAGTGTCTGTCATTTATTACACACAGGTGCCCGTCTCGTTTAAAATCTAAAAATAGCATTTTACTATAGTAAAATGCTATTTTTAGATTTTAAACGAGACGGGCACCTGTGAGCATTATCTTTTATACTTACAAAAACTGAAATTGAATAGGCTCATGAGAAAGTTATTAAAAGTCCATTTGAATGGATAATCTGCTTGCATGGTCAGCTTCAACAATCTAAACAGTAGAAGGCCTGCCCCTTCCAGGACAGTAAAATACATATTGCACAAACCACCATATTATTGGGACAAATATAAGAAAAAGGCTACCCTATTACCATAAAACAAAATATTTTTTTATTAATCCACTCCTTTTGACGAAACAGTTGAACTCATCTACTGACGATACATGTTACTTGCTTGTTAAACCATTTTTGCAAAATGAGAAAATGTCAATAATGTCTCTTTCAGCCAAATGTTTTCAAATATTTTCAATAAATTTACCTTCAATTATACTTTACCTATGGACATTTTTCATATTTTTGCGTAGATATGTTTTCAATGTCATCTTCTGCATATCTTTTGTAGGTGAGAAAGGGTTAAAAAGTTTTGAACTTAAGTTAAATTGAACACTTCTATTAATATAAATGTCTTATATAGGTTGATCTGTTATATCCAAATCTAATCAAGAAACTCAGTGACTGACAACATTTATTAACTATTAACCTTATCTACACCAAACAATTTTTCGACGCGAAAATGTTTCTTTTACATTTTAATTGTCCTGCCGTTTTCTCACTTTTTATCTCTGTAAAAAATGTCTGAAAGCAGCATACACAGTAATGAGTGTGATATTTAAAACGTTCTTTGTTTTTTTTACAGTGAAGTTGATGAAATACCTCGAGAGGGTTCTACAAGAGTAAGCTATGATCAGTCAAGGAATCCGATCTACAACCGTGGTAAAAATGTTAACACTGACGCAATAAACAGAGGTAAAAATGTTAACACTGACACAATAAACAGAGGTAAAAATGTTAACACTGACACAATAAACAGAAGTAAAGATGATAACACTGACACAATAAACAGAGATAAAAATGTTAACAATGATAGAAAAGAACATCTAAACATAAGGTAAGAGATACTAATAAATAATGATTTTCTGAATAATTCTGTGTCTAAATGGAAAATTAAAGATTTTACTCTTTCCCACATTCTGATGCATTTTGACTTGTCTACATACTGAGCAACATTTTTAGCTCACATTAGATCAAATTGATCAAGGCAAGTTATTGTGATCCCAATTTGTCTCAACATCTTTGTCTCTCTGTAACTTGTGGATCAATGGAGATGAAACTTCACAGAAAGCACCCTCTCAATGTCGTCACCAAAATTCCTTCAATTTGCTTTGATCCATACCGACTTCTGGTTTTCATGGAAACCCAAAGAAAAAGTCTTAAAAAAACATTCTCCCCCCAAACCAGTTTGCCAATATTCAAATTATGTTGCAGAAATAATCCTAGGGTGAACCTCTATCAGATTCCTTCAAGCCATGTTGATTGGTCTAAAAAACCATGACTGCCTTGGGTTTTTGCCTTACATTGTCATAGTGAAAACTTTAGAAATCTTCTTCTACAAGGGTATCTGGCCGATTTCCAAATAATTTTGTAGAAATGTTCCTTGGGTGCCCTTTACGAGATTACTTCAAGCCATGTTGATTGGCAAAAAAATAAATGTAGTTGGCATGACAAATAACATAATTTCATTACTCAGATGAGCTATCCAGTGCCTTTCTTTTATATCTCCTGTGATATTTTACATGTTCCTTCATTTTTAGCTCACCAGAGCACAAAGTGCTCAAGGTGAGTTTTTGTGATCACCTTTTGTCCGTCGTTCGTCGTGCGTCAACATTTGCTTGTTAACACTCTAGTGGCAACATTTTGCATCCAATCTTCATGAAAGTTTATCAGAACATATATCTCCATCAAATCTAGGCCAAGTTCGAAACTGGGTCATGTTGGGTCAAAAACTAGGTCACTAGGCCAAATTTAAGAAAACTCTTGTTAACACTCTGGAAGTCACATTTTGAACTTGAGCATGTTGAAACTTTGTCAGAAAGTTTTTCTTGATGATATCTAGGCCAAGTTCGAATATGGGTCATGTACGGTCAAAAACTAGGTCACTAGCCTTAATTTAAGAAAGATATTGTTAACACCCTGGAAGCCACATTTTTGGCTTGAGCATGTTGAAACTATGTTGGAAAATTTGTCTTATTGATATCTAGGCCAAGTTTGAATATAGGTCATGGCAGGTCAAAAACTAGGTCACTAGGCCAAATTTAAGGAAAATCTTGTTAACACTCTTGAAGCCGCATGTTGAAACTTTATCAGAGTTTATCCTGGTGATATCTAGGCCAAGTTCGAATATGGGTCATGTCATGTCAAAAACTAGGTCACTAGGCTAAATTTAAGGGAAATATTGTTAACATTCTGGAAGCCACGTGTTTGGCTTGAGCATGTTTAAACTTTGTCTTGATGATATCTAGTGTAAGTTTGAATATGGGTTAGGTCAGGTCAACAACTAAGTCAACAACTAAGTCACTAGGCCAAATTGTAGAACAATCTAGTTAACACTATAGAGATTTTTGACTTGAACAGCTTGAAATTTTGTCATAAAGTTTGTCTTGATGATATTGCCATTGGCGCTGAAAGAGTTATGTCTTAAAAAGCCCATTCTCAGGTGAGCGATTCCAGGGCCTCATGGCCCTCTTGTTACCTCACCTGAGCACAAATAAGTTATTGTGATAACCTCTTGTCCGGTGTCCGTCATCCGTCGTGCGTCAACATCTTTTTATCTGTAATGAATGGGTCAATTGAGATGAAACTTCACAGAAAGAATCCTGTCAATATCTTCATCAAAATCCCTTCAAATCTTTTTGATCCATGCAGAATTCTGTTTTCATGGCAACTGAAAGAAAAAAACACAAAAGATTTTCTACTCCCAAAATGTAGCCGTCAGGGGGCTGATTTTTTCTGATATGGCTATAGAGAAAACTTAAATCTTCTTGTCTGAAAGTATCATACTGATTTCCAAGTAAGTTTGAAGGAATGTTCCTTGTGTGACCTTCTATCAGATTCCTTCAAGGCATGTTTATTTGTTGAAAAACTTGACCGCCAGGGGGCAGGTTGTTTTGCATTGTATGCTTTTAGTAAAAACTTTAAATTTTTCTCTTCCAAAAGTGTCTCAACGTTTCCCAAATAATGGTGTAGAAATACTCCTGGAGGACTGATCCGCTATCAGATCCCTTCAGGCTCTAATGACTGATAGAAAAACATACACATCAGGGGCAGGGCTGTATATTAGTCTGTTTTGCCTTATATGGATATAGTGAAAGCTTTAAAATATTATTTCTCCGAAATTATCTGGCCCTCTTGTAAGAGATTTCATTTTTGTGCCAAGATTTTTTTCAAAGTCATCTGCTGTAGATTTGCTGTATGTGGGAAAAGGTGAAGTTGATTTTTTTTTTCTTTTAATATTAATTCTCATGCAACTTCTTACAACTAATATAAATAATTCCATGAATCAAGCTTAACATACAACAAATCTGCATCAAACCCCTTTGAAATTTCTAGACAAAAATATTGATCAAAGTACTGAAAGTATCTGGAGTAGATTTGTGATCGGTTAAGAGGAGATGCAGAAATGCATATATGAATATTTATCTAAAACAAATCCCCACCATGACAGACAAGAAATGATGCATCAGGCTAGAATAAAATATTTCCAAGATCATAAATTCTTGTTGGTCTTGTGAAAATTAATTGACCCTTACTCCAAATATATCATTCTGTCCACATAATACGTTTTTAGCTCACCTGTGCACGAAGTGCTCAGGGTGAGTTATTGTGATCACCCTATGTCCGGCGTCCTGCGTCCGTCAACATTTTCTCCTCTGTAACCGGTGGGTCAACTAGGATGAAACTTCACAGAAAGCATGCTCTCAATGTCCTCACCAGAATTCCTTAAAATGTTTGGGATCCATGCAGAATTCTGGTTTCCATGGCAACGAAAGGAAAAAAACTTCAAAATTCTTCTTCTCCCAAACTGGTTGGCAGATTTTCAAATAATTTTGTAGAAATGTTCCTTGGATGACCCTCTATCAGATTCCTTCAAGCCATGTTGATTGGTTGAAAAACATGGCCGCCAGGGGTGGGGCTATTTTGCCTTATATGGCTGGTTTCCATGGCAACGAAAGGAAAAAAACTTCAAAATTCTTCTTTTCCCAAACTGGTTGGCAGATTTTGAAATTATTTTGTAGAAATGTTCCTTGGGTGACCCTCTATCAGATTCCTTGAAGCCATGTTGATTGGTCGAAAAACATGGCCGCCAGGGGGGGGCGGGGCTTTTTTGCCTCATATGGCTATAGTGAAAACTTAAAAAATCTTCTCCTCCAGAAGTGTCAGGCCGATTTTCAAATAATTTTGTAGAAATGTTCCTTGGATGACCCTCTATCAGATTCCTTTAAGCCATGTTGATTGGTTGAAAATCATGGCCGCCAGGGGGGAAGGGGCTATTTTGCCTTATATAGCTATAGTGCAAACTTAAAAAATCTTCTCCTCCAAAAGTGTCAGGCCGATTTTCAAATAATTTTGTAGAAATGATCCTAGGGTGACCCTCTATCAGATTCCTTCAAGCCAAGTTGATTGGTTGGAAACTATGCCCGCCAGATGGCGGGGCTTATATAGCTATTTAAAGTGAAAAAAAAATCAGGTGAGCGATTCCAGGGCCATCATGGCCCTCTTGTTAATTATCATATTACCCAACAGCTCTACAGAAATCCCAACAGGTCCATTCATGATGGTACATTGTCTTCCTATTCATTGACTGTACTGAACCAACTGATGCATTCAGAGTATGCACTCTATTAATACAATCTATTAATGCTTGCATCTCCAAAACAGAGGGAATCGATCACCTGAGTGATAGCTATGTAGCATATGTGTAACTACTCATATCGGAGAAAATTTAATCAAGAGCGCGAATGAAACTGCTAGGAGCGGACACTGTAAATGAAACTTATCAATAATGGACTTTTGTTAGGATATTAAATCTTTGAACAGTTTGTAAGAGGACCACCTATGTATCATACCCGTGAAGTTTGGTTGATATCAGTTTAATGGTTTTGTAGGAGATTTTGTTTAAAGCTTAAAGTTCATTTTATCCATATTCTGATGCAGCATGGCAGCTATCTTTTCAAACCAATCAAAATGGCTTGAACAAATTAAAAATGTTTCCTGAAATCAGACAAAAACATGAAAAGAAAGGGAACTATTAAGTTTTGTCATCTTTACTGATGCCGTCTGGCTGCCATGTTTTTCAACCAATCAATACAGATTATGCAAAGCATATTCAGAGAAAAATAATTTTACAAATTATGCATTTTACTCCCTTCCTTCTGCCTCGGCAACAACAGTTGTATTTATAATTGATATCTTTGGACAAACTTGAAAGAGGACCACCAAAGGAACTTTCTGGGAAGTTTTGTTGAAATTTCTTAATGGATTAGGATGAGATATCATATGAAGCTAAAAGTTCACTTTATCCTTTTCTGATGGGGCCTGGTAAATATGTCTTCCAACAAGTCAATATGGCTTAAATAATTATGAAGAGGGTCACCGAGGGAACAAATAAGACAAGCACTTTCATAAGAATAGAGTTTTATAATGTTGTCATTTTGCCTTTTTCTGATGCCGCCTCGCTCCTCCTTTTTCAACCCACTGATATGGCTTGCACAATTTTCCTAAAGAGTCTCTGAGGGAACATTTCATCTAAATAACTGGAATCGGACAAGAATTTTTAATATTGGGCATTTTACTCTCTTTCTCAGATGCCCCACAAACAAGAGTTATACACCTGTCTTTGAACAATTCAACATAATTAAGAAAAGGACCACCAAAAGAATGTTCCTTGATTGTGTGTCCAGTGTATAAGGATGAGATGTTATTTGAAGCTTAGAACGTGCAATATTCTCCTTTTAGATGCCATCTTGTTTCTACGACTTTCAACCAATCAATAAGACTTAAAACATGTAGAGGGTCACTGAATGAACTGTTCTGCTTATTATGTCTCCCCCATTACATGGGGGTGACATATTGTTTTTGCCCGTTCCGTCCGTCCTTCCGTCTGTCACACTTGTTTCCGCTCAATAACTGAAGAACGCTTGGGCGTAGGAACTTCATACTTGGTATGCAGGTTGGTCATGAACAGTAGCTGACCCCTATTGATTTTGATAACAGAAATTCAAAGGTCAAGGTCATGGTGAACGTGTGAGGTAAAAAATGGTTTCCGCTCAATAACTGAAGAACGCTTTAGCTGAGGAACTCCATACTTGGTATGCAGGTTGGCCATGCCTAGTAGAAGACACCTATTGATTTTGAGGTCAGTACGTCTAAAGTCAAAGTCACAGTGACCATGAGCTTGAAAGGTCACAGTGACAATGAGCTGATAAATAATTTTTGCTTGGGCCAAGGAACTTCATACTTGATGTGCAGGTTGGTCACCACCAGCAAATGACCCCTATTCATTTTAAGGTCACTAGGTCAAAGGTCAAGGTCACATCCGTCACACTTGTTTCCGCTCAATAACTGAAGAACGCTTGGGCATAGGATCTTCATACTTGGTATACAGGTTTGTCATGACCAGTAGATGACTGCTAATGATTTTGATATCAGAAGGTCAAAGGTCAAGGTCATGGTGACCTTGTGAGGTAAAAAATGGTTTCCGCTCAATAACTGAAGAACACTTGGGCCGAGGAACTCCATACATGGTATGCAGGTTGGCCAATCCCAGTAGAAGACCCTATTAATTTTGAGGTCAAAGTCAAGGTCACAGTGACCTTGAGCTGAAAGGTCACAGTGACAATGAGCTGAAACATTGTTTTTGCTTAATAACTGTATAATGCTTTGGCCATGGAAGCTAATACTTGGTGTGCAGGTTGGTCACCACCAGTAGATGACCCCTATTAATTTTGAGGTCACTAGCTTAAAGGTCAAGGTCATGGTAACCTTCAGCTGAAAAATGGTTTCCTCTCGATAACTAAAGAATGCTTATGTTGAGGAACTTCATACCTGGTGTGCAGGTTGGTCCTAACCAGTAAATGACCTTTATTGAATTTGTTTGATTTTGAGGTCACAAGGTCAAATGTTGAAGGTCACGGTAACCTTCAGCTGAAAAATGTGTTTTATTCAATAACTCAAGAACGCTTATACCCAGGAACTTCATACTTGGTGTGCAGCTTGGTCCTAACCTGTAAATGACCCCTATTGATTTCAGTAGGTCAAAGGTCAAGGTCACGGTAACCTTCAGCTGAAAAATGTGTTTTATTCAATAACTCAAGAACGCTTATACCCAGGAACTTCATACTTGGTGTGCAGCTTGGTCCTAACCTGTAAATGACCCTATT
Organism: Serripes groenlandicus; assembly: GCA_031761405.1. Lineage (NCBI taxonomy): Eukaryota > Metazoa > Mollusca > Bivalvia > Cardiida > Cardiidae > Serripes > Serripes groenlandicus. The sequence goes on from JASEVX010000003.1 coordinate 98,701,154, forward strand.
GATTTCAGTAGGTCAAAGGTCAAGGTCGTGGTGACCTTTGGCTGAAAAATGGTTTCCGCTCAATAACTGAAGATTGCTTGGGCCCAGGAACTTCATACTTGGTGTGCAGGTTGGTCACCAGCAGCAAATGACCCCTATTGATTTTGAGGTCACTAGGTCAAAGACCAAGGTCATGGTAACCCTCAGCTGAAAAATGGTTTCCACTCAATAACTGAGGATTGTCACTGTTGCTTCATCTCCAGTCCAAAACTAAAAAATTCATCTCCATCATTTCTTTTCCTCCCCTACGACCACACAAATGGGGAGACAAGCACTTTTTCAAAAAAGCAATCTCTAGTTTAGCTTGAAATCAGACAAGCACTTTCATAAGAATGTAGTTATAAAATTTGGTAATTTTGCCCCTTTTCTTATACCGCCTGATTGCCGTGTTTAACAACCAATCAGTAGGATTATATTTGTCTAGAGTTATCCAATGATAACATTTTACCACATTATATTGGTATCAGACAAGCTAATTCAGAGTAGAATAATTATAAAAATTTCAAAGCATAAATATCTTTGGATCACACTGACCTAGCTCTTTCTCTGAGCCAAGCCCGGCCGGGTAGCTCAATTGGTAGCGTATCTGACTCGTGATCTGAAGGTCACGGGTTCGATACCCGGTTGCGGCGACATTCTTTCGGGCGATGTTTTCCATTGCCTCTCACCTCTGTTCTATGTGAGAAAGTAGTCAGTGGCTTCGAAAGAATGCTGTGTAAGTACTGGTGTGTGAAAGCCAGGAAAACATGGGTAGGTGCACTGACCGCTGTGATATGACCAAAGCTGTTGAAAGCGGCGTTAAACAAAACAAATTCTCTGAGCCACTGTCTCCCACAAGTTACCGTTTACCACTTCCCACTTGCAGATGCAATTTACCACATCAGCAGCAGAAGACTTGAAAACATATAATGAGTAATTATATACCGGTACTCCTTTTGCCACAATGTTTTCAACTCTCTTCGATAGGTATATCTCCACTTATAGAGATTTTTCATCTTTTTAAAGTCGTCTGCTGCAGAGTTGTTGTAAGTGGGAAGGAGTTACCCTCATACAAGTAATCTGCAACAGCCGACTTTGAAAATATGCTGGCAAAACTTTGAAAGTTCTCCTTAAAATGAGAGTTCAATTATTAAATAGAGTTGAAAACATTGTGGCAAATGGGGAAATTGCTCATTATGATAAATTTTGCCATATGCCTCCTTGTTTTCAAAATTTATCTGCTGCTTCCTAATGTGGGAAAGGGTAAAGCTCATTCAGCCAATGATAGGATACTTATTTGGCGGGTTTGTTCAGGTTTCTAAACTGCATCAAATTAGCATGAAAGGTGATAAGTCATTGTTTGTCCTCAGATGAGATGCACCAAAAGTAATAATTTATGATTACTGTAATTAACCCTTTCCCACATACAGCAAATATGCATCAGACGACCTTGAAGCCATTTTGTTAAAAAATATGGAAACTCTCTCTATAAATAAAAGAGCCGTTATTGAATAAAATTGAAAACATTGTGATCAAAGGAGAAATTGCTCGTTTTGAGCAATTTCTCCTTTGGTCACAATGTTTTCAAAAGTCATCTGCTGCAGAGGCGTAAGAAAGTATCTGTATATATGTGGGAAAGGGTTAATACCTTACAATGGCTAACTTATCATAACCATTAACGATATCTGATACAGAAAACATTTATTTAAAGTATTTGCAGCAGACGACTGGTGGATTTTAGCTCACCTGAGCTTTGCTCAAGGTGAGTTATTGTGATCGCCTTTTGTCCGGCGTCAGTCGTCCGTCAACTTTTTCTCCGCAGAAACCAGTAGGTCGATTGGGATGAAAGTTCACAGAAAGCATCCTCTCAATGACCTCACCAGAATTCCTTCAAATTTGTGGGATCCATGCAGAATTCTGGTTTCCATGGCAACGAAATGAAAAAAAAACATCAAAATTCTTCTTCTCCCAAACTGGTTGGCAGAATTTCAAAAAAATTATAAAAATGTTCCTTGGATGACCCTCTATCAGATTCCTTCAAGCCATGTTGATTGGTCGAAAAACATGGACGCCAGCCGAGGGCTATTTTGCCTTATATGGCTATAGTGAAAACTTAAAAAATCTTCTCCTCCGAAAGCGTCAGGCCGATTTTCAAATAATTTTGTAGAAATGTTCATTGGGTGACCCTCTATCAGTTTTCTTCAAGCCAAGTTGATTGGTCGGAAACTATGGCCGCCAGGGCGCGAGGCTTATATGGCTTAAGTGGAAAAAAAAAATCAGGTGAGCGTTCCAGGGCCATCTTGTTTTAAAACAGTGTGAAAAAGAACTGCTCCTAGTAGGCAAACATTTTATCTTCTTTTCAGACCAGAATGGGCCTTGATGGCTGTGGTTTTTTGTGTTGTTGCTGTTAGTGTGTTATATGTCCGAAGAGAGCTAGACTTGTTTGGGGCAAAGCTGGACAAAATGAAGATATCCCCTGGTAAAGACTTTTCAGAAGATATTGAGGCAATAATATAATTTATTAGAAAAGAAACTAGATAATAGATTTAAATCTCTAGAGAGACAGATTAACAAGAATACTGCCCAGATTGATGACTTAAAAGAAGAGGTTGAACAATTATCTGGAAAGGTTGGAGATCAATGCATTGATAAATTTAATATTCACAAGTATCATGTAAACAGCGAAATCCAAAGGTTAACTGTTTCAGAGCACAACCTTAGCGACAATATTCAATCTCTAAAAACAAATTTAGGAAATAAATTAGATGAGGAATCCCAGATGATGACAGGTTTAGAAAATCAGCTTGACAAGATTGATACAAAAGTAAACGTAACAGGTATTTTCATCTATTTTTGTTTTAACCAATTACTTGACATTTTAACGCATCTGCAGAGGACAACTTTTGAAAACAAAGTGGAAAATGGAGAAATTGCGCATTGCAGCTATATTGAATAATTCGACTTTCAAGAATAGACATTGACATCAAAGTCGTCTACTGCTGTATCTAGCTCTATCTAGGAAAGGATTAACACATTGGCAGCAGTTGATCTTTGGAAACATTGTGTATATAGGAGCTATTGCTCAAATCTGGTTAATGTTGGCAACTGTCTAACAAAATTACGATTCTGTTTATCTATATGTTTCATATTTTTGTTTTTTAATGGCTTCAGAGCATACAACTCAAAAAGTATCATGTTGGCCTCTCCATGAGAAAAGGTACACATGTGCCTTTTACTTCAAACTAAAGCCGTGGTCACATCTTACGTAGTTGACCGTAGTGGAGAATGACCGTAGTTGGTCGTAGTTGAACGTATTAAACGTAGTTGAACGTAGTTACACGTAAATAACCGTAGTTCAACATAGTAATGAACGCAGTTTGAACTTATGATTTGCCCTTAGTAAGAACATCATTTTTCAACATGTTCAAAAATTGGTTACGGTTAAGTACGATGTTGTGACCCTACTGTGACCGTAGTTTTAATGTAGTTGACCTTAGTAAACCGTAATTGACCCTACTTAACCGTAGTGTGTACGGTAGTTGACCGTAGTACCTGCCAAAACACATCAACACTACGGTTAACACTAAGGTCAACTAGGGATCTACTAGGATTGAACTACGTTTGAAGTATGTTCATAGTACGGATAACTAGGGTCAACTAATAAGAAATGTTGTTAGCGACCAGCAATGTTGGCTCGTCAACTTCCAAAAGTACAATGACTGTAGCTTACCCGTACTGCTCAGGCGCAGCCACAACGTTTTACCGTAGCTTAACGCAGTTGACCCTAATTTACCGTAGTTGCGCGTACTTAGGACGTAGTTTATACGTAGTGTAACGTAGTTACTCGTAGTTAGACGTAGTGATACCCTAGTTAACCCTAGCCACTTTGCTCGTAGTTGAATGTAGTTGACCGTACTTACACGTAGTTCAACCTACTTAGACTTTCTATATTTCCTCTTTTTACCAATTTTGAACCTACTTCGAACGTACTTCAACTTAGTTGACCGTAGTAACACTACGGCAGACTACGTTTGAAATGAACTACGGTCAACTACGTGCATGACCGTAAATGTGACCATGGCTTAATGTATTTAACATCAATTGCAAAACAAGCTTTCAGTTTTTATTAATCACATTCGATGTCTGCTTCCTGGAGACTTAACCAGTACTTGCGCTGTTTGTGTGGAAAAATCCCTAAGTCAAAACCTGCTCATCACAGGACTTTTGGTACATGCTCTACCTCTGCACCACTGTCTTCCACACAAAGGCCTTTTGTATACAGTGTTTCATGATATAATACTGTTCAAATATTACTTACATAATCTTGTTGAAAGTTTCTGTCACCTCGTAGAATTCTAATAGGCATTATTGAACCTACACTGTTCAAAAATGCTAAGGTGTACCTTTTCCAAAGGCTGGACTGAACCTACACTGTTCAGAAATGCTAAGGTGTACCTTTTCCAAAGGCTGGGCTTGTAACAAGTAAACGGCTATAAACCTTTTTCCAAATACAACTAGTCTGCAGTGGACAACTTTTAAAACATCAAGGCAAAAATATAGAATACCTCTATAAATAAAAGTTGCTCAATTTCTCCTTTTGTCAAAATGTTTTCAAAAGTCGTCTGCTACTGAGGCTTCAGAACGTGTTTGTATGTGGGAAAGGGTTAACCATATACTTGATAGAGCAATATTTTGGCATGCCTGCAGAAGGTGACTTACCAAAATTAGGAGAGATTATAGGAAAAGGAGAAATGTCTTTTTATCTTTGTCTGTTTACATTATAATCTTAGCAACTAGACTAGATAAGCTGTGCTTCAGGCAAAAAATGTTATGTCATATGTATGTTAATTTTTGCCTTTACATACATGCTATCTAGTCCATTTCGTTTGATTATTAGAAGATCACATTTTGAATGTGGTCCATATGGCGCCAGCGTGCGTCCATCTGGCATCCGGCTTCAACAATTGCCTTGTTAACACAATAGGCTACAGTTTGCATCCGATCTTCATGAAAGTTTATCAGAACATTCATCTCCATCAAATCTTGGACAAAATTGAAACTAGGTCATATGAAGTCAAATACTAGGTCACGAAGTCAAATTGAAGGAAAATCTTGTTAACACTCTGGAGGCCACATTTACAACTTGAGTATGACATTTTATCAGAATGTTTGTCTTGATGATATGTAGGTCAAAATCAAAAATAGTTCATGTCGGGTCAAAGTTTCGGTCACTAGGTCAAATTGAAGGAAAATCTTGTTAACACTCTAGAAGCTGCAGTTTTTGCTTCAGCAGTTTGCAATTTGGTCAGAATAGTTGTGTTAATGATATCTAGGTCAGGTTTGAATATGCTGCATTCGTTTGCCTCAGCAGCTTAAGATTTGGTCAGATTGTTTATCCTAATGCTATCTAGGCCATGTTCAAATATGGGTCATATTGGGTCAGAAACCAGGTCATTAGGCCAAATTGAAGGGAAATCTTGTTAACACTGTAGAAGCAGCATGTTTTGCTTCAGCAGCTTAAAATTTGATCAGTATGTTTATCTTAATGATATCTAGGCCAAGCTTAAATATGGGTCATCTAGAGTTTAGATATTTAGTGTGGAGCATTGTCTCGTGGTCTTCTACCAATGATGTTAAAATTATGCCCCTTGGGTCAATATTGGCCCCATCCCGGGGATCACCCTTTTCACATACAGTTATATAGGGTTAAACTTTGAAAAACTTTCTTGGCTGAAACCAAAAGGCCTAGAGCTTAGATTGTTGGTGTGTAGCATTGTCTAGGGGGCCTCTACAAAAACAAAAAATTGGCCACGCCCCCAGGTTCACCTATTTTACATAGAGATATATAGGGAAAAACTTTGAACTATTCTTATCTGAACCAGACCTTTCAGTTTCCTTATGTCCTATTAATTTGACAAAAGGCACACAACATTGATTAGGTTATTTTGCCTGGTGTCAAATGGAGCTATACTTGACATTGGACCTTGTATTACCTCTACCTGACCACATTACAAATCATATTGCATAGCTGAGCGATCCAGGGCCATCATGGCCCTCTTGTAATAATTTTAACAATTTCCCCGATATAGACACTTTCTGATGCCTCTGCAGCAGATAACTTTTAAAAACATTGTGACAAAAGCAGAAGTTGCTCAAAACAAGCAATTTCTCCATTTGCCACAAAGTTTTCACAATAAGCTTGTCTGTTTTTCAAAGATAAAAAATCGGACTACTGTGATACCCTTGGCATCATCGTCATAAAACTTTAACCTGTTATCTCAAAACAAGTTACACATATTTAAATGAAACTTGGTACATGTACTTATAAATTCATACAAAAAGTTTAACTTTCAAATGAAACTTGGTACACACGTTCCTAGGAACGATACGCATGTCTAATAATTATTCAGTAATGCCCCTTTTTATGCCCCCGGAATCACCGATTCGCTTGGCATCTAGTTTATGGCCTGTCTGTCTCTTTGTCTGTCTGTCGAAAAAAACTTTAACCTTGTCCACTACTTTTGAACCATAACAGGTACGGCTACCATATTTCACATGTGTATTCCTTGTGACATGACCTTTCTGTCAGTACCAAACTTTTTGACCTTGACCTTTGACCTACATTTTGAAAACTTCTTTGTCTGTGGCAAAGAAAACTTTAACCTTGACCACTACTTTTGAACCGTAACAGGTACGGCTTCCATATTTCACATGTGTATTCCTTGTGACATGACCTTTCTGTCAGTACCAAAATTGTTCACCTTGCGACCTTGACCTTTGACCTACATTTTGAAAACTTTAACCTTGACCACTACTTTTGAACCGTAACAGGTACGGCTTCCATATTTTACATGTGTATTCTTTGTGACATTACCTTTCTGTCAGTACCAAAATTGTTCACCTTTCGACCTTCACCTTGACCTTTGACCTACATTTTGAAAACTTTAACCTTGACGACTACTTTTGAATATTAACAGGTACAGCTTCCATATTTCACATGTGTATTCCTTGTGACATGACCTTTCTGTCAGTGCCAAAATGTTTGACCTTGCGACCTTCACATTGACCTTTGACCTACATTTTGAAAACTTTAACCTTGACCACTACTTTTGAATATTAACAGGTACGGCTTCCATATTTCACATGTGTATTCCTTGTGACATGACTTTTCTGTCAGTACCAATAGTTTTGACCTTGACCATTACCTTCGACCTAGATGTTGCCATTCTGGGGCATCAGTGTTTCACAAACACATCTTGTTTTACTTAGAAAAAAACAGACAAGCGTTGGCGTTTGCTTTAAGGGGCTCATATTTTTGACTATAAGTTGTCAAAGTTTTCTGCTTCAGAATTACTTTATGTGGGAAAAGGTTAAATTATCTTTGCACAAAGGTAAGGCACAGGTCAATAATGTTGAGTAATACTCAGTTTTGTCGTAGGAAAATCTTTCTTCACAAGTCAAGCGTGATTTGTCCTTTATATACCCCATAACTACTTATTGGAATAAATTTTACCAAGCAGCCTTGGCTAGCGAAGTTGACAATAACAATTTACTATGAAGCATTGTACATGTGTCTTGAAGATTCTTTTTGCAAATAAGCAGTACATTATATAATCAGAGTTCTAATTAACTCTTTCCGGTGTTCCCACATACAACAAATCTACAGCAGAAATAGTTAAACATATCTTTGTAAAAATATGGTAAATGTCTGTAAATGAAAGTATAATTATTGATTAGTGATGAAAACATCGTGGTAAAAGAAGAAATTGCTCATGATGAACTATTTTCATAAGCAGTACATTATATAATCAGAGTTCTAATTAACTCTTTCCGGTGTTCCCACATACAACAAATCTACAGCAGAAATAGTTAAACATATCTTTGTAAAAATATGGTAAATGTCTGTAAATGAAAGTATAATTATTGATTAGTGATGAAAACATCGTGGTAAAAGAAGAAATTGCTCATGATGAACTATTTTCCCCTTTTGGAACAGTGTTTTCATAAATAAATGTTTACCTGTGTCAAAATGTATGCAACTTTCCCCCGTTAGAACAAATATGCAGCTGTCGATTTTGAAACTATTTAGGCAAAAACTTAAAAACTCTCTGTAACTTACTTTTAATTAAAATAACTGAAATCATTGTGGCAAAAGAAGAAATTGCTCATTATGATTAATTTCTCCTTTTGCCAAAATTATCTTAGAAGTCTCTCTGCTTCATATGCGTCTGAATGCATCTACAAGTAGAAAAGAGGTTATTTTCAGAAACAAAACAAATAGCATTAAAAGCTTCCATCTTTTCCGGTGTACAATTTTCTATGCTATACCACATTAACATGTGAATTAATTTTCAATTCTTCACATATCTATCGCAGATTAGTTATGCATGCTTTCAGTATTATGATAAAAAAAAGAGTCAGAAGTCTAAAATCAAGTTAACAAGTTTATCCAAAGAGTTAAGATTGTAATTTGCACTGATTGTTACATATCATGTTTTCAAAAGTCATCTGCTGCAAATGCGTCAAAATGCATCTGCAGGTGGGAAATCGTTAAATTCAATTTTAAACTTTATAAAAGAAAATCTGTGCATGTAAATGTTTATTTATTTTGAATTTCATTACAGGAACAGACGTTAAAGACCTGCTTGTAACTCTGGAAACATTAAGAAAAAGTGTTAAAGAACATGATGATAGGCTAAAAAAAGCGGAATTAAAAGTAGATAATAATGTTGAAATAGTAAAAGAAAAGACCATTCAATTAAATGAAAGAATGAGAAGCGCATCAGCTGACTTGGAGAAATTTGATGGTAAAATACAGGAGATGAAGGGTAAATTATCAATTAATGAGAAGGACATTGATACAGCTTTCGATAACCTTTTCAATAAAAGTAAGACCTTAGCCAATGTTCTATTTTCTTTCTCACTTGATATGAAATTTTACAAGAATGTAATCTGCTTTGAAAATACCTGAGATGAAAATGCAGCTTCATGCACATTTTATGCATAATAATGAAGCCTATTAATGATGAAATCATTGTGTGAATACATGTAGTAGAAATTGTTTGTTTTGAGCTTTTTCTTCATTTCCTACAAGGATTTCAGTCTTGACACAGGTCTAATTTCTTGGAGTTGTCATCTGTATCAGGATAGAGGCTTTTCCAGACATTGAGCGATGTATTTTACTCATCTTTTAAAATCAGAAATCTAGTAAAGATAAAAGCATGAAAACATGATAACACTGACATATATTTAACTCTTTCCCACATACAGACACTTTCTGATGCCTCTGCAGTAGACGCCTTAAAAAAACATTGTGGCAAAAAGAGAAAATTGTTCAAAAAACGCAATTTCTGATTATGCCACTCGATAATGTTTTTCAACTTTGTTCAACAATTCTACTTTCATTCATAGAGATTTTCTAATTTTTTGTCTAGATTTGTTCAGTCTTCTCTGATGTTTGTGGGAACGGGTTAAAATGAGCATGATATTGTGTTACTCTCTGTATAAATTGAACTGTCACATGATACATGCGTAATGAGGTCAGTTTACAAAAGTTACTTACCTCAAAATGTATTCATCATGCAACAATTCAATTTACATGGAGAATAGAATAATTACAGAGGCCTTATCTATACAGTCAGGGTTTTCCTTATGAAATTGCGTAGAAGGCTAAATTGTAAAAGCAAGAGGCAGAGCATTTAGACAAAGGTTCTTAACACAGGATCATTAGACATTACAGTTTCTGCTCTCATTAAAATATCTTCTGTCAATTCTTGCGCAGCAAATAGATTTGAGCCGACCAGAAATATGTTTGAGGCAGTCAATTTGGCCGCCTGTCGCCTCATCATTTTGGTCTTCTGCTCAATTTCAGAGCCTTTGGTCTACTTTAGATGCCATCTGAAGCTGCTGAATTTGAGCATTTGGTCTACTTTCTAATTATGATATCTGCAGCTGCTTTTTGAGCAATTTTGTCATTTGCCACAATTTTGTCAAAAATAGTCTAATGCAGAGGCTGACAAGTATAGAACCTGAATCTGCATGCAATAAAGCAGTAATTCATCTAGGGAGCTTTCTTCTTTCATCTCAGTCTTTCAATAGTGTATGCTATTGTGAGTTTAGAAATTAGCTTCTTTAACCCTTTCCCTCATACGACAATTCTGCAGCAGACGACTTTGAACATATTTTGACAAAACATAGAAAATCTCCATAATTAAATGGATAACCTATGACAAAAAGTGGAAAACATTGTGGCAAAAGGAGAAATTGCACGTTTTATTGAGAAATTCTATATTTTTGCATAGATCTTTTCAAAATTGTCTGCCGTAGATTTGTTGTTTGTAGGCAAGGTCTAATTCTTTGTTTTGTATATTGTTTTTCAGATGTTGCTTTGGTTGTGATCATACTTATTCTTGTCATGAACTTTGGACTGATTGTTGCTGTTTACACTTTATATCAAGGGGGAGTCGGGAGCCGACAACCACATGGTGTTAGACAGAATGGTCCCAATGGACAGTATGTAAGTGGCCCAACTATAAACCCTTTCCCTCATACAATAAACCTGCAGCAGACGACTTTAAAAACATCTAGTCAAAACACAAAAACTCACTATAAATGCAAGAACAATTATTATTGAATAAAGTTGAAAAGATTGTCAAATGGAGAAATTGCCTATTTTGAGCAATTTCTCCTTTTGCAAGAATGTTTTCAATTTTTTTTTTGCTGCAGAGGTTTCAGAAAGCATCTGTATGTGGGAAAGGGTTATAAGAAGGAAATTCTCAGAATCAGTAAAATTCCCTTTTTCTTCAATGTTTTCCATACTATCTTAGATACTATCATTTGACCAGATTTCTGCTCATTCTTTAGTTCAACACAATATGAATATGTGATTAATTTGAATTATCGTTTAATTTTTTATTTCCATTTTCCCTCTTACAAACAAATTTTGATACCTCTTGAAGACAAACTCAAAAACATTGTAAGAAAAGGAGAAATTACTTGTAAAGAACATAATGTTTTTATTATGGTAATTTGTCTGCATGATAAATGTAAAAAGTGTTCTGTATGCAGCCTTTAACTTTTCTTTTTTTCAGTACAATCCGGTCCTAGATCAAATCCCAGTTGCACCTAAGTTAAAAACAGCAATTGGTGTGATCAGTTTTACAAGAGAGTATCAACCAGGTCACAGACATCTTATTCGTTCCGTGACAGACATGATTGGAGGAGGACATAACATTGATGTCGAGTATCATGTGATCTTAAGAGACCAGGATATTACAGATATTCCTTGCTGTAGTCTAATCGTCATTTGTGTGGAATATTCAGACAGGTAAAGCCTACTTCTACCGTTAAGCTGTTCAAATGATGCCCCAGTGACAGGTCAAGGGGTTGTGAGTTTGAATCCCAGCTCGGCCATTATTCTTTCCGACGTTTGACAAAAGTCACTGTGACAAGCGTCATTCACCAATGGGCAAACAAACAATGTGGAAAACAGCCAGTTGTTTGGAAAGTACTGGTGTGAGAAAGCTAGGAAACAGTAGGTGAACTGGCCGCTCTGATTTGACTGTAAAATTGTTGAAAACCGTGTTAAGCCCAAATCAATCAATCCAGTGACAGGATATTCTCACTACTGTAACTTCTCGATATGTACATTTATGTCTCTGATTTTTCGAAATGTGGACGGACAGTGCAGGCTCTGGCGAGACTGTTTGTAAGTTTTTAATTTGATTGTTAATATCAATATCTCCAATGGTCGGTTTTCGCATGGCTTTGCTAAATTTATAAAATCCCAAACCTGAAATGTGAATGCACTAGGACATACTGTAACCTTAACCCTTTCCCACATACAGCAATTCTGCAGCAGACAACTTCGGTAATGTCTAATAAAAAATATGGAAAATCTCTATAATTGTAGGTGTTATTACTAAAAAGGTGAAAACATCGTCGCAAAAGGAGAAATTGCTAGTTTTGAGCAATTTGTCCTTTTGTCACAATGTTTTCAAAATACTTCTATAGGTGCGAAAGGGTTAACCCTTTCACAACAGACACATTTTGAGACATCTACAGCAGACAATTTTTAAAAACGTTGATGCAAACAGAAGAGTTGCTGGCAATGAGCAATTTATTCTTCTACAACAATTATTGTTTATTGTAGATTTGTTATATTTGTGAAAGGGTTGATAATATTTCAGTCAAATAGTTTTATATGGACAGAGGAAAAGTTTGATTTTGTTAAAAGATGAAAACTTTGTGAAAAAAGAAAAATCGCTTGTTTTGAGCAATTTCTGTTTGTATGGTGCTTTACGCCACTTACAACACATTTTTAGTTATATCATGTGTTTTTATGCCCCCGGAATCACCGATTCTTTGGGCATCTAGTTTTTGGCCTGTCTGTCTGTCTGTCTGTCGCAAAAAACTTTAACCTTGACCACTACTTTTGAACCATAACAGGTACGGCTACCATATTTCACATGTGTATTCCTTGTGACATGACCTTTCTGTCAGTACCAACATTTTTGACCTTGCGACCTTGACCTTTGACCTAGATGTTGCCATTCGGGGGCATCAATGTTTCACAAACACATCTTGTTTGGATAAGTGACCAATAGTACTCGTCCATTTATCCTGACACCAGCGAGTAATTTAAAGAATATGGTTTGGCCAGGGATCGAATCCGTGACCTCCTGCACCCAAGGCTCTAGCACTACATTAAATTGTCAATTGTTTTCAAAACTTGTCTGCTGTATAATGAATCAGAAGCTGAGTTTGACATTTAACCCTTTCCCACATACAACAAATCTTCAGCAGACAACTTTGGAAACATGTGAACAAAAATATAGAAAATCCCTATAAATGAGGGTATATATACTGAAAAAAAAGTTGAAAACATTGTGGCAAAAGGAGAAATTGCTTGTTTTGAGCAATTTCTCCTTTTGTCACAATGTTTTCAAAAGTCATTTGCTGCAGAGGCGTCAGAAAGCGTCTGTATGTGGGAAAGGGTTAAAGGGTCTTGAAATGTGAAACAGATAACTTTGGATGCCTTCGCATCAAATGACATTGGAAATAATCGCTGGATGAGGAGAAATTGCTCAAAATACACAATTATTTCTCCTTTTCACGCAATGTTTAAAACTCTGTATCAGAAAAATTCCTACAATTTTCCATATATTCCATTTTGCCTTTTTTTTTTTTAAACCAAATGAGTCTTAAATAGGATATTACATTAATCACCAAGCCAATCCATAGTTTATCATTATGAGGAAACCAAATGTAAATATTTACGTGAAATGCTATGTTTGATGTTTGACCTGTATTCCAGAGATGTGATTATCGAGGAGAGTGGATATGGTTTAGGTGATTGTAACAAAACAACACTGGCAGCGGCGCAGAAAATAGGAGGTCAGTCAACCCTTTCCGACATAAAACAAATCTGCAGTAGACTTTAAAATTATCTAAAGTGCAAAAACACGGAAAATCTCTATTTATGTTAGAAAGATAACCGTCAGAAAGTTGAAAATACCTCATTTTGAGCAATTTCTCCTTTTGTCACAATGTTTTCAAAAGTTGTCTGCTGCAGAGGCTTCACATATGCAGGAGACAACTTTGAAAATCAAGGAGAATCTCTTAAAACAAAAGCATAATTATTTAATAGAAATGAAAATATTGTCCCGAAAGGAAAAATTGCTTATTAATAATTTCTCCTATTGCCATTATGTTTTCAAATGTTGATTGTTACGGATTCGTCAGCTTTACAAACAAATCTAAGGAATATATCAAATAAATCTTAACCCTCCCTTTCCCACATACAATAAATCTGCAGCAAACAACTTTGAAATTATCAAGTCAAAGATATAGGAAATCTCTGTAAATAATGGCATGATTATTATTTAGAGTTGAAATCATTGTGAAATATGGAGAAATTGTGTCGTCTGCTTCAGAAATAACCCTTAAGTTTGTTACACAGATGAACTCATTGTTGGATGAGAAATTGCTCACATTGAGGTAAGGTAAACTACATGTAGAGAGAGAATGTTGATTTGTTCATTTACAGGAACAAACAAATGCTATATTTACTTGATGCCAAAATTATAAATATGACATTTAACCCTTTCCCACATGCAACAAATCTGCTTCAGACAACTTTGAAACCATCTGGACAAAAATAAGGAAATTCTCTTTAACCCTTTCCCTCATTTAGACGCTTTCTGACACCTCTGCAGCAGACGCCTTTTTGAAAACATAGTGACAAAAGAAGAAATTGCACAAAACGTGCAGTTTCTCCTTTTGCCACAATGTTTTCCACTTTTTGTCATAGGTTATCCATTCAGTTATGGAGATTTTCTTATGTTTTGACAAAATACGTTCAAAGTCGTCTGCTGCAGAATTGTCGTATGAGGGAAAGGGCTAAAGGTAAATAAGATTATCAAAAGAAATTTAAAACTTTTTGTCAAAAAAGAAATTGCTCACTTTGAACACTTTCTCCTTTTGCGACAATGTTTTCAATCATCGTCCACTGTAGGGAAAGGGTTAAACAATGTTTTGTGTCCTCAATTTGAAAGTGAGATCATCAAAGATGTCATACAGCATAGGGTGTTGAGATATAGATTTATTCAACTGTTATATCCCAGTATATCGCCGAGCCCCAGTACCAATATGGGCTGTCAATCCAGGGGTTGTGAATTTGAAACCCAGCTCAACCAACAATCTTTCCAATCTTTAACAAAAGTTAATGTGACAAGCGTCGTTTGTCTTTCACCAATGGGCTTTAAAGGCTATGCGGAAAAGCAGCCAGTTGCTTGAAAAGTATGTTGTGTGGAGAACTGGTGTGAGAAACTAGGAAAAATATGAGTAGGTGAACTGGCCGCTGTGATATGACTGAAATATTGTTGAAATCTGTGTTATATAAGCCCCAATCAATCTATTAATCACAGTTTCTCACTATTTATATGTAGAATTAAACTTAATTCGAGTTATGTTATCTGAAGAAAACAATGACCAAATTCCAATGAAAAATGATCTTTATACCTTTTTCCACATACAGGCGCTCTCCGTCCCCTCTGCAGTAGACACTTTTTTGAAAACATTGCGACAAAAGAAGAAATTGCTTAAAATGATTGTTTTCTACTTTTTCCATAATGCTTTCAACACTATTCAATAATGAAAGTGGAATTCATAGAGATTTTCCACAATTTTGCTTTTATGATTTCAAAGTCATCTGCCTCAGATATGTTGAATATGGGAAAGCTTTCCCTCATGCAGAAACTTTCTGACACCTGTGCAGCAGACGACTTTTGAAAACATTGTGCCGAATTTGAGCAATTTTTCTGTTTTCCTCAGTGTTTTTCTACTTCAATTCAATAAATGTTCTTTCATTTATAGAGTTATCATATTACTGTCTAGATATTTTCAGTCATCTGCTGCAGATTTGTTGGAAAGGGGTTAAGGAAATCAAATAAGTATTTGGGGATAAAAAGAAGATGTGTCTCATGAGTAATTGAAATGTGCTCTAGGAGACTTAACCCTTTCTCTGGGCGACAGTTCTACAGGAGACGACTTTGAACATATTTTGTCAAAAAATAGAAAATCTCTATAATTGAATGGTTAACCTTTGACTAAATGTGGAAAACATTGTTGCAAATGGAGAAATTGCTTGTTTTGAGCAATTTCTTCTTTTGTCACTATGTTTTTAAAAATATGTCTGCTGCAGAGGCGTCAGAAAGCATCTATATGAGGGAAAGGGGTTATCGTAGGGTATTTCTGACAAGACTGTAGACCAAGCTACACATCTTCATAATTTGATCTGATTCTAGTAAAAGTTGGTTTCTGTGGATAAGATAGACTGACATGATCTTTGTCTGCACCCGTTACAAATATCCAGAGGTTGGCTTTACTGGAGCTTGGGTCAATTGAACATAAGAAATTAAAAATGGTAGTTATGGCTGCCCTCCTTGGGTTGTCGGGTAAGCATTATGACTGACTGACTGGTGTCGGGATAAATAGACCAGTAAAACAGGTAACTTACCCAGGAAATGCTGTGATATAACTGAAAAATTGTTGAAAGCGGCAGAAAACACCAAACAATCAATCAATTGAACATTTTTGAAGTTTAGTTAATACTTTCCCACATATGATAAATCTGCAGCAGAAAAATTTGAAACGTCTTATCTAAAACTTATTTATTTTACATCGATTGCGAAACAAGCTTTAAGCTTATATTAATGGTGTCCTAAATGGAGAAATTGCTGATGCCTGTTGCTGCAATATTTTCAAATGTCACCTGCTTCAGATGCTGCGATCCATGTTTATTTTTTGGAAAAGAGTTAAGTTGAGTTAACAACTAATTTTGAATTTGAAAAGATTGAGGCTAAATTTGGAAAACCTCTATGAATGAAAGTATAATTATTAAAAGAAAATTGAAAACATTGTGGTTGCAAGTCTGCAGATGTTTAATTCTTTTTTTCTCAAACTCCCCCACACAAACCCAGATGTATTTTCACATCGACGATTTATTGTGTTTCAGCAATACCGGTTATAGTTTATTGCAAAGACCTAAGTTCTCAAAGGCTACAACCAGGCAGACTCTTCAATGAGAGAATCCGATGTGCAACTCATCAGAAAGAACTGATCCCTTTAAGTGATAATAACAGATTCTTTAGTGTATATGACAACTTTTCTAAGGACCAAAACACTGCCTTTCAGAAGCTTTTAACAGATCATGTTTTGAAAAAAAATCTTGATCAACCCTTTCCTATATACAACAAATCTGCAGCAGTCAACAAGACTAGAAAAATCTCTAATTGAATGGATAACCTATGACTAAAAGTGGAAAACATTGTGGCAAACGGAGAAATTGCTTGTTTTGAGCAATTTCTTCTGTTGTCACTATGTTTTCAAAAAGCTGTCTGCTGCAGAGGCGTCAGAAAGCTTCTTCATGAGGGAAAGTGTCAATTAAACAATGTGTCATTTCACTCTTCACTGGATGTGGGTAAACATAATTTACACCACTATAGCAAAGGGACTTTAACAATTTCCAACATATACAGCTGCTTTTTGATGCCCTCTGCAGAAAAGGCTTTTGAAAACATTGTGGCGAAAGGAGAAATTGCAATTTCTCTTTTTGTCACAATTTTGTTCAATCCTTTTCTAGAAACTTATCATATTTTTTGCCTTCATATGTTAACCCATTACTTCACATGACTTTTCATAGGTCGTCTGCTTTACACTCATCAAAAGAACAATTTCACCAATCTAGAATACTGAAAGAATTCTATTGATAGAGTTAAAAATATTGTAATAAAACGTGAAATTGCTCGTCTGCAACAGCAGGCGTCAAATGTCGTCTGTGTGAAGTAATGGGTTAAGACGTCTGCTGCAGATTTGTTATATTTTGGAAAGGGTTTATATAAATCATTGGGGAGAAATTGCTCAGATTGAGCAATACCTCCTTTTCTCACAATACTTTATTTTTTGTCCTAAAACTTAACTACTATTAACACTTTCCCACATACAGACGCTTTCTAACGCCTCTGCAGCAGACGACTTTTGAAAAATATGGTGACATAAGGAAAAATTGCTCATAATGAGCAATTTCTCCTTTTGCCACCATATATTCACCTCTATGCAATGATTTAACTTTCATTTATAGAGATTTTCCATATGTTTGCCTAGATGTTTTGAAAGTCGTCTGCTGCAAATTTGCTGTATATGGGAAAGGGTTAATCTTCATTTTTTAAATCTTTTCTACAAATCATTTCAATTTGAAAGAGTCTAATTATAGCATATTGGGTAATGGGTTAACCAACCAACATTCACAAAAATTTGCAGCAGACAACTTTAAAAACATTTAGACAAAACTATGAAAAACCTCTGTAAGTTAGATTATGATTATTGTTAACACTCTGGAAGCCACATTTTAAACTTGAGCATGTTGAAATTTTATCAGAATTTTTTTCTTGATAATATCTAGGCCAAGTTTGAATATGGGTCATGTCCGGTCAAAAACTAGGTCACTAGGCCAAATTTAAGGAAAATCTCGTTAACACTCTTGAAGCCGCATTTTAAACTTGAGCATGTTGAAACTTTATCAGAATGTTTGTCCTGATGATATCTAGGCCAAGTTCGAATATGGGTCATGTCATGTCAAAAACTAGGTCACTAGACCAAATTTAAGGGAACTCTTGTTAACACTCTGGAAGCCACATGTTTGGCTTGAGCATGAGAGAGATGTCTTAAATAGTCCATTCTCAGGTGAGCGATTCCAGGGCCTCATGGCTCTCTTGTTTGTCAAAACCATTACAGATATTGCTTTGAAACTTACAACACTTATTCACCATCATTACTTCCATCAACAGACAAGAGTACATAACTCTGTCAAGGCTTTTGTAAGAATTATGGCCCTTTTTCGACTTAGAATTTTAGTTAAGTTTTTTGTACCAATTCCATCTTTTGTCAAAACCATTACAGGTATTGCTTTGAAACTTACAACACTTATCCACCATCAACAGACAAGAGTACATAACTCTGTCAAGGTTTTTTTAAGAATTATGGTCCTTTTTGACATAGACTTGGTTACGTTTTTTGTACCAATTCACTTTTTTTCAAAACCATTACAGATGTTGCTTTGAAACTTACAACACTTATTCACCATCATTACATCAACAACAGACAAGTGTTCATAACTCTGTCAATGTTTTTGTAAGAATTATGGCCCTTTTTCAACTAAAAAAGTTTTTCGTACCACCCCAATTTTTTTCAAAACCATTACAGATATAGCTTACACACTTACAATACTTACTTACCATCATTACCTCCATCCATAGACAATAGTACATAACTCTGTCAAGGTTTTTTAAAACAATTATGGCCCTCTTTCAATTTAGAATTTTGGTGGATTTATTCATACCAAATCAAATTCTTTTCAAAAGAATAAGAGATATAGCTTAACCACTTACAATATCTTTTTACAATCAATACCTACACCAACAGCCATAGTGCCTAATTCAGTGAAGGTTTTTGTAAGAATTAGGACCCTTTAACAACTTATAAAGTACTTTGCTTATAAATAGTATGATGAAGTAATTGCTAATGTTATCTGTACCACCCAAAATAGTTTTGTTTTATTGGCAAGCACGAAAAAGTTGAGCCTTTAAAACATTGTGACAAAAGGGCAGTTTTTCGTTTTGCCGCAATGTTTTCAACTCTTCAATATTTTTTCTTTTCATATGTAGAGAGTTTCTATATGTTTTGTCTAAATGTTTTCAAAGTCGTCTGCTTTAGATTTGTTGTATGTTGGAAAGGGAAAGGGTTAAAGGGTATAACAGAAGGAGTGTTAATGATTCCTGATCAGCTGATGCCAACAATTTTAACAGCTTGGTAACAGATTACCTTTTGTATTTGCTTGAATATTCTTTTACACTGTTTTCAACAGTTATATCAATTATATGGCATAATATCCTGCATAAATTAGCTGTACTACTGCTTAAAGGTACTGAACTCCTGATTATAGATAGTATAGTCAAAGTTTTAGAATTACAACTGACTGGCTGGTGTCAGGATAAATGGATCAGTAGTACTTGTAACTTACCAAGTAAACACTGTGATATAACTGAAATATTGTTGAAAGTGAAACACCAAACAAACAATCAATCAATCAATTCGCTTAAACTTCAGATGTCTTCAATTTTAACTTTAAATTTATTTTAATTGATTGTTTGTGAAGCTAGTTTTGATATCAGATTATTAGGTTAACTTTTTCACGTATTTTGGCGCATCTAAGGTAGATATTTTTTGAAAACATTTGTCATATTTTTGCCTCAATATTATCATAGACTAGTTATCTGTTCATATTTCAAAAGGTTAACCCTTTCCCACTTGTAGAAGCATTTTGACGCATATAAAGCAGACGACTCTTGAAAACATTGTGGCATGAGACGAAATTGCTCATGACGAGCAATTTCTCCTCATGCCACAATGTTTTCAAGAGTCGTCTGCTTTATATGCGTCAAAAAGTATAAATTAATAATTTCACTTTCCTAAATTTTCCTTTTTCTACTAAGATGTCTTCAAAGTCGTTTGTTGCAGACTTCTTGCATGTGGAAACGGGTTAACCCTATCCCACATACAACAAATCTTCAGCAGATGACTTTGAAAACATATAAAAAAAAAATAGGCAACTCCCTTTAAATGAAAGTACAATAATTGAATAGAGTTGAAAACATGGTGACAAAAGTAGAAATTGCTCGTTTTGAGCAATTTCTTCTTTTGTCGCCATGTTTTCAAAAAGCTGAAGCATCTATATGGGGTTAAGGGTTAAAATCCTCCGAAGATCAGTATTCTTGTACCTCATCAGATTAACGCTTTCCCACATACATCATCTGTAGCAGACTACATTAAAGACAATCTAGTTAAAAACATGGATTTTCTCTATAAATGAAATAACAAATCTTTAAATAAAGTTAAAAACATTGGCAAAAAAAGAGTTAAAAGTTAAGAAATTTATCCTTTTGCCACAATATTTTCAAAAGTAGTCCCCTGCAGAGGCAACAGAAAGTGTCTCCATTTTGAAAAGCGTTAACTGTTAATTAATGAATGTAAATAGGGTTTTTAAAAAGGGTTAACTCATCTGAAGTACTGAACACAAAAGTCATTAATTAGCTTGTTTGTAGCACAATAGTATATGTATTGCTTTGTTTCCTTTTTTTTTTAGCTTTTATGCCGCTTTCAACGGCTAGTGTCATACTGCAACTGATAGGGAAAATGATATTGGTCTCAAACCTTATATTTATATTGAGATTAAAATATATTAAGTATGAAACCAATACTACCCTCACTAGCTCAAGTCTTGCATTGACTCCAATCAATCAGGCCCATTTAGCTGGCTGATTCGTTTCAAGCATGGATCAGATGCTTGCTATTCTTATTGAGTGCCTCCCAGCCACAGGGGCATTCTTTTTTTTTTTAAATATGAGTATTTTGTAACCTGTCAACCTTTCCACAACATACGACAAATCTGCAGCAGACAACTTTTAAAACAACTTGGCAAAAACACAGAAAAGCTCCATAAATGTAGGTACATGTATAAATATTCAAAAAATTGTGTTTTGAGCAATTTCTCCTTATGTCACAATGTATTTAAAAGTCGTCTGCTGTCGAGGCCTCAAAAAGCATTCATATGTGAAAAGGGCTATGGAGTGAAACTGTCTTTAGTATGACAGTTAACCCTTTTCCTCTTACAGCATGTTGGCATCAGATTACTTTGAAAACATCTAGGACAGGATATGGATATTCTATATAAATGAAAGTACAAGTACATGGTTGAAACATTGTAGCAAACGGAGAAATTACTCATTAAAAAAAATTCTTCCTTTGCCACAATGTTTTTAAAAGTTGTTTGCTGCAGAGGTTCAGAATGTGTCTGCAAGTGAAAAAGGTTAATATTTTCCTAAATATGATAAATAAATAAATGGAAAATCTGGACAAAAGAAAATATATGGTAGTTTTGGGATGGACGGAGAAATATTGTAGGCTCATTTTTAGCTCGACTTTTGAAAAAACGAGAGCTATTGTCATGACACTGGCGTGGTCGTCCGGTTAAGGTTTTTTGTTGGAGGAGGCGTGGTCGTCCGGTTAAGGTTTTTTGTTGGAGGAGGCATGGTCGTCCGGTTAAGGTGTTTTGTTCAGCTCAGCTTTTTAGCTCACCAGTTTGTGCTCAAGGTGAGTTTTTCTGATCGACTTTTGTCCGTCGTTCGTCGTTCATCGTCAACATTTAACACTCTAGAGGCAACATTTTTGCAATCTTCATGAAAGTTTATCAGAACATATATCTCCATCAAACCTAGGCCAAGTTCGAAACTGGGTCATGTCGGGTCAAAAACTAGGTCACTAGGCCAAATTTAATGAAAATCTTGTTAACACTCTGGAAGCCGCATTTTTGGCTTCAGCATGTTGAAATTTTGTCAGAATGTTTTCTCGGTGATATCTAGGAGTTCAAACATAGGTCATGTCGGGTCAAAAACTAGGTCACTAGGCCAAATTGAAGGAAAATCTTGTTAACACTCTGGAAGCCACATTTTAAACTTGAGCATGTTGAAACTTTGTCAGAATGTTTGTCTTAGTAATATCTAGGCCAACTAGGTTGAAACTTTGTCAGAATATTTGTCTAGGCAAAGTTCGAATATAGGTCATGTCCAGTCAAAAACTAGATCACTAGGCCAAATTGGAGGAAAATCTTGTTAACACTCTTGAAGCCACATTTTAAACTTGAGCATGTTGAAACTTTGTCAGAATATTTGTCTGAGTGATATCTAGGCCAAGTCTGAAAATGGGTCATGTCTGTTCAAAAACTAGGTCACTAGGCCAATTTTAAGGAAACTCTTGTTAACACTCTAGAAGCCACATTTTTGGCTGGAGCATGTCGAAACTATGTCGGAAAATTTGTCTTAGTGATATCTAGGTCAAGTTCGAATATGGGTCATGTCGGTTCAAAACTAGGTCACAAGGCCAAATTTAATGAAAATCTTGTTGACATGAGCAGCTTGAAAGTTTGTCAGAAAGTTTGTCTTGATGATATTGCCATTGGCACTGAAAGAGTTAAGTTTTAAATATCCCATTCTCAGGTGAGCGATTCCAGGGCCTCATGGCTCTCTTGTTTTCTGTTTTCTATCAGTCAAGCGTCTGTGCCATACGCAGTGATCTTGTTTTTCTCGCTGCGACAAAGTTGCAAAAGCGAGACTAAGGTGTTGCTTTTCTGGCAACGGTATCATCAACTATTTGCATTTTGCTCAACGTTAAAGTTACGTTTTTTAGCTCACCTATGCACGAAGTGCAAGGTGAGCAATTGTGATCACATTTTGTCCGGCGTCCGTCCGGTGTGCATCGTGAGTTGTGCGTCGTCAACATTTGAGCTTGTTAACACTTTACAGGCTACATTTTGCATCCAATCTTCATGAAAACTTATCAGAACGTTCATCTCCATCAAATATTGGACAAGTTCGAAACTGGGCCATATGAGGTCAAAAACTAAGGTCACTTGGTCAAATTGAAGGGAAAGCTTTTTAACACTCTGGAGGCCACATTTTCAACTTGAGCATGTTGAAACTTTATCAGAATGTTTGTCTTGATGATATGTAGGTCAAGTTCGAACATGGGTCATGTCGGGTCAAAAAGTAGGTCACTAGGTCAAATTGAAGGAAAATCTTGTTAACACTCCAGAGGCCGCAATGTTTGCTTCAGCAGTTTCAAATTGTTGTCAAAATGTCTTAAAAATATCTAGGTCAAGTTCGAATATGGGTCATATAGGGTCAGAAACAAGCTCACTAGGCCAAAATGAAGGGAAATCTTGTTAACACTGTAGAAGCCGCATTTATTGCTTCAGCAGCTTGAAATTGTCAGAATGATGAGCTGAATGGTATCTAGGTCAAGTTCGAAGATGGGTCATGCCGGGTCAAAAATTAGGTCACTAGGCCAAATTGAAGGGAAATCTTGTTAACACTCTAGAGGCCACATTTTCAACTTGAGCATGTTGAAACTTTATCAGAATGTTTGTCTTGATGATAATATGTAAGTCAAGTTCAAACATGGGTTATGATTGGTCGAAAAGTAGGTCACTAGGTCAAATTGAAGGGAAATCTTGTTAACACCCTAGAGGCCGCAATTTTTGAAATTTTGTTAGAATGTTTGTCTTAAAAATATCTAGGTCAAGTTTAAATATGGGTCATATTGGGTCAGAAACAAGGTCACTAGGCTTAATTGAGGAACCTTGTTAACTCTGTAGAAGCCGCATGTTTTGCTTCAGCAGCTTGAAATTTGGTCAGAATGTTGAGCGGAATGATATCTAGGCCAAGTTCGAATATGGGTCAAAACTAGGTCACTAGGCTAAATTGAAGGAAAATATTTTTAACACTTTGGTTGCCACATTGTTTTGCTACAGCAGCTTGACATTTAATGAGAATGTTTAAATGATACCTAAGCCAAGTTCGAATATGGGTCATGTAGGTTCAAATACTAGGTCACTAGGCCAAATTGAAGGAAAATCTTGTTAACACTTTAAATGCCGCATTTTTTGCTTCAGCATCTTGAAATTTGGTCAGAATGTTTGTCTGAATTATATCTAGGTCAAGTTCGAATATGGGTCATATTGGGTCAGAAACAAGGTCAATAAAGGAAAATATTGTTCAAATTCCGGAGGCCGCATTTTTACTTTGAGAAAGTTGAAAATATTTCAGAATGTTGTCTTGATGATATCTAGTCCATGTTGGAATATGGGTCATATCAGGGGAAAAAATATAGATCACTAGGCCAAATGAAGGAAAATCTTGTTAATACTGGAGGTTGCATTCAGAATAATTGTCTTGATGTTTTTTTTGCATTGCAGTACATTGTATACTTAAGGTGAGCGATCCAGGGCCATCATGGCCCTCTTGTTTTTCATTTTTTCTGAATAAGTACTGGTACAAGGGCTTTCATATTTGGAATAAAGTTACATCTAATACCCTTCTTCACATTGTATGCTAAAGATATGGAGTTTGACCTTCTTTTTGGGGTAAAAAACATGATTTTTGTGTTTTTTGGTGGATTTTGAGAATTGGACATAGCTTCTTCATATTTTGTTGGAAAAATTTCAAATTGTGAACACACATTTCATAAATAAAGTACTTCAACATACCAATATAGTTATATCTAATACCCTTCTTCACATTGTATGCTAAAGATATGGAGTTTGACCTTCTTTTTGGGGTAAAAAACATGATTTTTGTGTTTTTTGGTGGATTTTGAGAATTGGACATAGCTTCTTCATATTTTGTTGGAAAAATTTAAAATTGTGAACACACATTTCATAAATAAAGTACTTCAACATACCAAACAGGTTTCAGGGTAAAACTTTTGTATTTTGTTATTTTTTTTTAATTTATTGTATAACTTTGCGTTTAGCTCATTTTTTTTTTTTTTTAATTTCTTGTATTTTTAGATCACCTGAGCCAAAGGCTCAAGGTGAGCTATTCTGATCACTTTTTGTCCGTCGTCCGTCGTCCGTCCGGCGTTAACTTTTAGCTTTAAACATCATCTCCTCCCAAACTCTAAGGACAATTTCCGTGAAACATCACAGGACTGTTCCTCTGGTTGGCCTCTTTCAAAATTGTTCAAAGATTTAAATTCCATTGATAACTTTGGTTGCTGCGGCATCAGAAAGGGGACAAAATGTCCAAACTTTAAAAATCTTCTCCTCCGAATCTGCCTGTCAGATTCAAATATAATTTGGTAGAAATGTTCCTTGGGTGACCCTCTATAAAAATTGTTCAAGCCATACTGATTGGGCGAAAAACATGGCAGTCAGGCGGCATCAAAAAAAGGGCAAAATGACAAAATTTGAAAATTCCATTTTTATGAAAGTGCTTGTCTGATTTTAAGAAAATATAATACGAATATTACTGTAATGATCCTCTATTTAATTTGTTTAAGCCGTTTTGATTGGTTACACAATCATAGCAACCAGGCGTCGTCACAAAAGGGGTAAATTGAACTTTTAGCTACAAATGACAACCAACTCCTACCATTCTAATTGACCAATTTCCACAAAACTTCACAGGAATGTTCCTTTGGTGGTCCTCTTTCAAAATTGTTCAAAGATTAAAATTCCAATGAGAACTTTGGTTGCTGCGGCATCAGAAAGGGGACAAAATGTCCAAACTTTAAAAATCTTCTCCGAATCTGTCTGTCAGATTCAAATATAATTTGGTAGAAATGTTCCTTGGGTGACCCTCTATAAAAATTATTCAAGCCATACTGATTGGGCGAAAAACATGGCAGTCAGGCGGCATCAAAAAAGGGACAAAATTTGAAAATTCCATTTTTATGAAAGTGCTTGTCTGATTTTAAGAAAATATAATATGAATCTTACTGTAAAGATCCTCTTTTTAATTTGATTAAGCCGTTTTGATTGGTTACACAATCATAGCAACCAGGCGTCATCACAAAAGGGGTAAATTGAACTTTTAGCTACAAATGACAACCAACTCCTACCATTCCAATAGACCAATTTCCACAAAACATCACAGGAATGTTCCTTTGGTGGTCCTCTTTCAAAATTGTTCAAAGATTAAAATTCCATTGATAACTTTGGTTGCTGCGGCATCAGAAAGGGGACAAAATGTCCAAACTTTAAAAATCTTCTCCTCCGAATCTGCCTGTCAGATTCAAATATAATTTGGTAGAAATGTTCCTTGGGTGACCCTCTATAAAATTTGTTCAAGCCATACTGATTGGTCGAAAAACATGGCAGTCAGGCGGCATCAGAAAAGGGGCAAAATGACAAAATTTGAAAATTCCATTTTTATGAAAGTGTTTGTCTGATTTTAAGAACATATAATACGAATCTTACTGTAATGATCCTCTATTTAATTTGTTTAAGCCGTTTTGATTGGTTACACAATCATATCAACCAGGCGTCATCACAAAAAGGGTAAATTGAACTTTTAGCTACAAATGACAACCAACTCCTACCATTCCAATAGACTAATTTCCACAAAACATCACAAGAATGTTCCTTTGGTGGTCCTCTTTCAAAATTGTTCAAAGATTTAAATTCCATTGATAACTTTGGTTGCTGCGGCATCAGAAAATGAGAAAAATACCCAAATTTTAAAATCCTTTTCCTCCATAATCTACTTGTGCGATTGCAAGATAATCTGGTAGAAATGTTCCTTAAGTGACCCTCTAAATAAACTGTTGAAGCCATATTGATTTCGTTGAAAAACAGGGCAGCAAGGCGGCATCAGGAAAGGTGCAAAATGACAAAAACTTTATAATTCCATTCTTATTAAAGTTCTTGTTAGATTTCAAGATATAAATGGCCTTTACTGATAAGCTGTTTCTTGAGAAGTGTCCACTCCTTTGCAGTTTCATTTGCACTCCCTGATAAAATTTTCCCAGATATTTGCTACTAATTTACTATCAATTAGGTGATCGATTTAGGGCCATCTTGGCCCTCTTGTTTCACTTAGCTAGCATTTAGCTTCATTTTTATTTATTTTTAATTTCTTGTATTTTTAAACTTTGCTTTGAGCTCGAAGTTTAATTATGTCTCCAACATACATAGGGGTGACATATTGTTTTTGCCCGTTCCGTCCCTCAGTCCTTCTGTCTGTCACACTTGTTTCCGCTCAATAACTGAAGAACGCTTAGGTGTAGGAGCTTCATACTTGGTATGCATGTTGGTCATGACCAGTAGCTGACCCCTATTGATTTTAATGTCAGAAGGTCAAGGTCATGGTGACCTTGTGAGGTAAAATATGGTTTCCGCTCAATAACTGAAGAACGCTTGGGCCAGGGAACTCCATACTTGGTATGCAGGTTGGCCATGACTAGTAGAAGATCCCTATTGATTTTGAGGTCAGTACGTCTAAAGTCGAGGTCACAGTGACCTTGAGCTGAATAATTGTTTTTGCTTAATAACTGTAGAATGCTTTGGCCATGGAAGGTAATATTTACTTTGGTATACAGGTTGGTCACCACCAGCAGATGACCCCTATCGATTTTGAGGTCACTAGGTCAAAGGTCAAGATCATGGTAACCTTCAGCTGAAAAATGGTTTCGGCTCAATAACTAAAGAATGCTTATGTCGAGGAACTTCATACTTGGTGTGCAGGTTGGTCACCACCAACAGATGACCCCTTTTGATTTTGAGATCACTTGGTCAAAGGTCAAGGTCATGGTAACCTTCAGCTGAAAAATGGTTTCCGCTCAATAACTAAAGAATGCTTCTGTCGAGGAACTTCATACCTGGTAGATGACCCTTATTAATTTTGAGGTCACAAGGTCAAGGTCATGGTAACAATGAGCTGAAAAATTGTTTTTGCTTAATAACTAGAATGCTTTGGCCATGGAAGTTAATACTTGGTTTGCAGGTTGGTCATCACCAGCAGATACCCCTATTGATTTTGAGGTCACTAAGGTCAAAGGTCAAGGTCATGGTAACCTTCAGCTGAAAAATGGTTTCTGCTCAATAACTAAAGAATGCTTATGTCGAGGAACTTCATACCTGGTGTGCAGGTTGGTCCTAACAAGTAGATGAACCTTATTGATTTTGAGGTCACAAGGTCAAGGTCACGGTAACCTTCAGCTGAAAAATGTTTTTTACTCAATAACTAAAGAACGCTCATACTTGGTGTGCAGGTTGGTCACCACCAGCAAATGACCCCTATTGATTTTGAGGTCACTAGGTGAACTACAAAATTCATCTAAATCATTTCCTTTCCTCCCCTACGACCACAACAATGGGGAGACAAGCGCTTTTTCTCTAGTGTGTTTTTTTTTACATTTCCTCAAAATTACAAGTGCTTAGGTTTTCAAACTTTAGTTTAGTTATATCTTATACTCTTCATGACACATTGTATGTTGAAGCTAATGAGTGTTACCTATTTTCGTGGTAAAACACATGAATTTTGATTGATTCATACTTTCTCCATTTTTTGTTAGATTAACTACAAATTTTGGACATTTAATGAATCATGTTTTTTAAAAATATTAAATTGTTTTTGGGGTCATACATTTGGATTTTTTTTATGAATTTTGTGTACTTTTGGTCATTTGTCATGTTGTACAATTGTGTTAAAGTTTTGTTATTTTCCTTTTTGTCTTTTACACTTGCATTGATAGTCAAAGCAGGGGACTGCGAGGCCTTTAATTACGTGTAATTATTATTTTGTAAATATGTTTGAAATAAAGGGGAAATATGGACAAAAGAAAATATACAGTAGTTTTGGGATGGACTGGGAAGTATTGTATGAAAAGAAAAAAATGCTTTTTATGACCAATTTCTCCTTTCCTTCAATGTTTCCCAATGTCATC
Source organism: Serripes groenlandicus (assembly GCA_031761405.1). Taxonomy (NCBI): domain Eukaryota; kingdom Metazoa; phylum Mollusca; class Bivalvia; order Cardiida; family Cardiidae; genus Serripes; species Serripes groenlandicus. The sequence goes on from JASEVX010000003.1 coordinate 98,730,011, forward strand.
TGCTTTATATCTATTCTATAATGGAAATGATTAACCTCTAGACAGCAACACCTCTCTAGGACAGCTGGGTTTTTTTTTACCACACATTTGATCATGCTTCCTTTTTATTTAGATGTTTTATATTGACCCCAAATTGTCTGTTAGTTGTGTGTTTTTGATTAATAAAAGATAACATAATTTAACTTTTGATTGAAATTGCTCCTTAATCCTTTCCCATAAACAGCAATTCCGCAGAGGACAGAAGATTTTTTTTTTGAAAATCTTTATAAATGAAATAGTCATATATTGTTGCAAAAGGAGAAATGGCTCATCATTTTGCAGGAGGAAAATTTGCCACGCTGTTTTCTAAGTCCGTCTGCTGCAGCTGCGTCAGAATGATCTTGCATACGGGCAAAGATAACTCATTTTCCTATTTTACTGAAATCTAAATTGAAATGCATGTCCTTTCTCTTGGCTCTATACACAAATTCCATTTCTCCACCTATTACTTTGAGGACGGCCTCCGTCGTGTAGTGGTAGAGGTTGCAGTTTCGATCCCCGGCCAGGTCATACCAAAGACTTTAACATTGGTAGTAATGGCTGCCCTCTTTGCACTCAGGGTTCCGGGGTTAGAATTGTGATTGACTAGTTGGTATCAGTATAAATGGACCAGTAGTACTTGTAATTACCCAGGAATCATTTTTGTTATAACTTAAAAAATTGTTGAAAGTGGTGTAAAACATCAACCTATTGCTTTTAGATATAACTTGTATGTCATTCCGTCTTTTGTATGTTAGACATAAGTCATTGTGTCTAGTATATGACTTAAATCTTCTTCCACCTATTGCCTGAAAGTATTTGTGGGAAGGCGAGTCTGTTGATTCAAAACAATGTTGTGTATGGTACTGATGCAAGATCACCTGAATCCAGGGTATTCTTTTCTGATCACTTTCTGTCTGTCCACTGTCTGTCGTAAAAGTTTTAACTACAAACGACATCTGCTCCTAAATCACTGGACCAATTTCAACCAGGGTAAACTGCTATTATTTGAACTTCGCTAAAATAGTGTAAGAGGAGAATGAGACGTTTATCTAGTTTGTTCATTGATCAGTCGAACTGGTGTTTAAGAGAATCACATAGAAAAGAAATATAGGCTGTAATAAAACAAAACAAAAACAAGCTTAACAACAAGTAATTGGAATAATTTCGACATATATGCATGAGAATTTGTTTATGCTTTTACTAAATATGCAGTGTAGCTGGTGAACCCGTTTTGTAATAAAATGCTTAAAGTTGATTTAAGCTGTATATTTCAACCTTAAATTAAAAGAAACTTATGTACAAATATGAATAAGGTCTTATTTTAGAAGGTTAAGACAGAAACATTGCTTAATACATATAAAAATAACAAGAACCTGTTTTGTAATGAAAATGTCGCAAATGTAACAATCTTTTCATTTCAGCTATATTTGACAAGGAATTAATACACAAATGTTAAACAATACTTATTTCAGAAGGACTCGTGAAACATACATGAATATCAATAAACCGCGGTAATACCTCATTTTCAGAATCAACCCGTTTTGTAATACAAATTTCAAATGTCGATTAAAACTGAAATTTTCAACTAAATTACTAGAAACCTATGTACAAATATTAAAAAGTCTTATATTAGAACGTTAGTAAGGAAAACTTGCATAATACATACATGAATATCAAGAACCCGTTTTGTAATAAAAATATCGGAAAAAATATAAATCTGTATTTCAGCACGACTTTTGGAAGCATTGTGGCACATTTGCCACAATGTTTCTCAACTCTATGTAGTTAATATATTTTCATTTACATAAGTTCCCATTTTAATGCCAAATTGGATTCAAAGTCGTATTCTGCAATTGTGTTGCAACTGGGAAGGGGCTAACCATTGTAGGAAAAACCTTGATACTGATCAGCAAATGGATTTCCTTTCGCCATATGGAATGGAGTTAGCTCAAGTAGATCCTGGATTCAAACTTAAAACCTCTTGATTTGAGGACAAGCACATATCTCGAATCTGGAGCGCTGCCGTTGTGACAGACATTAAATATTCAACTTATGCCAACATACAAAAATCTACGACAGATGACGTCGAAAACATCTGGCTTACAATATGGTAAACCTCCAGCAAATATATTTTCATTATTGAATATAGTTTTAAAACGTTGTGACAACAAATGCTCATTTTCAGCAGTTCCTCCATTTGGCTCAAAACTTTTAAAAATCGTCTGCTACACAGGGTTCAAAAAGCGTCTGTATGTGGGAAAGGGTAAATTAAATGCAGAAAGGTGTCGCATGGACCAGTGGTTGGTGTTACGATTTCACACAGATTTTATGATACAATGTATTTTCGTTTAGCTGCTTAATACATATCATTCGTAAATACACCTTAGCCTAAAAGACGTGTTTTATACAGACATGAAACCGTCGTTTTATTGGGTTTATATGCCGTTTTCAACATTTTTCCAGTTATATCGCTGCGACACTTCACATACAAATGATCCCTTGGCAAACAAACAAGTACTAGGCTAGGAAATGTGCCTTGCACAAAGGCACTCCAACGCTACCCCAGTCGCTTAACCAGTCGGCCACGGAGGATTCCTTAAAAACATTAAAGACTTAATGTTATTATCTGGACGCATTGAATACGTGTTTTTATACAGACGTGAAACCATCGTGGATTAAGGAGAACTTGTTCATCTAGAGCAATATCTCGTATTTTCCCCTATACAGGTTGTATAATACCGCCTGCTGTAGACACGCCAATTGTCGACTATATAAAGGCAATGGTTAACCCTTTCCCACACACAGACGCCTCTGCAGCAGAAGATCTTTGAAAACATTGTGGCAAAAGGAGAAATTGCTCGAGATGAGCAATATCTCCCATTGCCACATTGTTTTAACTCTATTCAACAATTATGCTGTTATATGTACAGAATGTCAATATTGTTGCCTAGATGTTTGCAGTCTGTTGTGTGTGGGAAAAGGTCAAATAACATCAGTCTGTCAATTATCTTAAGTGGCTCTGTCTTTCTTAAATGCAAACGTTGTTCAGGTGTCTGCAGCAGACAACTTTTGAAACATGTTGGAACAAAAAGAAATTAAACATAATCATGTCCAGGAAACGGATCTGAGAGTGACACATACCAGCATTCTAAGAAAATGACCATTACTAGAACATTATCACGACTTTAACCCTTTTCCACATACAGACGCTTCCTGACCCCTTAGCAGCAGACGACAATTAAAAACAATGTGACAAAAGTAGAAATTGCTCAAAACGAGCAAGTTCTCTTTTTCAAAAAAACAATTTAAAAAAAATCCCGTAATATTTCAACTTGATTAGTTAACAATGTTTCATTTACAGACATGTTTTCACATCCGTCTGCTGTAGACACATCAGTCGTGGACAGTATAATGGAAAGGGACAAACAGCACCTGCCTGCCAAGGACATAAACACATTCAGTAACCCAATCTCTATGGCTCGTAGTGCACAGTCTCCCCAGTGACTTCACGTTTGTATTAGACATACAACCTTTCCCACATACAACAAAGAATGTAGCTGAAGACTTTGAAAACACGTGGTGAACAAATTGGAAAGTCTCTTTCTATAAACGATTATTTTTAGAATACAGTTGATATCATTTCTCCTTTTGTCAAAAAGGTTTTAAAAGTCGCTTTCTGCAGAGGCTTAAAATTATGCCAAAGATTTGATCAATATTACTTTTGATAATAAAAACTAGAAGCCTAGACCCACTAGATGTACACAAATGTGATATAAAAGGATTCCACGTCGGAATGTCAATAATTAATATTGTTTACTGCATTTGAGCCCATTACGTTCGCATTCCTGAACAATATATATCCAGATTAAATTGAGTAGTCAGCATAAATTCGCACTGTTTCAAAAAAGACTTAAATGTCTATCTACATATTGACAAGTTTTTCAAGTTTATATTCGCTAATCGGCAATCTTGCCTTTGGCCATTTACAAATGGTATAAATAGTGATATGACTAAGACACAAACGTTTATGCAGACGAAGTAACCACATAACACTAAATGGGCTAAAGTTCTAGTAGTTGACTGTTCTTAGTGCAATTCAGTAATATATTTCGAGACAAAGGTATACACTATAAATGCAATAGCAACCGATGATTGAAAATGACATAATGCAAATTATTCTGAAAGCTTCCCCTCAAACATATTCATAATGAAGACACCCACACCCACACACACACACATACATGTGCTTGGTGTCAAAAGCGGACTTGTGTATGAACCTTATCAAAGGGGGACTTTATTCAGAACGTGTCTACAGTCCTTTAGTGTACCGTTATAGATAGTGTCTGACATGTTATTTCCGTTGTTATTACTTAAAAGCCTGATATAAAGGTTTTTCAAAATGTGATGAATGATGCTTAAATGGGGACACACACAATGTGATGAATGATGCTTAAATGGGGACACACACAATGTGATGAATGATGCTTAAATGGGGACACACACAATGTGATGAATGATGCTTAAATGGGGACACACACAAAATGTGATGAATGATGCTCAAATGGGGACACACACACAATGTGATGAATGATGCTCAAATGGGGACACTCACACAATGTGATGAATACTGCTTAAATGGGGACACACACAGAAACACATTTGCAATGATAGTATAGATGGTAACTGGGGACATTTCTCCATTAGTTGGCTTGGTGTACAAACTATAAAGAAAAGGGTTCACTTGCATTATTAATTTAATTGAAATGAGAAAGTAATAACAAAAATCCACTATATGATAACAAATCAACAGTGCATTTGAAGACAACACCATAGTATAGTACCCATAATGCACTAATAGGTACTTAAAAGCCCATAATGTGTTGTTAACAATTGTCAAGATCTTTTTTGTAAAACTCTAATAAAATGGCATATAACTTAAGCCACAATAAGTGTGTCGAATTTCACTCAGTTTCATCAGAGACATATAAATGCACATTTATATGTCTCTGGTTTCATCAACCTCACAACGTTAAAGTAAATTTAGGTCTGTGTGTTACATAGTCAAGTAAACAATTAGACAGTTGATATGTATGCAAATGATTATTGTGCGATATTGTTTAAATTTTCAAGCTTTGGAGGCTGCGAAATGTTTCATTTTTGCAAACTTAAAGGCCTTGAGTTTGAAGCTGCAGATAATCTCATGAAAAGCTAGTTGGCTAGTAGGATCTTCTTATGTGTCCTTGCTATAGGAAGTATTTAGCTGTAATGCTAAATTCAATGGTATACACATATCCAGTAGGAATATTAATTTTCACTGTTTTGTCTTGCATTTTCAGAATTATCATAAACATACAGTGCAAGAACGCAGATATAGTTTCGTGCTATTACCAGAAACATTCAGTGGGCTCATCACTTAACTATATCATTGGTAAGTTAATTGCATATAAAGCAACTTACTAGTGCAAATTACATCCATGCATAATTAGCAAAGTATTTGGAAAACAACAGTTTCAAATAATATCAAAGCGCTGAAAGCTCTGTTGGTATAGGGGCATATGTAAGTTGAAAATATTTGGCATAGATAATATGGACAAACATTATTGAAACAATGAAACATGACCTTTAAACAAACCCAACCAAACATGAGTGAAGCAACACAAATTGCCTGCCAATAACAAATGCCTAATTTATCAAAGTTTTACCCCTTTCTTGTGTAAACAAAATAAATCACGAAGAACAAAAGATTGAAAAAAAAAACTGAGTAGCGACCCTTAATTAAAATATTTCCAGTTCAGAAATCACTATAGATCCACTATGTATATTGTAATCATGCTGATAAATGAAAGACAATCGAAAGCATGCTAGAGTTATGTTTCTTTTGTACTACACTTCTGTAGCTCTGAGTTTCCTATACACCAAGTCTTTAATTGATACATTGGACATTTATTGAGACAATAACCGAAGAAAAGAAAACAAGAGCTGTCGGAGGATAGCATGCTCGACTTTTTGTGCTTGCCAATAAAACGTAAAAAGATTTTTGTAAGTGTTTAAGCTATATCTCTAATTGTTTTGAAAACAATTGATTTGGTATGAATAACTTAACCAAATTATTAATCGAAAAAGGGTCATAATTCTTAAACAAAACTTGACAGAGTTATGTACCCTTGTCTGTTGATGGAGGTAATGATGATAAATAAGTATTGTAAGTGTATAAGCTAAATTACTAATGGTTTTGAAAAAGGTGGGTTATGTACTATTGTCTGTTGCTGGAGGTAATAATGGTGAACAAGTTTTGTAAGTTTCGAAGCCATATCTGTAATGGTTTTGAAAATAAGTAGATTGGTACAAAAAATTTAACCAAAATTCTAAGTCGAAAAAGGGCCATAATTCTTACAAAAATCTTGACAGAGCTATGAACTCTTGTCTGTTAATGGAGGTAATGATGGTGAAAAAGTGTTGTAAGTTTCAAAGCAATATCTGTATTGGTTTTGAAAAAGGAAATTGGTACAAAAAAAATAACAAAAATTCTAAGTCGAAAAAGGGCAATAATTCATACAAAAACCTTGACAGAGTTATGTACTCTCGTCTGTTGATGGAGGTAATGATGGTGAAATAGTTTTGTAAGTTTCAAAGCAATATCTGTAGTGGTTTTGAAAAAATTAAATTGGTATAAAAAACTTAACCAAAATTCTAAGTCGAAAAAGGGCCATAATTCCTACAAAAATCTTGACAGAGTTATGTACTCTTGTCTGTTGATGGAGTGTATGATGGTGAACAAGTTTTGTAAGTTTCGAAGCCATATCTGTAACAATGTTGTGCCTCATGTCTAACAATCTGACGGTTACAGCATTCTTTAAATACTAAAACAAACATACAAAGCAGACTCAATCTGTTTATCTGGCACACACTCAACGATATTGTAGATGACAGTACTGCCTCTTTGATGCAATCAACCCCATTTATGTTTCTAAACTCCTTTTTGTGTGACGGTTGATTATGAAACAATTACCAGTCTCCCATCCATAAGGCGAGATTCCGCATGAGCCAGTGTCATATCCTACCCCACTGAACCCAGGTGGAATCCCTTAGATGGCCCCCGGATATTGTTTCGTTGAGAGGATCCTTGTTTTTGTCTAACCACCCAGTGATGCTGTAGGGAACAGCGCCAGCGTAGTGAGCAAGTTCGAAGTGGGCATTACCACCACCTTTCCTAGATTTGAGATTTTAAACCACTCCTCTCTTTGGGCTAACATGATATTCCCTGAATTCAAACAGGTACTCAGATGTTTTTCCCCGAACTCTCACGGGTACTACAATTCTACTGAAAGATTATCTTGCCATTCTAATCTTATCCTGGCTCTGGACTATACCTCCTTTGTAACGTGTCAATGGTTACCCACAGCTCAGTGGGAAATGATCGCCATTGGACTTAATCTCCAAATCCCAGGACACTCAGCGCACCCCAACTGCTGGGGCGTAGAGTCATCCTGCAATCCGTCTAACGGTTTTGAGTGCTCCCCACGCCGGCTCGTCGTTTTGTCCCCCAGCGTGGACACTCCAGGGCATCTTTGGTCTTTCTCAGCTACCCATCGGCTCGTCGTTTTGTCCCCCAACGGGCATTGCTGATCCAAACCTTGCCTTAGGAGCTACCAATGGAATCGCATCATCCACTTCTCGCGAAAAAGTGGCCCACTGAGTCTCTACTCGCTTACAATAGGTACAGCCACCACACGATCATCATCAATCTTTACATGTCTGGAATAGTGCGAGCATATCTCTGACATAGGCTTCCTTGATAATGCGTCGGTGTTCCCATGCACTTTTTCTGGTCAGTATCTAAGAATCATTTTGTACTGTGATAATTCTTCCAGCCATCTTGCTAACTGCACCTGTGGTTCTTCATAGTTAGGATAAACATAAACCTCAATCCATTCTCAGGTCAGTATCTCCTAGAACTGTGTCTTTTGCCACCGGCTCGTCTTGTTGTCCCCCAGTGAACAGAGACCAGTTCCCAGAGTTACTTCCCTTCTACCTCGTCTTAGGGTTCTGCTTTCCCAGGTACGTATCCCCTAGAACTGTGTCTTCTGCTACCGGCTCGTCTAGTTGTCCCCCAGTGAACAGAGACCAGTTACCAGAGTTACTTCCCTTCTGCATCCTCTTAGGGTTCTGCTTTCCCAGGTCCGCATCCCATAGAACTGTGTCTTCTGCCATCGGCTCGTCTTGTTGTCCCCCAGTGAACAGAGACAAGTTACCAGAGTTACTTCCCTTCAAGTTCTACCTTGTTTTCCCCGCCGGCTCGTCTTTTTTCCAAGCGGGCAATGAACAGTCCCCTATTGATGCATGCTTGAATCGTTGTACCAGTGTCATAATTGGTTGTTGTACCAGTACTGTAAAATCCCTCAGAATTCTTTCCCGTCAGTTAACAAGTGGTTAATAGTCATAGTCATTCCGTCATATTAACACGGGTACGCATGACCACCAATCCACAAGTTAATGGTAGATGCGTTGAGCCCCTGTCACATTGCACTTGGAAAATGAAGACTGGAACAGATGGCATTGTTCATTTCAACTTCTTTTGATTACCATCATTATTTCATTTGCTTTGGCAATATCCAGTGCATCCGTAGCTGTAATATTCACGCAAGCGTCATGATACTATTTGGCACAGTAATCGCATTGTATCATGAAACGTCCTTGTCATGGGCTTCTTACAGTGGCACTGAATTACCTAAACTATTAAGGATATCTCTTAAACCTAAAATAATGACAGCAACTATGTTTGTCAGGACAGTCCAATAGAATGGAAATAGTTGTCTCTTTTACTTAACTCATAAACCCCCCCCCCTCTTTCTCTTCTTGAGCGTGCATTAGGCCTCTTAATTCGTGAACAAAGAAATACCCTCAGTCTCGCGCGTTTAAAAACGGCCTGGGCATTCTTAAACACTGCCTATTGATGCTCATTGCAATAACATAGGCGTTGTTTGTAATACGCTCACTATGTATACATGCAAACCAAGAACTGCTACGGATGAATAAACATTTTTGGTGGCTAAAATAGAATTCCGAATAAGTTTTCAAAATCATAATAAATGCTAGAAGCTGCATGACTATTGCTTTACAGGGACCAATAAACCTTGAAAAGATCCAATGCAATTATTATCCATTAAGTTAGCCACCAGAGTTTAATGCAGAACATCTTTTTCCATGCTGTTTTCCAAAATGGCTACCTCTCTCTCCTTCCCCAATTATTTTTGGAAAACAACAAAATGGAACAAACTTACATGGGTTCTGCTCCACTTCTGACACCATTGTTGTGTTCACTCACCCGTAGCTAACACTATAACCTGCATTATAGTATCATTCGCTTGGTCTTAAAGAGTCTTGTCTGTCTAAGTCATCAGTCTAAGTAACACACGTCTGTACTGCTTAGCTGCCTTGGTCCAAGTGGGCCATGTAAATGTCACATGGTTGGCTGGTTCCTCTAAACTGGGAACCAGAGTTTTCTGGACCCAACAACTAACCAAAAGGAATAGTCTAAAACACAAAGGACAAAGTAGACTTTCACAACACTTAGTTAGTATTCGATCGTAATTTTTAAAGCGTCATGGGATTTCGCCTTTCCTATCATTTCCAACTTCTTGACGATTTTCTCTTCAAAAACGAACTATTCTTATAAAAAGTCTTGAACAATAATGTATTTTGAAAACGATGGTAATCGGTGAGTTTTTATCGAAGCTTATCTTGTAATTCAGTGGTCAAGCAGCTCAAATGGTAGCCAAGAGATGGATGAACCAAGACGGAGTTCCCGACGGACACGACTGCCAAGAAGGCATTTTGACTATTTGCTCCAGGAGCGTTCAGAATCATCGGAACTAGAAGGTGAGGTAACATTTTGTTAACAATAAATATATATATATTCAGAAAACTTTAATCCTAGTTGCTCTTATGCTGCCATGTTGGTTCCCACCATTGCATGATAAGCATATGATTGTGATATAATATTTCACAATGAATTGAGTATGAGCTCTACGAAACCTTTATTTTTGGAATGTGTACATGATTACTTGACCTGTATTTGAGGAAAATATGTAGTTAATTCATTGCACACATGCACATAAAACAAGCAAAGTGTCTGCCAAAGGTCATTTCTGAATACACATTCTATATTGATCACCTGTATTTGGATCATTGGATGCATTATTTTGCACCAAGTTAACCTCCTGTTACATATAGATGATTCTGTATACTATTTTGTTTTGTTTAACAGGCATGGAAAGCATAGTGATTTCACATATGACAGGGCTGGACCTGCAAAACGACAGAGATCTACTGCAAGTACTTCTAGTGGTGTTCAAGGTTTAATATGGTAAAACAAGTACTTGCCACAACATTTTTTTTTACAATATAATATACGGGCTTATCTATGATAAGTGCTGGTTGCAGAGAAACATTGAAATCCTTGTTTTACTAAAATGATTTTCCATAGTTAACCCCGAAATTATTTGAGAAATATTGCAGAGCTCTAGATAAGCTGCGTTTTGCATGTTCTCGTAGCGTTATTTGACCCGTAAGCCGTATGTTGTGGGTACTGAAAAGAATCGTCTCAGTGAGATGATTCTTATGAGTACTCAAATCGTAGGGATAAGTACAATAGTAATAGGGATGGGAACGAATATTCGAATATTCGAAAACGGACGAATATTCGAATACTGTTTTCGAATAAGAATATTCGTTTTCAGTTTACGATTTTTTTAAGATATAAACAAAAAATGACCAAACATTATTAGTAAATTTCTGACAGAGGTCGCGAGTTGGAGCTAATAATAATTAAGGCTGAAGTGATAAAGATTGTGTATTTGTTGTGTCTTAACGGTTTGCTTTAGCCTCATGATTTATTGAGACGGGTGTGTTTTTATACATATTATACATACATGATACAGTTCCCATCTTCTTTAATGTCTTTAAGATGTTTTGACCCATTGTCTTGTGTAGACATAAATAGTTAATTAATATACGATTTTCTGATGCGTTTGCACCATACGACCAGTAAAAAATAGTATATTACCCAAGAGCGTTGATTTCTTTATTTCCCTCAATGTTTTCTGCTAATTTTAGTGAATCCTTACTAGTGTAGTCGAAGAAAATGTAACGGTTAATTGTACAGTACATAATTCTTAATGATCGGAAATTACATGAAACAAACTCATTTTGTTATTTATTTTTTATTTATGCATAAACAATTATGTTCAAGAAAATATATACATACAGAATTTCCCTAAGAATGCGAAATTTAAAACATTTGAGAAAAGTGTAACCTAGGATTACCCTGCACATACGTGCAAGTTTATCTTTTGCTGCATTATCGTGTTTGTTCATTCCATTCATTATCTCTAAGTTTGGTCAGCTCTTCTGTAAAAGATGTTGGAATTGGTCGAACTTCTGCGCAGCGCTGAGATATCTTGCTCATGAACTGTTTGGAAACGAATATGATTAAGTGATTGTTAGATTTTTAGCTCACCTGAGCTTTGCTCAAGGTGAGTTAATGTGATCGCCTTTTGTCCGGCGTCCGTCGTCCGTCGTGCGTCGTGCATCGTCCGTCAACTTCTTCTCCTCAATAACCAGTGGGTCAATAGGGATGAAACTTCACAGAAAGCATCCTCTCAATGACTTCACCAGATTTCCTTCAAATTGTTGGGATCCATGCAGAATTCTGGTTTCCATGGCAACGGAATGAAAAAAACTTCAAAATTCTTCTTCTCCCAAACTGGTTGGCAGATTTTCAAATAATTGTGTAGAAATGTTCCTTGGATGACCCTCTATTAAATTCCTTCAAGCCATGTTGATTGGTCGAAAAACATGGCCGCCAGGGTGGCGGGGCTATTTTGCCTTATTGGCTATAGTGAAAATTTAAAAAATCTTCTTCTCCCAAACTAGTTGGCAGATTTTCAAATATTTTTGTAGAAATGTTCCTTGGATGACCCTGTATCAGATTCCTTCAAGCCATGCTGATTGGTCGAAAAACCTGGCCGCCAGAGGGCGGGGCTATTTTGCCCTATATGGCTATAGTGTTAGGCCGATTTTCAAATAATTTTGTAGAAATGTTCCTTAAGTGACCCACTTTCAGATTCCTTCAAGCCGATTCCTTCAAGCCATGTTGATTGGTCAAAAGACATGGCCGCCAGTGGGCAGGGCTATTTTGCATTATATGGCTATAGTGAAAACTTAAAAAATCTTCTTCTCCAAAAGTGTCAGGCCGATTTTCAAATAATTTTGTAGAAATGTTCCTAGGGTGACCCTCTATCAGATTCCAACAAGCCTAGTTGATTGGTCAGAAACTATGGCCGCCAGGGGGCGGAGCTTATATAGCTAAAGTGAAAACAAAAATCAGGTGAGCGATCAGGGGCCATCATGGCCCTCTTGTTTCATCTCTTTACTTATACGTAAGTTATTCGTATGTTTCTAACGGTTTGAACTTAATTAAAATTAATGAAGAGACAGAACAGTTTATTTTTTCTTTAAAAGAAAATAGATTAAAAGGCACAGTTTTGCATTTAATTTGTTCAACAGATACCTTGACAGTTTGAACTTAATTACTTATGACTAGAAAATAATACCTTACAAATAGGTATGGTAGATGCTGGAGCATCTATTTGACTGGAAAAACGTTGACGTTCTTTACACTTACTGTAAGACACCCACTTCAAAGTGGACAAAAAGAGATTCGGGACTTTGTGACCGGCTAAGATAATAACGTCGATTTTGACGTCAAAACGCATGTGTTTGCGACAATGATAGTGTGGTTAAAGAAATCGCCATCACGATTTGAAGTGGTATTCGGATCAAATTGACGGCAGAAAGCAGGGAATAGTATTAGCTACGTGCTTATATCAATTACATACATCTGCTATGACACATAATATAACTTAATGCGAATTAAAACGAAAATTTCGCAAAAAATAGTTTAACAGTTACAAGATTATTTTTAGTTCATTTAATATTCGATCGAGATATTTCTATCGAAAATATATATAGTTTAGGCTCCCGTTTGTCTACCATGTGCCAACATGTCAAGACTATCTATTCAGCCGATCTTAAATCACAATGTCGTTAAACGTAGATTTATATATTAATACGCATCCAGGGTGATAAAATGAACACATATTTTCATTATCATCAATTTCAATCTTTTAAGTAATCTACTCCCTTACACATAAAGGTAGGTTGTATTAATGTGCTTCGCTTTAACGATTTAAAGTAGATTTAAAATACATTAAAACTACAATAAAATGTATTTTGAATTTCATAGTATATTAACTGTCTTGTTTACTTCAATGCTTTACTGATTTGCATTTTTGTCACGTATTTCAGATAACTTTTTAAAGAATATCATTTCACCCTTGAAAATGAATCTGCAAGTATGAAACGTCACGTAATTATAAGTCGCTGGCGACTATATTTTTAAAAGAAATTCGAGTTTCCAATGTTTTAAGTTTGTGATTCATTAACCTCCTATTTCATTTTATTACATGCTCTTTGCGAGTATTTACTCGTCCCTGATTAGACTTTTAGCAAACGTTTATAAATCACGAAATGTCCTTTAAGCAGCCAGCGAACAAGCAGTCGATTGACTCCAACAAACATCTTGTCATACATACCAAATGGACAATTCGGGACCCAGAATTGATCTGCCATGAATGGGGTCGACACTTTGCATCCCTTTACTCAGATACAGAATGTAAGACTTACGATAATACGCAATTTGAGACCGTAACAACGTGTACAAACTTTTTAAAAGAAGAGTCTATTGTGGTTGATGGTGATCACATTTCTCAAGAGGAAGTGTTATCGGCATTATCTACTTTAAAAAGTCGCAAAATGTGTGGTATAGATCGAGTAAGCAACGAACACCTCATCCATGGTGGATTAATGGTAAAACATTACTTATCTGTATTTTTTGACTTAATGTATTGTAATAGTTATGTTCCCACAGCACTAAAACGTGGTACTATTTTAACGTTGTACAAAGGGGCTAGCAAACCAAAAAATGAGCCTAATAGCTATCGAACCATAACCCTTTCATCATCTATTTTAAAATTATACGAAAAAGTACTGCTACAACGTTTACACAGGTCAATTAATAAACCGTTACACTTTCTCCAGGGTGGGTTTCAGTCCAACATGGGAAGTTCTATGACATCCTTCATTCTGAAAGAAAGTATACAGTTTTGCAAAGAAAACAACAGTAAATTATTTGCGTGTTTTTTAGACGCTCGTCAAGCATTTGATCGTGTATGGCATAATGGTCTCTTTTACAAGCTAAATGAACTTGGCGTTAGTTATAAGCTTTTAAAAATAGTTATTGCAATGCATTCCGATATGTATAGCTGTGTAATGTATAATGGGTTTTATTCTGACTGGTTCCCTGTTTTACAGTTTTACAGGGAACCAGGCAAGGTGGCGTCTGGTCACCATTTTTGTATCTTGTTTATATTAACTCACTACTTGACCAGTTAGTTAACAGTAAATTGGGTTTCCAGATTGAAGGGTCTCATTTCTGTGCTCCGTCCTTTGCAGATGACATGACAATTCTATCTTTGTCTAGCAAAGCCTTACAGGAGATGATTAATATATGTTATGAATATTCTTGCCTTTGGAGGTACCAATACAATTCTGGCAAGTGTGCCGTTGTCACGTTCAATGAATCTAAGCGTGTATACAAACGCAATTATCGGTCCTGGGTAGTTGGTAATAATGCCATTTGTGAGAGAGAGGAATATAACCATTTAGGTATAATATGTAATAAGTATACTAACTCTACTCTCATTGTCAAGCAAGTTGATAGAAAATTAAGGGGTGCTTTCTTCGGTCTAATCAAAGACGGGTTATATATAAATGGGTTAAATCCATTAACCAGTTACAGTATTTATAGGTCGATTGTTATCCCGAGAGCTCTATTCGGATGTGAGTTGTTACAATCGCTGTCTGATCGGGATATGTTGACAATGGAAAGGTCGCATAGACTTTGTTTAAAGCAGATTCAGGGTTTACAAATAAGATCAAGAACAGATATCGTTCTTGGTCTTATTTGTGCTCTTCCTATTGAAGCTGAAATTGAGAAGAGAAAACTCTCCTTTCTTGGTCAACTTTGCCGTTTGGAGAGGGATTGTGCAACAAAACTTTTCTTTTTATTGCGGCTCCTTTCCTTCGTAAATAGTAATTCCGATACCGGGTTTGTTTCTGATATTGCATATATTCTAAACAAGTTTAACATTTACAATGTTTTAGAAGATTACATTAATTATGGCGTATTCCCAAGCAAAACTATTTGGAAACATTGTATTGATACAAAAGTATCAAATTACTATATCGGTAAATGGAATGAAAGAACATCTACCGCGCAGTTTGTTCTATATAGGCAATTACAGAAACGATTCGCAATCAGTCCTGTATGGGATTATGCTAAGCGTAATCCGAATATGCTTCGTGTTTGCTTTTCCATCGCTCAGCTAATTGCGTACACTGCTCACACTGAGTGTTCTCAGTGTACACGCTGTGGATGTAGCGATGTTAGAACGAGCCTTACTGAGCATATCTTGATAAACTGTACCAGTGTACGGTCATGTACTATTTCCTTTCAGAACAGAACCCTTTTAAAGTTTGGTGGATCTGTTTCCAACTTATTAGTGCCATTGGAAGGCAATGATTTTGTTGCTGCCTTGTTCGGTTTGAACCCGATCGTAGACAATGAGTTACACGGCAACTATGATAACTTTTATAAGCATGTTGCGTTGTTCTTACATTCCATATGGACATGTTATAAATACCTTGTGCAAGTGTAAATACTTTGTTCAAAGTTAAATAAGATGTACATATTTCAGTCTTCATATCTGCCTGCCTGCCTGTCTGTCTGTCTGTCTGTCTGTCTGTCTGTCTGTCTGTCTGTCTGTCTGTCTGTCTGTCTGTCTCTCTCTCTCGTATAATTTTGTATTAAATTGTGTTTATATGTATTGTTTGTATTATAAATTATAAAATGAAATCTTCTGTATAGGAGGAAATAAAGATATAATAATAATAATATATTTTTAAAAGAAATTCGAGTTTCCAATGTTTTAAGTTTGTGATTCATTAACCTCCTATTTCATTTTATTACATGCTCTTTGCGAGTATTTACTCGTCCCTGATTAGACTTTTAGCAAACGTTTATAAATCACGAAATGTCCTTTAAGCAGCCAGCGAACAAGCAGTCGATTGACTCCAACAAACATCTTGTCATACATACCAAATGGACAATTCGGGACCCAGAATTGATCTGCCATGAATGGGGTCGACACTTTGCATCCCTTTACTCAGATACAGAATGTAAGACTTACGATAATACGCAATTTGAGACCGTAACAACGTGTACAAACTTTTTAAAAGAAGAGTCTATTGTGGTTGATGGTGATCACATTTCTCAAGAGGAAGTGTTATCGGCATTATCTACTTTAAAAAGTCGCAAAATGTGTGGTATAGATCGAGTAAGCAACGAACACCTCATCCATGGTGGATTAATGGTAAAACATTACTTATCTGTATTTTTTGACTTAATGTATTGTAATAGTTATGTTCCCACAGCACTAAAACGTGGTACTATTTTAACGTTGTACAAAGGGGCTAGCAAACCAAAAAATGAGCCTAATAGCTATCGAACCATAACCCTTTCATCATCTATTTTAAAATTATACGAAAAAGTACTGCTACAACGTTTACACAGGTCAATTAATAAACCGTTACACTTTCTCCAGGGCGGGTTTCAGTCCAACCTGGGAAGTTCTATGACATCCTTCATTCTAAAAGAAAGTATACAGTTTTGCAAAGAAAACAACAGTAAATTATTTGCGTGTTTTTTAGACGCTCGTCAAGCATTTGATCGTGTATGGCATAATGGTCTCTTTTACAAGCTAAATGAACTTGGCGTTAGTTATAAGCTTTTAAAAATAGTTATTGCAATGCATTCCGATATGTATAGCTGTGTAATGTATAATGGGTTTTATTCTGACTGGTTCCCTGTTTTACAGGGAACCAGGCAAGGTGGCGTCTGGTCACCATTTTTGTATCTTGTTTATATTAACTCACTACTTGACCAGTTAGTTAACAGTAAATTGGGTTTCCAGATTGAAGGGTCTCATTTCTGTGCTCCGTCCTTTGCAGATGACATGACAATTCTATCTTTGTCTAGCAAAGCCTTACAGGAGATGATTAATATATGTTATGAATATTCTTGCCTTTGGAGGTACCAATACAATTCTGGCAAGTGTGCCGTTGTCACGTTCAATGAATCTAAGCGTGTATACAAACGCAATTATCGGTCCTGGGTAGTTGGTAATAATGCCATTTGTGAGAGAGAGGAATATAACCATTTAGGTATAATATGTAATAAGTATACTAACTCTACTCTCATTGTCAAGCAAGTTGATAGAAAATTAAGGGGTGCTTTCTTCGGTCTAATCAAAGACGGGTTATATATAAATGGGTTAAATCCATTAACCAGTTACAGTATTTATAGGTCGATTGTTATCCCGAGAGCTCTATTCGGATGTGAATTGTTACAATCGCTGTCTGATCGGGATATGTTGACAATGGAAAGGTCGCATAGACTTTGTTTAAAGCAGATTCAGGATTTACAAATAAGATCAAGAACAGATATTGTTCTTGGTCTTATTTGTGCTCTTCCTATTGAAGCTGAAATTGAGAAGAGAAAACTCTCCTTTCTTGGTCAACTTTGCCGTTTGGAGAGGGATTGTGCAACAAAACGTTTCTTTTTATTGCGGCTCCTTTCCTTCGTAAATAGTAATTCCGATACCGGGTTTGTTTCTGATATTGCATATATTCTAAACAAGTTTAACATTTACAATGTTTTAGAAGATTACATTAATTATGGCGTATTCCCAAGCAAAACTATTTGGAAACATTGTATTGATACAAAAGTATCAAATTACTATATCGGTAAATGGAATGAAAGAACATCTACCGCGCAGTTTGTTCTATATAGGCAATTACAGAAACGATTCGCAATCAGTCCTGTATGGGATTATGCTAAGCGTAATCCGAATATGCTTCGTGTTTGCTTTTCCATCGCTCAGCTAATTGCGTACACTGCTCACACTGAGTGTTCTCAGTGTACACGCTGTGGATGTAGCGATGTTAGAACGAGCCTTACTGAGCATATCTTGATAAACTGTACCAGTGTACGGTCATGTACTATTTCCTTTCAGAACAGAACCCTTTTAAAGTTTGGTGGATCTGTTTCCAACTTATTAGTGCCATTGGAAGGCAATGATTGTGTTGCTGCCTTGTTCGGTTTGAACCCGATCGTAGACAATGAGTTACACGGCAACTATGATAACTTTTATAAGCATGTTGCGTTGTTCTTACATTCCATATGGACATGTTATAAATACCTTGTGCAAGTGTAAATACTTTGTTCAAAGTTAAATAAGATGTACATATTTCAGTCTTCATATCTGCCTGCCTGCCTGTCTGTCTGTCTGTCTGTCTGTCTGTCTGTCTCTCTCTCTCTCTCTCTCGTATAATTTTGTATTAAATTGTGTTTATATGTATTGTTTGTATTATAAATTATAAAATGAAATCTTCTGTATAGGAGGAAATAAAGATATAATAATAATAATATATTTTTAAAAGAAATTCGAGTTTCCAATGTTTTAAGTTTGTGATTCATTAACCTCCTATTTCATTTTATTACATGCTCTTTGCGAGTATTTACTCGTCCCTGATTAGACTTTTAGCAAACGTTTATAAATCACGAAATGTCCTTTAAGCAGCCAGCGAACAAGCAGTCGATTGACTCCAACAAACATCTTGTCATACATACCAAATGGACAATTCGGGACCCAGAATTGATCTGCCATGAATGGGGTCGACACTTTGCATCCCTTTACTCAGATACAGAATGTAAGACTTACGATAATACGCAATTTGAGACCGTAACAACGTGTACAAACTTTTTAAAAGAAGAGTCTATTGTGGTTGATGGTGATCACATTTCTCAAGAGGAAGTGTTATCGGCATTATCTACTTTAAAAAGTCGCAAAATGTGTGGTATAGATCGAGTAAGCAACGAACACCTCATCCATGGTGGATTAATGGTAAAACATTACTTATCTGTATTTTTTGACTTAATGTATTGTAATAGTTATGTTCCCACAGCACTAAAACGTGGTACTATTTTAACGTTGTACAAAGGGGCTAGCAAACCAAAAAATGAGCCTAATAGCTATCGAACCATAACCCTTTCATCATCTATTTTAAAATTATACGAAAAAGTACTGCTACAACGTTTACACAGGTCAATTAATAAACCGTTACACTTTCTCCAGGGTGGGTTTCAGTCCAACATGGGAAGTTCTATGACATCCTTCATTCTGAAAGAAAGTATACAGTTTTGCAAAGAAAACAACAGTAAATTATTTGCGTGTTTTTTAGACGCTCGTCAAGCATTTGATCGTGTATGGCATAATGGTCTCTTTTACAAGCTAAATGAACTTGGCGTTAGTTATAAGCTTTTAAAAATAGTTATTGCAATGCATTCCGATATGTATAGCTGTGTAATGTATAATGGGTTTTATTCTGACTGGTTCCCTGTTTTACAGGGAACCAGGCAAGGTGGCGTCTGGTCACCATTTTTGTATCTTGTTTATATTAACTCACTACTTGACCAGTTAGTTAACAGTAAATTGGGTTTCCAGATTGAAGGGTCTCATTTCTGTGCTCCGTCCTTTGCAGATGACATGACAATTCTATCTTTGTCTAGCAAAGCCTTACAGGAGATGATTAATATATGTTATGAATATTCTTGCCTTTGGAGGTACCAATACAATTCTGGCAAGTGTGCCGTTGTCACGTTCAATGAATCTAAGCGTGTATACAAACGCAATTATCGGTCCTGGGTAGTTGGTAATAATGCCATTTGTGAGAGAGAGGAATATAACCATTTAGGTATAATATGTAATAAGTATACTAACTCTACTCTCATTGTCAAGCAAGTTGATAGAAAATTAAGGGGTGCTTTCTTCGGTCTAATCAAAGACGGGTTATATATAAATGGGTTAAATCCATTAACCAGTTACAGTATTTATAGGTCGATTGTTATCCCGAGAGCTCTATTCGGATGTGAATTGTTACAATCGCTGTCTGATCGGGATATGTTGACAATGGAAAGGTCGCATAGACTTTGTTTAAAGCAGATTCAGGGTTTACAAATAAGATCAAGAACAGATATTGTTCTTGGTCTTATTTGTGCTCTTCCTATTGAAGCTGAAATTGAGAAGAAAAAACTCTCCTTTCTTGGTCAACTTTGCCGTTTGGAGAGGGATTGTGCAACAAAACGTTTCTTTTTATTGCGGCTCCTTTCCTTCGTAAATAGTAATTCCGATACCGGGTTTGTTTCTGATATTGCATATATTCTAAACAAGTTTAACATTTACAATGTTTTAGAAGATTACATTAATTATGGCGTATTTCCAAGCAAAACTATTTGGAAACATTGTATTGATACAAAAGTATCAAATTACTATATCGGTAAATGGAATGAAAGAACATCTACCGCGCAGTTTGTTCTATATAGGCAATTACAGAAACGATTCGCAATCAGTCCTGTATGGGATTATGCTAAGCGTAATCCGAATATGCTTCGTGTTTGCTTTTCCATCGCTCAGCTAATTGCGTACACTGCTCACACTGAGTGTTCTCAGTGTACACGCTGTGGATGTAGCGATGTTAGAACGAGCCTTACTGAGCATATCTTGATAAACTGTACCAGTGTACGGTCATGTACTATTTCCTTTCAGAACAGAACCCTTTTAAAGTTTGGTGGATCTGTTTCCAACTTATTAGTGCCATTGGAAGGCAATGATTTTGTTGCTGCCTTGTTCGGTTTGAACCCGATCGTAGACAATGAGTTACACGGCAACTATGATAACTTTTATAAGCATGTTGCGTTGTTCTTACATTCCATATGGACATGTTATAAATACCTTGTGCAAGTGTAAATACTTTGTTCAAAGTTAAATAAGATGTACATATTTCAGTCTTCATATCTGCCTGCCTGCCTGTCTGTCTGTCTGTCTGTCTGTCTGTCTCTCTCTCTCTCTCTCGTATAATTTTGTATTAAATTGTGTTTATATGTATTGTTTGTATTATAAATTATAAAATGAAATCTTCTGTATAGGAGGAAATAAAGATATAATAATAATAATATATTTTTAAAAGAAATTCGAGTTTCCAATGTTTTAAGTTTGTGATTCATTAACCTCCTATTTCATTTTATTACATGCTCTTTGCGAGTATTTACTCGTCCCTGATTAGACTTTTAGCAAACGTTTATAAATCACGAAATGTCCTTTAAGCAGCCAGCGAACAAGCAGTCGATTGACTCCAACAAACATCTTGTCATACATACCAAATGGACAAAGCTTGGGGCGCGTAAGTAATTGGATGCTCCAGAAATGGAGGTAATAAGAAGAAAATGTTTCTTAAATAATGTTGTAATATGTAGTTTTATGTATTGAGTAATGTCAAAGTTTAACGTATTTATATAAATTGAACTTATGTTATATCAGAAAACTCATTTGAATAGATTTATATGTCTTAAATAGTGTTGTGATATAATAAACAATTAATGATATTTTATTATTTGTTATTTCAAACTCCAAAATACTTAAGTGAAGATTGTGAGATTTGTGGACGGATTGCTTACAAAATGCATCCGTCTCTCAGTGCAAACATGATTCAAATTGAATTGCACCTTTGCTTGAGAGTTGCGGGAAGTACTGAGTCAAAAGAACAGAACAGTGCTAGATGGACTTCAAAAAGTAAGCATCTAGGTCCCAAGGTGCGCACTTCCCCTTTTAAATAATGCCTTTTCTGTCTCTTGTTCATAACTTACATTATATTGTGCAATGCTTACACAAGGGGTAGATGGCTACGAGAACAATTTAAAGTAGAACACTTTTCGATCATTCATTATTTATAATACAACTATCAATCGAACATCAGTCATCATTTATAAGAAGTTGAAGTATCCATTACCGCTGAGAAGAAAGTTTTGCTCGTTGAATATATATAGTAAGTTTGTTTCAAGACCAATATACCTTTATTAAATTAATAGACTTTTAGAGTTGTTTTGCATTGAAGATAAAAAAAACACCTCGTAGCACAACATAGCAGAAACGTACACAACGTCGTATAACGTCAAACACAGTAGCATAATACAACTCTTAACATAGAACAACGTGTTACAGCATATCATAGCGTGGCATAACGCTGTACGAAGAACGTGGTAGCAACGAGGCCACAACGTAGCATAGCGCAGCACAACATGTCAGCAAACGCAACTGAACGTATCAACCGATGGGACGCACTATGTTCTCGTTCTATTACGTTTTTGCTACGTTTCTGTTTCGTTTCATTGTTGTACGTTGTGGGGAAACGTGAGCGAATTTTGAAAATGTCCAAAATTAAAATGTCCACTTCACGTTTTGTCACGTTTGATCACGTTTTAGACACGTAGTTCTACGTTTGCTAACGTTGTAGCCACGTTTCCCAACGTAGCTAAACGTGGCGGCCAAAACGTGATACTATGACTGGGGCATAATGCTTAAAAGAAAACAATTAAATTATAACATGCATTTAAATTGTAATTATTCTGATCAATTACCGTCTATCTATCAGATATATTGACAGTTTGAACTTATGAAAAATGTTATTCTTAATTTAGATTTTTTTATCAAAATACATTTAAATTCCGTCTATCCTTAAAATCAAATAAATTGATTTATATTTATAGTTCTATACCCCTTTAGGTACCCCCTAATCACGGATTAGTGATAGGTGTTAATCTGTACGACTCGACGAACACACCGTTTTTACGTACGTTTACCCGAGTTCTTATTCGTATATTTATTTGTATTTTATGCTATAAGCATATTGTTTGTTTAACGCAATAAAATATTTGTATTTGTAAAATATTTGTATTGTATATAACCAGACATTACCTTGACGACCGGTTTGTTCGATATTTTTTAATCAACACACATGTATAAAGTGTATAAACGGTGACAGTCTGCATATCATTACTATACGAAAGTGAACGTCGAGTTCCGTTAAGCCCCCCCAGCTTAACCAAAACATAGTCGACGTTTACATCATAGACAGCTATTGCAACACTTAAAAACATCATATTTAACATTGCATTATGTCTCAAAAGTATGCAGCTTTCCTCTTTATTGCCTCTTTAAAATCAAATTCACATCAGCAAACAAATTGAATCGTCCGCCATTTATTCTAACACGCGGTTAAATTGACTAGACGAAATCGGTAAAAGAAAGTAAACGAAATATCACCCAATTCCCTATGCTTTCTGTATGAATAAGATATATAATTATTTCTTTAATTATTTGATTCGGTTATATATCAAATTCGGTAAACAAGCGACACCTGAATAAATATACTGCTCAGAAAATGTTGCGATTAGATTTATCGTTTTGAGGGGATTTTCTTTCTTGATTTACATCAACTTGAAATTCAAATATTTCTGTTTGAGAAAGAAAGAGAGGGTAAGTACAGTTGAAAACATGTAATATATACGTAAACAATAGCTTATACTTTTACTTGGAAAATCGCCATTATTTGAAAAAGGAAATGGAAAAGTACCAGTTGTCGGATAAACCTGAAATCGGATACCGATTTTTGATTCGAAAAACGAATATTCGAATATATTCGAATAAGTAGAACGAATATTCGAATATCGTTTTCAGTATTCGTTCCCATCCCTAGTAGTTAGAGATTGGCCGGTCCCGAATTGCACAAAAGACGTTCAGCGTTTTCTAGGCCTGGCAAATTATCATAGGTCATTTATAAAGAATTTTGCTGAAATCGCAGTACCGCTTTATGACGTAACGGGAAGACAGCAATTTGAATGGACCGACAGACAAATTCAAGCATTCAAGAATCTTAGACTGGCCTTAATGTCACCTCCGGTACTAACTTTACCGACTACGCACGATTAGTTCATTTTGGATTGCGATGCTAGCGACGTGGCAATTGTGTGCGAGTTAGTGCAGATACAGGAGGGAGCTGAGCGTGTCATAGCATATGGCAGCTTTGCGCTTTCCCCAGAACAGACAAGATATTGCACTACCCGAAAAGAGAGAAAAACTTCGCAAGACAATGCCGACATTATTTGTTTATTTAGGGAAACGTGTGCTCGTGCGTACGGATCGTAATAGCCTTACTTGGCTGCTAACTTTCAAGGAGCCTCAGGGACAGCTAGCACGTTGGATTGAGGAATTCAGTCAATATGACTTAGAGATTCAATGTCGGAAAGGGTCAAAGCATGCAACTGCAGACGCTTTGGCGCGTATCCCACAACCAGGGACCTGTAAATATTATAAACACTGGGCAATTCTGGAAAGTCTTCCATGTGGGGGATGTCAAAAATGCACTAGGGTTTATGAGAATTGGTTTGAGTTCGCGACCGATGTGGATGACGTCATACCTTTAACAGCATGGCGTTCGTTCGCTCGGAACCGAGATCCCTCCATAAACCAATGTGCACTTATTTATAAATCTTCCATTAAAGATGGAAAGGTGACCAACTCCAGCCTAACGGCGGGAGGCCATTTTCAGTCCAAAGCTGAGACGTTTGATCCTTCCATAAACAATGGTAGGGGCATCAACTCCAGCCTTACGGCGGGAGATCAAAGTGAGTCGAAAGTCAAACGGCAGGAGGCCATTTTGGTTCATTCGCAGGGGCTTTAGAACCTTCCATAAACAATGGAAGGGGCATCAACTCCAGTCTTACGGCGGGAAATACGACAGATTCTATGGCCCAGGCGTTGAATATTTTAGAAGACTCGTACATTTTTAAAGAGTCATTTAATGTTTTTAATATTAATCTGGAGCCAGATTCAGATTTAAGTGACTGTGATAGCCTGTTAAAGACGAAAGAATCTTCCCATTAGGGGTCGTCGGATGCGGATGGAAGTATCTGACCATGTAAATGGTAAAAGTTTTTTCCATTAGTCACTGACGACTTCAGATGGGAGTAAGTAATCTCCATTACCTACATGATGGAGAAAATGTATTGTATATATTGTAAATATCGAATTATTTATTATTATTGTTCAGAATGTTAGCGAATTAACGCTGATGCGGCCCAGCTTTTAGGGTAGGGAGGAGTGTTGTATCCGGCGCGACGACATCTGCGCTGGAGGCGACTTCCGGGTCCGTGATTTACATCCGACCATTGGGTGTATATAAGACATCCTCCCCGAGATCGCGGCCTCAGATATAGCACACCCATAGAATTAGAAGTAACTACAAAGGACCAGAACCACGTTCGATAGCTGTTCTGTGAGTTTTAACGATTAGTTATAATGTTGTTACATTGTAGTAATTAAGTTACAATATTACTGATCTATCAAAAATGTGGCAACTTCACGATCGCTGTTTAGGCCTCTCTGCGCTTTTATTAGGTTCCATCTATCGAATTCCGAAAGCAGATATACTCTCGAGAAAGTGTTCTGTCGACCGTGCTCAGCAGACCTATGTTTCCTTTCCGAATCACTTATTGTTTTCCTTGTTATTTTTACCCCTAAATTATCCGCCATATTTTTAAACGTTATGTCACGTGACTCAACAGGGGGCACTAAACATGTGGTTTATGTCACGGGGTCTCACGACCGTAACCGATTAAAAATCGAGATAATCCGATTCGTTCCCGTTATTTCTCGCAATTCCTTAATTGGTACCTACCGAGCAGGGAAAAATTATTTTATTTAAATAATTAAAATATGAAAGCTTACTCATACTACAGTCTAATTATAATAAATCATCACCCAATAAAGGTTTACAAGGTATTTTTTTTTTTTTGCTTATTTTTTTTATGAATTTCTATAGAAAGGTAACTTGTGTGTAAATACATGGTTATTATATTAAATATGTCAATTTCTATAGTTCATAATTTTAATAATCTTTTTTCATTTCTGGAATTCATTAATTGTGAAAGTTTGAATATAGATATACATGGGTTTCCTATATTAATTAATAAAAAATAAAGAAATTAATAAGAATTCTATTATAATGCAGAAACAAAGGGACAAGTTTAACCCTTTCCTCATATAGACGCTTTCTGACGCCTTTGCAGCAGAGGGCTTTTTGAAAACGTGCAATTCCTCCTTTTGCCACAATGTTTTTCACTTTTTGTCATAGGTTATCCATTCAACTATGGAGATTTTCTATGTTTTGACCAAATAAGTTCAAAGTCGTCTGCTGCAGAATTGTCGTATGAGGGAAAGGGTTAACAAGATATCATAATTGCAGAGCACCAAGTTGTTAACGATATTGTTTAAACTGAAAAGAACATATTCATAGCTGTGCAGCTATTATAGACAAAACTGTACTTCCAAACTCGGAGACAGTTCTTTGGTAAAAAAAGGACATGTACAGTCTGTTTCGTTCACTTTCACAGTATGTCAGGTTATGCTCTGTCACACAAGACGTTCTCAAATCGTTACAATCACTGGCAATAAGTTGAGCAATAGAAAAAGAAGCTTGCATGCCATACATGTATCATGTTATGGAGACATCATTTTGAGTATGCATCGGGGGCCATCTTACATTTATCTTAATAGAAAATGTCCAAAGACAAGCCAGTAAAATTTTCCAGGACATTAAAGGGTCCACCTACAAAGTCAAACTTTTACATTTGGGTCTACCAATACAAGAATATAGAAGAGCAAAAACTGACTTCAAACAAACATGCAAACTCTTGAATAATTTAGATAAGATCTCGATAAAACTGCTGGGCATAAGGGATGTTGCTACACATACTAGGGGTAATAAATATAAACTTTACAAAAATAGAGCTAAAACATAAATAAGGAAAATTAATTTTAATATTAGGGTAATTGATAACTGGAACCCAATTAATTCACTGAAAAAGTTATCTGTAGCTCTGTCAGTTAATTTTTCGGGATTTACTTTTGATAAAAAAAAACTCAATTTTCTGACTCATATTAAAGAATTAACAGCCAGAAAACAAAGGACTTAACCCTTTCCCTCATACGACAATTCTGCAGCAGACGACTTAAAACATAATTTGTCAATAAATGGAAAACCTCTATAACTGAATGGATAAGCTATGACTAAAAGTGGAAAACATTGGGCAAAAGGAGAAGTTGTATGTTTTGTGCAATATCTTCCTTTGTCACAATGTTTTCAAAAGAGGCATCAGAACGCGTCTATATGAGGGAAAGGGAAAGGAACCTCATGAGAATGCTATTAAAGGAGTACCAAATTTGGATCAAATGAACAATCACTCCTGCTTCTATTCAAGTCCTTAATGCGTTGAAAGTTAGATTATGGTGTCATAGTCTATGCTTGAGATTAAAATATGGCCTTAGTCATTTTACTTGGTGCCCTCAGCTACTCCCCTTCTGAGCTTTAAGAACAGGAAGCAGGGATAAAGCCTTTGAACATGTGACGTGAATCCCCCTTAGTCTTAAATACTTGGCTAGGAATGCAAAGTCAAAATCACGCAATTAATTATAATACCATTAAGTGCAGCTGTTAATCAGCTGGCTGTGGAATATCAGATAAGGGACACTATATTACAGGGATATGTTACATCAGCCTTATCAGTAATATGTTCGCCTCGCTTCGTACAGGTGTCGGCCATTTTGTTTTACCCATTCCGGTAGATAACGGCCTTAACTTGCGTAAGATAACGGTTACTTGCGCGTAAATACGACTGTTTTCGTTTATTCTCTCTCACTTTCAGGTACCAGGGACACACAATATAGACTCCTTTGCATTATTATTTCAGCTATATCAGCCACGATTCTCCGACATAAATCATCGAAATTCTTTAAAAAATCCCAAGCGAAGTAAATAAGCATTTGCCGTTTTAAGAATTTATGATTTATGAGCATTTTTTTCCTTATAAAAATATTTTTTGCCTTTTATTTTAATCATAATTACATTTACAATCTTATAGATAGATATATTTGCAAAATGTATTGCCGAGGATGATTTCGAATTTGTATACTGCAGAATTTAAGAATGTTGAGAAGGGTTATATAAGAAGACTTTACTTGCCAATTAGCCTAAGTCCCTACATGTATGCACAATATAGGGGTTATAAAACAATTAATTAGTGTGTTACCAACACATGTGACAAGGCCGGAAATTATTGCATAATGTTACATAACATAAGTCACCCTGACTTCTGGTAACATTGTGATATGGTAGACCTCTTTAGAATTGCATATATTTTATTGTTTGGGACAATTCAATCAAGAGATAATCCCATGTTTTCAATAACCAACTATTTCGTTATCAATCAAAATATTTTATAATTATCAGCCAACAGCACAATCTTACGTGTAACCTTTTTACTTAATTTTGACCCTATTGACCACAATTTCGTTTAAATTCAACGCATTTTTTGTCATTTTTTCTCCAACAATATTAGACTTTTCATTGCATACAACATGTTTGTAAAACTAATTTAAACCAAGATTAATCATTTAACATTTATAATCTGACGTTTAAATGTATTTATAAAGGCAACATTGAACAGAAAATGATGTTTTGCATAGCCCCGATTCGTCATTTGGCAAATGGCCGTGATCTTTTTTAAAATTCATCGCATTTTTTCACAGGTTTTCACAAACAATTTTAGATAATTCTCGGTAACCATCAGGTATAATCAAATGATTAAAACAAAGATTGATCATTCAACATTTATAATATAACATCTAAATGTGTTTATAACGGCAATATAGAATACAAAATGGTCCTATGTTGAGCCTGTATTCTTCGTTTTGTCTTTTTTGACCACAATTTTGTGAAAAAATCGACTTCAGAAACTAACTGCAATAACTGACATTTTTTGTTTAAATACAAGCTTAAAATTAATGTAAATGTAAGAAATAAAGATCGAAATTATGTAATGTACTTACATTCTTGGTTATTCCTATTTAAACTAATGATTTTTAATAAAACAGCACATCGAAAAAGAATTTACGAAGTGGATAATGACCAGAGGGGCTAATGTCCGCTTTTCTTATAGCGAGGCGAAGATAACGGAACTTATCGATGCGTTTCATATCCCTGTAATATAGTGTCACTGATCAGATAAAGTCAACATATCACGAGGTTCTCAATTTACACAAAGAGCCAAACCCTATATCACTTTGGAAAAAAACAAACCTCTATTTAAACGAAATCTATGCTGAGCACCATAAAATATTCACAGATGGTAGTAAAAATACAGCAAATGCAGTCTCTGCTGCAAAGGTCATTCCAGAGCAACATATCACTACCAGTCAAAGGCTCGGCAAAAAGTTATCAATATATGCAGCAGTCTGAGCTAACTGCAATAAAACTGGTGGCAAAATCCATTGTCAGTATTGCCCAGCTTGTCCCAGAGCATGTACAGACAAGTGCAATTTAGTAGGGATTAACTATATATACAAAGTAAATAAGTCAGAAAATCTTTTATTATATTGACATGTGTTTAACAAAACAAACATATAACAAAATATAATAATGGAATAAGACCCGGCCCCATGGGCCTATATGTCACTGTTAAGAAAAAAGTTTTAAACAGTGAGTTCATTTCACTGTTCCTGTTATAAACATATTTATACACACAGCACTGAGTCGCCCATGTCGTTGGCATGTTTCCTATGTCAAATCAAAGCGCCAATGGCACTGTAGTGGCGATCGTATGGAAAATCCTGCAAAGTAACAAGCAGTATATCGGTGTAGGGCTTGCGATGACTCTGGTGCGGGTATATTTGAGAATGTATCAACCCTGCATCTTTTGACAGTAGAATAATGTTAGTTTGCCAGAATGTTGTCTTGGTGATTATTTAGTTACGTTCTGAAATTGGTCATGATGTGTTCAAAATTAGGCCATTCCAAAGTTATGAAAAATCTAGTTGGTATTCGATAGACTACCGTTTTAGCTCATTAGAATGACTATTTGTAATCTAAATTGTTTGGGTAATCACATGTTTATCACCAGGTCGTTAGGCCATATTAAGATAAAATATATTTTACACTTTAGAAATGACTAAAGAAAGGAGAGAAAACAGTATCCATTAGTTTGGTGTTTGTTTCAATTATGTCCGATATAAAACAGGTCTGTTCAATTTAGTCCCTTCACATTGCATGATTGAGGGTTGTCACAGTGTATTTATATGTCTCTGAGGATGTTAAACTGCTTCGAATAATGTGAGTGCAAAAACAAACACAAAACATGCTCCAAAAGCACAATTTCACTATTTGCCAAACTGTTTAATTTATGAAAATATAGGCATATATTATAATGCTAGATCTTCAAACTCAATTAGGCTACACTGTCAGCATTGATTGCTAATTGACTCTAGAACGTGCAGACGTGTATACATAACGTGTGTACACACTGCCATCGTGTGTCCTTTAAACCTTTGTAAACCAGTCTTATTATCTAGACGCTTTCATATATTTAAACAAGTACAAAATAAAGCGTTTATAATATTGAGATTTACAAGCTTTTCTGGTTTTTGGTCTCGCGAGCTATTTATAGAACCTTTTGGAATTTCCAGATTTGAGTATCACCAGAGTTGTCGTTATTTGCAAGGCAGAACGCGCAATGATATTTATTATCTGCCAAATCATGACGAAGATAATCAGAGTAAAACCAACTCCTGCCGAATCAGGTTAAAGGTCAAAAGGTTACGGTTGACTACAGTAAAAATAAAACGAGGCACAGGAGTATCATGATACTCTGCATAGCGTACCCAAGACGCCCGATGATATTTATTATCTGCCCAAACATGAAGAAAGATAATATGTAAATAGTTTAACTCTATTTAGATATTTTCTCGATAAATCTCAAATATTAGTACCAATCCGGTATCAAAGTAGCACTAACATTATCATTATTAATCGTGTGCCTGCATCACTGATGGAACTATATATATATATGGCGGTTTAACGGAAGTGAGTAAATTGCCTTTGCAGATATATCCAACCGATTGTTCAAATACGACTATATAATTTTTTTTTCGTTGTTGTTGTTTTGGTAGCACTGTGGCGATTGTCAACCAATCGCCACAAAAAGGACAAGATACATACCAATAACGTGCCTGAATTCAATTGCATGACCCTAATCATTCTTATGTTAAATACAATAATTGTTTGTGAGCTATTAAATGGGAGCGTGTTTCATAAAAGTTTTCGTTTCGCAACAGCGATTTACGTCCTTTCTGGAAAAGAACAGTAACACAATTGCAAAACAAAAAATATAGTAATAAAATATATCTTTAAAATAACTGGTTGCAAGACTGGAGTTATTTACAGAAACGAAAGGTAAAGAAAACCAATCATACAGTATCTCAAATAAAAATTGAAGAATACAAACCGAACAAAATATACTGAGTGAGTGAATGAATGAATGAATGAATGAATTAATTAATTAATGAACGGACGGACTAACGAACGATCTTATAAATGAATGTATACATTACTGAATGAATGAATGAGTACATGAATGAATAAATGAATGAATGAATGAGTGAAAGAATGAATTGTACTGTGAATGTATTGTTATATTTACAACAGAAAATGTCAATGTCAACAATAAGCATGTTGATTTCTCATTGGCTAGTATATATGGATCTCCGTCTGAAGGAATACACTTTAACAATAAATTTGGACAGTTTTCTGACATGATTCGTCATTAAGTAACACAGCCTGTATACAGTCATGTATGACTATCATACAGAGACAAGTGCAAAATAGCATCTTGAAAAAAAACCAGATTTATCTAAGTAAGTCAAAATCATATTTCGCCACCCCTGAATAAAACATGCACTAAATTGGAATCTAAATAACAAACCACTTTGCTATCCTATCTGACTCTATTTCTACAATCCATCCAAATTAGAAATAGCAACTCTAGGCCAGATATATTTTAGAAAATGTTCTATCCCTTAATCATAAATGATTAGTGCTATGTAAATAACAGCGTGTGTACTGGTTAAGTTTCCAGGAAGCAGACATCTAGCATGATTAATATAAGCTGAAAGCTTGTTTCGCAATCAATCTAAAATAAATAAATTTTAATTAAAAACTAAATATCATCAAATAATATAATTATGGTGTCCAGCACATGTCGAGTTCCAGGCAGGAGGATATGGCTGCTAAAGGCAAACTGCAGAGTTCTGTTTGTGATATAGAGTTCCCCTGTCAAAATCAGAAATATATGCAGTTATCAAAGCCAACATAAAAAAGTCTGGCTAGATACAGTACCAGGAATTTCATGAATCAAAATGGAACAGCCCCAGACCTAAGTTCCACCTCAAAACGGGGGGACAGGGCTGTGACGCGCTTAAGATTAAAACCAAAAACTGTTGACTGGTTGCGTAAGATACCCCAATAAGTATGGCTCACCTATCTGTCAAGTACATGTATGTAGAGTTTGAAACAAAACAGACTATTTTGATTCCATTGAAGGCTTTCCAAAATCAACCTTTCCCGAAATTCTCGCCCTGGAGATTTACCTGCTTGACTGTGACTGTGAGATGACTTTGAGATGACAGATAAAATATAAATAATTGCTATCTGCAGTGGCTAGCAGTGATCATCGATCCAAAAACAATTGTAAAAAAAAAACTCTTCTATCATTATAGTGATGGTATAAAGACATGCACAAATAGAGATATAGCTAAGAGATACAGAGAAAAATATCACAATTAGCCACAGTTTGTACATGTATCTTGATCCGGGTCCACTCAGAGCCAGGTTGGTTATCATCCTTCAGAAACGGGTGTTGTGGCAAATATGTGTTTCCTCCAGTCTAAATATTGTTAACATTAAAGTTCTCGTTCTGTATTTAAAAACATAAGTTTAATTTTATTCATCACTCCTTGAAATCCTTTTCTAAATATAAACACAACATCTATGTCTTTTATTAGTAATAAATGACTAATTATGTACCTATTTAATTTATATATTTCAAAATAAAGATGTTGGGCTGGTTGTTGTGCGGACTCCGATCGATTTGAAATAATAACAGCTATGATCCTGCAGAAGTACACTTGTATATTTGTTTACATTTTTGAGCGTGTGAGAACATCTACATTCCTGAGTGACGTCACAGTCAATTTCCCCCAAACATAAATTTTCGATCACATCATTAGTTTAAGTGTATTTTCTTTCATTAAAGGATGAATCACTACGCTCCTAAAAACTCATAGCCAAGTATAAACCCTATATTTAAATGGAGAAACTCCCCGAACGAACTTTTGTTTGTTTGTTTTAATTTTGGCAAATATACATCGCATACAATGATACACTGCCGTTCCAATTTTACAATTTTGTATCAAAATATGGCCACTCAACAACAATTTTATACTTATAACCGCATTTTGTAATACAAATAATCTATTCTAAACCAACCTGTACAAGAAATATATTCGAAAAACTTCTTTTAATCCTTTAATTAACACTTTTCATGCCCTAACAAATATGCGCATGCTAGGTCTATTTATAGACTAAAAGTAAAATGTTAGGAGAGATAGACCCTATCCCTTTTTTCATATTTTAATACTGCCAGGGACATTATCTACGTCTAATACTGCCCATAGACAGCATTGTGTGCAAGGATTCACTATAACGTCTCCACTTTGTGAAGGTCCATTTTTGGAGAGCACGAGAATCCTTGCACATTTATAGGCTTTAAATGGTAATTAGGTCATTTGCATCTTGAAATCTAACAAGAACTTTTATATGAATGGAATTATGAAGTTTTGTCGTTTGGCCGTTTGCCGCCGAACTTCCCTGTTTTTCAACGAAATCAATATAGCTCGAACGATGTTTATAGAGTGTCACTTAAATAATCCGCTGTGGTCGAGTGGTTAGCGTCGGGGATTTCGAACGGGTTCGATCTCCGGCACAACGGTCATGGTGGAGTGCCCTTGGGCAAGGCACATCTTCTAGCCTAGTACTGGTTTGTTTACCCAGGGATCATGGATAAGTGAACTGTCGCCGCGATATAACTGAAATAATGTTGAAAGCGGCGTTAAACCCTTATAAATCAAATCTACTAAATTTATCTTGGAATCGGACAAGCAGATTATTGATGTAAAACTTTTAATAATTTTGAAAGGGAACCAACGAAGGAACATTTCTATGAAGTCAAAATGAAATTGGTCCTGTGGAACGGTAGGCGTTGTCATTTGTAGCTAAAAGTTCAATGCACCCTTTCGTGATGACGCCTGGTTGCAATGATTTTGTATACGGCTTGATCAAATTAAGTAGAGCATCACTGAAGTAAGACTCCTATTATTTTTTCTTTGGATCAGACAAGCAACTATAATACAAGAGGGCAATAGTAGCCATAGATTGCTCACTTGAATTATGCAATGCGATTTCTAATGCAAAACACATCAAGGCAATTATTTTGATAATTCTGCAGCGGACAATTTAGAACATATTTTGTCAAATAATAGAAAATCTCTATAATTTAATGGATAACCTATGACTCAAAATGTTTTCAAAAAGCGTTCCGCTGCAGATGCGTCAGGAAGCGACTATATATGAGCAAAAGGTTAAACACAATTTTCCTTCATTTAGCCTAGTGCCTTTTCTTTTTACCTAATATGAACTATTACTCAAACATGGACTAGATATTATCAAGACAAAAGATTCTAATCAAGTTTCAACTTGCTCAAAGTAAAAATGCGGACTCCGGAGGTTTAACAATATTTTCCCGTCAATTTGGCCATCGTGATCTATTTTTAACTTTATATATTGTCCGTACAAAATCGCGCAACTGCGGACTGTGTGTATAGGCGCTAGTGCGGGTTGAAATGGCAAACACACTCTGGTCCAATACTATACGATCAATTGAGGACATATTATACTAAGCAATGATTTCGCCTGAAAAACACCGGGAAATACAAGGAAGACGATAAAACTCTGTTTTAAAGGCTTGATCCAACTGGGGACGTCCCCAGTTGACGTGCGTCCCCATTTGAACGGTTTGATACACATGTGTGTCCGCATTTTGACACCAATCACATACGCACACACACACTCACAAACACACACATACATGTGATTGGTGTCAAATGCGGACTTGTGTATGAACCTTATCAAAGGGGGACTTTATTCAGAACGTGTCTACAGTCCTTTAGTGTACAGTTATAGATAGTGTCTGACATGATATTTCCGTTGTTATTACTTAAAAGCCTGATATAAAGGTTTTTTAAAATGTGATGAATGATGCTTAAATGGGGACACACACAATGTGATGAATGATGCTTAAATGGGGACACACACAATGTGATGAATGATGCCCTAAATGGAGACACACACAAAATGTGATGAATGATGCTCAAATGGGGACACACACACAATGTGATAAATGATGCTTAAATGGGGACACACACACAATGTGATGAATGATGCTTAAATGGGGACACACACACAATGTGATGAATGATGCTCAAATGGGGACACTCACACAATGTGATGAATACTGCTTAAATGGGGACACACACAGAAACACATTTGCAATGATAGTATAGATGGTAACTGGGGACATTTCTCCGATAGTTGGCTTGGTGTACAAACTATAAAGAAAAGGGTTCACTTGCATTAATAATTTAATTGAAATGAGAAAGTAATAACAAAAATCCACTATATGATAACAAATAAACAGTGCATTTGAAAACAACACCATAGTATAGTACCCATAATGCACTAATAGGTACTTAAAAGCCCATAATGTGTTGTTAACAATTGTCAAGATCTTTTTTTGTAAAACTCTAATAAAATGGCATATAACTTAAGCCACAATAAGTGTGTCGAATTTCACTCAGTTTCATCAGAGACATATAAATGCACATTTATATGTCTCTGGTTTCATCAACCTCACAACGTTAAAGTAAATTTAGGTCTGTGTGTTACATAGTCAAGTAAACAATTAGACAGTTGATATGTATGCAAATGATTATTGTGCGATATTGTTTAAATTTTCAAGCTTTGGAGGCTGCGAAATGTTTAATTTTTGCAAACTTAAAGGCCTTGAGTTTGAAGCTGCAGATAATCTCATGAAAAGCTAGTTGGCTAGTAGGATCTTCTTATGTGTCCTTGCTATAGGAAGTATTTAGCTGTAATGCTAAATTTAATGGTATACACATATCCAGTAGAAATATTAATTTTCACTGTTTTGTCTTGCATTTTCAGAATTATCATAAACATACAGCTAGTGCAAGAACACAGATATAGTTTCGTGCTATTACCAGAAACATTCAGTGGGCTCATCACTTAACTATATCTTTGGTAAGTTAAATATAAAGCAACTTACTAGTGCAAATTACATCCATGCATAATTAGCAAAGTATTTGGAAAACAACAGTTTCAATAATATCAAAGCGCTGAAAGCTCTGTTGGTATAGGGGCATATGTAAGTTGAAAATATTTGGCATAGATAATATGGACAAACATTATTGAAAAAATGAAACATGACCTTTAAACAAACTCAACCAAAAATGAGTGAAGCAACACAAATTGCCTGCCAATAACAAATGCCTAATTTATCAAAGTTTTACCCTTTTATTGTGTAAACAAAATAAATCACGAAGGACAAAAGGTTGAAAAAAAACACTGAGTAGCGACCCTTAATTAAAATATTTCCAGTTCAGAAATCACTAAAGATCCACTATGTATATTGTAATCATGCTGATAAATGAAAGACAATCGAAAGCATGCTAGAGTTATGTTTCTTTTGTACTGCACTTCTGTAGCTCTGAGTTTCCTATACACCAAGTCTTTAATTGATACATTGGACATTTATTGAGACAATAACCGAAGAAAAGAAAACAAGAGCTGTCGGAGGATAGCATGCTCGACTTTTTGTGCTTGCCAATAAAACGTAAAAAGATTTTTGTAAGTGTTTAAGCTATATCTCTAATTGTTTTGAAAACAATTGATTTGGTATGAATAACTTAACCAAATTATTAATCGAAAAAGGGTCATAATTCTTAAACAAAACTTGACAGAGTTATGTACCCTTGTCTGTTGATGGAGGTAATGATGATAAATAAGTATTGTAAGTGTATAAGCTAAATCACTAATGGTTTTGAAAAAAGGCGGGGTGGTATGAAAAACTTAACCAAAATTTCAATGCGAAAAATGGCCGTATTTCTTACAAAAACATTGGCAGAGTTATGTACTATTGTCTGTTGCTGGAGGTAATAATGGTGAACAAGTTTTGTAAGTTTCGAAGCCATATCTGTAATGGTTTTGAAAATAAGTAAATTGTTACAAAAAACTTAATCAAAATTCTAAGTCGAAAAAGGGCCATAATTCTTACAAAAATCTTGACAGAGCTATGGACTCTTGTCTGTTGATGGAGGTAATGATTGTGAAAAAGTGTTGTGAGTTTCAAAGCAATATCTGTATTGGTTTTGAAAAAGGAAATTGGTACAAAAAGAATAACAAAGATTCTAAGTCGAAAAAGGGCGATAATTCATACAAAAACCTTGACAGAGTTATGTACTCTTGTCTGTTGATGGAGGTAATGATGGTGAAATAGCTATGTAAGTTTCAAAGCAATATCTGTAGTGGTTTTGAAAAAAGTAAATTGGTACAAAAAACTTAACCAAAATTCTAAGTCGAAAAAGGGCCATAATTCCAACAAAAATCTTGACAGAGTTATGTTCTCTTGTCTGTTGATGGAATGTATGATGGTGAACAAGTTTTGTAAGTTTCGAAGCCATATCTGTAATGGTTTTGAAAATAAGTAAACTAGTACAAAAAACTTAACCAAAATTCTTAGTCGAAAAAGGGCCATTATTCTTACAAAAATCTTGACAGAGCTATGAACTCCTGTTGATAGAAGTAATGATGGTGAATAAGTGTTGTAAGTTTCGAAGCCATATCTGTAATGGTTTCGAAAATAAGTAAATTGGTACAAAAAACTTAACCAAATTTCTAAGTCGAAAAAGGGCTATAATTCTTACAAAAATCTTGACAGAGCTATGTACTCTTGTCTGTTGATGGGGGTAATGATGGTGAAAAAGTGTTGTTAGTTTCAAAGCAATATCTGTATTGGTTTTGAAAAAAGAAATTGATACAAAAAAAATAACAAAGATTCTAAGTCGAAAAAGGGCAATAATTCATACAAAAACCTTGACAGAGTTATGTACTCTTGTCTGTTGATGGAGGTAATGACGGTGAAATAGTTTTTTAAGTTTCAAAGCAATATCTGTAGTGGTTTTGAAAAAAGTAAATTGGTACAAAAAACTTAACCAAAATTCGAAAAAGGGCCATAATTCCTACACATTTTTTGACATAGTTATGTACTGATCTCTGTTGATGGAGTTTATGATGGTGAACAAGTTTTGTAAGTTTCGAAGCCATATCTGTAATGGTTTTGAAAATAAGTAAATTGGTACAAAAAACTTAACCAAAATTCTTAGTCGAAAAAGGGCCATTATTCTTACAAAAATCTTGACAGAGCTATGAACTCCTTTTGATAGAAGTAATGATGGTGAATAAGTGTTGTAAGTTTCAAAGCAATATCTGTTATGGTTTTGAAAAAAAAGTAAATTGGTACAAAATCTTTACCAAAATTCTAAGTAAAAAAAGGCAATAATTCATACAAAAACCTTGACAGAGGTACTCTTGTCTGTTGATGGAAGTAATGATGGTTAAAAAGTGTTGTAAGTTTCAAAGCCATATCTGTAATGGTTTTGAAAATAAGTAAATTGGTACAAAAAACTTAACCATAATTCCAAGTCGAAAAAGGGCCATAATTCTTACAAAAATCTTGACAGAGTTATGTACTCTCGTCTGTTGGTAGAAGTCAGGATGGTGAATAAGTGTTGTAAGTTTCGAATCCATATCTGTAATGGTTTTGAAAAAAAAGTGAATTGGTACAAAAAACTTAACCAAATTTTAAGTAAACAAAGGGCCATAATTCTTACAAAAACCTCAACAGAGTTATGTACTCTTGTCTGTTGATGGAGGTAATGATGGTGAATAAGTGTTGTAAGTTTCAAAGCAATATCTGTAATGGTTTTGACAAAAATGGGGATTGGTACAAAAACCTTAACCAAGGTGTGACACCAACGCCGACGCCGACGCCAGGGCGAGTAGTATAGCTAGCCTTTTCTTCGAAAAGTC
Organism: Serripes groenlandicus; assembly: GCA_031761405.1. Taxonomy (NCBI): domain Eukaryota; kingdom Metazoa; phylum Mollusca; class Bivalvia; order Cardiida; family Cardiidae; genus Serripes; species Serripes groenlandicus. Next base: position 98,769,278 of record JASEVX010000003.1, read on the forward strand.
GAGCTAAAAATGAGTTTTACACTTAAAAGACTAGATCAGATTTGTGTTCAAAATATTGTTTCGATCTCTTAATCCTAATGTATACATGTGACGACTTTGAACTGGATCTGCGGAACAGAAACAAAGTTAATGCAAGCCGTAACGGACAGACGGACAGATGGTTGAACACAAAGACAGACGTACTTATGAAGTGTATTTGTGGGGTTATTTCCTTTGATGTTTTCTTGTGGGTTGCAATCCACAAGTGTATGCTATTCATTCCGCAATTACATCCCTTTTACGGAATGAATAACATTAATATGCAAATAAGATACCCGTTATAAAAGAAACAAAAAAAATCTATATGTCTAACTGCCTTTATAAAGGTGTTGATTGGGCTTGAGGATAAACACGCACCCCACAAGTACTCTCACAGATGGACGGACAAACAGTTAGTCGCTCCGGACAAAGTACAACGCTTGGGAAGCACTCATTAACGAAACAAGGGCATTTCATGAAACGCATGTGTTACATGCGAAAGTCATATACTAAGTGAAAACATGGAAAGACAAAAATATGCACACTCCAAACGCAGCATGCTAAAGTTATGGTAATGGTACACTGCAATGGAAATTAATTGAGACAATTGAGACAATCGCTGAACTAAATAAGGAAAAAATGGAGATAACTAATATTTTTGCCGCTCTCCTGATCAACGTTTTGACCAAAAGATGCAATCCATGACGGACGGACGAATGCACATTCAGGCAGACAGCCGGCCGGACGCCGGATTATACCTCAAGTTTTACAGACAGACACAACTCATAAAGTATTGATTACAGAAGACTGGGTCGATGCGTCAAAACACGTCCGTGCTTAGGAAAGCTTAGGATATGGTATTTGTAAAGTATATGCAATTTAATTGTATCTCCGAAACGGGACCGTACAAGTTTAATTTACAAAAACATGTTCAGAATATATTTCTAGTTTATTTGTGAACAACTACATCTAGAACTAAATTACACGTTGACGGACGTTGGGTCTTCAATTAACGCAAATGCATGTATATTATAATGGGCTAAGACAATGAGAAAAAGGAGCCAGTTGGTTGGGAAGATTGTTGTATGGAGTACTGATGTGAGAAAACCAAGAAACACATTTGTAGGTGAACTCGCCACCGTGATGTAACTGAAAACATGTTAAAAACGGCGTTACCTTCAAATCAATCGATGTTGAAATTAACTTATCTCTAATTTGTAGATTTAATTTCAATTTCCTAGTTGGGTCGACATAGAGGTGTTTTTTTATATATTTTTTTTTGGGGGGGGGGGGGGGGGGGGTTTCGACGCCTCTTTCAACATTATTTCAGTTATATCACGGCGAAAGTGTACTTAACCATGATCCGGGTAAACAAACCAGTCTAGAAAGTGTGCCGTGCCCAAGGGCACTTCACCATGACCGTATTGATGCGATCGGGATTGAACCCGGGACAATCGGTTTCGAATACCCCGACGTTAACCACTCGACAACAGCGGATTCCCTCGACATACAGCGACACATGAGAATATTCAACACAAAACGCGACCTGTTTTACCAACAATTCCCCAGTAGCGGTGAAACCGTTAGTACCATTCTTTCATTGCCCTTTGGTCGAATTATGTAATAACAAGTTTGTTTACAGTCTTCCTTACCCTTGACAACATAGACTAAATATACAGCAAAGAACATTAAACTATTAAAATAATTATTTTAAATAGTGATGAAAACATTGTGGAAAAAATACAAATTGTTGATTATAATTCATCTGTTTAGGTTAGACAAATGGGTCTAAAAGGGGAAAAGGTTAAAATAAAAACTATAGACAAATATTTTCGTTATCTATGTTATAGGAAAAAAAATTGATTCATGTTTCAAAGCATTGTTTGGAAAGAAGGAATTGCTCATTTCAGCAATTTTTCCGTTTGCAAATATACTTTCAACATTTGTATGTAACTAAGTAGCTATTTCAGAAACGGTTTATCGAATTGTTTATCGTGACCAATTTCCTCTTTTT